>JAOCZM010000134.1:3647876-4255855 GCA_026122235.1 Vinca minor
GTCAGGAGCGAGAAAAAGGGAACCAGAAGAAAGAATGGGAGGCAGTGGGAAAGCAACAAAAATAAAAAAGAAAGACAGCTGCGACAGGGAGGAGATAGAGGGTGCCTCAGGGATCGTGCAAAACCATGCCCATGAAGGAAAGAGAAAAGAAGGGATTTTTGGAGCAGACAAACAATCTGCCCAGAAATTTAACAGGACAATTGAGGGGGCCACCGACCTCCGTTTATGACCCACAACATATTAATTCGAAGATAATCGAAAGGGCTTCGAGTGAGAGCAGACAGAACGCAATTTGGAGTTTCCAGCAGAAAGTTATCGCACCGCAAGTGAGGCTGCCAGCACTGATTACGAGATTTCAATGTTTATCGCGTCCGTAACAGGTGGGGACAACTTTTCTAGAGACAGATTTACATGGTGGTCAAAGTATGTCCAGGACCACCCAAGATCAAAGAAACATGTTTAATTTCCACCCTAAATTGTTGAGGGACTACCCTAAATTTCAATCTTAAATTGTCTAATATGCAACGAAATTTGTAGGTTCCCCCCTAAATTGTTGAGGGACCACCCTAAATTTCAATCCTGGATCTGCCCCTGAACTTTTCCTTTGTTAAATTACTGTTCTGAATTACTGTATATTGCTGGGTATTAATCTGACATGTTTATTGTGTTTTGAGATAATAAAATGCATAAACTGTTGGATTAATTAATTACTTAATGTTTGAACTTTGCGTTGTTAATTAGGTTTCTGCTTTAATAGGATGATTTTAGCATGTTTATATATGAATTTCAATCGCTTTCATTAATTTCTAAAATCTTATAAACTGTCTCTGAAATGTTCTAGGAGACTGCTGGAGTCCTTTCTTTAATTGCGTTATTTGGGTCTTCATTGAGTCGTCATAATTGAGAGTCATTGTTTTGTCCTAATTGGTTTGGTCGACCGAGTCGTCGCCCCATTCGAACTCTTGTTTATGAAAGGTCTGTAGCAGGATACGTCCTATTTATATATCGCTAGAACCTGGTGTTCGCGATATTTCTTTTTAGATATGTGGACCCGGACCCTAGCGGGGAGAAACAAGTTGGGGCTGCTGACAGTAAATTGTGGAGCTCATGTGTGGGCTATGACACAATCTACGTATTCTTTATTTTTGGCATCCAGCCGGGGGAAAGATTCAGTCGGTTTCTGTGTGGATTCTGTGTGGCCCTTCCTCAGTGGGTTATTACATGGGGCTGTTAGCAGTGATTATGGGTCTGATTAGACAATTGAGCTTGACTGTGTGATTGTAGTGTCATAGCGATAACTACGTTCATAACGTCTAAGTAAATTGTGTAATCGAGAATAGTGTATGGCAGACGTGTTTGATGTGGATTCGGTTGTGTGAAATGCTTAGACGTGAAGAGTATAGTTGTTTGGCTTATTTGTTGGTTTTCACTTGTTTGGTCTTTGTTCGTTTATTACTCGATTGTCTGACATAACTATCGGTTTGTTGTGCGTGAGTATTATGGGATGCTCATGGCATGAATTCCGATCTGTGGCGTCAGATTTGATAAGTATAAGCGAACATTTGTTTGGGTCTTGTTGATACCTGGTTTCTAGTCTTTTAACTTGCATTTTGGGTTGGATTTATTTTGGTGCAATATAGTACACTCGTGTACAACACTTGTTTTCTGTTATGTATTGTTCTGATCCGATCTGATTCTGTTCTGTTCTGTTTCTGGTTTTGAGTCTTTTAAGACATGTGTAACGTCTTGTTCGAGTATTTACTTTTCAAAGGGGTATTTTGAGAAACGGGCATCTGCACTATCTGTATATATTTTATGTTGTATCTGTTCTGTTATATATATTTCTATGGTTATTGCTGTTTTTAGGTCTCCACTGAGCACCGGAGTTCAGTCCATCCGCTTTAATATTTCAGGTTCTGTAGATGTTAATTTTTCCTTTGATTGCGATGCTTGGGAAAGGGGTCTACGAAGAGTGATCCTAACTGGATTAGTTCACACATGTTATTTCATTTATAGTTATTTATTTTGGAACTTGTAGTTCATTTTATCAGATGTAATAAACTAGATTTATTTTCTTTTGAATAATGCTTCAGCTATCACATTTAGTACTATTTATGGGTTTCATAATTGAACTGCCTTAATTAGTATTTTCTGACTATGACTTAGGTGCTTCATTAACCAATGGGGCACTGCCATGTCATCTCTCTAGAGACGGGTGTGACAATATAAGGCTCTATTTGTGGACAAGGAAACCAAATACAAGAACTCTAAACAAAATATCTATTCACAATTTTGCTTATTGTCTATACCACCTCACAAGCGCATTCACGTTTCACTTCCACTCACAATTTATAATTTCATTTCACTCTATTGCTAAATGCTTACGACACTTTTCTTATTTATACTAGTTGGTTAGATTAGTCTATAACCATATAGAATATTCTACCAATTAGGCTTCCAATGGAAGCTTTAATTTACAAAAGAAGACTCTAGATATATCATCTTCTAGAGACAATCACTCTATAGCTACTCTTATTCATAATTACAGGGTGTTGTTGAAGAGCATACCGAAGCCTAGTATGATATATGTCTACAGGGAAGCCAACGCTTGTGCAGATGCACTCGCTAAGGCTGGAGGAACAATGGCAATTACTGATTTGATTGTTTTCCAGTCTATTCCCTCTTTTGTTTGCCAGCTAGTGGCAGAGGATGCCCATGGAACTACTTTTGCTAGATTTATCTGTAATGTAACTGATGTTGAATCTGTTCCATCATTCGCTTAATATTTATCAGTCTGTTATTACAAAAAAAAAATATCTTCTAGAGACAAAAAAACAAATCCAAATACTTTGAGAAGATTATAGATTCTAGAGAGAGTTATGAGAAGATTCTAAAGAGAGAGAGAGAGAGAGAGAGAGTTTTTGAATAATCTCAACATATTCTATACTAGACAGGATAAGCTCCAAACTCTACCAGATAAACTGTAAACATAACGATATTATAAATGAGAGTGTTACGCAATGGTTGTAGAGGATTTGATGCAGAATGAAACTTTTAAAGATGTCTAGGCTAGAGAACCGTTTAGCCTATTGTTCTAGCCTTTTGAGTGGCAACCCTATTCTTCTGTAGGGTGTTTGGACATGTAAATTGTTTTTATATCTTATTCTTCTTTAAGAACACGTTACTCATGGGAGCATGTTCACCACAATTGTCTGTACGAAAGCATTTGTATCCAACGGCCTACCTTGTTTTCTGCTTTCTCCTTGAAATTCTTTATCTTTTCCAACGCCTCTGACTTCTCTTTCATAAAATCAACCCAGAGATAATGAGAATCCATCAATGAATCTGATCATATATCGATTGCCAATTACCGATTAGTTGATTCACTGGTCTAAACACATTCGAGTGAACTAGCTCCAATGGTGCCTTAACTCTGAACTTTGACTCCTCGTACGGTAGTTGGTGTACTTTCCCGTACTGATATCTAGTACATACTATGTTATAATGTACCTCTAGTTTTGGAAGCAACTTCACCATCGCCTTTAATTTAGTGTAGTTCAAGTACCCTAGTCGAGCGTGCCATAAATTTGGTGTCTCATTCTTCCTCGCATTGTCCATATATGTTGTCTCCGTTGACATCACGTAGAAAAACTCTAGTCTGTGTCTTTTCATAACTGGTGGTCCCACTATCTTCAAGTGTCGATAAACCTTAACTTCTTTCAAACCGAACACATGTAGTTACCGTCCGACGTCAAATATGTTACTGAGATGAGATTACTTTTCATCACAGATACATATAGAACATTCTTTAACTCTACCTCGTTTGAGTTGAGCTGAGGTACTACTACGACTTTTCCAACATGTCTAATTTAACATCCTCAAGTTGTTTGTTGTTAGCACAACTTGTTTTCCCTCATACTCTTCCATATTCGAGCACTTATCCTTATCGCCCGTCATATGATTGGAGTATCCTGAATATACTATACAGTCATTGTGGTGTTGTAAAGGCATATTCTATCACATCAAGTATGATTCTCTTTGTAATACTTTGAACTCCCCTCATTTCTTGAGGTTTTAACAAGATTCCCTCATAAGTGCATCTTGAAGAAGAATCTTGAAGTTGAGTGGTGGTTATAGTTTAAAACTCATAAGTGAAGTCGGTTTTTCCGATGCCACATTAGTGTAAATGGATTGTGTTAGTGAAGTTGAGATAATCCTTATGAGTGTCCTAAGATAGTGAAGGTCGATTTAAGGGTGCATCGAACCACTATAAATACTTTGTTCTTTCTCATGCTTTCTTCTCTGTTAGTGGTAACAGTTTTGTATGCGTGGGCAATACTTTTTACCACAGTTAGTTTATTTATTTATTATTTTTTGCGAACAACATAATTACAGCTTCCTCCTGTTACGAATATGCCAATTAGCTCAACGACAGACACAATCTAAGTCGTCCACATCATCAAGCTCCTTCTAGAAGTCAAGGGATCAAATCCCAGCTTCAGCTCCTCTTAATAGTAATAAAAAAATCTCAATCCATAACACCTCCTGCAGCTTTTGTGGTTTTCTTCAAACCGTTGAAGCTTTCCTGATTGGAGGTTGGAAGAAATTTTGGGTTAAATATATCACTAACAATGGAGGGAATCATTAAGAAATCCATGGCTTGGAAATTAAAAAAGGTCGAAGGAGACTGCGGTGGTAAAAAATACGTGGCGGTGACTGTCACACCCTATAATCTGGAAGTGACCTAGCAACATCTCATACAACGATGAGACACCAAACCCGTACAAAATAAAGATATAACTTCAAATACATTTATTCATTAATCTAACCTTGTCTTACAATACATAAAAAGAATTAAATTCATATGCTTGTTTTCTATTACAACATATGAATTTAAAATATTGTTCAACATAGTTCTACATTACTTATTACATCAAAGTTATTCAATTGTTCATTCCTCGAATTCCTCATTCCCGACTTCTTCCATGTACCCCTCCAAGTTATCATCTGCAAAAGAATAAGGAGTGAACTACACTAGCCCAATAAGGTTCAAACACCCTTGGGATGAAGCATCAAAAGACATAAAAGAGTTTTCCCGTTTTCCAAAAACATAGTTTTTCTGGACTTCATTCAGAACTTGAAACATTGGTAAAATATTAATAAAGAACTTAGAATGACTTTTAAGAACAAATATGACTTTTAAACCGAACTGAAAATATCTCAAAAACTTGTCCAAAATGACCTGTGCACGATGGCCGCAGACCATGCATCGTCTAGCCTATCGTCCGACTAAGCAGATCACATCGTCAAGAGCCTTGTCCGCAATCCTTCCGGAGCTCCCAGTGCTTCGTCCACAAGATTGCAGAGAGTTCCAATAGTTGCGCAAACGAAGCTACGGACAAAGGGAGATATAACTTTTAAGCTATTGAAAATGTAAGCCCTAAGGGCGAATGTGATCAATCTATTTTGATGATAACAAACCATTGAGAAGTTCTCATGTTTGTGTCAGATTGTGTTATCATGATAGGATCTTTAACTCACACTTACATTGATGAAAATGTTAAGGAAGCTTCTATGAACCTCAAAGGTGTAATCCTACTACATTGAAGATGTCATATCAAGGATTACTTTGAAAGGGTCATTGAGAATAAGCAACACAATGCAAGACTCCATGGCACAAGCTTGAAGTAGAAACTACAATGCCTTGGAAGTGGTTGCATTAAGAAGGAAGATCAAGATGTTAAGAGCTACTCAATCTCAAGTGAAGTTCATCATGAAGTAGGCTTTTAACAAAGGAAGTGATGAAGTCCAAAGTTCTATATCTTAGAAGATTACAAAAGGACTTCAACACATGAAGAGGTTGTTAAAAGGTCTAAAGTTAAGCTTGAAGAAGTCAACACATCTAGAAGACTTGAAGACATTGAAGATTAGTTATATGCTACATAGGTACATCCTTGTGACTAATCTTGATTGAGAATACTAGCTTAAGTATGTAATGCTCTTGCATGATTTAAAAAACTCTCATTCATACTTTGATTTGATCTTGAAAAGGTTTTGAAAACATATGATAGTATTTGGTTTATGCCTAAGATCTTAAATATGTTTGAGATCTTAAGCCTCGGACGACCGGATGAAGGTCGGTCGACCGACCTATGTGGTCCGGTCGACTAATGTGTCTTTTACACTTAGTCAATTTTGAATGTTCCAAGATTCCAACGACTATATTGTGCGGACGATCTTGTCTTAGGTAGGTCGGTCGACAACATTGTATCTAGTAGCCTGTCTATGCTGATTCGGAAGCACCCCGGACGACTTGACAGCAAGTCGGTCGACCAGAGCTGTCTTTTCACAAGCAAAATATATCCGTTGTAACCTCGATTGCTTGTCATTTTTTGCCTCTATAAAAAGCCTTTAAGGCTGATTTTTTATATTTAACCAAGCCATAAGAGGGTCTTTGTTTTATACACTTTAAACAACCATTCAAACACTTTGAAGAGCTAAATTATTTCTACATTCATCAAAATACTTCATTTTGAAAAAGAGCTCCACATACACATTCTTCTATTCTCATTTTGATTAGAGCTATCGTTTGTATTATCCAATCCATTAAGGGATTAATTTGTATTGAGCTATATTGTAAAAGTCTCTTTTTGTTGAGGTTCATCTTATCTTGTAAAAGGGTTGTGTGGGGTAAGGCTTGTTTGTGAGTGGTGGTTTTGGGCCTCCTTAGTGGAGTGGAACTTTCTAGTAATTGTAGGAACTAGAGTGAGTGGTGAACCCAAAAAGTAAGTACGGTTGATGTGTTCGTAAAACATTCTCACTTAGTTGACTAGATTAAAGACAGTGTTTCAAGGGTGAAAAAGGGTTGCTTAGTGCGTAAATGATCATTTGTTGGCCTTACCCTTGAAAGGTTTCTTGGTGCATAAAAGACCATTAGTTGGTTTTGTTCTTTCGTGTAAAGATCTCTCAAAACAAGTTAGTGGAAGTTGCCAAAATCATTGGTTGTGTCCTAAGGTAGTGGATGTAGATCTTTGTGATCGAACCACTCTAAATCCTCGTGTTTGATCTTCTAATTCTACCTCTTTACTTTCAAGTTCTTACTTTATTCATTGTGTTTATATTCCATAAGAACTAGTTTTTTTTTAGCATTAAGTGTTTATCTTAAGTTGGATATCTTGCTTGGTATATCTAGTTTATATTGGCCATATAACTTGAACTAAGTGATCTTAGGACTTGTGTTGTTTGATCTTACAGGCTTTGCTTATAGGATCCTTGACTTAGTCTATCCTTTAATTGATCATGTTCATTGTCTTGAGTTCTTATGTGTTGCATCTAACACACTAGTCATCTAAGTTGTTTATTCTTTAACTCGCCTTATGTGCTTAATCAACAAACTTTTGTTAAGGTGATCACTTAAGTAAAGATTTTTTTAGAAAAGAGAAAAAGTTTGAGAACCTAATTCACTCCCTCTTAGGTTCTCCCCTTCGGGTATTTCATTCACTATCAAAGCCTAGTCTTTTTTTTTTTGTTAGGCTTTACATCCTATGAGGATCCATGGCTACATGTTTTTCTATGTCTCCCATAGAGGACTCTTCCCCATCTAGACCATATTTGTTTTATGGCTCCAACTTGTCTTGTTGGCAATCTATGTTTAAACTCTTTTTGGTCTTCTAATGACTTCACCTTGTTGAGCATTATAGAAGATGGACCATATGTTCCATCAATTATAATTAATGGTGTCAAGGTGCCAAAGTCTAGAAGATAATTCAACGAAGAAGACTTCGCAAAGATGGCACTCAACTTCAAGGCAATGAATGTTCTTTGTTGCGCACTAAATGAAGAATCACTCAACAAAGTTCACGAGTGTGAAGATGCTCACTCAATGTGGAAAATGCTTTAAGCATATTATAAAGGGGAAGTTGAAGTGAATGAGCAAAATGTGGAAATTCAAGAGTTGGAGACTCAATCTTTTGTAGGCATTAAAGACATCTCAATCACATCTCAATCAAACATTCATATATTCGAAGAGTGTGATCTTTAATTTTTGTTAAATGTAAGATAATATGGTTTCTTTCTCCAAACACCAGCAGAACATGAATTTGAAATACACCCCCTCCCCCCGCCCATTGGCGGACATAGGGTGGGGCACTTGCCCCACCAGCCTTTCCCCAATTTTTTTTATTATTTATAGTTTTAGCTTTATTTCTTTAATATTTCGTACCGTGAGTATTTTTTAATATACCCATTTTGAGTCAGTTTTCGATTTAAAATTAGATTTCGTGGTTCGTGGATTATATGAATAACAACATTTATATCTTAACAAGTTTGGTTAAAATTTTAACAAGCTTAAATGTGGAATGGGACTATGATGTTTATTCATTTTTTTTTTAACAAACTTAAGTGTAAAAATTTGAAATCTTGTGAAATTTTTACTATATGGTGATTATCAAAGATATTGGTGATGTCTTGTTTTCTATTATTGTTGATGAATCGCGCGATATATCAATGAAGGATCAAATGTCGGTAGTATTTCGTTATGTGAAGAATTAGCAAGTATTAGAGCATTTTGTTGGTGTCAGTCATGTATCAAGTACTATCGAAGATGATGTAATTATAGAATATTATCAAAGTATGAAAACGCTTATATGCTTTTATAAATTTATTTTGTTATTGTTGATTGTGCTCCTCCTGTCTTTAAAGTCTGCGTCTATCACTATCCCCGCCTTTCCTTTTAAGTTATTTATTTATTTCGTTTCTTGGCTCTTTTATAAGTTGTAAGCTGGGAATTTGATTTTCGGTGGCAGATCATGCTTGCTGGACCAGACGATGACGCGTTATTGTAAATTCAACTGATTTCTAAAAAGTTTTCCCCCAACTAATGTGAGTATAATGAGGTATATAAGGGCAAAAAATCATCTGTCCCGGTTACTATCCCCAACCAATCATAATTCACCCTGTGTATATATAATTGGAAAAGATATTTATATAGTAAATTCTGATTGGTTGGGGATAGGGATGAGAACAGAAATGAGTACAGAGGATTTCCACCCATTTTCAAGTGCGAGTAATTTGATTTTATCGTTTATGTATTTGACGATGATTTGATTCGACAAGTATTTTTTTTGTGATTTTAGACTTAATTTAGTTTCTTACATACATTCTCTAGGCATAGTTTTTTTGTTTTGTTTGCCTAATGATTGTAACTAGATTCAACTAATCATCAATGATTCATTTCACCTGATTTGCCTAAGCTTTCTTTACAATTTGCCTCTTCATATTGTGCTTCTTTTCTTTTCATTTAATTTTTCCACTGAGTAAGGTTTTTTTTCAAATAGTTCGGTGTTTTAAAGATGTTTTTTTCCTCTCTCGTTGGAATGAGATATCTATTCGGTCACTAATTATTTATGTTTTGTTTTTTGAAAGGGTATTAGATCCCATCTTATGCAAGTTAAATTAATAAGTGTGCATTCGTGCACCATTTTGTCATTTTTTTTTTTTTTGCGCTTTGGGGTCCCACCGCTCTTCACGAACAATTCACTTTTTTTTTCTTTTTTCTTTTTTTGAAATAACACTTTTTTCAAATCTAAACATAAAATTTCTAAAAAAATCTCAATTCAAATGCATATTAATACAATAAAATCTCTATACAATAATACTCTTGGAACCGGAGAAAAATATTACTATAGGTAGGTTATTCTTAAATAGAGTCTTACATATAAAATTATAATTTAAAAAATAACTAATATAAATTAGACACTTGAAAATGTGTCCCTTTATATTTTAAAAATATAGATTTAAAAGATATATAAGATTTATGAGTTTAAAAAAACAAATGTACGTATATCATGCATGTACATTGTGTATATTAGGTTTAGAAGATTCATTCATATACATACAGTATCTAAGAAATGTAACAATATATATATATATATATATATATATATATATGTATATTCACTTATGTATGTTGTATCTTCGAAATGTCTTTTCGTTTTTTTTCTTTTTATTATACATATATAAATGCTAGCATACTGCATACTTATAAATTTCATTATCATTTCAAATCATAAACTTTCTACCACTACAAGAAAATAGTTAAATAGCGATCCAAATTTTCGGTCCCTCCTGTAATGACCGAATACCGACATATTAGAAACCGAACAAATTTTGGTCTCTATTCCGTCGCTACTGCGTCGTCCATATCGGTCCCGTTGACCAAATTAAAATGACGTCGTTTTGTGTAGCGTTAACGACCGACTACCAACGGAAGTTAACGACCGTTTACCGACGGAATACATAACGACGTCAAAACAGCGTCGTTTTGATCTTTTATTTCTTTAAAAAAATAAAAAATAATTAAAACGACGTCGTTTTGTGCACCGTTAAAGACCGTTTACCGACAGAATAGTTAACGGCGTCAAAACGACGTCGTTTCGATCTTTTATTTCTTTTAAAAAATTAACATTTAAAATTAATTAAAACAGCGTCGTTTTGTACAACTTTAACGACCAAATATCGACGGAAGTTAACGACATTTTACTGACGGAATACATAACAGCGTCACAACGACGTCGTTTTGATCTTTTATTTCTTTTAAAAAATTAAGGTTTAAAATTAATTAAAACGACGTCGTTTTGTGAGTTTACACGACCAAGTTATTTGGTCGGTAATCAGTCGCTAAACTAAGATTAGCGACGGATTTGTTCGTCATTGTTACTCTGTTTTCTTGTAGTGTACTTCAAGCAAGTCATGTCACCTAAAAATAAACGAACTCAAATCATTGAAAGTATTCGTGTCGAGTTGCGCAAAATGAAAGAAACCAACACATATTGGAAGCAAAACAGATCTTGCAAAATGGTTAAAAGATACTCATAAGCTTAAGTTGTTATTTTATATAAATATATTTAAAGTTTAATGTTATTTTATTACTATATGGAGGTAAATTTCGTAAGGATGATCCTTAGTACTGTCAAAACGGATATGCCCGCCCGCCCAGCCCCGTCATGGGCATGTCTTAAATGGGGAAGGGCGGGAATGCCCACTTTTTTCACGGGCCATCAAAAGGGATGCCCGTACCCGCCCGCCGAATGCCCGTTGGAAAATGGGCATGCCCGCAACCCTTATTATTTGGGTAATGGAAGTATAGAACGGCTTCAAGGGGCGTTGCCCAAGATATATAGCACGGCTCAACTTTTATCTTGGGCTTTTAAGTTTTTTTTTTATTATTCGTTTGGCTCTCAAGTCTCAACTGTGAAAATTAATCCATATCCAAAAAAAAAAAACAAAGAGAGCATGCCCGGTTGCAACCCGCCCATACCCGCATTGCCCGTTACCCGAGCGGGTATGCCCATTAATATCCGCATTTAAATGGGCATGGAATTCATATCCCAATAACCGCCCTTTAAGCTCACGGGACGGGCATGCCCGTGGGCATATGCCCATTTTGACAGCTCTAATGATCCTAAAAAAAACGTGTAATATTATAATGTAGAGTTTATTCTTATTTATAACTGGTCCCGAGTTGGGACCAAGATTTTCTATTACTATAAGGAAGTTATTCTTATATAGAGTATTACTATATAGAGGTTTTATTGTACTTATGAAAATTAAATGTTAATATTTAATTGGGACGGAGATAATATAAAATATAGGAACTTATTACAGGGTCACTTTGGTATGGGGCGATCCTTATGGGACTGACCCCACAGTCATCTCACATGAGTTGAGGCGAGATTTACTTTGCAGGTAGGCTCCACCTCAACTCATTTGAGATGGCTATCAGTCCCTTCATATTAGAATTTTTCCTTAGTACCTGGCCCAGCCCTAATCTCCACTTTCCTCTTGGTGGACGCGGCCACATCTTTATTCCGGCTAGGAATCATCTATCCTCAGGTGTCCCTTTCCCTATCCCACTAATAAGAAAATGACATGCATTAAATTTTTAATTAAAAAATTATAACTTAAAATAAATAGTGGAACCCACAGAGAAAAAATATACACATGACAAATATCTATTCGTGTGAACACAGTATGGGGACAAGCAATTTTTTGTCCTTTATTCCTTGCGACATAAATCTAATAAAAAAAGGTAAAAATAATTAATAAAATAAATAAATAAAACGGTAACTTTTGAACAGTCGCAAACGGCTAAAAAGAGGCAACAGAGAGCGCGCAATTGCCAATTAGGCAGTAACATTTCCAGCCGTAAGATCTCCTCTTCTTAATCCAACGGCTGAAAGTTCAATAAAAATAAGACCGTTGGGAATTAAAACGCTCTTCTTCAACTTCATAAAGACCTTATTTTCTGAGTTTTTCTTCGAAGTCTCATTCATAATTAATCCACCCCAGTGAGAGTTCGATCTTTAGAGATAGAGAAAGAGAATTTCTTTGGAGGGTTTTTTTTTCTGAAGATTATTTTAATGGATTCTTCAAGAAACGCTGTTCAAATTCATCAGCAAAACAGAGGTAATTCAACAAAAATCCTCTTTTCTTTGTGTTTGATATGTATGATTCGTTGATTTAAATGATGGATTAAGTAATTTTACTTTGTATTCCTGAAGATATAATTTTTTTAGACGATTTTAAATGATGGATTAATGTTTTACTTTAAAAAAAAATTCACGAGTCTTGGGGCTCCTTTTGGTTAATTCAAGATATTGAATTCTGAGATTCTTTCAAATTTGAATGGTTACTTATTTTAATAATTTCATCTGGGTCATTTAAATTCGATAAGTTCTATTCTTGTGATTTTAGATTATTTGGGGTTAGTGAGTTCTTTGGATTTCCATGGGTCTCTTGGGGGCTTTTCTTTTGTGGTGTTTCTTGATTGATTCAAGATATTGACTTCTGGGGAGATTCTTCAAAAATTTATGAGCTACCTATTTTGTAGAGATTGATTGAAAAATATATACACACTTCAGTTTCCTAATTGATTTTAATAAGGTGAAATCAACGAGTGACCCCATTGAGTCTGATGTTGAATCTCTTTTTGATCTGCAGATGCAGTTCCTGGAGCAGACCTAAAGCAGAAGAACATGGCAGCAGAAGGAAGAAACCGTCGTGCTCTTGGAGACATTGGAAATCTCGTAACAGTCCGAGAAAAAGTTGAAGGCGGCGGGGCCAAACCTCTTCCTCAGGTTTCTCGTCCCATTACAAGGTTCTTCCGCTCATTCGTCTCAATGCCTTCCTTCTTGCTCCGTGTCCGAATTTCTTAATGTTTTATAATGTTGTTTGTTTCAGAGGTTTCTGTGCTCAATTACTTGCCAATGCACAAGCAGCAGCTGCTGCTGAAAACAATAAGGTCAGTCATTCTCATCCGATTCCTTTTTTCGTCTTTCTTGTTTTCTTTCTAAATATCTGAATAAGGAATAGTTAAATTAGATGCGATTTGCGTTCTTTTGGTTGATCTTGATTTGCAGAAATGTAAGGCTGTTGTTAATGTGGATGGAATGGCTGTGCCGAAAGGAGCAAGGAAACCAACTCAGAAGAAAGCTACTGTGAAGCCTAAACCCGAAGCTGTGATTGAAATTAGTTCTGATTCCGAACAAGTTAAGAAGGAAAAACCCCGAAAAAAATCAGTTGTAGATTCATCTAGAAAGAATGCCCCAACTCTGACCTCAACTCTTACTGCTAGAAGCAAGGCTGCCTGTGGATTGAGCAAGAAACCAAAGGAGGAGATAGTCGATATTGATGCTGCAGATGCCGATAATGAGTTGGCCGTTGTTGAATATGTTGAAGACATATACAAATTCTACAAACTTGCTGAGGTAAGTAATATGCAAGTTTTAAAAAAAATTCTTTTGGATTCAGTAAGAAACTGATAATTTTTCGGTGCAGCACGAGAGCCGAGTTCATGACTACATGGATTCACAACCTGAAATAAATGATAAAATGAGGGCAATTCTGATTGATTGGTTAATTGAAGTCCACCACAAATTCGAGCTTAATCCAGAAACTCTATACCTCACAATCAACATAGTTGATCGATATCTAGCCGCGCAAACTACAATAAGGAAAGAGCTGCAATTAGTAGGCATGAGTGCTATGCTTCTAGCCTCCAAATATGAAGAAATCTGGGCTCCTGAGGTATATTTAGAATGCCCCTTTTTTGTTTTCTTCGCTTTCTTGAAAGATTTTAATGCTAATAATTTTTTAAATTTTATGGCGCGGTTTCATATGATGCAGGTTAATGACTTTGTATGCATATCAGATAGAGCTTACACCCACCAGCAAGTCTTGGTTATGGAGAAACGCATTCTGAGCGGGCTAGAATGGAATTTAACCGTTCCAACACAATACGTTTTCCTAGTTCGATTCATTAAAGCCGCCGCCTCAGCTCCTCCTGATTCAAATATGGAGAATACGGTCTACTTTTTGGCAGAACTTGGAATGATGAATTATGGGATAACAATGATGTATTGTCCATCAATGGTTGCTGCCTCAGCCGTCTATGCAGCCAGATGCACCTTAAATCAGAGCCCTTTCTGGAATGATACACTTAAATTGCACACTGGTTTTTCTGAGGATCAGTTGATGTAAGTTCCGTATCTTATATTTTCTACACAGAATGACTTGTTCCGGACCAGAATTGATTGATTAGTTGTTCTTGTTTTTTTATTGATACAGGGATTGTGCAAAGTTACTGGTTAGCTTGCATGGAATGGTAGCAGAAAACAAGTTGAAGGTGATCTTCAGAAAGTACTCTAACTCGGAGCGAGGCGCTGTGGCTCTGCTACCTCCTGCCAAAGCACTTTTGGCCTGATCATGATCTTGATATAGCTGCTATATCATAAGTCCAAATGATATCCCCCCACTTTCTAAATATGATCTCTTTTGGCTGTGGAGTGGTCTTTATGTTGTTGCACTTCGAATACTTTAAGGAATTCTTCTTATGAATCAATTTGTAATACTCTTTCAGATGTGAAATATGAATTCTTTGATATTACTTGATTTTTTTTTAATTCATTCTTTTATTGAATTTTTTCTGCAATAATGTGTTAATTGTGGTTGTATTTATGCCTCTTCAGTTTTCTGTTGTGGTACTTAAATTGGATCAGTGGTCGATTTTTAGGTAGTTACTTTCAATTACGTAAATCAATAGTTTAAACTACCCTCAAAACAGGGTATTTTTCATTTTTATATGAACTTTTGTACCAGAAACAATAGTATCTTCGATTATAACCCCCTAATTGATTACTTCCAATTACGTAAATCAATAATTCAAACTGCACTCAAAGCAGAGTATTTTCCATTTGGAGTAGGCTACTAGAATTATTGGCTAAAAGATTGACTAAAATAGTGTCTTTGGACCTTTTTGCCTTATAGTTGGGTGAATCCCTTATACCAGCAGGGGGTAAGATAGTCATTTAACACCCTCAATTTGGGGGAGGTTCCTATCCCCAAAATTCTAGTAGTAAATCATTTTTCTTTCCGGACATTTTTATGGAATTTTTGCACCAGAAATAATGGTATCTTCAATCCATTTAGAAAGTGTTGTTGTCTTCAATCCCTGTTCTGGTTTGAAGGGATAAAAAGAAGTACTAAATTGCAACAATGAACACACTCAATTTGTTCATTGAAATATTCAATCCATATTCCATTTGAGAGCAACATTTAGAAAACATTTTCTAGCAAAATCATTACCCACCTCCCACCATATATACAACCTTTCCAGTGTTTCAAGTTCTGGACCCAAGAGCTAGCTGGCCCAAGTAGAAGAGGAGGTATGTTTGGAGGCCCTAGCCTGTCAATTGAGGCTATTGAATCTAAAATATTGTGTTCAAACTCATACCCACTAAATTAATACCCCAAGTTAGATTTTTATTGGATTGGGTCTAAAAATTTTCAAGTAGAGTCCTAACTCAACCATATTGGGTTTTGAATCTAATTTGGGTTCGCTCACTAATTTTGCTTATACTTTTATTGATACTCTTTATCAATCGAAACATGTGAATATTTTTTTAAATAAAATAAATAACGATTATTAGTGAAATATTTTTTGAAAAATAATATGTACCGTTCATTAACATTATCATCATATCCTTAGGTTCATACAAAACAACAATAATGATTGTTGGATAAAAAAATTGTATCAAACAAGAATCAAATAGTACAAAATGAAAATGATTGTTAAAATTTAATGTGACATTATGTCTTCTTGATCCAAATTTGATCCCAAATTTTTTATCCAATAATCACTACCCAACAATAAAACAAAATAAAAAAATAATCTTAATTGAGTCTTTTGGTCTATTATACAATTATAATTTAGACCCACAACTCTTGGTTTTGTAAAAGAAATCCATAGATTAGAACTGTTGGGGTTGGTGTCGAGTCCGTTGTTGGGTCTCATACTTTGCTTGGATTCTACCATATGAGTCCAGACTCAATCTAAATATGAGTATAGAAAAGTCTATCTAAATCCAAATTGGGTCTTATGAGTTTGAATTTGGATCTGGGCTCTAATTGAGTCTAATTGACAGGCCTAGCCCTACGGGGGTCCAATCCATTACTACACCAGACAAACAGAAGAAAAATGAAGGGCAAAAATCGTTTGTTCGCATGCATTTTTTCATCCGCTCATAATCCGCCGTGTATATGAAATTAGAAAAAATTGTAACATGACAAATTCTGAGTGCTGGTGACATATATAGGAACAAACGATTTCCTCCTCTAAGGTACATGTTTGGAGCAAAAAATCGTTTGTCCCGTGTAAATGAAATTGAAATTTTTGTCACATGAAAAATTCTGAGTTGTGAGGATATATATGAGGATAGACGAAAGCTGAGGGTTTGTCCCGTGATTTCCTCCGGACGTTGTGGGAGTGATTTTGTAATCCAAGAAACAGGGTCACCCAATCCTATGACTGTCCACGTGGGTAGGGCTATCTCATGCTCAACTCACATAAAAATTGGAAAGCTCAGCTGACGTTCAGCCCGGAAAAGCTCATAAACATTGAGCTCACTCTCAGCTCACATTTTATCGTGAGCTCGAGCTCACGAGCTAAATTTATATTAGAAAAAAACATCTTGTAGCAAGAATAGTATAATACAATGAGCATTGAAACTAAATTCTGACAAGAATATAAATAAACATAATACAATGATACTTAATTCTTGAAGCAAATAAACTAATAAAAAGATAACAAAGATACATACATAGCAAGGTCAAAGGTTAAAAAATTTACATACAACGTAGACAAAAATCCTTATATAGACTAAACAAAAGAAACGAAAGTCTCATAATTGTAAAAGAATTATATAGAGAAAAACAAGAGAAGCATAATTTCCGGAATTGTTTGTTATGCTAATCAAATGAGTATTATATAATAAAAAAAAACAAGAGAACCCATGCACTTAAAATTCTAACAAATGATGAAATTGCAAAAGAGTGATTTAATTCCATTGTTAGTGCCAAATTCAATTTCGGGCAGTCCCATTGAATTCTTCTACGACATTTCACTTTTTCTTGTGATTCAAATCTACAAAAGAAAAAGAAATTATAAGTAAATAAAGTAAGAAGCAATGATGAAGAAAAAATAATTTAGACAAGTAAAATAGAAAAATTAAGTAAAGAATAACCTGCAAAAGTAGAATCAAACTCTTCCTCATAATCACTCTCTTTTGGTAAACTCCTAATTCAATCTTGACCACAAACTAATCATTCAATATAAAGGGAAGTAGTAAGCTGCGAAATTGATTCAAGACACGACCCCCCGATGCTAAAAGCACTCTCAGATATTACCGAACTTACACGAATTGTTAATACATCTCTTGCCATCATGGCAAAATAGGGAATTTAAAAGCATTTGTTTTCCAATAATCCAAGATAATAAAGTATTCATCAAGACTACCACTCTTTGTTGGGTAAAGGTTTTCCTCCAAATAAACATCTAGTTCACTCTTACAATGCATCACTTCTTCATCTTCACTAAATTTAAGTAATTCTTCAGTGAATGTCAATTTATAGGTCTTCTTCTTTTTAATTATTATTATTATTATTATTATTATTATTATTATTATATTATTCTTATTTGAGTTTGAACTTTTTTAGGGCTGAGCGAGGTCAAGCTCACGCTCAGCTCACATAAAATTCAAGCTTGAATATTGAGTTTACGCTCGGCTCAAGCTCAACTCACCTCAGCTCACGTTCACATTTTTTCGAGCTATGTGAGTTGGGACCCCTACTCGTAGGACTGACCCCATATTCCTCTCACACTAATTGAGCGCACCTCACATCTACAAATATGTCCTGCTCAATTCATGTGAGGTGATTGTGGGGTCAGTCCCAAAAGAACGGTTCTAGGATTAAATTTTCCCAGGAAACCATGGAGATTGTGGTTGATCAAACTCCAAGAGATTTCTCCTCTCTATCTATATTCTGACGTTGGCTCCCGTATGGAACATGAGTAATTCCGCATGTGCGGAACTTTTCTCGTCTATTGGATTAAAATTTTGACGGTTAAAATTGATTTAAAACGAACATTTGTTCTGAGCCTCAGAACACTTGTCATGAGCCTCACCACACTACACGTATAGACGCAAACCCCCCTCGTTACCGTACGTGCGACTCTCACCGCATACGGCTCGCACAAAGACTCAACAATCCATCTCGAGCCTTTTCTTCCACCTCTCTTCTCCAATCCTCGATCAAACTTGCATTCCCCAGGCGCTATGAAATGGGGGGTATTTCCTTCGCCTAGCGTATGTTATCGGCTTGGCTTCGTCCCGAACCAAGAAGGCATTATGGGGGACGCATGCGTGTAGGAAGGCCGGCGACGGGGTATTTCCTTCGCCTAGCGTATGTTATCGGTTTGGCTAAGTCCCGAACCAAGAAGGCATTATGGCGGACGCATGCGTGTAGAAAGGCCGACGACTACGTAAGCTAAAATACTTGTTCTGAGCCTCATAACACCTGTTCTAAGGTGTTCCGTGTGTAATGAAAAAAATTGTTCCACATAGAATTCGGACTACTATATTCAAGGGATTGTGGGTGATCAAACTCCGTGAGATTATGGGAGTCTTGATGGCCAAGTGGAAAAGGTCGTCCAACCGACGTCTTTGGTCCTATGTTCGATTCTTGTACCCCTGCCCCCATAAAAAAAAACTCCGAGAGATTTGTCCGCTCTATCTATATTCAAGGTGGGCTTGGCAAGAATTGGTCAAAATATGCAGAATGCGATTATGCAAAATTTCTTCTCGGAAAAAAACATAAGATTCCTTTGTTTGAGGATAAAAAATACTAGTTTTCGGGGTTTTAGTCAAACTATAGTCGTGTCATGCATTAACTGATCCGGAGAACCTAAATAACGAATTTTTAGATTAGCAAACTTTTGAGGATTTACTATTCTGAATTTGGAATTTATTAAATAAATTAAGTGGTCGACCAGTTTATATTTTTTATTTTTTATTTTATTAATAAAGATAGTGGTCTCTAAGTGGTCGTAAATTGTCACAATGCTGCGACTATATATTTTTTAAATTAAGTTTTTTTTAGTATAGATGGTGGTGGTCGCTAAGTGACGCAAATTGCCACCACTTAACGACCACTTTGTTATTTGGATTGAGTTAGTAAGTGGTGCCAAATGTAGCGACCACTGTGCGACCGTTTTGGAACCACTAGATATGTGGTCTCAAAATGTCATTAGCGACCAATTATTTGTGGTCGCAAATAGCGATTGACAGTTTTTCTGTATGTGAACAATTCGCCATTCACTGATCTTAATGGATGTAAATGTTTGCAATTTACACTCTTTGAATGATTTTGGGTTGGGAAGCATGTTCTTGATAAGTGTTTTTTTTTTCTCTTTTGATAAATGATGGTTTTCTGAAAATGGACTATTTATGAGTCATCTGCAACTTTTCCTGATTGATATGCAATTTCTTTAGGCTATCTTGGTCATTGAAATTAATGTTAGTCCTTCTGTTACGAATATGAAATTAAACAGAACCAGAATATAAACAGAAAAGAATTCGGATTTAATCCTGAACGAGGCAGTAGTAAGCCAATTGCCCTTAAACTCTATTTGCTCGCCTATTTGCTTCAGGCCTACAAGAGCAACGAGTTCCCAAGGTACAACGCCCAATCACTCTGCTTACCAGAAGCTTATAAGCAGAACTTTGAACCTTTCTGTGTCAGAACTCTCTTAACTATTATGGAATGCAGAAATGAAGAAGGGAGAATTATTTCGTAGTAGCCAATTATGAGAGGGGAGACTGCCTTTTATAGCAGTCGGAAACTGCAAGGTAGCCCTCACTCCCTCACCTCGTAGTGAACGTGGGTAACTTCCACAGACTTCCCGTAGTGGGGTAATGTGGCAGTTCTCAAAACTGCTGGAGAAATCGTGGAAGGACCATTCTACAATTACACAAAAGTTATGTGACTCATTTGCAGTTACTCAATACTTTAGGGACAATTACGGTAATTTTGTCCAAAAAGATATTACTGCCTTCCCGGCAGGGACACGCGCGGCGCGGCGTGGCGAGACGGACGGACGGAAGGCGCGCGAGGGGTACCCCTTACCCCACTTGTTTAAGATCACTAGTCTAGCTAGTGCTTATAAACTAGTTTTAATCGATTCTCACAACCGATGTGGGATATATCATCACACCTCCATCAATAACCTCTCCACTTTAACCAAATTTATCATTCACACCGAGAATTAGTTTCCTCACGTGTTATATATCATCGCGAAGCTTGCGCAACCCACTACGCGATGAATTCAAAACACTTTAAAACTAAACGGTGGAACACACAATTAAATTTGATCAAATTAGTCCACTTTATTAATTAATTCTCCAACAATTAAATCACGTGATTTTCACGGCAGACCCAACGATTTTATGTTGAGGGGTAAATTGTATTGAAATATATATCAAAGGACAATACAAAAAAAAATTATATATTTATTTAATCTTGCACTTCATTACTAACTTTTAGTGTACATAGTAAGGAATATCTTTCTCAGTTATAATTTTATATCAAATGACAATATCTTCACTTCTCTTCTTCTTTTTTAACATCGTGCACCCCTCCGCACCATGGAAGAGAACATCGCCTAGTTTTGATAATAATATTGGCATAAAATGGGGAATAAAAATGAAAGATATTAATCCAAAATAATTGGGGTTGGCTACATGAATAAATACAAAATTTCAGTGTGGTCGTTTGCATTAATACATTCCATTCACTTATTTTTGTCAAACACCATACGCTCATCAAAGTCTAACAAATGGATATCATTCTTGATGACTTCGATCCAAACTTTCTTCGGTCTTTCCCTACCTCTTACAAACTCATGTCTCCATCCTTCAAGTTTTCGAATCGGAGCGTAACTCGGTCTTCTTTTTATGTGTCCAAAACAGCGTAAGTGATTTTTCCTCATCTTTTTTTCAATAAGTGCAACTCCTATTTTTTTTCTCGAATAGTATAATTTCTCACTCTATCCTTTCCAATATTCCCACACAAGAGGACAAAAACAATAAAAGAAAATATATACTAAGTAGAGTAGTATGAGATTAAAATCATTTTTACAAAAATAGAATAAAGACTAAGTTGCTACAAATAAAATAGTGGAGTAATTGTTTTTGCAAAGTACTCTTTATATTAATATCAATAATATATCATTAAATATTGGATAAAATGGAAATCACTTACTCTCTTCATTATATAATATAAGTTGTTTAAAAGATGTAATGAAAAATTAAGAAAATAAAAAGTAAGATATTTTGTTAATTGAAATATCAATATTACGATTTGTATACCAATAATTATATTTAAGAAAGTAATATTGATATTTTGACTAATTAAATAACATATGTATTGCTTTCTTAATTTTTCATACATATTCTAAACCACGTATATTATAGAATGAAGATAATAACATCTTAGGACCTTACGTGAAGTTTCTCAAAATTCAAATGAAATCGTACTTTTCTTCAGGGACGAAGGCAGACTTGTAGGTTTGGAGGCGAAAAACTGTAATAGTATGTCAAATTACATATAAACACTGTAAAAAAATATGAAGGGTAAATTTGATAAAATATTATGAACTACATATAAAATTTACTGTATCTAATCGAATTTTTAAAACTCTCGAGCCAACTACCCACCGCCTCCCTTGTAGTCCCTGCTTTACTTTACTGTTTTCTCGTTTTCCGTCTTGGATCGATTCTTCTTTGTTAATCGCCATGAAAGAAACGAACTTTACTTTTCAAATCTTCAGCATCACTACTAATAAAAAATCAAATTCCTTTCTCTACAGAGTTACTAAAAGGGGTTCCCTACTGTTGCTTCTTTCAATTGCTTTCTTGTAATTCCATTTTTCGAATATGCCGAAATTCCATCCCAATTTTCATCAATTTAAATACGCCATTTCCCGTTTTCCCATCACATTCAATTTCCTTTGGAGATTTCTTAATTATTTGCTTTTTTTCTGGAGCGTCTCTCTCGGTTATTCTGCACAGAGGGCTTTCTGAATTTCTCTGCGGGTGAGTTAATTTAATTTTTTTTTCTTAAGTCGTGGTGTTGATATATGTTTTTTCCTTTTTTTTTGGGAGGCGTAATTAGTACTCCCTCCATTCCAAATTAATTGTCGTTTAAGGTTGTTTTATTAGTTGTCAATAATTTATTCTAATTATACCCTCAACATTTTCCTTTCTTTATGACAAAGAAGTGAGAGAGAGGGAGGGTGGGGGATAATATTGGAAGTTTAGGTGAAAATGACAACTTCCTTACTTTTCTAAAATTGTCTAAAGAGTCTTATATTTAGGAATGGAGGGAGTAGTATTTATTTTCTTTATTTTTGGAGGGTGAGGGTGAGGGTGAGGATGGGGGTGGGGTAGGGTAAATGGGAGTCTGAGCTAATAGAACCCTTCAGTCATAGAAGAGTTGATAATTAAGTGCGGACGGTGTAGTTCATTCCGCACATGCAGAACACGTAAAATAAAGATAAACAAGAAAAAATCGTCTTAGGCATATTTAAATTATTTTCGTTTAGTCTTGATAGTATAGGTGATGTTTAAACAACCATAAAGAATCTTAGACTATTTTTGTGCAACAATAAGTGGGGCCGTACAGGAGAAATTGAAATCGATCGATTCAAATCGATTCAAACTAATTTTTGAGTTTGAGTAGTGTATTGGATTGATTTCTCTTTTGACTGGATTAAAACTGAAAATTCAGTTAGGTTTGAAAATTTTCTCAAATCAATTTAAAGTTGTTCATATATATGGGTAGTGATTATTGGATAAAAAATTTGAGATCAAACAAGTATCAAATATTCATAGCAAATTCTAACAATAATTTTCATTTTACACTTTTTTATCCAAAATTTTTATCCAACCATTGTTATTGTATATATATTATTCCTTGTGTATACACTAATTATTATGAGGTAATTGTTTTTTTTTAAAACAAAGTAAATGACCCTTTTAATTAAGGACATTGCTAGGCTACTAGAATTATTGGCTAAAAGATTGACTAAAATAATTTTTTGAACATTTTTGCCCTTATAGTTGGGTGAATCCCTTATACCAGCAGGGGGTAAGATAGTCATTTAACACCCTCAATTTGAGGATTTAGAGTTTCTATCCCCAAAATTCTAGGAGTAAATCATTTTCCTTTTAATTAAATAAACTTTACATCTCATAATAGTCTCTAACTTCTATACCTAAACAAACCATCCATGTTTCTTTTTCCAGGCCTCATTTTGTGTGTATTCCTAGTATATAACTAAGGATTTATTTATTTTTACTTTATTTTATATAATAATATGCATATTATATTTTTCATAAATATTATTGTAATCAAAATATTTTTATCTCATGACTAAGAAAATCGAACCAAATCAAACTGAATGTTAGAGTTTTGAATGTTTAGAATTTGTTTCAAAATTCTCAAAATGAAAACTTAGGTTTGGAGATGAAAAATGTGCAAAATCGTACCCAACCAAACCATGAACACCCCTAACAATAAGAATCCTAGCCACCACTTCTACGATGGAATC
This sequence comes from Vinca minor, assembly GCA_026122235.1. Classification (NCBI taxonomy): domain Eukaryota; kingdom Viridiplantae; phylum Streptophyta; class Magnoliopsida; order Gentianales; family Apocynaceae; genus Vinca; species Vinca minor. The sequence continues at coordinate 3,671,881 of JAOCZM010000134.1, forward strand.
CGGTCAATTTTAGCATGTGTCATGCGCATGATCTAATAAACAAGGTTGCATACATCGGAACCTTCCCCAAACCCTAGCTGATACGGGAGGCTTGTGCACTGGGTACGCCCTTTTTTTTTTTTTTTACTATATTGCCCTGAATATTTAAAAAATTCTTTTAGGGTGTGTTTGTTTTCATAGAATTGGAGCTTTGGAATTGGAATTGGTTTTTCAATTCCATTTTTCTTGTTTGGTTATTAACCAAATCATGGAATTGTAATTGAAATTTCAATTCTCTTGTTTGTCTCTCAACAAAATTTTGGTGTTATTAATTCCAATTCAAATCCCAACCCCCTATAATCGGGTAGCCCAAGTGGTAAGGCTCCGGCCACGGGACGGAGGTCCCGTGGTCGATTTATGTATCTCCCCTTGTGGGGTAATAAATTCTCCTCCTTGTGAGGCCAAGCTCCCTCCCTAGGCATGGGGCATGCTACAATCTCCCTATGTATGGTACTCTCCGCTCTTCCCCTTCGGGCGTAAAAAAAAAAAAATCCCAACCCCTTCAATTCCACAAAATCAATTCCATTTCATAATCAAAGAATTTGAATTCCAATTCCACAAGATTTATTGTAAGTTATAAATATATCATATATATAAGTTATTTTATCTCTCATAAAAATATATATAAAATGACCAAAGTACCCTTGTAAAATGACAAAACACCCCTAGTACAAAATGACTAAATTACCCTTAATTTAAAATAGTTAATGTTATTCGTTTAAATGACAAAAAAATTTCTTGTACGATGTCGAAAAATATCGTTAGTGCAAAATTACAATAATACCCTTGGCACAAAATAAAGATTTTTAAAACAAAATCACAAACATACATAACATAAAATCACCAAAATATCCATGGTAAAAAATGACAAAAATACTCTTGACGCAAAATGACCAAAATACCCTCGGCTCAAAATGATGAAAAATACTTTCGCGCAAAAAAAAAAAAACAATTTACCTTTGGCTCAAATAGCTTAAAATTCGTATGATTAAAAAAGACCCAATTTTTTTTGATGAAAAATGACAAAAATATTTTAGCGTAAAATAACGAAAATGCCCTTAATGCAAAAGATAAAAAACGCTCCCATAAAAAAAAATGAGGAATTGCCTCTTGTGCAAAATGAAAAAATTAACTTTGAATAAAATGAAATTTTTTATCTTAACAAAAAATGACAATTTTACCTTTTTTACAAAATTAAAAAAAAATCATTTATTTGAAATGCCTAAAATATTATCGGTGTAAAATGACGAAAATACACTTGTTGATAAATAATTGAAATGTCATTCGTACCAAATGAAAAAGAATAACCATGATGAAAATAGCTAAAAATACCATTCGTTTTAAAGAAATGAAAATTTTACAATAAGGGTATTTTTGTCATTTTAAAAAATGGACATTTTCTCCATTCTAAACCAATGGGCAAAGAGTATTTTCTTCATTTTCATCAGAGTATTTTCATCATTTTGTGATTTATTCATCTTTCATCAAGTACATATTCGTTATTATGCACAATGAGCTAATTTCACATTAGTAAGGGTATTTTTGTCATTTTGCAATGAATGCATTTTTAAAAAAATTGGACCATAAAATTTTTCTTCATATTACGCAAAATGGTATATTTTTTAACTTTAGTAGAGAATTTTCATTATTTTTTATCCTCGAAATTTTTTGTTATTTTCTACTATGGGTATTTTCGTCATATTTCATCAAAAATGTTTTCAGTTTTCAATAATATTTTATCCAATTCATACTATAACGATTTTCTTCAGCGCTATGAATATTCTTTTTAATTTTTGCAACAAAAAATATTTCCGTTATTTTACACTGATAATTCTTTTAACAAGGGTATTTTTGTCACTTTACTTCAAATGTATTTTAACTATTTGTATTAGGAGAATATTAGCCCTTTTTCACACTAGATGCATTTTTTCATTTTATTTTTAATTATGTGATTATTTTGGTGTTTCAAACAAATAAATAAAAATTAGAATTGAATTCCACATCAATTCCATAGTTTTACCAAACAAAGGAATTCAATTATTTGGAATTGGAATTTCTTAGGATTCCAATTCTTGGAATTCCATGGAATTGTAAAACCTTAGAATCCCAATTTCTTAAAATTCCATGGAATTTGATAGAATTGGAATTTCAATTCCAAAACCAATCCAAGAAACAAACACACCCTTATATTTTTTCTTTCCATTATCACCTTCCCCGACCTTCCGAACACAACACTTTTGAACAGGTGTTATAAATTTTTTAACAAGTGATATACCATTTTCAAATGTATTAAATCCCTATGCAGCATATGTTCTCTCCTGATTAACACATATCCTAAGGCATGTAACATCTGTATTACACAACTGGTGTTCTTAAAGTCACAACAGATATTTGCTCCAAAAAATCTGGTCATCGAAATTTTTATCCGACAATGCAAAATAGCCAAAAATATTCAATATATTGATTTTTTGACGTTTTGCATCATAGTCGGACAGCTCCAATAACACATACCCCACCACTTACTTTTTTAATTAATAGGTTAAAGTAGTAACTTCACTATACTTAAAATGTTTTCATTGTCTTTATGTCAAGTCCAAATAAGAGGTGCAATTTTGGATTATGCGGCAAAAAGAACATTTTTAGAAGTAGCTCCCTTGGCATTGATGGGGAGTTTGTGGAAGAAAGGAACATAAATGACTTTTGGAAAATCTTGAGAATTTGACTACCTTTTCATACTTTTGTATTGTACTAAATTATTCTCTATTCTTTAAAATATAAGTTGTTTTAGATTTCAATTATCTTGTCAAATTATAAGTTATTCTGACCTAAAATATATGTGAGGTTCATTGTTTTAATGATTTCTAATAACCTTATTTAATCGAACAAGTAATTTTTTTTAACTAATATATTACCCAGTAGTATATCTTGGCGCGGTTAAAAAGATGGTTGAACATGATAAAATGATTTTCTTTTAAGCTTGATATCATGTTAATGGTGAATGTTATGTTAATGTTCTTTAAGGAGGAGGAAGAAGCAAGTTAATCGGCTATGGAAATTATATCAATTGTGCTGGACTCGATTGTTGGTCACCTGGTTGATCCCATTGGAAGGCAATTTGATTATGTATGTTGTTACAAAAGCAACATTGAAAATCTGAGAAGTGAAGATGCAAGGTTCAGAAATATACAGCATGGGATGGAGCAAAGAGTTTCTGTTGCGCGGCGAGACTTGCATAGTATAGGGCATCATATCGAGGAGTGGTTGAAAGATGCTGAAAGAATCAATTCAGAGGTAGAACATATCTTGGAACGCAACCAAAGAGCTGAACAGGGTTGTTTAAAAGGGTTGTGTCCGAACATGAAGTCGCGTTACACGTTGAGTAGGAGAGCAAAGAAGACGATTGAAGAAATCATCAAACTTCAAAATGATGCCAAAGATCATCTCATTTTCTCACATCCAGTAGCTTCAACAGGCTTAGAACATGTTGCTGCTGCACCCATGGTAGAGTTTGAGTCCCGAAAGATTGTTGAAGAAAATGTCATTTCAGCTCTGAAGGATAAGAACGTTACTAAAGTTGGTTTATGTGGCATGGGAGGAGTTGGAAAGACGTTAATGGCAAAAAAGATCGGTAAAATAATGAGAGATGAAAGTATATTCAATGAGGTTGTTACGGCAGTTGTTGGTCAGGAACCTGACCCCAAAAAGATTCAAGGTGAAATTGCTGATGGTTTGGGGCTAACAACACTAGAAGACAAGAGTTTGGCTTCTAGGGCAGGTAGACTATATCAGAGAATAATGGGTGAAAAGAAGATTCTTATAATCCTTGATGATGTTTGGCGAAGGTTAGATTTGAGCGAAATAGGGATTCCTTCTTCTGATGTACATAAAGGCTGCAAAATCTTGCTTACAACTCGACTTCGAAATGTTTGCACTGACATGGAAGCTAAAGAGATTTCAGTAACAATCTTATCTGATGCTGAAGCGTGGAATCTTTTCATAGAACATGTAGGCGATGCCATTGAAGATTCACACATCTGGCCTATAGCTAGAAATGTTGCATTGGAATGCAAAGGTTTGCCACTTGCCCTTGTAACTGTTGGGCGATCTCTAAGAAACAAAAGCAAACGTTATTGGGAGGATGTGCTTAAACAGTTGCAAAAAGCTCTCCCGAGAAACATTCCAGGGTTACTTACTGGAGTCTATAGGCCTTTAGAATTGAGCTACACTTCCCTAGAAAGTGATGAAGCTAAGATTCTTTTGCTCATGAGCTGTTTGTTCCCGGAAGATGCTTACGTTCCCGTTCATACTCTAGTCAGATATGGGATGGGGCTTGCCATCTTTGCTGGGGTAGAAAATTTGGAGGAGGCTAGGAATAGAGTGCGTAATTTGGTGGAGATGCTTAAAGATCAGTTTTTGTTGGTTGCTAACGATGATGAAAATTATGTACATGTGCATGATGTTGTTCGTGACGTGGTGAAATTTATTGCTTCAGAAGAAAAAAAGCATATGCTCGTAAGTCATGACATAAATTCAAACAAATGGCCGAGTAGATCTTATGAAGATTTTGCTTGGATTTCAATAATTTCAGGGGCATTTGATGGGATCCCGGAGAGTTTGGATTGTCCGAGGCTTGAAATGCTACTCTTAGAATGCAACTTTGGAGCACTTAAAGCAGTAGACAGCTTTTTCACTGGGATGCAACGGCTTAAAGTACTGGAAATGCGAGACTTTTACATCCCATCACTTCCATCTTCAATTAGGTCGTGTACAAATCTACGGACCCTGCAACTGCATGGTTGTGAGTTTGTAGAAGAGATATCAGGTGCTGAAGAAGATAGATCAGAAGAAGTTTTGTCCATGATTGCTCAGCTGCTAAACCTGGAAATTCTCAGCCTTAGTTATTCTAGTATTAAGGCCTTACCATCGACATTAGGAAATCTACGCAAATTGAGAATGTTGGATTTGACGGGGTGCAAACATTTAAATGTAATTAAGCCAGGCATCATATCGCGCCTGGTAGGTTTGGAAGAGATATATCTGAAAAAGAGCTTTGCTAGTTGGGGAACGAAAATAGAAGGGAAAGAAGGACATAATATATCCCTCGTTGAGCTCGAATCTTTGCTAAAGTTGACTACTTTAGCGATCCTGATTCCGGATGCACATCTCATCCGAAAGAACTTGCACCTTTCATCAGAGCTGACAAACTATGACTTATCAATTGGACTGCCATCCGAAATGGGAAAAGAAATTCAGAATGGAATTGGGAAGAATTACGAGAAAGTTCTGAGTTTGAACCTCCCTTTTCCGCAGTCTTTTGTGGGTTCATTTCTAGACATCTTGAAGAATGCTGAATATTTATATTCAACGGGAGAGGGTTCTAATTCTGCAATAGATACTTTGGCTTCAGAGGGTTTCCAGAACTTGAAGCAGCTACATCTTGATTCTTGCTCTAGTGTCCGCCACCTGGCAAATACGAGTGATATCGCTGGATCGTTTTTCCCCGTGTTGGAGAAAATATATCTTGGTGCAATTTCATGCCTAAAAGAGATATGCCATGGTCAGCTTCCGGCAGGATCCTTTGAGAAACTAAGACATATGGATTTCAGAAAGTTGCCGATGTTGACGCATTTGTGGAAGAGTCCAACTCAAGACATTTCCCTTGCCAACCTCGTATCTGTATCTCTTGATGAATGTCATAGACTTCAAAATCTGTTTTCGCTATCAATCGCTCTGACATTGCTGCAACTGGAACAACTTAAGGTGACAAAATGTAAGACGATGGATGAAATCGTTTCAGATGACGGGGATAGTCTGTCCAAGGAGATAGAGTTTCCAAAGTTGAGACAATTGGAGCTGGGCAAACTACGGAACTTCAGTCGTTTCTGCGATTGGATTCATGGTATTCATTTTCCACGTCTGAATCACCTGCGACTGAGCAACCTATCAAAGCTGAAATGTTTCTTCGGTAAAAATGATGGCTCTGATTCAGGAGCACAACACGATACTGATGATAATGCGCAGTCTTTATTTGATCAAAAGGTAACATTCGCTTCTCTTTTTATTCTTTCTTTTGTAGCAAATGCATACTACACGTTTCATTTTGATGCCTTTATTTTATTTTGTTGTGGGTGGGGTGGGGGGTGGGGGAGGGGGACTTGACACAAAAATTTAGAAAAGCGTTTGACTTTAATCAGAGTTACTATCTTAGCCTTCTTTGTTACGAAAGCTTAATTCTCTTGCATTAAGGGGGTTAGAAGTGGAATTTTCTTATGTGTGCAATTCATCTGCTCACTTACTTTTTTTTCAGAAACCATTTGAGAGCGTACAAAGGCTGGAGGTTTCGGGATTGGCCAGTGTGACTAATTTATGGAGCCGGAACCTAGCCACTGGAATCTTCAATGCACTTGAAGAACTAAAAGTCATATCTTGTCATGGTTTGAAAAATCTGTTCTCTCCTAATATAGCAAAAGGTCTTGTGAATATCAAAGAAATAGAAATACGAGACTGCTCAGCCATGGAAGAAATTATCAAGAAGAATGTGGTGGAGGAAGACGAAGAGGAAGAAAGTTCCACATTGTCTCTATTTCCTCAACTTGAAATGCTGAAACTTTTTAACACTAGATGACTTGAAGAGATTTAGCAACTTGAAGCATGATGTGGAGATAGGGATTGTTGGAGTATCTCGAGATCAATGATTGTCCAAAACTTACTACTTTCAATCCGGGATCTATAAAGACGCCTAACCTCAAAGTTTTGAAAGTAGACGATCAACAAATCGAGACAAATGACGTTAATAATGCCATAAAGCAGCGTTTCCAAGAAAAGGTATGTGTTGATCTTTTAGTCTCAATTAACCATCAACGAAAAACCAATCCCCATTTAGTAACAAGAAAAGGGACTCTGTTACTAATGGTTAATCTCACTTGAGGTTTTTCGCGTTATGTATAACCAGCAGGATGAGATTCTCCCTGAGAAGAACTATATCATGTTGCCTGCAACCGACTTATCAATCACACACGGTGCTGACAGTCGCTACTGGGACTGGCCTACTATCAAGGAATCAAGGTAATCGACTTAAATCTTTACTCATTACTACCAAGTACTAGATGATATTATTTACTCAAGTTTTTATTCTTTCAGCGGTGAATCTTTCGTTGTTGCTGAACTGATCAAGGTTTGGGCGTTTGGATATCCGTGGAAGATTTGAGACGGCTAGTCTTTCACCAGGAGTTACTTTTGAGGTTGCTTTTGTAGTAATGTTGAGGGAGCCAACAAAAGGATGGGAAGAACCAGTGAATCTTAGACTTGCTTTTACCAAATGGAGCCATAATTGATCGAACAGAAAAATTGAAGGCGAAGCCAAGAAGCCGATGGTTTGAACTCCAGTTAGGGGATTTTGAGGTATCACCAGATGAAACTGGAGCCATTGAGTTTGCTCTTTTGCAGCAAAATGCCTATGTTGTAAAGAGAGGACTTGTCATAAAAGGCGTTATTGTTCGACCAAAAGCCTAATGGAAACAGCAGCATTTGCAGTGAAAAGGTAAATTCGTCCGTTGCATTTACATAATATCTTCATTTGTGTGGTTAATTCAGGTACTTTTATAAGCATAATTAAGCGTGTATTTGTGGTGAATCTGAATGACACTTTGGCTTCTTCGGTAGGAATTCTTGTAAATATGTGACATATTGTATCTCTCCTGCATTTGACGGGATTTGAATTTCTAACTAATAATACGTGGCTCGTTGTCGCACTCCTGCACTTGATGAGATTAGAACTCTCAACTATTGGTCGGAGAACTCTCTTAAATATGTAAATTTTGGTGGTTGATTGATTGATCATTGTGTAGATAATCCCATTTATTGTAACTCATTTGTATCTTGAAAGCAAATTGGATCAATTTTCTATAAGAAAATATCCAGATACTTCTAGAATATTGATAAATGAGGAACATCCTAGCCATTTTTATGGCTATATTTTTATCTTGGTAGACTACTAAGTTTATAAGTTACATCCAAGTTAATGATTGCAGTACACGTAGTAAATAGAATTGATGCAAGTTCAATTCTCTTTCCTTGCATCAATTCTCTTTACTACGTGTAATATATTAATTGGATTAGATGTAAATTTTAAACTTAGTAACCTATCAAGATAAAACTACTCATTTAATAGTGGTTTGTTTTATAAATCATTGGCTAACAACTGTGGGACTGTTAGCCTCCTAGGACTTTCATCCCCTTGACATTGAAGGATTAAAGTGAAATTACCTCATAACTTAAAATAGTAAATTGCAATATATATATGATCCAAGAAGGCATAATGTCACATTAAATTCTAACAATCATTTACATTTTATACTCTTTGATCCAAATTTGATCCAAATTTTTTGATCCAACAATCATTATTGTATATATATATACACACACACTAAGGTTGATAGATGTAATAGACGGAGGAATTTTAAAGAAAATAAATTTAATTTATTTAATTGAGATTAGTTTAAAATAAATATTTTAATTTTGGATTATTTAAATTTAATAACTCCGTCAGTTGAGTGTTGATGAATTCTATTTTGACACTCATTGCCAGCGGGTGTTATGAACTTTACCTCGTCACACTTATTGTATGTCCCAAGCCGGATAAATGAGGAGGGTTACAGTAGTTCACATGAGAACCAACGTAAAACTCAGTCACATCTTATGACATGAACCAATCTAAGAATTTTATTGGGTCTTTCAGTATTTAACGACTCGCTATACTTCCTAGATACGAGTGTGGTTATAAATGTGCAAGGGTTGCTAGGTCGTCGCCCGGAAGTTACGCATCATGTCGGGGCTTGGATATCGTGTCAAATAGGTAATGGTACTCTAAGTCGGGACATGTACAGATAAAACGGTTAGTGCACAGTGAAAGTATTTGTTTGGCTTGGAATATTAGAACGTTAACTAGCAGATTGACCAGATTAGTAGAGGTTATGTTAAGGAGAAAGATCAACATTTTGTTTCCTTCAAGAAACTAAGTTGGTTGGTCAGAAAACAAAAGTCAAAGTGTCTTGAGGATATAAGCGCTAATATTCAGGTAAAGATAAGATATGAACGTCGTCGGGATAATTGTCGTTCATAATTTCATCAATGACGTGGTGGAACTTCGCAAGAAAAGTGACCGGAGTATGTGCATCAAGATCATATGTAGTATTCATGTTTGTTGCAACCTTTAAAAAATTCTTGAAAAATCTTCTCACGCATCACTATGAATTTTTTTTGAAGAATTATCAAAATCAAAAGAAAAAAAATATCAAATGGGTGGTGATAGGCAAGTTTACTAATGGGGTGTATTCGTTAAAGATTCTATAGGATTTTTTAAGACTTTCAAAGTCCATAGGTATTCAATTCGGATTCTAAAAAGTACAATAAAATCCAGAGGTATTCAATTCAAATTTTTAAAAATATTTTAAAATCCAGAGGTATTCAATTACGATTTTAAATAATCTATGAAATCATTGGTATTCGTAACTCTACTGATTTTTCATTGATTTCAGTAAAATGAGGGATTTCGATGGATTTGATAGACCTAGTATATATATATATATATATATATATATATATATATATATATATATATATATATATATATATATATATGCATTGTGAAATCTCTCATATTCTCTCAAGATTTTGAAATTCTATTCTTATACAGAGGTAATTTATTCATCTTTTTTTTTATAGCTATCATCGATAATCATATGCTTTTCTCTAATATGCTTTCTCTTTAAATAGACCACCTTAAACAGAGGTATTTTATTCTTGCGATAATCATTGATAAACATCTTTTGCAATCATCGATAATCATTGATAAACATCTTTTGCAATCATCGATAATCTCTCTTTAATGTTTCAAAATTCACATTAGTTCCTGTTTGAAATCATATTATTTCTACCGTCGTTAGAGTTTTTTTTTTTAACGTTTTGAAATTTATATTTTTGGGCAGCAAGGGATGTCCTATTTGGTGAGTTTTCTTCTTCTATATCTCAATTTTGAAAAGGATGAATTTTTACTATGGTGGTCAGACTTTGGTGTGAAACTGGGTTTTATAGGGATGTTAAATAGTGGCATTGCTTGAACTTGAATTTATTGCAAGAGATGGCTAAAAATGAGGGAACCAAATGATCGACATATATACTTGATGAAATGAATGTTTTCATTCTACTATGTGTTTCTTTCTGTGAATAACACTTTTTGTCCTTTATGATAATTAATCTTGATCATTTCTTCCTGGCATTTGTTTTAAATGAATTCTACCAGTATTTGTGTCCATTTTATAGTCCACTACTCATTAAGTTCAGTCTACTGTTAGACATTTTGCTGAAATAGAGCTCTCAATAGAGTTTTTTATGCATAAGAGCTTAAGGCTAAATCCTTTTAGGAAGTTACTATCTTTTATAATTTGGAATTCCAAAATAATTTAGATACCAAGATTGAAACTCATGCTTTACTCAAAAGAAACTGTACCACTCATGCCAACTCTAATTGGTTTTCTTCCTGGCATTGTGTTTGTGTCTTGTGTGTAGGTGTTTGTTGTAAAACACAAGAGGGGGGGTAAGGGGGGGGTGAATTGGGTTTTAACTAATCTTGCTAACTTTTTCGAATACTAATCAAGGCAAGTGAGAACTTGAGCAAGATGAATGAAAGCTAAAGCAAAAACCCAATCAACAAGACAAAGGATTTAGAGTGGTTCGATTCACTTAGAATCTACATCCACTACCTTGAGCCGCACCCAAGGATTTCAATAAACTTCACTAAGAAGATGCCCACACAAAGTAGGACTTTACAATTGTGGCTAACTCACTAAGAGTTTTACAAACACAACCACAAACAAAAGCTCACTAAGAACTTGCCCACACTAAGTAGGTCTTTTACAAGATTACCCTATCACTAAGAAAGGGAATTAAGCTAAAGTACAATAACAAATATGTTCACTCTTCTAAGTGAAAGATTAATACCTTTGAAGCACAACAATTTATAGCTCTTTGAACATATGAAGTTCACTCTTTGTCTTGCTTTTGAAAGAACACCTTTGGAAGATTTTGATCTTTGTCAATGAAGAGTTTTTCCTTTGAAAGTGTTTAGACTTGATAAGATTTCAAAGAGAAAGTTTGTCAAAGTCTATTGTAAGTGTTAGAGTCATTCTAAAATACCATTTGAAATCTCGCTGAAAAACGACTCTGGAACGGTCATATAACGGCTAGTAACAGTGCACCTCGGTTGACCGAACACAAAACTCGGTGGACCGAAGGACAACTCGGTCGACCGACTTGGGACCTCGGTCGACCGACCTTGGTCAACTCGGTCGACCGAACCAACTCTTGGTCGACCGAACCAAGCCAGCTCAACTCTCAGTACTTTGTTCGGTTGATCCGAGAAAATCTCGGTCGACCGACTTTCTGGGCTTTCAGAGAAGTTGATTAAACACTTGTTTTCAAATCATTTGAAGTCTAAAAGGTTTTCCCAAAAGGTAACACATAAGAACACTTGGAAAACTTTTCTAAGAGACTTATACTTGAAATCAAAGGCTCTTTGGATAAGAACACATTTGATACCAAATTTTTAGTGTTGCAAATGTGCCAAGAGAAGTAATTTACAAAAGGAGAATGCTTAGAACTTGCAAATTGGGAGAGATAAGGGATTCTTTAATTTAGGGGGAGTAGAATTGTTTTGAGAAAACTTCTACTTGTCTAGATCCCTAATATCCTTATCTCATGCATACATTTGGTATCTTTATTTTGCATATTATTCCCATTTGCATCAATGTTTTTGTCATCATCAAAAAGGGGAGATTGTTAAGCCCTAAGGGCATATTCTATGTTGTTTTGATGATAACAAACCATTGTAAGTTCTAATGTTTGTGTGAGCATGTTCTTTGTAATAGGATCTTTAGCACTCACATCGACATTGATGAAAATGGTAAGTTAGCTTCTTGTGTTAACTAAGGTATGAATATTACACACAGAATGCTATTTGATGGAAGGAAGGAGGCAAGGAGGATGGTTGGGAAATAGGGCTCTTCTAAGAGTCCCCTAGTTTATATGGCAAAAGAACTTATAATGCTAGTGCTTATGTCTTTGCATATATTTGTCTTTACATTGGTATCGTATACAATTGGTATCTTCTAAGCATTAGTCTTTGTACTTATTTGTTCTTAGATCCTTTTTGCCATGCTTCCATGTACTTACATTGTCCATATTCTATCTTATTACATCAAAGTTTGTCATAATCAAAAAAGGGGGGAGATTGTAAGCCCTAAGGGCTGAAATCGAACTCGTTTTTGATATCGACAAACTTTGATGTAATAAGATAGAATATGGACAATGTAAGTACATGGAAGCATGGCAAAAGGATCTAAGAACAAATAAGTACAAAGACTAATGCTTAGAAGATACCAATTGTATACGATACCAATTGTAAAGACAAATATATGCAAAGACATAAGCACTAGCATTATAAGTTCTTTTGCCATATAAACTAGGGACTCTTAGAAGAGCCCTATTTCCCAACCATCCTCCTTGCCTCCTTCCTTCCATCAAATAGCATTCTTGTGTGTAATATTCATACCTTAGTTAACACAAGAAGCTAACTTACCATTTTCATCAATGTCGATGTGAGTGCTAAAGATCCTATTACAAAGAACATGCTCACACAAACATTAGAACTTACAATGGTTTGTTATCATCAAAACAACATAGAATATGCCCTTAGGGCTAACAATCTCCCCCTTTTTGATGATGACAAAAACATTGATGCAAATGGGAATAATATGCAAAATAAAGATACCAAATGTATGCATGAGATAAGGATATTAAGGATCTAGACAAGTAGAAGTTTTCTCAAAACAATTCTACTCCCCCTAAATTAAAGAATCCCTTATCTCTCCCAATTTGCAAGTTCTAAGCATTCTCCTTTTGTAAATTACTTCTCTGGCACATTTGCAACACTAAAAATTCTCCCTCTTTTGTCAAAATCAAAAAAGGAATATCGGAGCGCCAATAAGAAAAACATTTAAACGAAAAGTAAAGATTAATTTTGGAGAAGCTTGATGAAATTTAATAATCCTCCCCATATAAAGAAAAAACTTAAAAACCATGGAAAACAACTTGATGGTCTTGTAGATTAATAAAATAAGAACCAAAAGATCAATCCTAAAGACCAAAAATAATTTATGAAGAAGGATTACTTATGAAAAAGCTTGGTTGATTTCTAAAAAAACCAAGGAGTCCATAATACCACATAAATCCAAAAGATGGTCATATATGGCTCAAGAAGAATATCAACCTAAGCTAAAAACAAAGGAGATAAGGAATATAACCTTAAGCATAATCTCCCCGTTTATCAACCATACGATGTTAGCTATTTGAGATAAAATCAAGTTTTGATACCAATTGACCAATTGTAAAACATGATACCAATTGTAAATATAGCCAATTGTAAAACACGTTTGAAAATATAGCTAACAAAGTACTCGTGGAAGTGATACCATGAATACATAAGTTAAGTACATGTATCACAACCAAAAGAAGTAGAGGAAGTGTAAGAAAACACTTTGAGTACATTCCTCTACCAAGTTAATGGTTAGCTAAATGAGTGTAACAACTCTTAAAGTAATACTAACCAAAAACCATTATGAGATCACAAAGGATATAGACAATGAAGAATATGATCTCAAAGTTATTAAGGGAGAGTATATGTGATACCAATTAAAGACAAAAACATTTATAACACATATAACTTCCAAAATAACTTACACAAGTTGGCTATAAGAAATAAAAGATGAAAAGCAAGTCAACAAGTGATGTGATGATGTAAAATATGAATAATTGAGCATACATCACATATTTTGAGGGAGGTATGAGTTGAAAACATTTGAAAAACTCCCTCTTAGGTTGTGCCACTTCAAAACACACAAATAGACACAACCCATGGCATAATCAATGCCACAATCACAGTTTATATCCTAAGTCAAGCATCTAGACGATCAACCACATAAGATTAATGCTAAAGACTTGAATATAAACACAAACCCCTATATGCAATAAAGATCAAGTGAAAACTAAGCATAGCATATACAAACTCCCCCAAAGCATAAAAACACTACATAAAAGAGTGGGAGGGGGTTTAAATTGAGCACAAAAGGATCAAACACAAAACCATGATCACCTACAAGAGATGAGTTAAGCCTTGTACCTCAATGCTCTTTGAGCTTGGACTTCTTACCATATTGGTTGATCTTCTTTATCAATCAAGTCCATTGAGGCTTTTTGTGTGATCACTTTTATTTGATGCTCATTGAGAGGTTGACATGTGATTGCTCCATTTTCTTTGTTGTTCATCCTTGATTGATGAGATGAAAGCAATCTCCTCTTCTATTCATGACACTTGTAGAGTCATCATTGATAGGTAACTTTTCTTTTGATGAACCCTCTACAATCTTGTGATCCTTGGCATTGGACTCTTTTCTTGGAGTCTTAGCTCACTTGTGCCATTCCTTGTAGTTCATATCTTCTTTTTGAACTTTAGAACACTTTGTAACCTACAAGGAATTCTTGAGAACTAATTTGGTACCTTTTCAAAGGTCCTTCAAGATTAGCTCAATTTCTCAAGTAAACACATATTTGCAAAAGGATCAAAAACCAAGAACAACTAGATGGATTCTTAAATGAATATGACATATCAAAACAAGAATCAATCAAGTTGCATATGCTACATCTCATAGATACCTTAGCTCAATAGACATGGATAAACAAGATCATGCTAAAGATCATCTATATAATTATTGAATTCAAGCATGTGAGATGCACCATATATAAGAGCAAGCATATAAAAATATATATATCAAAAACACTTAACCACATTAATTAAAGTGTTAAGAGAAGGTGATTTTGATACCTTTGCTTTCTTACCAAGTGATGAAGATATTGATTGACACTTTGGCTCTTGTCATCACTTGATGCTTTGCTCTAAGTACTTAACCAACTTGGTTCTCCAATTTGATTACCATTTGAGCTTTTGAGAATCCAAGTGTTAAGGAGTGCTTTTGAATTTCTTTCATTTGCACATCTCCTTTGATTTCTTCCCAATGCCACTTCTCTTTGAATCTATAACATTCAAGCTTTGTGGCATACATCTATCTTATAAGAACCTATGAGATCAAGGGAAGAGTAGCTTTTGGTACCCACTTTTGTTTGGGTCCATGGGGGTTAGTTAAAATACACTTAACTTTCCAAATAGTTTTTACCCCTTTTTCAATCTTCTTCTTAACATGGCATCTAGCATTAGTATGACCATGTTTTCCACAATATGTGCAACAAATGTGTGGCTTAGAAGATTTGTGAACATGCTCATGATATCTATTTTGCCTATGTGAGGAACTAGCATGCACAAAGTGATTCTTAGGCAACTTAGAAGAGCTAGCATGATCAATGTGATTAGCATTATAACCAAGACCATGTTTAACATTTGAAGCACGTTGCATATCAAGAATATGATCAAGCTTTTTTGTTCCTTTGGAGAACTTGTCAACAAGTGATGTAAGCTCAACAACTTTGATTTTCAAACTATCAAATTCAACAAGTTGACATTCAAGAGATGACATTTTATCACATGCTTCTTTGTATTGTAATGAAGATGTTTTGCAAGAGATAATAAGATTTTCATTTTCACATTTCAAGCATTTAACATCATCACACAATTTTTCATTTTCATTAGTCAATATTGATCTTTCATCAAGCAAGGATTCAATTTTAAGCTTCATCTCTTTGTTTTGCTTTGCACATTTTTTCATTTGCTCATACATATCATATAAAAGCTCATTAGGATCATCCTCATCATCATCATCATTAGAACATGAAGGGGAGGGAGAAAGATGTACCTCATTACCAAAAGCCATGAAGCAAACATTTGAGTTTTCCTCTCCTTCTTCATTTTCTCTCTCATCTTGATCCCATGTGCATAGCATGCCCTTTGCATTCTTTGATTTGAAGAATTTTTTCTTTTTGTCTTCCTTGAGGCCCTTTGCTTTGGCGGTTGGGCACTTTCCTAAGAGATGTTGATTGCTTCCACATTCATAGCATTCCATCCCATAAGGATTTAGTTCTCTTCTATTTTGAGGGAATTTTCTTCCTTTCCCTGAAAGCATCATTTTCATTCGTTTTACCACTAAATCCATAGTCTCATCATCTACATTGATGTCTTCTTCATCACTTGAATCATTGGAATCATCAACATCAAGAATAGCCTTTAAAGCACCACTCACTTTTGCCCTTTCAAGATGCTCATTCTTTTTGTGTGTGAGCTCATAAGTGAGAAGAGAACCAATGAGCTCCTTCGTTGGATAAGTCTTCAAATCTTTGGCTTCTTCAATGACTAGAGCTTTTCCTTCCCAACTTTTGGGAAGTGAGTTGAGAATCTTCCTATTTATTTCACCCAAAGTGTAATCTTTACCATATGACTTCAAACCATTTACCACATTGGTGAATCTTGTATTCATCTCATTGATTGATTCATTTGGCTTCATGGTGAATAGCTCAAACTCTCTAACTAGCAAATTCAACTTTGACTCTTTCACTTGATTTGTGCCTTCATGAGTAACTTCAAGCATTTTCCACATAGTATGAGCCGATTTGCTTCCACGAACACGGTTGTACTCATCCGGATTCAAGGCACAACTTAGAATGTTCATTGCCATATAATTTCGAGTCATTTTCTTGGACTCAACTTCATTTAGCTCATTATCCGGTTTTGACATTAAAGTACCATCAACAATCTTCAATGGAATAAAAGGACCTTCTTCAAATATATGCCATAGAGAATAATCAATGGAGCACACATATATCTTGAATCGGTTTTTCCAAGCATTATAGTTGTTTCCATCAAAGAGAGGTGGTCTATTTGTAGAAGAACCCTCTTGGTAGGCTAAAGCGGAAATACCGGCCATGATCTTTACTTCTAGTGGTTAGACTAAAATTGAAGACGATGCTCTGATACCAATTGTAAAACACAAGAGGGGGGGGTGAATTGGGTTTTAACTAATCTTGCTAACTTTTTCGAATACTAATCAAGGCAAGTGAGAACTTGAGCAAGATGAATGAAAGCTAAAGCAAAAACCCAATCAACAAGACAAAGGATTTAGAGTGGTTCGATTCACTTAGAATCTACATCCACTACCTTGAGCCGCACCCAAGGATTTCAACAAACTTCACTAAGAAGATGCCCACACAAAGTAGGACTTTACAATTGTGGCTAACTCACTAAGAGTTTTACAAACACAACCACAAACAAAAGCTCACTAAGAACTTGCCCACACTAAGTAGGTCTTTTACAAGATTACCCTATCACTAAGAAAGGGAATTAAGCTAAAGTACAATAACAAATATGTTCACTCTTCTAAGTGAAAGATTAATACCTTTGAAGCACAACAATTTATAGCTCTTTGAACATATGAAGTTCACTCTTTGTCTAGCTTTTGAAAGAACACCTTTGGAAGATTTTGATCTTTGTCAATGAAGAGTTTTTCCTTTGAAAGTGTTTAGACTTGATAAGATTTCAAAGAGAAAGTTTGTCAAAGTCTATTGTAAGTGTTAGAGTCATTCTAAAATACCATTTGAAATCTCGCTGAAAAACGACTCTGGAACGGTCATATAACGGCTAGTAACAGTGCACCTCGGTTGACCGAACACAAAACTCGGTGGACCGAAGGACAACTCGGTCGACCGACTTGGGACCTCGGTCGACCGACCTTGGTCAACTCGGTCGACCGAACCAACTCTTGGTCGACCGAACCAAGCCAGCTCAACTCTCAGTACTTTGTTCGGTTGATCCGAGAAAATCTCGGTCGACCGACTTTCTGGGCTTTCAGAGAAGTTGATTAAACACTTGTTTTCAAATCATTTGAAGTCTAAAAGGTTTTCCCAAAAGGTAACACATAAGAACACTTGGAAAACTTTTCTAAGAGACTTATACTTGAAATCAAAGGCTTTTTGGATAAGAACACATTTGAAACTTTTGCCTTTTGAAAACGTGTTTATGAAATCATGTATGCAAGACTAGAGTGAGAAGCTTATGTTCATAAGAGCTTTGGTTAGAGCTTTAAAGATTACGACTAATGACGACAAAGCTAAACTAACCAAACTAAGTCTTCAATCTTCAATCTTCATAGATGAGCCTTGAATAGTATGACTTTGAATCTTGAACATGGCTTGATTGAAGTACTTAGAGCTTCCTACAAGATTTCCAATATTCTATCACAAAGATTAAGATCATTAGACACAACATCAAATGTTTGTCCAATATCAAAAACAGAGTTCGTTCGCCCTTAGGGCTTACATTTGTAACGCAGAATGATCCATCATTTCGATTCACGTCGCCTCTATTGGAGAAAAGAGAAAGCATATTAGAGAAAGCATCTTACAACTACTTTTAAAGGTGTTTATAATCTATTGGAGAAAAGAGAAAGCATATTAGAGAAAAGAGAAAGTGAGAGAGCATATACAACTTGGGATGCTATAAAGGAGATCACCGATCTGGATGAAGATATGCGTTTGGATGCTTTTAGCTTACTTGACACTAAAACAAAAAAGGATGGTTTCTTGAAGATGAACGTTGAAGAGCGAAGAAATTGGATAATGAAAAAGATGATAGTTATTTGAGTCTTGAATTTTATATTTTATGACTATTTCATGTTTTGCAGGAACTTGAAATTAGATGCTTTTTTCTTTTAAGATATTTGAAGTATTTTTTGTGAGAGTGAAGTTATGACTTTTGAGTTATTTTGCTATTTACTATTTTGAGTAATGAGTAATGAACACAAGTTGGATTTTATTTTTCATGTCCATAAGTATGTGTTTGTTTCATTATTCTAATGTTCCAAGATTTTAATGCAGTAATTTCTCATTGTTAATAATGGAAGAAGAAAAAACAATGGATGATGAAACAGAAGAAGGAGAAATAGAAGAGGAAATAGAAGAAGCGATGGAAGAAGAACTATATGAAAAGGTAAAATACTTATTGATGGTAATTGAAGCAGTAATCATTGTGATGAGAACTATGATGCATCAAAGTATTGCATATTCTCTTGACCGCCGTCCAGTTACAAGGATTGGATATAATTTTATACATAATATGTTAAGAGAAGATCCAGAAGATTTTCGAAAGTTGCACTAGAATGTATCCAAATGTGTTTATCAAGTTGTGTACTATTTTGAGAGAGAAAACGCATTTGCAAGACACAAGGTATATATGTATTGAAGAGATGCTAGCTACATTCCTAATCATCGTAGGTCACGATGATCAGTATTGCAATGTTCGTCAAAGGTTTGGTCATTCACATTTCTCTACTAGCCAAAACTTCAACAAAATCTTGAAAGCCTTAAATACTATAGCACCGCAAATGATGGTGAAACATGGTGGTGTGTCTCCTAAAATTAGAGAAAGTACAAGATTTTATCCTTACTTTAAGGTATGTATTTTTTCTTTAATATGCCATTTATTTTATAGTATGATTAATGTCTAGTTAGTTTGTAACAACTTCAAATTAAATTTTAGGATTGTATTGGTGCAACTGATGTAACTCATATTCCATCTATGATAAAAGGCCGAGATGTATCCAGTTATCGTAACCGTCATGGTATTCAATCACAAAATGTTTTGGCAACTTGCAACTTCGATTTAGAATTCACATACGTACTTAGTGGTTGGGAAGGTTCGGCTCATGATTCAAAATTGTTAACTGATGCTTTATCGAGAAGAAATGGACTTGAAGTTCCACCAGGTATTCAACTTCTTTTGTTTTTCCCACTATCACTATATAAGAACCATTCATGGTTAAAGTATTAGAATAAATTTATTGTTCATTTTTACGATATATTATTTTTATTATGTATGCCATGCTTATTAATTAAGAACAATTATTTGTTAGGAAAATATTTTCTCGTAGATTGTGGGTTTGCTAATCGACGCCAATTTTTAGCTCCATTACGTGGTGTCCGATATCATCTCAAAGATCGCCACCCAAGAAATGCAAAAGGGTTATTCAATCTTCGTAATTCATCATTAAGGAATGTGGTTGAGAGAATATTTGGTATCTTTAAATCACGGTTCACAATTTTCAAAGTCGCGCCTCCGTTTCCATTTCAGACTCAAGCAGAGTTGGTGTTAGCATGTGTTGGTCTTCACAACTTCCTTCGAAAAGAATGTCGCTCTGATGAATTTCCTATTGAAAATGAAGTTAATCAATCATCACCACATCTTGACATGGAAGATGAAAATTTTGGACTACTTTCTCAAAGTCAGCAAAGACAAAGAGAAGAAGCTAATGCTTGGAGAGATGGCATTGCGAATGATATGTGGAATAATAGACCGATAAACTTTTATAATGCAGATGAAGAGAACAATGTGGATAATGACAACGAGGAACACATGGATGCTGAGAACCAAGAAGTTTATGATTATGATGATGATGATGAAGAAATCCAAATATAGTAGTACGTATCATCCTAATGCGACTTTTACAATACATGAAGTAGGAATATTTTTTTTAAGCATTTATGTTGATTATTTCATATTTTATAATTACTCTATATATGAGTGAACAAAATATTTGGTTTATAAGTAGTGCATATGTTATAACTATTTTATATTTATTCTCTTATTTTCTGGTGTCATTTAAATAATCTGTAGACTTTATAAATCAAAAGAAATCAGCATAAATCAATCTAATGAAATCTGTAAGAATCTGCGTAGAGTCTGCATAGACTTAAAACAATCCATGGAGTCAGCAGAATCTGTAGACTTTTAAAAATCAATTAAAATCTCTTAAAATCTGGATTGAATACACCCCCTAAGTTTGCACACTTTTCATCCTTTAAACATAGGAGATTAGTAACATTAGTTATGAGAGTTAAGGGAGAAAAAATATATATTTTGAGAAAACAAACATTCATTTTGGAACCGATCAAAATAGAAATTAGGTCGTTCAATTTTGGATGAAGGAAAGATTATCTAAAAATAGGATAAAACTTGTTAAATTCATATTTTTGAGGGACAATAAGGAAAATCTAAACTTGCATTCAAAATTTTTTTTTTTTTTTTTTTTGAAGCCTGGAGAGTATCGAACCTTGCTCCACTGAGATAAGGAGCCTTTGATCATTCAAATTGCTCTTAAAAAGAGTAATGTGCAAGTCCTTTTCGTTAGCCTCTTAGCGTCCAAAATTAACGGAAGAACAACTATTAGTAATGCATGAATAGTTCAAAGGCATTCCTCATTTTTTTTGGGTTTTCTTTCATTTTTTCTTCTTCAATGGCTACATCCACCCAAAAGCTCTAGTTCCAATCGGATCTTGTGCGGATCTAGCTATCCCTCCTTCATCCTTTTGTGTTTTCACCCCCATTCTTTTGCAATAAATCATTGTGAAATTCTATACATTTTTTCCAAGATTCAAGACTTAGAAAAAAAAATCGACTCATATCATTCCATATCTGGAGTTTCTTTTGATCTTTTTTGGTGGTTTTTATCAACCTGACTTGTTATTGGCCCTTTATCAGTTTCTACATATTTCTGAAACAATCTACTAGACGGTTGATACGCTATCATATTGTAGATTGTTGATTTTTAAAGAATATGTTGAAACTGAGCTTCTCTTTCTTACTGTTTGGTCAAAGATTGCGAAAAAGATGATGTGATTTTTTTATTATATATTTACTTTTTCTACTAGTATTAGTATTTTTACCCGATTCCGGGGTATGACCTTTTATATGTTATCATGATTTTCTAAACCATTGTATAACTTTTATTTTTCTTATATTTTCAGATTATCCGTTGATTGTAATGACATCGGCTATTTTGTGATTGATCAATAATTTCTTATTCAACAAAAAACTCATAAATTGGAGTTGTGGACTAAAAAAGTGAAAAGTTTAAGAGTAACTGAAGCGATTAAACCCTTGAAAATGAAGAAAATGTAAATCATTAAGATAATTTTTTTTTTGTCTAAGTAAATTTAGTTAAAATGCGCAGGGACAAGGCTTTACGGTCGTGGGCAGACCCTTGCCTCATTGGTTTAAGTAACCTTTGATCTATTTATTATGTTAGTATAAAAAATTTCACAATATTTTTACAAGTTTATCCCAATTTAGCCAATTAATTAGTCATTAACTAAGTGATTAACAACTTAAGTCTCTAACAGTACCCATTCGTCAAACCCAAAACAGCAAAGAGTAAATAATTTAGTGGAGTAAATAGTTATTTATTCTTTTGAGGAAAGGAAAAACTAAACTTGAATTGACCAAATTACCCTTGAAGTTGAAGAAGATGAAAATCGTTAAACCCTTTCCTTCTTCCTCCCCTGCCCTCTTAAGCCCTGGTAAACTCTGCTATAGAACAAAGACTCCATTGAAAACTCACCAAAAAATGCCTTCAAAGAGCAAGAAAAACTCCAAGTCAACTTCGTCTTCTTCTTCTTCCCCTTCAGTATCATCACCATCGCCTTCGCCTTTATATAGAACTCCAAAAAACCCAGCAGATACAGAGTTCAATGAAAACGATGACTCCTTCTTCACTGGTGCCCTAGAAGAAGCTTCTAGAATGTTTCCCTTCTCTAATTTCTAATTCCGCTTTTATCGGTAAACTATCACCTGATTCTTCTTCGACTTCGTTTTCGACACTTGATTGGTTGGATTCTAATAAAGGATGTAAAATTTGGCTCTCTGAATCTTCTATGGTTTCTTCTTCCATTGCTCCTGGGTCCATTGTCTCGGTATTTCTTTTCTTTTTTTATAAATATTTTTCTCTGTTTTTTTTTGTAAATTTAATTGAATTTGATGATGATTTAATTTGTGAAATTCATGCTTTTGATTTGATTTTTTGTGCTAAGTTGGAGGAATTTTGTGAGTTTTTTTGCTTCTTCTGTTTGGAATTAATTTGGTCCAATTGGTCGAATTTTTAGCAATTAGAATGATTTTTTGAGCTTTGTGGTAGTTTGGATTGTGATGTGGTTTATGTGGAATGATAAAAGAATTGGAGTCTATTTACTCAGGTTGATTGCAGTTTTTCCAGAATTACCGAGTCTTTAATTAGCTGTCAGACTAAGAAAAATCCAGAAATTCAGGTTCTTCTGTTGATAATTAACTTTCAAGATAAGAAGCTTGTCTAATATGCCTCCCGAGTTCTGTCATTTTGGTGTGGAGTTGAGGAATAAGAATCAAGTTGTATTCTTTTGTCCTTCAGAACTGCTGGTTGTATTCTTTTGTCATTCAGAACTGCTGAATCTTGTCAACTTAAACTATTTAGCAGCCAGATGCATTCTACGTGTCAATAATTGCAAAAAATAATTGCAAATGTTCCTGAAACACTGAAGTCGTTTTTTATGTATTTAGGCCCTCAATGAATTTCTCATTCACGAATTTATTATGATTCTCTCTCTCCCCCCCCCCAATATTTTACTTCGCATTTGTGTCTAGCAACTCAATTAACTAATGAGGTGAATTCAACTCATTGAGTACTCGGAGTCTTCAGAAAATATTAACTTATTATAGTGTGCAAGTCTTTGATGGATTATAGGGCTGTTTACATATGATAATGGTGATATATCATGTTCCTCCCAGGTCTCTCTTGCTTCAAGGAATTTTTCAAGCAGCAAACCCTTGTGCTCCTTAGCAGAGGAATGTGCAATAAGCTTTGGTTTTGACTCCATAGAGAATTTGGTTGAAGCTCCTGGTTACTACTTCGCTCTTGCGACGGTTTTTCCATCCCGTAAGGTTTGGTGTAAAATAATATTTATCTATTGCTTTCTTCTGTTATAGGAGATAGGTTCCGTGGTGATATGACATTTCTGGTGATATCTTTGCACGTCGAGATAGTGTTTTAAGATTCTTTTTCAATGCCTCTGTAAGATTTTTTTTTGGCTAAACGAAATGTTTAACAGTGTGTCAATTGCTTATAGGCTTCTCAGCAAGCTAAATTTGTTATTCTTGGAATTGTTTATATTTGGTTTTGTTGGTGAAGTTTTAGACTGTAGGCATGTTGCAGTTTCAAATTAAGACATTTTTATCTATAGCATATATTAACAAGGCTGTTATTTTTGGAGAACCATATGATTTAATTATGGCATGAGCCATGAAGTGAACAGTTACAAGAATGTGGATCCATACTTTTAAGTTGGCTTAGTGTCAAACAGCTGGTTAGGCATATTCAAGGAGCTATGAGGTGAACAGTTGCAAGAATATGGATCTACACTTTTAAGTTGGCTTAGTGGCAATCAGCTGGTTAGGCATATTAAAGGAGCTCAAGAAAATAATACACTTATCTGTAGTAAAAAAAAAATAAGTTTGATTTTGTTAAATTTCTAAACATGGTGCATTCTCTGTGATCTGATTTTTTCACTAAAGTATGAAATACTAATAGTCCTGGAAGCAAATCTAAAGTGGAGATCCTGCTGCCCGCTTATATATATATCACAGTTGCAGTTGTACAGGGTCAATTTCTCAAGACTTTATAGGATAGGGATTATTAAAAGTAATAAATAGAAGAAAATAACTGGTACCTTTGTCATAGTCTATAAATGTGAAAATTCCATAGAGAAGTGTGTTCGGAAATAGTGCTTTTATGAAGATTAAAATAGTGAATTACAAGATTCAATTCTTTACCCTATTGAACTTGCAAGTTCTTTTATTGGTTACCATTCTTCTAAATTTCTTTTGATGGGAATATGTAGTGCGAAAAATATAGAGGAATAATCAATATAGAAACTTTAACGACTTCCCAAATTGGTTTAAGATGACTCAGACTTTTGACTTGTCCGCCATTAACTATCAGAATTCAGGAAGCTCAGAGAAAAGCAAATAGAAAAACGGAAAAGTAGAAGTATGAACAAACAGTCCACTGTTATTTGAGTGCAGATGAAAAGTGAATTATCTAATTTCACTGCATTGGAATACTTTACCCCATTTAAACTGGAGACGTGTCCTGAAACAGCATTGGGTTACAAAAGATTTCAATGTACAGGTGACAGAACCATGAAAAATTTGGGACTTCAGCATTTCACAGCCTTAGGGAGCTTAACTTTTCCCAGTATGATTCACTGGTAGGGTGAATTTAAATGAAATTAGGCATACAAAATGTTTTGACCTCTATGATTAAGAGTATTGATGTTCTTGTTCATTTTCCTTTTTTTTTCCTTCTTTTTTGGGGTCAAAACATGTATTTCTATGGTATTTAGGCTGTGCATCTAATCATCTTTTTTAAACCCACAGTTCTTCTATGCAAGTTCTGTAGATGTACTTCCTATAACTTTCTTTACATGTGAGTTTTTTTATTCATTTTTCTCCAGCTTATGAAGAATGCCGTCTGCTTATCTCCTAACCTTTTGTTGACTATGGGTTGCCCTGCTTCTGGCCGAGTAGTGTTTGTTTATCCTGTTTTTAATCAGCCAGTAATGCGTACTTCAAATGGACATTGTAAGTTCCAGGAGAGTGTTGGTTGTTCACTCTCATTATATAACTGCAAGGAACTTCATTTGTCTCTAGTTTCATCGAAAGGCAGATTGATAACAAATGGTAAAACATCCTCGGGTAGTGGTCTTCCGGGTGGTATAACAAACGTTCAAGATGAAAATGGAAATATTGCATCCCCTAGGACGCCATTGTTCCCTCAGCACAGACATAACTCATCTAGTACTAGTTTGTTGGATACTCCAAACTTTCAAGAGACACGGTCAGAATCATCCCATGTACAGGAGACATCTACGGACACCCTTGACATAAGCGAAATTTTTGGCGATGATAATGTGAGGAAGCTTTTGGGGAACTGCAGTACTTCCTGGTTATTTTCACGCCATATATTGTGTGGCAATTTTGTGATTATCCCAATTCTTTCAAGGCTTTGCATTTTCCTGGCTTTAGGTGCCAATAGTATGTCAATCAGTGGTGATTTTCAGTATCAAGCTGACATAGACAACAGCAGCTTGATTTCTCAGACTCCGGACCTAACTAACTATGTGAATGATGCCTTTTTGATTGATCATGAGACCAAAGTTCATTTACATTTATCAAGGGATTCTGTACAACAAACACCAAGAACTACATCGAGCATGACACCTGTGCATGAGGATTCTATGGCCAACAAAGGAGTTGACTTTCCTAAATTAGGTGGTCTTGATAAGGAGTTGGCACTCCTGAAAAAAATTATAGTTGCTTCAGCATTTAAGGGTTCATTGGCAAGGTATCTTCTCTAAAATTTTATTAGATTCTTGTTTCTAACATCCTGTCAATTACCAATTTCCTGCATCTCTTTTAGTTCTCCTAATGGTGGATAATATGCAATTATACATCTAAGCTTATAAGACCTTTGTGTCCCTGGTTGGCTAGCCTTCTTCTGACTACAGTTAATAGATCCACCTATTTATTCAAAGAAAGGACACACTAACTGGTACTTGGTTGCTTTCTAGGTTTCTGAGTCTTTCTGGTATTCCAGGGTTTTTAAAATTTTCATTTTATTGTAGCTTGACGGCGAAAGGAAGTAATGTTTCATGTAGGTTCAGTATTGAAAGTTATGGTAGTTTTTCTCTGCAACAACCTCGAGTCTTTTGGATCCAAACCATCATGGTATCACTGGGAAATAATTTTCAGTTTGATTGTAATATTCCCAAATGGCATCTTTCACGAGAAAAATACAAGTCATAGAGTTACCTGATTTTTTCTTATGCGAAGAGTGTGGGTGACATGACATTACTCTGGTAACCGGAGCAAAGGAGAAAATCAGAGCTTTTTATGGATACCTTTCAGTGGAATATAAATGATTAAAACTACTTCAATTTTCTTCAGGATTTATATTATCAGTATGACTTTATCCTTCCAATTCTATATAGGAGAACATAAACTTTAACCTCTTTATCTCTGGGATTGGTAGTACTAAGAAATGAGAACTTATAACCATTACTTTAACTGGGAGATCAGTTGGAATAATGGCGGAGTTCACTCCTAAAATGTTTTACAGAAGTTGAAACTGAGACCACTGTGTATCTTTCTTTTAGCAGTAACGTAGCGAAGGATAATATAATAAGATCAATATTTGACAGCTCTTTACTGTCATGTAACAAAATGGTGAAACTCTTAACTTAGGCTACTGATATTAAGCTCGTAAATCAACTGGAAATAAATATTTGATTGTGATATATTTGTCATCTTCAATGACATGTATGGTATTACTACTGAAAGTATTTTATCCAAATGTTGGATATGTAAAGTACGAATGCTTTTTAAACCAAATTTTGTCGCTGTCTTAGCATGGGCTTACGTCCAACAAAAGGGGTGCTTCTTCACGGGCCACCTGGGACTGGCAAGACTTCATTGGCTAAGTTGTGTGCTCTTGATGCGGGCCTAAACCTATTCAATGTGCGTGGTCCTGAAATCATAGGTCAGTACTATGGAGAGAGCGAACGAGCATTAAATGAGGTCTTTGATTCAGCCAGAAGAGCTTTGCCAGCTGTGGTTAGTTTTCTTCTTCTAATTTATACTTCTATTGGTCATTTCTAGAACAATATTTTGTTTTCTCGACGTATATAAATTAGGTGATATTATTTGGAGTTTGGCATGATGTGATACTCTCATTTTGTAGTGCTGAACTTATTCAACAAACAATAAATATCTAGCTGGAAGTTTTTCATAATGTGATTGCTGGTACTAGTTTGAAACTTCAGTTTCATTTAATCTCGTTCTATTCTGTTTAAAGCTTCTTCTCGAGGACTTTTTTCATGGCATAACACTTTGATACTTTAGTTTCAGTTTTGTGCTTCATGTAAAATTTCACCAAAATTTGCATATTTAAAATTTTGACAATTTGCTCCTTACTTCAAGCTTTATCTAACTATGTTTCTAAGAAACACCTATTGAAGTTTCTCATGTCTTGAAGAGACACCAAGTAAAAGTTAGCAATTAAGATAAGCTTTAAAGAAGAGTATGCAACTCTATCTTATAATATTTAGTTATTTACAGTACAGCACGGGCTCAGATTTCCGTCTCTCTCTCTCTCTCTCTCTCTCATCCCTTCCATTCTTATGTGTGTCCTTTAACATTTTGGTTTTAACAATTAGAGTTATAAACCATGTATTATAATAGCAAAATGTGATGTAATTCTAAATTTCTGGTTCAAAATTCTAATAATTTTAGTGATGTAGTTTCTTCAGATGGCAGGAAAGAAGAACGATTGGAGTTGTTCCTTTTTCTTGCTTCACTTGGACTAGCCTTACCTCCAAAATTAGACACTAATCTGCTGGAAAATGTATTCCTTTTTACCTGTAATGGAGAGTTCAAGTACATGTAGCATTCTTTAATGCAACATTTTAAAAGTTATTTCTAGTAACTATTTCTTTCCCCCATAGAGTTGTATAGTCTAGATACAGCTGTATTTATTTTATTTTATTTGTTCTTTCCTTTAAAAGAGACTAGCATCCTAATTCTACTGAAGTCTTAAAATAAATTATTTCTGAAGGTTTTTATAGATGAATTGGATGCAATAGCACCTGCACGTGAACAAGGTGGTGAAGAACTATCAAAAAGAATAGTTGTGACTTTGTTAACTTTGATGGACGGTATAAACAGAACTGATGGGCTAGTTGTGGTTGCTGCAACCAATAGACTTGACAGTATTGACCGTGCACTTAGACGGCCTGGAAGATTTGACAGAGAAGTCGAAATAGGTAATCAAAGCCTTTTTTATTTATGGTGTTGCTTCAACTCAATATCTTGTGTCAATGGAATCCGTAATCTTTAGTCTTTATTCTGTTGTTTTGGAGACGGTATATAGCTGTAAAACTAAGACAATGAGGTCTTGTCCACCACTACTAGCACATAAAGATTTTATTGGCTCTTGTTTACCACTTATGACGCCGTATGTCCATGTCTTTCTTCAGATATCACTGCTTTGTGGTGAATTCTTTGTTCCTTTTATTAGTAGTTTCTTGGTGCATAAAGTGTGACTACAATTGTTAATTTGGTGAAGTTACTAAACCATATCTGTACAGTTCTTGCCACTTGTGCAGGAACTAATGCTTTATGTCTTTGTAAGAAATATCTAATATGTGTTTTTGTTTGCCTAATACTTTCTATGTAGGTGTTCCATCTCCCACACAGCGCCATCAAATACTCCTTGCACTTCTTAGTGAAAAGAAACACTCTCTGTTGGATGAGGATGTTCAGTATCTAGCTGGAGTTACACACGGTTTTGTTGGTGCTGATCTCTCTGCCCTCTGCAATGAAGCAGCTTTAGTTTGTTTTAGGCGATATGTTAGTATCTCAACTGGTGGTTTAGACCAAAATCCAGCAAGAATTGCATGTGATGGTTGCTCTGATGGCATTATGAACAGATGTTTTGGAACAAAATCTTCAAAGGATGATTTGGAGGAAATATCTTCATCTATTTCAGAGCTTTGTATTTCTTCATCCAGTTCTGCAAATGGAATTGAAGTATGTGGGACTTGTTCAGCGAAATATAATGTTTTGAATGTAACACGTGAAGATTTTGAAAAGGCTAGGATGAAAGTAAGGCCAAGCGCCATGAGGGAGGTATGTTGTACTTAGGTTCATCTACAGTTTGTATACTGTAGTATATAAAACAATTCTCTACAGATGTTTAGATTCTTCTTGTGTTCTCATAGTCATTTTCAACTCTCTGCCCCTCATTGCCTCTTACATCTTCTTTGGTCTATTTGTTTGTCCGTACTATTAGGTAATACTTGAGGTTCCAAAGGTCAGATGGGAAGATATTGGTGGTCAGAGGGAGGTTAAGATGCAGCTGATTGAAGCTGTTGAATGGCCTCAAAAGCATTATGATGCTTTTAAACGCATTGGGACTCAGCCCCCTACCGGAGTGTTGATGTTTGGTCCTCCAGGATGCAGTAAGACTCTTTTGGCTCGTGCTGTAGCTTCAGAAGCTGGGTTAAATTTTTTTTCCGTAAAAGGCCCAGAACTTTTTAGCAAGTGGGTTGGTGAGTCAGAAAAAGCTGTGAAGTCTCTGTTTGAAAAGGCAAGAGCAAATGCACCGTCGATCATATTTTTCGATGAAATAGATGGCCTTGCTGTTATTCGTGGGAAAGAAAGTGACGGGGTTTCTGTTTCTGATCGGGTTATGAGTCAACTTCTTGTTGAACTGGATGGTAATGATCTAAAGGTTTTGTTTTTTGTTTTTTTTAAATTTTCTTTCTTTCCTTCCTGTTTTATTATCTATTTATTTACTTATTATGCAGGTTTACACCAAAGAGTTAATGTCACGGTTATTGCTGCTACAAATCGACCTGATAACATTGACCCTGCTCTTTTGAGACCAGGTAATGCCTTTTTCTTCCTCTATTGATTGTCCTGGATTTATTATTTTTAGCCTGTTTAAAACTAGAAAACACTTAAAAGTATCTTTGTGATTTTTGTAGGACGTTTTGATCGGCTTCTGTATGTGGGACCTCCAGATGAAAAGGATCGCGAGGATATATTTCGTGTCCATCTGCGCAAGAAGCCCTGCAGTTCTGATGTATGTATCAAGGATCTTGCTCTTCTAACCGAAGGTTATACAGGTGCTGATATATCCCGCATCTGCAATACAGCAGCTACTGTAGCTTTGGGGGTATGTGCTATATCCACTTACAATGGCAGTCATGTTAGATATTTGTTTATATTTTAAACAAACAAAGAAGTATCTTCATTTCATCTTTTGGAGCATCCTATTTTGTTGTGTTCTCAGGAAAATTTTGACGCCTCCGAGATAACAATGAGGCATTTTAAAGCAGGAATTGAGCAGGTAAAGCCATCTGAAGCTCGGTCATATGAGGGATTGTCAAATACGTTCCAGCGGCTTGTGCATTCCATTGACGACAATACTTCTGATAGTCAAGTTCCATCAAGAAGGCATAGCAGGACGTCTTTTTGGTAACTGTCTTTGCTTTTTTTATTTCCTTTAATGTTCTTTCAAATGTTAATGCATCTTTTCGTAGGTGATAATTTTACAATACGGGAATTGTGCTGCTTTTTTGGAAGTCATAGTCTGGTCTAGTTTACTGAATGTCTTCCAGTGCTAATAGGTTGGACCAACTTTTTATTAACTTTGGCATAACTATGTATTTCTGTGACAATCAATTAGTAGAAAACTGCTGAGGATCTTTTCAAAGTTTCATTCTTGCCTTCGTCCTTGCATTGGATAATGGACCTTAATGAGAACTGGCGTGATTTCCTAATAACTCTTGACCTTTTTAAACCTTCTGTGTCTACATGAGGTTGATTATCATTCTGTCCAAGAAACTGAATATGCCCTGCCACTGCTTTGATATTTAGTGGAATTGACTGTTCATTTTCTAGGGAATACTCAACCATGTTGGTGGGTTGGAAGATAAAACACATAATTCATGTTTGATAGAGTCTTCTGTTCTATATCCTATTCCACCTTTAGCAGTAGGCCATCTGTTCTTTAAACTACATAACAGGAAGATCATAGAGAGTGCATATTGTTAGCCAGTAGAATAAATAAATAAATGCCAAAGGAAGACTAGAGGAGGCATGCCTCACTATTAAGAAGAGGAGATTTATACTTCTCCTTTTGCTTTTTTTCCCCCATTTGTGGGGGGTTGGGGGGTGTGATAATATACAATCAGATTATCCTCATCTGGACTCATTTAAGGTTGGTATATTTCCATGTTAAGTAAATACCTCCTTTTCATTCCTTTCCCTCCTATCGACCCTATTCTGTTCTTCAGGAATAGGTGTATGTGATTGTAAGTGCAGTTCTATTTGATACTAGCTTTTAGGTAATGATGGTTATCTTTCATCAAGTCAAGCTTGAGAGAAAATTGGCATACTTACCTATTTGATCCAATCAAGTAAAGTATTTTGCAATTGCTGGAGTTTATTAGACATTTGTGTTCCACAGCAATTATTTGTCTGTATTAGATTTCAAAAGAGTTGAGAATTTTACAGTCCATGGTTTAAAATATTCACGTTGATGGAAATTGCAGAACTGTTAGAATCTAAGATGTCCATGCAGGTTGAAATCTACTTAGCAATGCTTCACTAATTTTTTTGAAATCTACTTAGCAATGCTTCCCTAAATTTTTTTGCATATGACATTGTGGATTTAATTAGAAAGTTTTCATGATCTATGGTCAACGCTGACATGTATATTTCATTTACGCATATACATTCAAACTCTTAAATCTCTCACACTTTTCCTTACTCCCAACAGAAAGATACTAATTTCTTGACTAAATCTAAAACTCGTCTACTTTCTGATTTGGGCTTAACTATGCATTAGACATTTAGCCAGTGATAACTAACTGGCCTGTGCCTAGTAAAAATTTATTTAAGACAGTGGAGTCTTCTTAGGAATCTTGAAATACTGCATGAATTTTTGCATTATGCATTCTAACAAATGTAAGGGAGCCTTCGAGCAACTGTAAAGTTGTCTCCGTTTAAGGGTGCGGTCCTTCCCCCGGACCCTGTGCGATTGCAAGATTGCTTCGTGCATAGGGCTGCCAACAACACATGCATTCATTCTAGACAAATCTTCTACTTACATGTATACTTGAACTCTTTGGGCTTTTATGTACAATTATCAACAGTGTTTCCAGTGTCTCTTGAATCGGGGGTATGGTTGAACATGATCATTGCATTGCATCCTCTCTCTCTCTCTCTCTCCCTCTCATGGCAATTTAAATTAAGTTACTGATATATCATTATCTGTAATGTCTGTGGAGCAGGGATTTTTTTAGATCTATTCTGGGATTTCATCAATAGAAATCGAGCTTCCCATGTGCAATCAGATTCTTTTCATGCAGATACATACTTATCTTGCCAGTTTCTATACCTCATATTCCTCGGACTGATTTGAGCTGGAATATTGATCCCCACGCACTATAAAAACGAGGAGCATGTTGCGCTTTAAAGATGATGCTTACAGTTCCAGGAGCATGAAATCACCATTCATTGGTCAGAGGTAATTCCGTGCTGTTTATTAGTCTGTCCTGAAAAATGTTATTGCGCCCGAGCCTTCATCACCCAGCTAGCAGTCATAGAAGAAGCTGCCTATTTGGCAAATGGCAATGGGTAACTAGTTTTACGGATTTCAGATTCAATATACCGAAGATTTTTGTTTAAACAAGTTGTAAATCCATCCGAGCTTTCTTGTGTGTACTTGTTTGGGTTATATATATATATTTTAGAATAGGCCTATTCTTTACAGGAAATGCAAGCTTTTTAACGAGTTCATAATTATTGTAAATGAGTTTATTTTTTATTCATCCTGGATAAATGGGAAATTAAGATTATTTATTTACGTCAAATCCCCAACCGTCTAAATCCTCATATATGGAAGCCCCGCCCCGCCCCTTCCTTGATTTACAACTTGCTAGTATTATATGTAGGGATAAAGGCAGGACTTTTAAGTTGGGGGGCAAAAAACTGTAATAATATGCCAAACTGTAAAAAAAAATGTTGGCGGCGAATTTGATCAAATATTTTGAACTATATATAAAACGTATTATATTTAGTAAGATTTTTAAAAAATTTGGGGACGATTGCTCCACCCGACTCTTATCTTCGTCCGTGATTATAGGATTTGCCTTCATCTCACAGTATTCTTGCATTTTCCTAGCTTGATCCATGGTCATACGTAGATGAATGGGTTTTTAGTTGTGTTCTTCTCTGCTGAGTGTTAAGATATAATGTCAAAAAATGTTAACGTAATTGATTTAACATTTTCGATTTGAAATAATAGGTTTTATGTTTGACATCTCCCTATCTCGACATTAATATTTTTTTATAAAAAAAAATAAGGTTTTAAGATATAATATTAAGAGTTTTTTTAGTTTAATATAATATTACATCAATTTCATAATATAATTCATGTAGCGAAAGTAAACAAAAAAATAAGGTATCTTATTAGTTAAAATATTAATATTACGCTATTAAATGAGACTTCTATACAATTAATTTTTTTTTGGTGACGCAGAAGAAAATTTGGAGGAATTTTGTTTTTTTTTGTTAATATTGTTTTTTTTGGCTTTTCGGGTAAATTTTGCAATTAACTCTCTAGCTAGGGTATTAAAGTGTCTTAAATCATATTTTTTTTCTTATTTTGACTATTCTACCCTTCAGTATTATTGGTTTTGTGTTTGACACTCTTGTCCTGATAATATATATATATGGCATGATCTAAATGGGGATTATAATATGGTCCAAGACAAATTAAAATGTGAAGTGCACATTTGAATCCTAAAATAATCCTAAATGCTTTTATAAAAAGGACAACTCATTGCAACAAACAAACAAGTACGTGGAGCTAATGCAAGTCAAATAGATCTAGTACAATCTTTATCTAATAGATATATTAATATAATTTTGGATTCATTTATAATATAAGCCCTAAAAAGATCAGATCTCCTTTTCAAGCATTAATAATATATGGCCCCTCAATATTTTTAGATATTTTTTTGAGAGTTGTCAAATTATGTTAATTACATTTGTTATGATGATATTAAATTACTCCACCTAAATAGTACAGCTTTTATACTTTTTCAAAGAAAAAAAAAGTTGGAGAAGAATAATTATTAATTTACCTCATCATAAAACCAAAGCTAAAATCTCCTTGTCAAGCCTTTTTTTCTTGTTTATAATGATTCAATATTACTCATTTCGTCTCAAATTGAATAATGAATTTATTAAAATGAGCATGTTTTTAGCTAACATCATTTGTTTAGAGAATGCAAACTAGGGATGGAAATTTAACCTCGTAATTCGTTGACTCGCCATGTCCTAACATCTTTTGGGGTAGACCCGCCCCACCCCGTAAAGAGAATGGGGAAACCAGACCCGCCCCTGCGAACGGGGAAGATCGGGGATGGATTTCGTGTGAGACCCGTCCCCATTCTGCCCCATCCATATTGTATTATTAGACATAATCATGTTTAATTTTGTCTTTAATATACTAATTGTACTTGTTTGAGTAATGATTTGGGATAAAATGTACTAATTGTATTTGTTGGAGACTCTATCTCTATGCTAATATTAATGATTTTTTAAAAATAAAAAGTAGGACGGGGGCGGGGTGCAGGGCGAGATTTCTTGATTCGCGACAGTCACGGGGCAGGGTGGGGCGATGGATCACCTGCGCGGTGAGGGATTGGGTATTGAGATACCCGCACCGATCTGCCTCATTGTCATCCCTAATGCAACTCTATTGTGAAAATTAGCTCATGAGCCTCCATATCCTCTCAAAACCAATTGGCAAGGAGAGGTGTTAACCCATGAGTTTATATATTATTTGGATCTTCCTTAGGCATTCGATGTGGGATTTCATATTTCAACATCTATTAATACATGTATCCTCCTATATATAAAAATATTATTATAAATTATTAATGATCATCTTCTTAATTCTTATATAAGCATATATGGATATTCAATTTTAAATGGAAGAAGTATAAAAATGATTACATAGAATAGAAATGGGCATGGCAGAGTATCAATTTGAGACTTTTCAGTCTCATAAGACGAGTTTAATCCATTTAGAACTTACCCTAACTCATACTTATGAAATTATTATCTTTAGTTTGATACAAGCTTTTTGTTTTTAAGAAAAATATTACCTCATCACTTCTTTGAAAAGAATTAAATATATAAATGAACTTACCAATCATAGAAAATGCAAGAAAAAATATTTCTTTTAATTCCCCCTTTGATCACAAGAGTTCTTTTAAAAAGTAAAAATAAAAGAGTTCATTTGAAGCTTCTTCCATTTTCACAAGATTCCTTGCTTTTCATTGGATATTATTTGTAACACATGTCGTTCTAATAGGATTGAGTGACTAAAATAACCTCGAATCACAAGCAATAGAAAAGAAAGGAATCTTGAAATCAAAGTCAATAGTCCCACCATCCATAAATAATGTTAACACTTGACTCTTTCACATAAATTAAAAAATTTCTAAAAACAATAAAACGTTAAAGTTAAAAGACTAATATATTCTCATTAAATACATCTTGAAAATTAAAATTATGGTTAAAAGAAAAGTAAGAAGAGGGTAAAAATGGTAAAAGTTCATTAAATTTTCATTGATAGTCCAAATGTTAACATTATTTTGCGACAAATTTAAAATCCCAATTGTTAACATTATTTGGGGATGGAGGAAGTAATATCTTAGTCTTAAATTATTTGTAATATTTATACTTTTAAGCCTACTAAGGAAATAATTGAAAGAAATTTATTATGAAGAAAAAATTCTAAAATTACCCCTAATTAATAACTAAAAGTTATTATTAGAGGTTAATTAAGTAATAAATGAAAGGTATGACTGAAAAAGTAATACTCTCTCCATTCCAAATTATATGTCCACTTTGATAAATGTACGGGTATTAAGGTTTTGGTGATTTTGATTATAAAATACTATCTCCGTTCCTAATTAATTGATACATTTCACCTTTTTACATGGATCAAGGAAATGATTAGAAATCAATAATTACAAAGAGAAAAAAAATCTAAATTACCCCTAATTAAAGTATGGCTTGATGTGCATTGTAAGTGTGAAATTGTTGGAAACACTAAAGTAGTCAATAAAGTTGACTAAGGGTAAAATTGGAAGAAACATGCCAAATACTTATCAAATTTTGAAATGTATCAATTAATTTGGAACATCCAAAAAAGTGAAATGTGCCAATTAATTAGGAACGGAGGTAGTATAAGCAAAAGTCTAAGATACCCCCTATTAATTTTATTACTAATCTCATTTAAAATTTATTTAATTCTCTCTCCTTCTTCCCACACAATATCCAACCAATTTTTAAATGTGTTGGAAATTGATAATTTTAATTAAATAAGAATATTCAATGAGGAGTTGGGAGAAGTGTAAAATTAAAAAAAAATAGCCATTAATACATACTTTATTTAAAAAGTGTGACAAATAATTTTAGACATATTAAAAAGGAAATGTGAGACCGACAATTTGGGATTGAGGGAGTAATAAAGAGATACATTAATTTTTAAGACGTGATAAACAATTTGAAATGTCTCAATATCGCAAATAATTTAAGACCGAGGTAGTATTAAATAACCCAAGAGGGGAGTTTGGGGGGGGGGGGGGGTAGGGGTTTGTTGTCCTTTACCATTACAGCCAAACACCCACTAACCACATCGAGCACCCAACAAAACTCTCTTAATCAGAGAAAATAATATCAATACATAAATAAATAAAGTTATCTTTCCCCAAAACCCCACAACCAAACACTTAGAAACTCATTTGATTCCCACTTTAAGAACAAAAATCAAACAAATTCCCCACAAAGTTGCCCAACTTTTTTTTTCTTCTAGATTCGAAATTATCAATTAATCACAAAAGTCAAAGTGATTATTACTACTAATAAATAATCTCTAAAGTGATTATTCGAACAGAGTAGGTAATTATTTTATATTATAAAATATCTATTTTACATTTTCAACTATTAAATAAAAATAACCGTTAAAATTTTATCAGCAATGTGAAACCCCAGCCCCATATGTAGGGGTGGAAATGAGATGAGCTAAGGCTAGCAGTCTCAACTCACACTAAATTTGTCCAACTCATAGCTCAGCTCATATTTGATGTGAGTTAATTTTCTCAACTCAAGTTCAACTCATCAATAGCTCACGTGCAGCTCAACTCACATTTATTTACAAATATTTTTGAAAAAATATGATGACTTGTAATATGAATTTAATATCCAACTTATACAAAATAAATTAAAAGATTTTATTTGCGCAATGACATATAATAGAAGTTTATATCTTTCTACTAATTATACTATGTAAAGACTCCGGTAAAAAAAGCTTAACAAGATATAAAATTAAACCAATGTAAACCAACAAAAGTCTAGCTACCAAATATTATAATCCTTATTAATAAATGTCAAAAGTCTTCTTATATAACCAATTTCATTTTTGTGGCATATTTTTTCCACCTGAAAAGATAAAAATATAGTATTGTCATAAAAAGAGTATTTAGTAGATTAACAATTAATTATCATCAGTAATAAACGACAAGTAGTAATATACTTTGAGTTTCTATTAATGCCATAAGTGACTCGAGTCAATCCCATTCACAACTCAATGCTTGAACTGTTTTCGGGCAAAGAAGCTCGATATTAATCAATAACTCTTCCACTTTGAGAAGATGAGAATATATTTCTAGGGTTGTCTTTGTTTATTTTCCTTAAGAAGATGTGCAGATACTTTTTTAAGGGGTATTGAGGCTATTTTGTTATATATATATATATATAGAGAGAGAGAGAGAGAGAGGGGGGAGAGAGAGAGAGAGATAGGGGGAGAGGGAGAGAGAGAGCCATCTCATGAACTAAATGAGTCGAACTCTATTTATCTCAAACTCGACTCATATTTTAGATGAGCCAAAAATATTGATTCATGTATTGCTCATTTAGCTCATGAGCTGTGTTTGTCGAGCCGAATATTGAATCCAATCGTGAGCTACTCACGAGCCGGCTCAACTCACTTACACCCCTACCCATATGGGAAAAAAAAATCTCATATGTGATAAGAATGAAATATTTGACTGGTATATAATGTGGGTCTAAGCATTCCCTATCATCTCGGGATATCCTTTTGACATAGTGAGTTTAGTTGCCAAGTAGGTGGTCGCTGGGTGCTGCCAAACCCATATGTCGCATTTCGGACCCGCGGGCACGGGGCGTGACATTTTATTGTATCAAAGCCGGTGACCAAGCGAATGTGTGGAAATTAAGTGTCACGTCATAAACGGTGGGGCCACCTCTAGAATCCCGATGGAACTAAGTGTTACACTCGTAAGAGTGGGGGCCACCTCTAAAATTCTTATAGGAACTAAATGACACGTCGTAGGTGGGGTCACCTCTAAAATCATGCACATCCTGTTGGTCCTGGGTTAAGTATGTTTGGGGCGCCTAATGTAGGGGTGAATGTGAAACCCTACTCCCATATAGCAGCACACACAACCACTTACTTGATAATTAAATTCGCTATGATATTCTTATCCCATATGAAACTTTTTCCCGATATGAAACTAGGGTTTCAGAAGCACTATGCTGAAAATAATATGTATCAACACCATAAGCAAATCTATCTTCAATTTCTTCCATTTTTTCCTCGTTTCATTATGATGTATAATAATTTAAACTATTTTTTATTTTGACAAAGTAATAGTTCAAAGTTAAACTATGGAATATTTTGATTGTACAAATGAGATATTACTGCTTAATTTAATTCTTAAAATATCAAGATGGAGAAAATGAGTTCAATCTTTATTGGAGCGTGGTATTCACACTCCACTATAAATGTGAGTGGAGGAACCGATAATTGCCCCTTTTTAGACCCAAAAAATGAAATCTCCGAGAATATTTTAAGAATTGATCCCAATACCTCGTCCAGAGGAAGAGTAATCTTAACAATTGAACTACTCCTTATTCTTAAATATCTGAGAACTTGACTTCCTTAATTCCTACAAAATCATTTTGCCACCTAACTGATTGCATTCTGAGCGTGTCGGTCACGCGCCATTACATTCAATGGAATTTAAACTTTTGTAAAAGTTTACTTGTCATTTTGATAAAAAAATAAAATAAAAGAGTCATTAAGTAATTAAATTAAATTAAATCACCTAAAAAATTAACAACTACTAAAATGATGAAAAAAGTTAAATGGATACTTTAAATATAACCAGTTTTATTATTTTTAATTGACACAATAGTTGTAAAATTGAAAAATACTTAGTAGGTTATTTTTTTTCCACAAGTAGAAAAACAACTTTTCTTTTTATTTATAGAAAACAATATAGAAGTAACTTGTGACAAAAAAATAAAAATAAAAGTGACTACCAGGAAATTATCCTTCCTATTCAGAAAAAAAAGAGGAAAATTATCCCATGAATTCTAGCACTCAAGCACATAATTTATGATGGGAATTGGGTAGCCCAAGTGGTAAGGCTACTCGGCCACGGGATGGAGATCCCGTGGTCGATTCCCGTATCTCCCCTTGTGGGGCAAATAAATTCTCCTCCTTGTGAGTCTAAATTCCCTCCCTGGGCATGGGCGTGCTACAATCTCCCTATCTAGGGTACTCTCCGCTCTTCCCCTTCGGGTGCAATCGCCTTTGGGCGCTCAAAAAAAAAAAAAAAAAAAGCACATAATTTATGAAAGCGTGTAATGGGCACATCATTACATAGTTCGACTCTTATGTCACACTCACAGGTAAAACGAACACATAATTTCAATATAATTGAGAACTTATGATACAATGGAGACTCAACAATCTCCAACTAATTTCATAAGTTCACATAATTTCAATATAATTGAGAACTTATGATACAATGGAGACTCAACAATCTCCAACTAATTTCATAAGTTCACATAATTATTAATTAATAAACTAATTAGCAACCCTTAACCTACTAATACTAGAAGTGAATATAAGTTATAACCCAATAATCTCCAACTTAACATATATTTAGTCATTCTTTAGTTAATAACTAACAACTTCACACCTTATACCCCTACATGTTGTTAGCCGTACAAAATTCACCGCATTTGAACAAGAAATAGCCTCATAATATATAGATTTATTTGACCTTAAATCTCCCTTAACAAATATGAATTTGGGAAACACACTTCAAAATCAAAATTAGCACATCGAATTAAGATGAAATTAATTGACTAAGTCAAATTTAATCAATTTTGATCAACGGCCAAACTTGATCAACACCAAAAGAGAACTAGTCAACCACCTCGCGTTCCTTTTCTCTCTTCCCTCTGCGTTCCTGCTGCTTCCTTTTTTCTCTCTGTCTCTGACCAGATTTGGCCATTGACTCCGGCCAATGGTCGAATCTTGGTTCTTTTGTTCATTTTTTATACCTCTATTTTGTACCACGATTCATATGAAACTTTTTTCAAAGTATTTTTCTTCAAGATTCAAGACGCAGAGGTTAGATCTGTCTCAAATCTTCACAGATCTAAACTTTTTTTCTATATTTCTAGGAGGATTCGTTCAACCCGGACTTGATCTGGGCCCTTTATCAAATTTCTACATCTTTCCGAGACAATTTGTAGGACGTTTGATACGCCCATGGTCCTATAAATTGTTGATCCCTACGGAAGATATCGAAAGTGATATTTTCCTGTCTCTGTGGTTTAAGGATTGCGATGAAGATGCTGCGAAGAAGAAGATTATGTATTTGTTTAGCTTTCTAGTTTTTGTATTAGTATTTCCTTAACCATCCAAGTTTTCTTGGGTGTGATTTTTGTCTGTTATCATAGTTTTCTAAATAATTATATAACTTTTATTTTCTTGTAATTTTAGATTTTCTTTTAATTGTAATGACTTCAACTATTTTGTGATTAATGAAAAATTCTTTATTCGGCCCAAAAAAAAAACCATCGATCAACTATCAAAAGTCCAGTCAACAAATTTAGTGGTCTAGGATACTCAGTTGCACCAAATCCACACCCGATCAATTCTCCATCATTCCAATCCAATGGTCTTTGTAAAATACTTTTGTTTTACTCCGTCTATTTCAAAATACATGTCTAGTTTTATTTTACATTGATACAAAGGTTTTGAGGACTTTCATAAATATTTTTTTATACATGTCTAAAATGTTTTTATTTAAAAATAGTTGGTTAAAATTTAAAATTCAAATTGAACATTGATGATTAGTGTTTTAAATGGTTAATGAATTATTAATGGTCTTTGTAAAATAAAAAGTATATTAATTATTTGTTTTCAAATTTTTTATACATTGGGGTGTGATAACATATATATTATAAGAAATATGGGGATATGAGAAGCGGTCCCCAAGAAGCTAACAGAGTTTAATTTTAGTTTAGTTTTTGGAGTTTTATTTTTAGTCAATTAGGTCCTTATAATTGCAAAAATTGTTTAAATTTAGTCTCAAAGTAGGGGTGAGCGTTCAAACGGTTTGGTTAAATACAATTAATTATTTCAATTTTTATTCGGACTTTTTATATTTTGTAATTTAGAAATTTGGGGGAAGAGAGAAAAGAGAAATATATAGAGTACTAAATATCATGAACACTAATTACCGTTAGACTAAAAGTTGAAGATTTAACGGTGTTGAACAGGGTCCTACACATGGGAACATGCGTTCACCATTGTAGCCATTTCACACAACCCAACCCCCACAAAAAGAAAATTTTGACATGAATGATGGTCCAATGAAACATGTGATCTAAATTTATTCATATTTAAAAAAAATATTATTTTTACTGATATGGATAAATCTAGATCATATCATCCATTAAAACATACTCCACATGAGAATCAATCCAAATCCATATAAAAAGCATCAGCAGCAACAACAGTACCCTTAATAGTTATTAATAAAAGCTGTAAAAGAAGAAAAAACAAGATCCACCTCGAACACCCCTCCCCCACCACCCTCCGCCCCTCCGACCCCCTCCGACCACCACCACCCTCACCTTTTCTCTCCCCAACTCAATCTTTCTATGTTTGAATAAAAACCCATAAAGAATTTTGTAAAAAAATCATCCAATTATCCACTCTTTTTTGAGTTGCTCTTGATTGTAAATTTTCTTCTTCTTTAGTAGTAAGCATGAGATTTCACCAATAATTGTTATTCCGATTTTGATTTCTTGACTCTTTTATAAGCAAGAAATTTATCAAAATTTGAAGGGATAAGAAAGAAAATGAGGGAGGAAGATTCAAATTGGTTTGCCAAATGGGAAGAAGAACTTCCATCCCCAGAAGAATTGATGCCTTTATCCCAATCTCTAATCACACCTGATCTAGCTAGAGCTTTTGATATGGGATTACTAAATCCCAACAGCCCACATCAAAATCACCACCACCATGTTCAGCCGACTCCGCCCCCGCCGGCACCTCCCTCTTCCCAGCCCAACTCCTCT
Organism: Vinca minor; assembly: GCA_026122235.1. Lineage (NCBI taxonomy): Eukaryota > Viridiplantae > Streptophyta > Magnoliopsida > Gentianales > Apocynaceae > Vinca > Vinca minor. Next base: position 3,714,890 of record JAOCZM010000134.1, read on the forward strand.
GCGGAGTTTGAATCATCGGAGTTGGGTGGGAACGGTGGAGGGAGTGGCGGAGGGGGAGGCGGTGCCGGTTCAGGTGGCGAAGAACCCGCCAGGACACTGAAGCGACCCCGGCTTGTGTGGACACCACAGCTCCACAAAAGATTTGTGGATGCTGTGGCCCACTTGGGGATCAAGAATGCGGTCCCCAAGACTATAATGCAGTTAATGAGTGTAGATGGTTTAACCAGAGAAAATGTTGCCAGTCATCTGCAGAAATATAGGCTTTATTTGAAAAGAATGCAGGGGATTTCTAATGGTAATGGAAGTGCTAATTTGGCGGCTGCCGGAACTAGCGATACAGATCGTTTGTTCGCTAGTTCCCCTGTCCCGGCGCATTTTCTGCATCCTGGCAGGCCTAATTTGGATCATTACTTGCCCTTTGTGCCTGTGACAGCAGTGCAGCACCACCAAATAGCGGCCGCGGTGGTAGGGGGCCACCACGGCCACCATCCACAGCTGCAGCAACAATTTAGGCATTTTGGTACATCACTACCAAATGGGCAATTTGAGCATCCATTTTTATCTAGACAGCAATCCCAACAACAGCAGCAAGTTCAAAGGATTGGGACACCATTGCATAATAGTTCTAGTTCTGTGATTCCTTCTTATGTGGAGGATTTGGAATCAGCTACTGCTGCTGCTGCTTCGAACGGAAGGAAAGTTCTTACCTTGTTTCCTACTGGAGATGATTGAATATGGGGGTAAATGATGACCTTTTCCCTTGTGAATCATCAAATTTGAAGTTCTGAATCTTGTGAAATATCTGTATTTGGAGTAACATTTTTTAGTTTCTGATTTAGCAATTTTCTTTTATCATGATGTTACTAGTTGTTGATGGACTTGTTATAAATGTATGAAGATCAGTGGATAGCATAAGTTGTTGAGTCTTTTAGTTCAATTCCATAAAATCCTGCAAGTGTAATTAAGTTGCGGGTAGCAGATTGTTGATTGTCGGTCCATTTTACTCCGTCTGCTTCTAGTGACGGATATTAACCATGATCTCACTCTGGGCGGAAATAATGTCAGTTCGGGCATTAGGTATCAGTTTTGGGCTCAATCAAGCTTTCTTGAGTCCGTGGTAGAAAAGAGAAAATGAGCTGATGAATGGTGACGGATGGAGCCGTGTGATATCTATATCGTCTAGATATCAAAAGACCGATGTTCATATTCAATGTCCTGAATAGAAAGTAAAAATCTCTTGCTGCTTAGTTTTTGTATTGTGTAGAGAAGAGTCCGACTTGTTGTAAATCGTGTGATTTAATAGCAGACTTCTGAACCTGGTTATTGAGGATCTTTCAGTAAAAGAATAACAGTTCTGATGTTATTAGGATGTTTTCATAATTTTACCGACCTTGCATAATTGGTATATAGCTGCCTTTTCTTAAATTTTTCAGTTGGTTCGGATGTTTTTGAAACAGCTGCTTTACTCGCGTTATTCCTAAATTCCCGAGTATTTTGTTTTCCATTGCTGCACAGTTGAATTAGATTTTGCCTATTAGTTAAAGCATATTATGTCTATATTTTGTCTTGATTCCTTGGTTTACATATTCCTCATTCGATGAACCTCTGGTATCCATTGCCAGTTTGAATAGATTTGTTATTCAAAAGAGGGCGGACATTCATGCCCCGAATAGGCTCTTTTCGTTGTAAATAGGTTCCTTTCCCCCACTTCCCATTAGAATTTGCCTTCCCGTATTAGCTGCAACCACTGTCAAGGAAGAAACAATAAGGCACCCTATAAGACTTAATAAGATCATTTTGCTTGCATAAGTTTTTCTGTTATCTCTTGCCGGTTTGATGGACTCGATAGGTTCCTAGTTGAAATCCTAATGCGATCATGTTGGATGTTATTTTCTCGTCCTGTTACTCGTCTCTTGAAGTTAAAGTACATCTGGTTCCCAGTTATTTGATTTGCATATGCTTTCCTATGAAAGTATCCTTGATTCCTGTACTAGAATATCAACCGTGCGAATGCAGCATCTTTACACAATTTAGCAGTTATATGAGATTATATGTGGGTTAGAACGAGAAGTACCTAGTGTAGATCGACAACTGACTAATCTCTGCTTTGAAATATTTTGATCCTTTGATCTTCCTTTCTGTACTTCATTGCTTTTGTTTCTTTTTCCGGTCGGTTAAGGTTAAACTTGTCATTTCAGACAAACTATGATTGAATCATTTTTCATGTGTTGCTGCATGTATACTAATCTAATGATCCAAGCATTGAATTCTTGCAAGTTGTTGCTTAGATTACACATAAATTCCATCTAATCATGTTATCTAGATATAGATCTTGTCTTGTCTTTGCCATAGTTGGATCATCCAGCATATATAGAGTAGAGTTGGTTCATAGAAGAGAAAAGTGCTATGTATGCATAAACTATTTTCGTTTTTCTCTTTTTTTTTTGTTAGTAAACTTTTGTTTTAGTTTTTTCTGTTTTTAAACTATTTTCGAACTACTACTTTTGTCAAATTAGTGTAAGGATAGTGTTTTTCTACCATTTTTGGTCACGTGTTCTGCATATGTCACCAGTCTTAAGGATTTAAATTGACAAAAATACCCTTAAAGCTGACAATATTTGCAAAACACGTAATCAAAATAATCCATCATTTTTACACTAATTTGATAAAAGTAGTAGTTTAATAATAGTTTAGGGACATAATGCACTAAATAAAAGTCTATTAAAAGAAAAAGAAAAAGAAAAATAATTTATGTATATACATAGTGTTTTTTCTCTTCTTTTTGGATGAATAATAGTGTTTTTTTCTATTGTGAATGGAAAATGCTTTTTTTTTTGGCTCAGCACGGGGTAAAATAGTTTCTACGAAAGTGTAATACTTTTTTTTTTTTTGCTAAGTACGAAAGTGTAATACTCCTGCCCTATTTGGGCAAAAATCTCCTAAGGTTCCACTATTTCTTTTAGATTATAATTTTTTAATTAAAAATTTAATACGTGTCATTTTTTTTTATTGGTGGAATAAAGAAGTGACACCGAATGAGTAGTTTTATCTTGTTAGGTGACTAAGTTTAAAAGTTACATTCAAGCCAATGAATACAGTACACGTAGGAAAAAGAATTAACTTTAAAATAAAATTTCTCGTCTTAGTGGGTACCAAGAGGAAAAACACAAACTATTTACACCTGCAAACTTTCTTCTGGTAACGTCTTAGAGGGGTATTAATTGAAAAAATACACATTATAGTGGTGGGATGGACAAATGAATCTAATGACCTAGATGATATACCTTAATTAGGACAGAAATTCATTTGTTTCTTAGTTTTTCCGTTGATAAATTCCCAAACTTAAGGAGAGCTCTAACAAATCGAGCAAAGCACTTTGTTCATGCTTGGCCCATCTATCTCATCTTATGTACATGAAGAACCAATATTGCCACGTATTTTGCCAATTGTGTATGAATTTCATGGCCACGGGTAAACAGTACAATATCTCCTCTCCATTGGCGAAGAATGACGGAGTCAGTATTTTGTCATTGAAATCTATTTTATTTTATTTTTGCAACAAAAAAAATAAAATTTGAGAGACGAAATACTATATTCATAAAGAAATATTACGAAAAATAATCGTTTTCTATAAAAAAAAATTTGTCATTTTCTATAAGCAGTCCAATTCCACAAGAATTAGCCTATCAATATGCAGAGATGTTCACCATTTGGTTAAATTAAAACACCGAACTAAACTAAATTGAATTTCGAAATACGGTTCCGTTTATTTGATATTTCGATTTATTTGGTTGAGTTTTGGAAAAAATCAAAATAGCTCGGTTTGGTATTTGGTTTTCAATTTTTAAAAATCAAATTACCGAAATACTGCATATACTAATTTTTTTATTATTACTCAAAATAATTTGTATTATACTTATTAGAAATATTAAATTGCTTAGAGTTGTATTTTTATTATAATTTTTAGTTTATTGTTTTTATTTTAATTGTGCATTAAAATTTTATCTATTGTCTAATTTTTATTAAGTTGAGCTCCAAAAGAAAAAAAATAAAATTTTGATATAAATCGAACCGAACCATATCAAAATAATTTCGATATACAGTATATATTTTCTATAAAATTTTAATTCGATTCGATTAAATTTTTATAAAATATTATAAAACCGAATTGAATATTGAAATTTTGTTATGAATATTTAATGCACAGCTCTATCAATATGCAAGTTTACTCTGGTCTAACACGAAACTTCCATTTCTAAAAGTGCTGAATTTTCCCGTGACAAAATCTTCTCCATCAAAAGACCTAGAAAATGTCCACATGGTACAATTAGGACCACCTTTTTGTGCTAAGTCAATTAGGACCACCTTTGAAGATGCTATATTTGGCCAATTCCCTACTATTTCCTCCATTTCACAATACAAGTTATTTTCATTATTTTTGTACAAATTAAAAAAAGGAAAAAGGAAATTAGGTAATATTTTTCTTATTATATATTTTAAGAATTTTACAAATACTGAGAAAATTATATTTATGAATGAACATAACTTTAGAAAAATAATTCTTAATATTTGCAAAATGCAAAACTGTCTAAATAAAGAGATAAAAAGCTCAAAAGGTTTCTATCATCATCTATTTCATTTGTAGATAATTGCCTAGTGTTACATATTTTCCTCATAATTTCACCATGATATTTAGGTTTTAGAATTTTTAAAATGAAAAGTTGTCACAAAAATAAGACAAAAGATTGATTGGGATAAATAGTTACACAAGTACGTTTTCTACTACAATGGGAATGAAAACCCGAACTTGTAATAAATAATGCTAAAAATGGCTCCAAGTACTCAATTATTGGATTGACTCTACTCATTCCGAAGCTATAGAGTTCAAAATTCTTGGAGTTTTGATTCTTTCATAGTGTTAGCCTTGAGGGCAAACGAACTCGTTTTTGATGATGGACAAACACTTGATGTTTGCGTCTAATGTTTTCATCTATGTGATAGAATATTGGAACTCAATATGGAAGCTCTAAGTACTTTAATCAAGCCTTGATTAAGCTTCAAAGATTTCATTCAAGACACATTCGTCAAGCTTGAAGATTGAAGACTTAGGTTGGTTAGATTAGCTTTGTTGTAAATGGTATTTATCCTTAAGCTCTAACCAACGCTCTCTTGGACATAAGCTCTACACTATAGTCTTGCATTGCATGTTTTCATAAACACGTTTTTGAAAGGCTAAGTTTCAAATAGTGTTCGTATTTCAAAAGCCTTCGATTTCAAAGTATAAGTCTTGTAAAATGGTTTTCCAAAGTGCTCTTACTTGTTACATATTAAGAAAACATTTTTAGACTTCAAAAGATTTCAAAACGTGTGTTAAGACAACTCTCCGAATGCTCGTGAAGGTCGGTCAATCGAACTAAGGTCTGGATCAACCGACCGTAAACCGAGAGTTTCGAAATATGAGGTCTGGGTCGACCTAATGGGTACTTCGGTCGACCAAGTGATGCTTCGGTCAACCGAAGCTTGGCTAGTGGATCCGAAGTGTCCTGCTCGGGTCCCACCGAACTCGTTTTTACTAGCCGCTTTTCGACCGCTATAGAGTCGCTTTTTCACCATAGTTTGAAATGTATATATACTACAAAGCTTTAGAATGACTCTAACACTTTGAGAGACTTGCAAAACATATTCTTATTGATTCATTATCAAGTCTAAACACCTTGAAAGCAAATGCACTTCATTGTCATGATCTAAATGCATTCAAAGGTGAATTTGCAAAGCAAGACAAAGAGTGAGCTTATTATGTTCAAAGAGCCAACAATTGATGAGCTTCAAATGTAATTATCTTTCACTTAGAAGAGTGAACAACATTGTGTTTAATCATTCATCTTATCCCCTTTCTTAGTGATAGGGTAATTGTTGTAAAAGTCCTACTTTGTGTGGGCAATTGTATAAGTCCTACTTAGTGTGGGCAAGCTCTTAGTGAGCTTCTTGTTTAGTGGTTGTTTGTAAAACTCTTTGTGAGTTAGCCACTAGTGTAAAGTCCTACTATGTGTGGGCACATTCTTCTTAGTGAAGTTGGTGAAATCCTTGGGTGCGGCTCAAGGTAGTGGATGTAGATTCTTAGTGAATCGAACCACTCTAAATCCTTTGTCTTGTTGTTGGGTTTTGCTTTAGCCTTTGTTCATCTTGCTTAAACTCTAACTTGCATTGAATAGATTCGAAAAAGTTAGCAAGTTTAGTTAAAACCCAATTCACCTTTGCTTTAGCTTTTGTTAAACTTGCACTATCATTGTTTAAATTACAAATAGTTTGCAAGATTTATTAAAAACCCAATTCACCCCCCCTCTTGGGTTCCTTCACATAGGTTGGTGAAACTTCGGTCCGCTATGATTTTAAACACTAAAAATTCAGTATATATTAATTTTTTTTTATCGTCAAATAAAAATTCGATTATCCAATTTTTTTGAATGAACGCCTATTCTGATTTTGTAACATTTGTTGCATAAAACAAATTTTATATGTTTTACGACATGTGTTCATAAATTTTTTTTGTATTACATATAGTGTAACATCTGTCTGCCAATGATGCCAATGAGGCATTGGCCTAGTGGTCAAGGCTGAGGTCTAATGACGTAGAGGTCATGAGATCGAATTCTCTCACATCTTCTTGAATATCTTCTTTCTTGTAATATATAGATTCCCTCCCCCATTTAATAAATAAAAAAAAAAATGTAACACCTCTCTAAAAAAAAATGTAACATTTAAAAATAAAAGTGTCAGCAATATGGCCGCAGCCGTTGGAACTTAATTGTGAGTGAGTTTTTTTATAAAAATTTTGATTCCATTTTTTTTTATGAATAAATTTTTTTCCATTAATCACAGTGTAGGCGAGGTCATTATACTAAAAAAAAATCTAAAACTACAAGAAAATAAAAGTTATACAATGATTTAAAAAACTATGATAACAGACAAGAGCCACAACTAAGAAAACTTGGGTGGTTAGGAGATACTAAATTAAAAACTGGTAAGATAAACAAATACATAATCTTCTTCTTCGCAGTATCTCCATCGCAATCCTTGAAACACAGAGATAAGAGAAAATCAATTTCAACATTTTCCTTAAAGATCGACAATTTATAGGAGCATGGATAAATCAACCGTCCTACAAATTGCCTCGGAAAGATGTAGAAAATTGATTCCATTGGAAGAAGAATTATCAATTATTGTCCTTCCATACATGTACTTCATAAAGATGCACTGAATAAGGAAGTTGTCTGTTTTTACGTGTTGTTGGGCTTGGAGCCGGGTTGGACCCGTGGGGAAGTCACACGCTGCCAATTTGAGTGGATACTATCTAAAAGGAAAAGAAAGGATATACGAATAGTATGAATCTTCAGGTGATTTTTATAAGTCTCCTTATGGGTAAATACTCAAGTGCACCATTTCTAACATGACATCAGAGCGAGTTTTAGGTGGTAATTGTGTGGGCTCATAATATACAAGTATACTCTAATTATTCTCGTACGATCTAAGTAGAACGACAAGCATTAAACTATTTCCGTATGACCCAGAATATGGCGCGAGCTTTGAATATACTCTCACCTCAAGGTGAGAGAAGTGTTAAATTTATCTCACATCAATACGAGGGGAGAGTTGAAATATAAAGTCTCACATCGCTTGCCTAAGAAAGATCCAAGTCACTTATAAGCGTTGGACATAGAAATCTCTCGGTTTGGAGAAATTAGATGCTAAAATCCTTTCAATGAGTCTGGTCCCACCTCTAAAACACTATAAATACAATCTTTTTCCTTGCTTATTAAATGCAATGAATGAAAATCTTAGACCATGAATTTCTTTTGGTCTATATCGTTTGTTTTTTGTTTTTGCTTTTTGTGAACTTCTATCACTATAAAAGAGAGAAAATTAAAGATTGCGTCACGCCCCGTGCCCGCGGGCTCGCAACGCGACAAATGGGCATGGCAGCACCAATGATCATCTACTTGGCAACCGAACTAGCTATGCCAAAAGGGATATCCAGATATGACAATAAGTACTTAGGCCCACCATATATACCAGTCACAACTTTCATTCTTATCCGATATGGGACCTTTCTCCCATATGGATTGGGGTCACAGATTGCGAGTGAATAAATTAAGGAATAAAACGTTGGAGAGATCGTGGACTGATATTTGGGGCAGGAGAGAGAAAATTAGAGATTGATTGTATAGATATTAGGGGCGAAAATATTAGATAGATAAATAAATTGAGAAAGGTTAATAATCACTAAAATGGTAGATTTGTCATTTAAAGACAAATTGCATTGGCATGAGGAAATTTGCCTTGGAAATATCACTAGTCTTAAATTAAAGGTTAAACAACACTACCTCCATTCCTAAGTATAAGACTTTTAGGAGCGTAAATTAAGGAAGTAAAATCCAAGGTATTTTGTTAATCAAAATACTAATATTATTATCTTAAATATAATTTGTATGCCACTAATTCTATTTAAGAAAGTAATATTAATATTTTTATTTTAAAAACATCTTAATTTTTGCTACTTGTTATTAAAGTCTTATATTTAAGAATAGAGAGAGTAGTGATTAGCTAAACTTAATCTAAGCCTTAAATAAAACATAATGAAACTTGTCATAAGATAATGTTGTATTGGTACTAATGGAGAGAATTTATATTAGAAAGATCCTAATCATTCCTATCATATCAAAATTATGTATTCCGTTGCACCGAGGTTTTCAAGTGCTACTTACTTTTCGTGTGATATACGAATTATTGAATGAGACAAAATTTACTTAAATTTGCATCTACGAGTAGCAATCACTACAAGAAAACAGTGACGGACAAATCCATCGCTAATTTTAAATTAGCGACCACTAGTCACATGTATTTTTCGTACTAAGCAAATTAACGATCGAATACCAACAGAATATTTAAGCAAATTAATTGTTGATTCTATTATCAACATAGATTATGGGTTCCAAAACTTACTCCAACAGTTAATGTGAAAATATAATAAACGCTAGTTTAAATTTTTTTTTGGGATTGTATCACGTTGGTTCTCTTTCTCGAATTTTTATGAACTCGTACATAATCTTTGATTTAAATCTTACATAGCTTAAGAGCCTCTTGCTTGAGTGGGAGTCTCTCCTTCTTCGGTCTTATCCTTTTAAAAAACACAATGAATTAATCTCATTTTAGTACCGCAAAATTTAGGGTCTTGACAATTAAGGGAATAAACTTCTTCATGTGACAAATAAGGGATCAAATTGGATGGAAATAGTAACGGATGAGATGGAAAGCAAAAGGCTTCATATAGGATGAGGGTATAAGAGTTGTTTTTCAAATACATCTAAAGAAAAAAGATTAAATTTGAAGTTAAAACTCATTTCACTAAAATAGAAGGATAATTTTGGGTTTTTTCCTTTTTTTGAGAAAATAGAAAGAATATTCTAACATTTGAAAGGAAAAAAAAGATCCTAAAGTAAAGAAAAAGAATTTCCAAATCGGTAAAAAAAAAAATCAGATTGTTTTCTTCTATTTAAAACGGTTTGAGGCGAAGAAGGTAAAAAAGGAAGAGAATGTTTTTTAGATATATTGAATGTTTCCATCAACGGGGCGGTTGGCCGTTGGTGCTTAGGAGGAAGGCTGCCGTCACAGCACAACAAGAGGAGAAGAAGATGATGCAATCTTGATAGGATTTGAGGAAGAAATAATTATTCTCTCATTTTTTTTTCTTTCTTTTTTTACATGTATGGTAAAATTAGACTTGCAAAATGATCATTTATTTGTCACCTGAACAAGTTTTGTCCATAATCGTCAAGGCCCTCAAGCTTTGGAGTATTAATATTCAATTAACCCATGCTTTTATAAGGCGCACGAGACATTTCACTATTTCCTTTAGCAATTGGATGAATTCCGTCAAATTTGTCCCTTATTTGTCATATGAAGAAATTTGGTCCCTCAATTATTAAAAATTTCAAAATTTACGGTATTAAAATGAGATTAACTGAAAAGAGTGCATAGCGGTGGATAAAATTGTTTGGTTGTGTCTGAACTGTCAAACAATGAATGTAGTATATAGCCTCCAAAAAATATATTCCTTTTATGTAGAAAATTATTTTTTTCCGACAAATAAGAATTAGAATATTGTAATTGAAAAGGTAATTGGAGAAAAACAGATCGGATCTGTTGGGATAATAGAAATGGCCAAAGAGTCACGCCGGTCTTGTAGGCGGGTGGCACGTCTTTGTTTAAAGGTGTATAGGGAGAAAATGGTCTTCCCAAAATCATGTCCTTTCACTGTCTCACCACTAAAAATGTGTTATATGTTCCACTTAGAAAATAAGAGGTAGGAGGAAAGAGAGAAAATTAGGAGCATGTTGAAATGTAGGAAGTCGTTGTGTTATGAATGACTAAACATGTGGCACATTTTTAATGATGGGACAGGGAAGGGGATAGGATTCGAGACAGACGATTTTATGCCGTATATTTGCATGACATGCTTTTCAAACTTAATTCATATGTCCTCATATCTTTCTCATTTTTTTTTTTTATATTGTCAAGATTTGACCCATAATTTTTTAAATTACGAGTCAAATACTCGACCACTAGATTATTACCTTAACGGTTCTCTCATCTCTTCCCTCTATTAGAGAGAGACATTGCATCGAGTAGGATAGATTTTCTATTTATTTATTTTTTGAATTTGTATGTCAAAGAATATGTAAGTTAAAGTTTTTTTTTTTTTTTTTCAAAATGAACCCTTGCCCCTTTCCAAAAATAAAAATAAAATGAATCATTTACTAGATACATACGAGTTGTTATGGGCTGTAACTTTCTAGTAGACCCCTATCTGATAAATTAATAAATTTACTTCACATTAATAAACTTACTTCACATGTAACCATTTTTTTTTAAATTATTTATTTCTTTTTTTATTAGAAAGGTAGGAAAATAAAAATCGATGAGTGGAATTTAAACTCAAAATTTTGATTTGGGTGTCAATCGAGCATAGAATTTTAACATAATTATGAAACTCATTTAGTGGCGATTATAGATAAAACTCATTTCTTGACATGTAACATCGTTTTATTAAAAGAGATTATTCACAAGCTACGATTTGGATTTGATTCATGTGAGTCCCATATTGCACTTGTAGATAAATTTCTTAAGATATACTATATAGTAATGGTAGGGACGAAGTTAGGAATTGTATTTTGGGAGTGAAAAACTGCAACAGTATGCCGACCTACTTACAAAAATTGTAAAAAAAAATTAAAAAAAAAATATTTGGGGAGCGAATTTGATAAAAAAATTTCAAATTACATATAAAAATTACTATATTTAGTAATATTTTTAAAAATATCGGGAGCAACTACCCTTAGAATCGTCTCTGGGTAATGGTATCAAGCTGGCACAGTTATATTTATATTATAGAAACATTATTGCTTTGTCTTAGACAGCCACCACTCTTCAAAAGAAACATAAAAATAAAGTAAAAAATATAGAAAGTTGCATGTGATTTGTCTTTGTTTTTTAGAATGTCAAAATCTGAAACTAAACCCTTTGGTCGGTTGTTGAAGATGAACAGGGACGAATACCCTGAGATTTTTAAAAATCCTGTTAGATATAGTAAATTTTAGATGTAGTTTGAAATATTTCATAATATTTGCCCCCAAAATATTTATTTTGCATTTTTTATATGTAATATTACAGTTTTTCGCCCAACCTAAGAGTTTTGATTTCGTCCGGATGAAGCATGGAAAACCCACCACCATATCTCCCATATGATCAGATCTCATGGTACAACTAGTACACTTGACACTCCAATAATTATCATTCTATACTTTTAATATAATATATATATAAATCTAATATTCAATAGAATCTTGATTTGGAGTTCAAATAATTAATATATTGTACTATGTAACATGGGAAGCAAATTGGTAGGATATAATCTAATATACATTGTATATTGGGCACTATTTGAGGAAAATCTAGGAATGAAATTGCACCTCCTCAATAAATTTCAATGTTGCATTCGGTGCTTTTTCCTTTTCTATCAACAGGGATGTATATTGTTTATCACTATCAGTGACGGTTCTTCGACTGCTCTGAGCCTCTTAAATGTAGGGTCCCAAAACTTATATAAAGTTTTATTTAAATTTTATTTTATAACAAAGTAAAGGAAGATGATAATTATGTTAAAAAACATAGAATTATATATATATATATATATATATATATATATAACTTTTGATCTCCAATTAACTTTTTCCGTTGTCCCCTCAAAATTTTTAAAAATATTACTATTTATCGAAATTTTATGTGTATTTTGAAAAATTCTGAAAAATTTTATCGCTCCCCAAGAATTTTTTTTTGCCATTATTATCGCCCCCCTAAGAATTTTTTGAAATTTCGTCCCTGAATCCAATCCTCTACTTTCGAGGATGCGAAGAAGTTTCAATGCTCGCTTCTCTACAGTAGGTTAAGCGCATGAAGCCACGTGGAAGCTAGTAGCACTGTCAAACGGATGGATCTGATTCAGGTCTTAAATGATCTATTTTTTGGGGATTTCTATAAATTAGTATTATCTGGTTCGGTTAAACTAAAAAATTGATTCAAATATAAAATGGAAGTTTTTCTTTAAAAAGAAAAAAGGAATTATAAATTTACTAAGGGTGTTTGTTTCCATGGAATTGGAATTGGAATTGGAATTGGTTTTCTAATTACAATTTTCTTGTTTGGCTATCAACAAAATCATAGAATTGGAATTGGAATTGGAATTCAAATTCTCTTGTTAGACTCTCAACACAAAATCAATTACATTTTATAATTAAAGAATTTGAATTACAATTCTACAAGATTTATGGTAGGTTACAAATATATCATAAATACAAGTTATTTTCTCTCTCATAAATAAATATATGTAAAATGACCAAAGTACCCTTATTGTAAAATGACAAAACACCCATAATAAAAAATGACTAAAGTACCCTTAATTTAAAATAGCTAATGTTATTCAATTAAATTACAAAAATACCCTTTGTACGATGCCGACAAATAACGTTAGTGTAATAATTACAATAATACCCTTGGCACAAAACAACGATTTTTTTTATTAAAAAATCACAAATATACATAACATAAAATCACCAAAACACCCATAGTAAAAAACTACGAAAATACTCTTGACGCAAAGTGACGAAAATATCCTCGGCTCAAAATGATGAAAAATACTTTTGCGCAAAATGAAAAAATTTACCTTTGGCTCAAATAGCTTAAAATTCATATGATTAAAAATGACTCAATTTTTTTTTATGAAAAATGACAAAAATACCCGTAATGCAAACAGACAAAAAAACGCTCTCATAAAAACTGGAAAAATGCCTCTTGTGCAAAATGAAAAAATTAACTTTGAATAAAATGAAAAAATGTCTCTTAACAAAAACTGACAAAATTAGCCTTTATAAAAAAAATTATGAAAATTTCGACTTGAAGCCTAAAACATTATCGGTGTAAAATGATGGCAATACACTTGTTGAGAAATAATAGATATGTCATTCATAACAAATGAAAAAATAATAACCATGATGAAAATAAAAAAATTATCACACGTTTAAAAAAATAAAAATTTTACAATACATATATTTTTGTCATTTTGGAAAATGGGCATTTTCTCCCTTGTAAACAAATGGCAAAGGTTATTTTCTTCCTTTTTTATCAAAGTACTTTTATCATTTTGTGATTTATTCATCTTTTATCAAGTACATATATTATGCACAATGAACTAATTCCACTTTAACAAGGGTATTTTTGTCATTTTGCAATGAATGCATTTTTTTAAAAAATTGGAACTTAAATTTTTCTTCATATTACGCAAAATGGTATATTTTTAACTTTAGTAGGAAATTTTCATCATTTTTTATACTCGGAAAATTTCATCATTTTTTACTAGGGGTATTTTCGTCATTTTCCATCACAAATATTTTTTGTTTTTCAACGGTATTTTATCCAATTCATACTATAAATATTTTTTTCAACACTATGAATGTTCTTCTAATTTTGCAACAAAAAATATTTCCGTTATTTTACACCGATAATTCTTTTAACAATGGTATTTTTGTCATTTTACTTCAAAGGTACTTTGGCTATTTGTATTAGGAGAATATTAGCCTTTTTACACTAGATTCATTTTTTTTCATTTCATTTTTTAATTATTTGATTTTTTGGTGTTTCAAATAAATAAATTAGAATTAGAATTGAATTCCACATCAATTCCGTAGTTTTACCAAACAAAGGAATTCAATTATTAGGAATCGGAATTTCGTAGGATTATCCATAGAATTGGAAAACCCTAAAATTCCAATTTCTTAGAATTCTATGGAATTTTATAGAATTGTAATTCCAATTCCAAAACCAATTCTAAGAAACAAACGCACCCTAAGAGTAAATATAGAATATTCATATCTAAGTAATACTCAAATGGTTAAAATAAGTAGTGAAATATATATATTGTTATTGGTATCCAAGCATTTTACCGACTAATTCGGTTGGGATCTTGATGACACTTTAGCCCATCCAACAGGAATTTTTGCAAATTTACGACACATTATCAATTTTTTTTATACTATACAGGATTCGAACTCTCAACTTTTGAAAGAACTTCAAATCTTACCTAGATAATGCCTTATTGTAAATAGATATAAATTTAACATTATAATTGCAATAAAAAAAAAAAGAGAAATTTAAAGAAATACCATATGTATTTATATAACTTGCAACAGATAAAAAAGACCAAACAAAATCAGAAGAATCATTATTTTTAGAATTAGGTTGGAGAAATAAAAAATGTACATATTTTTTTTTGCACAACGGTCCACAAAGGCTGCAGTCCAAATAGATCCCAAAAAAAAAAACCCGTATTTAAATATACTTAAAATGTGAAGTCAAAATCCAATTTATATTAAACGAACCCTAACCGGTCTATGGACCTCAAGCCGGTTTTATGGTGCTAAGCAAGGGGTATAGATTCGATTAGGGATGTCAGCCGAGCTTTTACGCTCAGTTTATTTAAAAATTGAAAAGATCAACTCACACTCAATCTAAATAATTTTACAAATCTTAAACTCGCAATCATCTCACATTTTATTGTGAGATTGGTATGATCTCGTGAGCTAAATTAATATTAGCAAAATCAAAAGTCATAACTAGGAAAAAAAACTTGGATGGAGGCATTTTTAGTAATAGTATATAGGAACATTTTTTATTATTCCCTCCAAATCAAAATATAAGTTTTTTTAGGAGTTTTCACACAAATTAAAATACTAATTTGAATGACTAAAATAAGTAATACTTCAATTACATTAAATATCTCTTCACAATCTGCATCTCCAAAAATATGTTCCATCCCCCTCTTGTAACTTTCATTTACTACATTTAATATTCATCTTAATCTTGATTAATTATTTATTATTCCAAGTAGCCGCTTAGCTAAGAACATACTCATGGAGTAGTATGGAAACATCCATATCCAGGGAGTAATAAATCACGGCAAAATTAAGTTTTGGTGGCAAAATTAAATTTTGAATTTGTCCAAAAAATCAAAACTTTTCCATGGAATCTAAACTAATTTTAATTTTTTTTTGTTTCAACATGTGTATTTAAAAATAGTACAAACTAAAATTAGATATACTTCACTTTTTTATCAATGTATTCCAGTAGTAATAATTCTAAATTTGACCTCAATCTTCCACCAACAATCGAAGATGAGTACTTTTCTTTTAACCATTTCATATAAAAACATATGGCAATTTTGCATTATGGATTGATATAATTGCGGTGCAAAAATCATTCTGGATGATATTAGAAGGTCACTTCATAGGATTTATGCATGAATTCCCAGAGAAAACGAAAGAATAATCTTGAGACTTGATAATGGAGGTATAAGTCCCAATAACAAAGAATTAATAGAGAGTTGCATGAGAATTACGCATTAAATGGTGTAGGGGTAAATTAGTCCATAAATGCACAATTTTTGTAAAAAGACTTATATTTTGCAACAAAAAATGTTCCCTAAAAAGACTTATATTTTGAATCGGAGGGAGTATATATTATAATACTTTTAATTATATTATTCGGTATTACCCTTAAATGGTCTGAGTGCTCATATCTCACATAAGAATCGGACTTGAATATCAAGCTCTCGTCCGATTGACGCTCACCACCTATGCTCACACTCATATTTTATTTAATTGAGTGAGTCAGGTTTGGGGCGGCCCGAACCCATTGACAGCTATAGATATGACCCATTGATCTTGGGTTTATATCTCTTTCGCGTCTATGAAGAATTTTTATTCATTGACCCCAAAATATGTGAAATATACCATAATTTTCCAAAGCGATATCTCTCATACTACTTTGCAAACATTGCAATTACTTTCAGAAATTATATTTCTTTCAGGGCTAGAAAATTTGAATTGTTTTTTTAGTTTGGGAATTTTAATTTTGTACAAAATATAACTTTGTATTGAAGAATTACTATCTTCCTGTCTAACATACAAACATTCATAAGCAGAACCTAAAGCAAACACCCCAGTTGCCCTAAAATATACTCCTTTGGACTAGGTGTTGAAATATTTAAGACTGGCAATGCAAATGTGAAAAGTTCGACTACAGACAACAATACCAAGTAATTACTTATATCTGAGATCCTTACATTTTAGTATTCGCAAAAATAAAAGCAAACAGAAACTAATCCACAATGCAGGTTTTAAAAGTGTTCGACACTGGATCTAACGACAAAACAAAGACAAGAAGTAAATGCGACGTTCTCCATCTAACAGTTCCGTTCTTCTACTAATGGTGTTGGGAGTAATCAAAAGTCAGAGGCTGCTGGACGAAGGGTGCCTGCAAAAGAAGAAATCACAGTGCAAAGGTTATATGAGGGGCGTTTGATTTTGTAATAGCATTCAACGAGGCAAAAAACAAAACATACACAAGTAACCCAAATAATTGAAATCAAAACCGAGTTTGGCGATTTACAGATATCTAACATGCTGCTGGTAAAAGGAAAATAAACAAATTTAGAGGTTCAGTTCCACAAAATCCATCCTGAAGACGACTCATCTTTTACTATCTAAAAAAAAGTCTAAAAGAGGAGGCTCATCACAAGTTAATGATAGCAGGAATAAGCGAAGCAGTAAGAATGTCCGGGGAAAAAGTTAAATACAAAACGAATACTCGAGTCCAAAATTGAATATCCACATTTTCTACTTTGGCTTTGTCCAGTTTCAATAAAACCAAGCATATCTTTTCTCTATACATCCATAATTAACATCCTCAAAATGAGGTATATAAATTTCATTGACACATGGGCACTAACACTAAACTCATTTTTAGTTTCTTAACATTAAATCAAATCAAATACTCTCCTCAATCTGTGTCGAGTCAAAATGGTACGTCCAATTTTGGATGGAAGAAGTAATAAGCAGGGGACGTGTTTCACTCATCAAGCTTCTACTTAAAAAGCTGCCTAAATCAACTATAAATGGAACATAAGAATCAAAAGTTTCATTTCATATATTAGTAAAGCAGACATTTTCTCCCTTTCTGGGGGAAAAAATCACATATATATGTCATGGATGTTCATAAAGTAGGGGAAGAGAAGGAATTGTGAAAGAAAACCGGTTCATTACCTGAAAGACAGCATGTCTCAGTTGATCATAAGATTGTGCATACATCATTGATTGGGTAGGCCACTGCAAATACACAGCATCCGCTGATGTGTGATTCAATCCCATATTACCGAAAGGACTCATGACTGGACTCCTGTAGTTGAGCGAAGCTTGTGTCCCAGGCATCTGAGTTAACTGGGGAAACACAGACTCATACTGCATGTATGGTTGCTGGAATTTCTGCACATGCGGCATCATACAGAAGCTCTGATTGGCAGGAATATTCCTGACATACCTACATCATTACAAAAACATTGGTTGGCAGTATTATTAGCATATCATCCTTCATCTTCATGATGAAATCTCAATTTCCGAAGATCAGCATAGTCAATCAAGAACACACTAGCTAATCCTATACGGCACTATTAAGGAGTTCTGAATGTATTTAACAAGTTTTCCTACAATTTTCTTAGATCCTACGTTAGACAAGAACTTCTGGTCTATAGAAGTTCTGATTAACAACAAAGATGAGAAAAGATTATCTACTTCCCAAACTAAAGCAAATAAAGGCTACAAGAAATTTTATGAGCCTCAAACTGCATCCTTTATATCCATGATTTATCATGCAATGTTGTTTTGACAACTAATGAGGAAGTTATGGGGTGATTTTTAACTCCCACAGGTTTACGAATCCATTTCTCATTGGCTTTCTAGTTTTCCGTATATGAATATTGACTTTCTGCACTAACACAAAAGATTGAAGCTCTACAAAAAGTTACAACATTGTTTCTGAACTAGTTAAGATATAAATCTAACTATACCTATTGGAATGTCCATAAGCATAAAGTACAAATTAAAGATGCAGCAGAATGATAACCAAATGAAAATTCATGAAGACAAACTACCCCCGGAAACCATACAGTATTAGCAACATCATCCTTTATTTTCAATGCACTTCATAAAGAAATCTCAATTTTCCGGATCAGCATAGTCAAGCAAGTTGAGTAACAGGAGATTGTTTCACAATCTCAGTAGGCCAACTATCCATGCTACTGCATCTCCAGTAGGATAAATAACACAATAGATAGATGGATAGCAGAAAAATATCATCAAAGTCTCTACCTCAATCATTTACAGATGTTTTAACAATTTTAATTAGTTATTGCTATACAACACTATTATGGAGTCCTGAAAAGTACTTGTCAACAAGTTTTCCTACAATTTTCTTAGATCTTATATTGGACAAGAACTACTTCTCATCTATACAAGTTCTGATTAATAACAAAGATGAGAACAGATAATCTACTTCCCAAACTCAAGCAAATAAAGGCTATAGAAATTATATGTCAATGGGTAAATAACCTCAAACTGCATCTCTCTATATCCATGATTTATCATGCAATGTTTTTTTACTACTGATAAGGAAGTTATTGGGTGATTTTTAATTCCCACGTGGTTATGACTATCAATCCACTTCTGGTGGTTGGCTTTCTGGGTTTCCGTAAATGAATATTGACTTTCTGCACCACCACAACAAGATCGAAGCTCTACTAGAAGGTACAGCATTTCTGAAGTAGTTAAGATACAAATATAACCATACCTATACCTATCAGAACGTCCATAAGAATAAAGTAACAATTGAAGATGTAGCAGAATGATAACCAAATGAAAATTCAAGAAGACAAAATATCCCAGAAACCATACAGATTCAAGAGCTATATAGAATCACGGGAAAGAGAAAATGGTCACTCAGAAGAAACAAGATCTCTAAAAAAGTAGTCTAAAACTGATGTTTATATCCAAGAATATACCTATCTACACCGACAAACAAACAAGTACAAAATGAGAATGCAATGACTTCAATCTTGTGGAACAATCAACGGAATCTGAAATCCATTTACCCATACCATACCTGTCATAACTTCTGTCATAATCAGGGTCAGTGCGATCCTTCTCCCTGTCCCTAAAAATAGCTGCTACCCTGGAAGTTCCTGTTTCCCTGATAATTATGTTTTTCTCCATATCTGCAACAGAGTTCCTCAGATTTTCATTGTCTTCCACATTCAAAAAGGAATTCTTGCCATCAGAAGCAACTCTGCTCAATGTATCCTCTACCTCGGAACCATTTGGACTACTGAATATACGAGCTCGTGCTCTGTCATACTCCTCCTTCCTCTCCTCCACAGTTCTCACAGAACGTTTTGACCCTAGCTCATTCTCAGTTGAGAACTGTCTGCTAGGCCTTGGTCGGATGGCGATTTTAATCTTCTCATGTTTGTCATTTTCGGGCTGTTTAGCTGGTACATCTGATAAACAGACAGCAGGGTGCTTACTATCAGGTTTTTTCCTAACCAAAATACTAGTTCCCTGACCATCTACAACATTCTCCTGAACTAAAGTCTGTAGACCATAGTGTTGAGCTACTCTGTGGGCTGCAAGACGTAGGTAGGAAGTGGGGAAATGCTGGAATTCAAACTGCAGTAGATCAGAATTCTGCAAGAACTTCTGTATATCGAGCTCCATCCGCAGAACTGTGAAAAGAAATCAGAAATCAAATAAACCTTGGTACATTGTTTGAAAAATGAAATAAAAGAAGATTTTATTACCGACACCACAACCGACTGAAAGTTAGAAAATTCTGTTTTGCAGCATGGTACAGACTGCTATCATTTTAATACTCTTAAGTTAAAAGGCATCTGGTAAATGCACAGTAGATACTAGTACAGATTTGTTTATAGTTGAGTGTGCATAAGCATAACTAGACAATGCAGCTAGCATGAAATTACAGGTCAAGTAAAATTACAGAATACAAAAACAAACTATCAAAGTGATAATATAAGAAAGAGTATAAGCATGAGCTGCACAAATTGAAAGCTGTAAATGGAAAATAAAAACTTGTTCTAATCAGTATACTGAAATAAGTATAAGCAACCTGAAACCATAAATAGGCATCTTTCATATGGATTAAGCATTAGAAGGGCTAGAAATTAGAAAAGGAACAAAATTAAAAGATTTAAAAGAGACTAAAAACGTAAGAATTATGATGCAAGAACAACAAAAAAAATCTTGAATAGGCAGCCAATCAGTCCAACAAAAATGCTGACACGATATTAGATATCAGAATTTCTCTCATCAGGTATATTGGTTCTAAAAGCATATAAGTACAGAGTTAGGGAAGATTGACTAAAAGAGCACAAGCGCAGAGGAGGTGCACTTTTTATTTAACCTGAAACAAGAAAAGAGAGCTTTTCCAACTAGGATTATGCTTTGAGAGTCTTAGTACTCATCACTATTTTCGCACTTATGAGCGTGAATTACAACATACGTAATTGAACTATTGAAGCTCTACTTAACTTTAACTCAAGATCGAAAAAATATCGAAATCTTAAAAACAAAACACAAATGACAAGCTCAGACATTACTCATATGCTAAATGCAATTATTCAAAGCATGGAACAAAAACTACATCTCAAAGCTCATTATTCAAGAGATCTATGCCAACCAACAACATTATGTACCAAATTAACAGATAAAAAGGTCGTACCCAGTGCACAAGGCTCCCGCATCAGCAGGGTCTAGGGGTCTGGGGAAATCCGGATGAACGCAATCTTACCCTTATTATATCAATGCCAACCAACAGCATTATGAAACAAATTAACAGACAAAAAAGGTCGTACTAAGTGCACAAGGCTCCCACATGAGTAGGGTCGGGGAAGGTCCGAATGAACGCAACCTTATCCTTATTTTTTTCATAAAGAGGCTACGCAGCCTTAACCTTATTGTTTTTCATTTAGAGGATGTTTCCCGTGACCTAGCGGATAGCCAGTAAACACTTGACCATCGTGTCGAGCACCATCACCTTACTACCAAATTAACTTCCAAAATCCAATAATTCCTTAAAAACCACTTGCCACATTTATGCCCAGATCTAGCAAAAAAAATCCCTAAAATTAACAAATCCAAACCCAGAATTCACATAAAACACGAATCTAAACTACACCCACAAACCAATCCCCAAAGTTAAACAATTTATGGAAAAGATAAACATGAACCCATAAAAAAGAATTCACAAAAACTCGAGCCAAATCCACTTACTGGTTAGACGATGACGAGGATTCTGAAGCGCCTCAACCAAAAACGGGTCTACCATGGACACATACGATCCCACAGCCGCTTCCTTCTCCCTGTCGCTTTGAGCCACCATTGATGCTGATACCATGATGTTTGAATCCATATCCAGAGAAACCCCTATTTCTCTACCCACTAGAAAATAAAATATCTATATATATTAAAAATATCTCTGAATCTATATATAGAAAGAAGAAAGAGGATAAAATTAGGGTAAAATTATACAGTCATCCCCAAAGTTTCTTCTTCCCTTTGCCTTCTAGAAGATGGCTAAGAAGAAGAAGAGACTTTTTGGCGCTCTCTGAAGAGCATCAAAGAGGAGAGACAGAGAGAGAATTTTGGGAGGAAAAAAACCCTTTTTCTTATCTCAAAATTGATAGAGAGAGAAAGAAGAGAGAGATAATAATAAAATTTAAAAAAAAACAGAGAAATTTGGTGATAGCAATTTTGGTGTATACAAAAATATCTCCAAAGAGTGTGAAAGGACAAAAATGGACAGGCTCTCTAATTTTTTTATTTATTTTTATTTTTTATGAATACTCTCTAATTCATTTATATGAAATAATTGTAATTCGTTCGCTATTCAGTTGCTAACTGTTGAACAATAATAAATTGTCATTTAATGCAAGACTTTTTTTTTCTTACGTTAAAATGACTAGTTATTCTAATATTTAGACTCTACTTGGATAAGGTTTGAGTTGGGTTTGAGTTTGGTCTCAACCTTGGTGGAAAAAAAATACAAATTTTGACCTAGAAAATTGGCGGGAGAATTTCAAATTCAAATTTTTTCGTTCAAATATTCGTTGAAATTGAATTTTTTGAAATAAATAAATTGAATTTGAATTGCTCCCGCCAATTTTCTTTCAAAAATTTCAATTTCAACGAATATTTTAACGAAAAAATTTGAATTTGAAATTCTTCCGCCAATTTTCTATGTCAAAATTTGTATTTTCCCATAAATTTTGAGACCAAACCAAACCTTATCCAAGTAGAGCCCCACCACCATATTATATCAAATTTTTTTATCAGACTTTAAATAATTTATTATATATTTTGTTATTCGAACCATTCCATATGTGATAGGGTACACCATATAAACATTCTTTCAGTATATCTTTTTGCTAATCATATTGTTCCACATATGATAAAAGTACAACAAATGGACATTTATGATCAAGATCTATTCATTGCAATAAACAAGATAACTATATCTCTAGTAATTCACTGTCTCTTTTCTCACTTTTCTTCCTCTTGAAGTTTCTTCCTTTCTTGATTTCTATATCCAACCATTCTTGGTTGGATCTAGCCATTCTCCACCATTTTTTGGTGTCCTCACCCCTACTTTTGGCCACAAACATCGATGGACCTTCTCTAATGCGTTTTTCATCAAGATTCAAGACTTGGGGGCGAGATCTTTTGTCAATTTTCTTAGATCGACTAGTTGATGGTAAGTTATGGATACTCAGTTATGTTCTGGGCCATTTTCTTGAATTTTCACCTCTTTTCTAGGCGATTATTTAGATCGTTGATAAGCCCATGTTCTTCTGAATCGCTATCTATGAAAGAGGTTGAAACCAAGTGCTTGCCTTTGGGGTTCGAAAATGGTGATGAAGATGCTGCGGAGAAGACTATCTTTTGTTTGTTTGTTAAATTAGTAGTTTTAGTTGCTTTACACCTTTTGGGGTATGTGTTATTATCCGTTACTTTGTGTAACTTTATTTTTCTGTCATGTTTGTCTTTCTTCTTTCCTCAACTCTTCTCTTTTTTTGTATTAGAGAAAAAGTTTGAGAACTTTTCAAGTCGTAATGGCCCCGGCCATTTTATTATTAATGGATAATCCTTTATTCATAAAATAAAAAAAAAACAAAACTATATCTCTATTAATGTGCATCATTTTGGACATAAAATTTATTAAATTTGGTTCATATGAGAAGGCTGGGTTTTAAGGGCCCATGTTTGGTATCTGGGCCATAATAGAAGATAAGGCCAGCCCACTTACTCCTAGACCCACCAGTGGGCCACTGGTCCAACTTCCCATGCCAAGGCACATATTTAATAAAAGGCCCAACTTTCACCCTCTTCATAGGCCCAACAGCCCCTTTCTTTTGACTCAACACAGGCCGGCCCTTTTAAGCCCAGCAGCCTGGAGGGCAAGCGAGACGGATTCTCTTTCCTAAAAGACGGATTCTTTTTTTTAGTTTAACCCTACGGTACTCGGTGTTCACTACGTAATGATTAATATGAGCTCGGTTTACAGTTGGTCAACTGCGTGACCGCTATCGGAGAGAACCTGATCCATACTACTCTTATACACAGAGTCCTGTAACTGCGGGAAAAATTCACGAGAAGAAAATCGAACCCTCGTCAACAGTGACCAATTGCCTCAGAGTTCGGATTCCTGAAAAATGGATTCTAGGAATCGTTCATGCAAAAGAAATTACTCTAAATAAAATAAAATTATTCACTCTCATCTTGGAAATGGAATCACAGATCTCTTCTTTTCGAAATTAAAATAAAATAACGACAACAGCAGGCAAACCTGTTTTTTCCTTTAATTTTCTCTTCTTCTTCTTCTTTTTTAAAGTCCTTAATTTTCTTTTCAAAACGTCAAAAGACCAAGCGACGGTCACGTGCAAATATATTACTATTCATTTGTCAAACTTGGATTAGAAGAGAAGCAAATATGAATAATAATGTTTTTATTATAACTATTGAAAAAATGTGAGCGGATCGAAACCTGACTCACACAATTCGAAAAAATATGAAAATTAATTTAAATGAGTTAAGTGTAAGTACAAAATGAACTCAATATTCAATTTTAAATTTTATGTGAGCCGATCATAAATTTGACATTACTCAACCCGAATAAGAACAACATAAATATAACTATTATATATATAATACTAAATTTTTAACTAAAAAAAGACCTATAAAAATTAACATCTATAGCAAAAAAAGACCTATATATGTAACCACTATATTTACACTATTCGCATATGTAGCAAATCTAAACTCTTTATTATCTCTTATTATGCGGCTCGAAGATAATATTTGTCAATTAATTAAATAAAAAGTAAAAGCATCATAAAATAATTAAAGAATGAACGATAAAAAAAATTATTGTACCTATTTAAAATTCATCGCTTATGACCATTAAAAAAATTGTGGCTTATCAATTAGTCCATGAAAAAGTATACATAACGTCTGAAACAAAACAAGAAAATATGGTTTAAAATAGTCTGTATCTGTGTATATTTTCAATCATGTATCCAACCACTCAGAATTCGTTATGTAAATATTTTTTTTAATTATGTATACACATGATAAATTGTAAATATTTAAAAATAAAAATAAAAATACATACAAATACAGACTACTATTCACTGAAAAATACAGGACCTAAGTGTGGGAATGAATCAAAATGTTTCTTAGCCCAGTGGGGCAAGGGCCTGCCCACGGTCATGAGGTCGTGGGTTCGATACCCTCCCCATGCAATGTGGCAAGCTTTAATTGTCTTCCTTTTTAAGGGTATCTTCTCCTCTTGTGAGGCGTTTCTCTCTTCCTTTATGAACAACCGCCTATCCAGACTTAAAAAAAATAAAAATAAAGTGTGGGTATGGCGAAATTGGATAACATTTTATAAAAATAAAAAGAAAGAATGTGGATATGGCGATGGCATCTCACGCGTAACGGAAAGGCAAAGCTAAAAATGAGAAAAAGTCAAGCAAGAAGTTTCCGGATGCCAACCTTCGTGAATAGTACTGTACTTGGGTGGTTCAATTATTATTTGGGAACCAATGGCTTGTTTTTCTTAAAGGAAATTTCTGATATATACAAGATACATGTAAATTTTGAGATTCAAAATTAATTATATTATCAAAAAAATTATTTTTCTCTTCATTTTGAAGTAATGTGTCCACTTATAAACAATAAGATTCAAATAACCTAATTCATATTAGAATTATCTTTTTCCTAAACATACTGTAACAAGTTGTCAGTTAACTGTATTATGACATATGATCAATTACCAGCAAACTTCGGCAAGTATAGAGAACAGGAACATGAAAGTGCTCATCGCGTGATACAATTATCCGGCATAAAATTATATGTCCCGAAATTTTATCCTTTTCTTATTCCACCACTAAAAATATATCACATATCTAATCATTCATAACACAATCATCTCCTCGTATTGCATCATCTTCATAATTTCTCTCTCCTCCTACCTCTTATTTTCTAAATAAGACATGTGACACATTTTTAATGATAAGATAAAATTCTGTGATTCTGGGCCAGACGATTTTCTCCCTAATTATCCCATACTTACTCGTCGCGGCTCCTATGCTGAACCAAAAAGGTTCAGTATGTGCGGGCCGGCCCTGTGAGCCGTTGGATCTTATACTTTTGATCCAATGGCTGTGGCAAAAGCAGGGGTATTTATGGAACTGAATTGTTTGGCTGTCCATTTAGGTGGGAAATGAATTTTGAATCCTATTTTTTTCTCTCTCTCTCTCTTTTCCTTTTAATTGGTAAAAGAGACTTTCAGATCCATAAAATCTCTACCATTTCATCTTTTTCCTCCTCTTGAGGCTTCATCATCTTCTCTCACTTTTAATCGTGTTCAACCTCTTTCTTCTGGACGACACTTTCTCTCTTGGTGCTATTCAGAAATCAGGAGAAAAGTTGAGGTTTTTTTGGGTGTTGTTCTTGCTCTACGGAAGGTTCATGCTACAAATACTTTGATTTCTGGGTTTTTCTTGAAGATTTGGAAGCCCATTTCTTGGATTATACTTCCTTAGGAAGCTGTTTTAAGGGTTACAAAGTCCGATTTTGGTGATAATTGCTGGTTCTTTGCCTAAATTAAATTTTAGGACTGAAGGTAAGTTTTTCTTGGTTTTCTGGCATAACTGTGCTTCACTCACATTTTTGCGATTTTTGGATGATTCGGTAAGAGTTTGATGCTCAAACTTTACAGTTAGTTTCGTCTTTTAACTGTGAACAAGAATATATGTTTGGTTTTCAGTTTAATGGTGTGTAGAGATTGGACTTTTTATTTGAAGAACCCAATTTTTTCGCCACTGTTTTTCTGGCAGAAATGTTGCTTAAACTTTGTAGGTGTTTTCTCACAGAACACATGTTCTCTTACCAAGAACACGTATTTTTGTCTAATGAACACATATTTTTTTTATTGAAAACTCGTTTAATTAGCATTTCAATCTAAAAGTTACGAAGAACACGTGTTTTTGTCTACTGAACACATATTTTTGGATGATTCGGTAAGAGTTTGATGCTCAAACTTTACAGTTAGTTTCGTCTTTTAACTGTGAACAAGAGTATATGTTTGGTTTTCAGTTTAATGGTGTGTAAAGATTGGACTTTTTATTTGAAGAACCCAATTTTTTTCGCCAATGCTTTTTCCGGCGTAAATGTTGCTTAAACTTTGTAGGCGTTTTCTCACGTGAACACATGTTCTTTTTCACTGTAACACATGTTCTTTTTTGTGTATAGGTACATTGTCCGGATTACTTACTGGCAACCATTTGGCAACGATTCAAGTACACTTGCAATATCCAGGGACATAGAAAATATGAAGCATCTCATTCAAAGGTTATTCACTAATGGTGATTTCGATAATGGCAACATGACATTAACAAAGAGATTGCGAGATAGGGAAGTTGATGGTGGAGGAGATATCTGCACGAGAACATGTGTATTCTTGGCATTAATGAATTGTATTATTGGCTCTTTTTTGTAGTTAATTGACTCTTTTTTTTGTGGTCGCTTTAATTAATTGTATTTTGGCCTTTTATATACTAGTAAACAAAATGTAGTAAATTCTGAATGAATTTATGTATATCGTGATAATTGACCTTTTGTTTTTGGTAATTTAATGAATTAGTAGATTCTGTAATATTTTGCATAAAGTGTCCAGTGAATGTTTTCTTCATCTAGATATGAACTCGGTTTATGCATATTTTTGTCACTGCTCAATATGCTTGACATTGCTCTGCCGCTTTTTAACTTTACAAATCTCTTTAACCTCTTCCAAGAAGACATTTGTCTTACAAAGAACACATGTTCTCATAACAAGAACACGTGTTTTTGTTTATCGAACACACGTTCTCTTACCAAGAACACGTGTTTTTTGTCTATTGAACACATTTTTTTATTGAAAACTCATTTAAGTAGCATTTCAATCCACAAGTTGCGAAGAACACATATTTTCTTACCAAGAACACATGTTCTCTTACCAAGAACACGTGTTTTTGTCTAATGAACACATATTTTTTTATTGAAAACTTGTTTAAGTAGCATTTCAATCTAAAACTTACGAAGAACACATGTTCTCTTACCAAGAACACGTGTTTTTGTCTACTGAACACATATTTTTTATTGAAAACTCGTTTAAGTAGCATTTCAATCCACAAGTTGCGAAGAACACATGTTCTCTTTCCAAGAACACATGTTCTGTTAACAAGAACACATGTTTTTGTCTACTGAACACATATTTTTTTATTGAAAACTCATTTAAGTAGCATTTCAATCCACAAGTTACGAAGAACACATGTTCTCTTACCAAGAACACGTGTTTTTGTCTACTGAACACATTTTTTTATTGAAAACTCGTTTAAGTAGCATTTCAATCCACAAGTTGCGAAGAACACATGTTCTGTTAACAAGAACACATGTTTTTATTCTACTGAACACATATTTTTTTATTGAAAACTCATTTAAGTAGCATTTCAATCCAAAAGTTACTGAAGAACACGTGTTTTTGTCTCATCGAACACATATTTTTTTATTGAAAACTCGTTTAAGTAGCATTTCAATCCAAAAGTTATGAAGAACACACGTTCTGTTAACAAGAACACGTGTTTTTGAGTGTTCACAAGAAATCCATTCCAGAAGCACCAAAATGACTTCTTTGAAATAAAACCCAAAGCAAGTTCTATCTTCATTTTATTATTTAATTTCTCCTCCTAATATCCCAAAAAGATTCAATAGACCAAGCATAAACCTATAAAAAAACTCTTTAAAAATCCAGCTTGTTCCATACAAAAAACCAAATAAATCAAAAAAATCATAAATCGAACAATATAAATCATCCGAAAACAAAGATAAATCGAACAACAACAAAAAAAATCCAAGTTTTTCACTCTTTTTTTTCTTCCCATTCTCGCTTAAATTTTGAATAGATAAAAGAGACTCAAAAAATTAATGAGAACTCTTGATTAAAAAGAAATTTTTGGAGAATGAACAATGACGAAAATATCAAAGCTTTTCACTCTTGAGCGAAGAGGAAGAAGAAGATGAGGCGTTTTTCTGAATTTTTGGGGACGCCGAACTGATGTGACGGTTCGGTGTCCCCTTTTTCTTTTTCTTTTTCTTTTGTGAATTTACATTTGTGCCCTTTTTAATCATTTTTAAAATCCAGCCGTCGATTCAAAAAAAAATTGAATCAACGACCGGATCTGCGGCCCGCACGTGCGGAACTTTGGGGGTTCCGCACAGGAGCCGGACTGATACTTACTCGATGCCGTCTCCCACGGGACAAAAGGACAAAACCCCACACCTAAAACCCCTATCTTCTATAACTACCCCCTTCCACCCCCTTTTCCCCTGCAAGACTCAAACTCACTTTCTCCCTCTTTTACGACACCGTTTAAAGAAATCAAAGCACAAGGAAAGGAAATGGCTGATTCAGCGGTGGCTGATCCACCACCACCGTCACCGCCACCGCCACCGCAGCAAACGACGTCGTCAACTTCCAATGACGACTTTAACGGCCTCCCAATTCCACCTCTAGACCCTAATTTTTTCAATCAGGATATCCAATTCTCCGATCATCACGACGCCGCCTTCAATTTCAATCAGGACGACAACAACGACGTCGGATTGGTGGACCTTGATTTCGACTTGGATTTTTCATTCGACGATTTATTAATGGAGCACCAGCAGCCTCCTCTCCCTGACCCGGCCTTTTTCGATTCGAATTGTTTCGTTTTGCCCGGATCCGACCCCAATTTAACCCAATTGGTACCCGATCGGAGGTTCATGAACGCTCTGAAATCGACATCGCCGGAGTTTCCCCATTTCTCCGGTGGCGCTGAGATTTCCAATTCTTCGTCATCACCGGAGCCCGAGGTTTATCAGGTTTCCGGCGATCAAAGCTTGGAGAGGAATCAAATTTCGGGTCAAGATGTTTCCGGGTACTTGAATTTTCCATCTCCGGAGTCGAACGGGTCAAAGGGTTCGAATGATTCTAGGGTTTTGAATTGCCCATCTCCGGATTCTCAGGGTTCTGGAAATTGTGGGTCCGATGTCTCTGAGGAGTCGAATAAATCTGTAAGTTCTTCTAGAAGTAAAGTTAGTGCTCAAAAGATTAAGTATGAAGAATTGAAAGATGTTAGTAATAATTCTCATGCTTTGTTGAAGAGGAAAAAAGAAAGTGATGATTCGAATGTTTCCATTTCGAGAACGAATAAATATCAGAAATCTAGTAAAGATAATTATAATCTAACTGATAATATAGATAGTAGTAATAATGGTGGTGTTTTGAGTGAAGAAGAGGAGAAGAGAAGGGCGAGGCTAATGAGGAATCGAGAAAGTGCTCAGTTATCTAGGCAAAGGAAGAAGCATTATGTGGATGAATTAGAGGATAAAGTGAAAAACATGGGTTCGACTATTCAGCAATTGAATGCACAGATAGCGTATATTTCGCACGAAAATGCGAGGCTGCGGCAACAAATGGGCGGTGGTATGGTGCCTCCCCCAGCTGCCGTTCCAATGGGTGCGGCGACACCACCACCGCCGGGAATGGGAATGTACCCGCCGATGATGTATCCGTGGATGACCTGTGGGGTTCAACCTTATATGGTAAAGCCGCAGGGATCCCAGGTTCCGTTGGTTCCTATTCCGAGGTTGAAGTCGCAACAACCGCTTCCGGCACCTAAGGTGAATAAGAAGGCGGAGAGTAAGAAGAGTGAGAAAAGTGAAGCAAAAACGAAGAAGGTGGCGAGTGTTAGTTTTCTTGGGTTGATGTTTTTTATAATGCTCTTTGGTGGATTGGTTCCAATGGTGAATGTGAGGTATGGTGGCGTTAGGGAAGCGTTTGGTGGTGGATTGGGTTTTATGGGTAGTCAGTTTTATGAGAAACATCGCGGGAGAGTGTTGGCGGTGGATGGGAATGTGAATAGGACTAATTATGATAAATACAGTGGGGGGAGTGATTTTGTTAAGCATAAAAATCATTGTTATGGAGGATGCAGAGATGGAGCTAAGGAGCATGGGACGGATGAGTTTGCCCATGTAGGCAATGGTAGCGTTCCTCTTGCAGCCTCTCTGTATGTTCCAAGGAATGACAAACTTGTAAAGATAGATGGAAACTTGATCATTCATTCTGTTCTGGCGAGTGAGAAAGCCATGGCATCTCGAGATGATCCTGTTAAGAAGGCAGGTGGGGAGACTCAACTGGCAGTTCATGGAGATTTGGTTCCCGTTGTTCCACTTTCAGGCGGAAGGATATCTCATCATCACAGAAATCCGAGTGAGCCACAAAGGGCTCTTGGTTCTCCTGCAAAGGAGAGTTTGAAGTCATCAGCAAATGATGGCAGACTGCAAGAATGGTTTCGTGAAGGCCTTGAAGGTTTGTATATTTCAAATATTTCAATTCTCTGTCTATCTATGAGATCGGGGATTTAATTAGTGTCACAATTTCTTTGAGCCTATACCTTGCCTTAGACTTTGGATAAGGAGGTTTCTTGTGCGTGTGAATATCTGAAATTTTCTGTGCAAATATGGTTAATAAACACAATTTCTTGACTTGAGTTAAAATTCATTTCGGGAGTCATGCGTTCCTTATTACTAATATCTAAGGATATTACTTCTTTTCCTTTTTGTATGTCCGTATTTGCAGATGAATGAAAGGAAAAAGTCTTTTTAAAAGATGCTTGTTTTTCACATTTATGAAAAATTGCTCAATATTATTGCTGTATTGTACTTGCATGATCTTTCTAAAGGAAACACTTTTTTAGAATTTCGTCTTGGTATTTTAAATTGATTTCTAGATTCTCGGATTATTTTTATGTTTTATCACCATAGAAGTACGTGTTATAGATGCATGATCACATTTTATCATCTTGTGCACCATTTTATCATCTTGTGCATCAAGAAAACACAATTGTTGTGGCTCCTTTGCGAGTCTAAAGTATCCTGGTCTTTTACACCTTGGGTCAGAACATAATGCCATGCGTAGCTACGGTGTGGGTTAAACTTGTGGTTTTCATTTCATTTTTTATCCCATAATTCATCTAAGGCATACACTGAACTATTTTGTAAAGCTTAGCTGCTGGTAAAAATGGAGATCTGATACAAGAAGCATTTCAAACTGGTATAATGTATGGTCCAACAGTTATAGCAAATTGGATAAATTAAGTGATAGTGCTATGTGCTTATAGACCTATGGCTATATTACCATAAATATTTAGTTTATGTTTCTAAAGTTCTGATAATTTTCCTAACTTTGTTCCTACCCGTTTCTCCCTTTTATCTATAGCAGCATCTTAAATTGGTCCTTGTGTTCTTTTCTTCCTTTCCATGGTTACTTATTTGCTCCTGTTTAAAAGCAGGGCCGATGTTAAGTTCTGGCATGTGCACTGAAGTATTCCAGTTTGACACGTCTTCAGCCATAGTCCCCGTTACCCCTAAAAGAAACGCATCTATGGAGCAGAGACAGAATTCAACAGACCTCAACAAGGGCAAGAATAGGCGGATCCTCCGTGGTCAACCTGTTACGCTTGTTGGATCCCCATATAACATTTCTGATGAACACGCAGGAAGCAATTCCCAGAACGAGAACTTCAATAAGAATAATAGTCTATCTTCCTCAATGGTCGTTTCTGTGCTCGTTGATCCTAGAGAGGTCGGCGATGTTGATGCAAATGGTGTTAGCGGACCAAAGTCCCTATCGCGGATCTTTGTTGTTGTGCTGATTGACAGTGTCAAGTATGTTACTTACTCATGTATGCTTCCATTCAAGGGAGCTGTTCCTCATTTAGTTACTACCTGAGGGAAGGAAGGACATGTAATGTGGTAAAAAAAAAAAACTACCATTGGTGAAACAGTTTTGTAGAATAGCATTGTTCTGAGAGCTTTTAAAGCTCAGATATGGTTACCTAAGCTTCTAGAACTAACCTGAATGTAACTTTTATAGTAATAATTA
Source organism: Vinca minor (assembly GCA_026122235.1). NCBI lineage: Eukaryota > Viridiplantae > Streptophyta > Magnoliopsida > Gentianales > Apocynaceae > Vinca > Vinca minor. The sequence continues at coordinate 3,747,926 of JAOCZM010000134.1, forward strand.
TGTACTACTATGTCACAAACATGCAATAATTTTTATAAATGTTGTTTCATCTGTTGTTAGTTTATTACTTTTGGTATAGTCCTTTAATATATGTTTCGTAGAGCTCTCTTTTAAATAAAGAATTGCTGGATCGGCTCTTTCCTGGAGTAAAAGAACGTAAAAATCCACGGCCTCTCTGTCTCTTCTAAAATTCACTGCCTCTGCAAATCCAAAATTTTAGCATGGCAAGTTTACATAGAATAGAATCAGGGAGAACATAAGCTATAGTAGCTTCAGGTTCGAAAGAAAAACATTCTTTTAGAAGTACAGTCCAAATCTTCATATGCAATCCCATAATTTGGCATACAACATTGTCAATGAATCAAATTTCAAAGGAATCAAGAATGGCTTGTAATGTTTCTTGTGATGATTGCCATTGTTTGTCATTAGCACTGGCCACAAACAAGACGACGGTGTTACCTTTGGCTGTTGCCTTAGCCAGATTGTGCGATCCAGTTAGAGCAAAAGGAGTCTCAAGAACATACTTGTAATACTGCATACAGAGAAACATTAATCTTTGTAAGAAAATGTATGTCTAAAGGCAACTAGGCTAGGGTATAAATGAAGCAAGCTATTAGAAGAAATGCTTGAATAAAGATTTCAGATATATTTTACATAATCATCATATTAGGAAACTGATGCTTGTGTTCGAGTCATGGAGACGTCCAGCCAAGCCTTTCTCGAAATTTAGTTTTCAACCTTGATGCAAACTCAGATTGATAAGTGTACTAAGCTCGTGATGAGCTCGACTCAACTCATTTTCACTTTCGACCCTCATGCACACCATTTCTGCAGAGTAGCACAAACCAATCAAATATGACTGAAAGTAAAAGGAGCAAGGGGTTGGCGCAGCGGCAGCACCCCGGCAACATTTTTAATATTTTTCCTATGTGTAATAGTTTTTAAAACCTTAGTCACTTACTTCTTTATATTCGCTCCCTCAACGTTTTCCTAAAAAACCCTTCATAAATCCCCCCTACAGTCAGAGTTCAAGCTCCGTCTATGACTGAAGGCATGATGTGTCCAAGCTCCAGAGAACTCGGAGTGTACATGAACAAATTATGATCATATGACTGTTTGTAGAAGAAGTGCCTGTGACGAATAACGTACCCAAAAGTATCTTGGTTTACGTCTAGAAACCTATCTAGTTTTCATTATATCATACCACAATGTGAATGAATGAGGACAATCCAGTCCCGAATCTGACTTAAATATCCAAGATTTGATTTTAAAATGACTAGTTCTTCCATAGCTTCCCTTCATATAAACAAAAACACCATATATAGCCAAATACCCTTTTAGTGCAACATATAGCTCTCACAAGAAAACAATATCACGCAAATATTTCTTTGGAGCAACATAAAGAATTTAAGGGTGAAAGCGAGAAACTTGCAAAATGAAAATTGACAGCATATAAAGAGCTGAAAGAGCTAGGTAGTAATACCGTTTGATCACCGCGCTTCTCAACAGAGCTTTCAAGGAGTTCATCAGGGTCAAGTGTGTTTCCGGTGACAAAAGGGCCAAGAGAAGCAATGAGTTTCTCTGGGGTACCAATGTCTTCAATTTTCGCATTGGGTTTGTTGGTCAGACGAATTAAAGGAGAAGCCACCACCTGAATCTTTCCTTGTTTTTCATTCTCAAACTTCACCTCTATCCACGGTTCCGCACACTTGGGTTGGCAGTAGTTGCCAGACAAAATGTTGGCTATGCGAGTCTGTTTCCAAGTTGGTGGAAGGAGAAACTTATAAGGTTGCACGTTTCCTGCAACGAACTAGATTCAGAGTCTCATAAGCTTACATAGAATAAACATGACAAGAATACATAAATAGGGAAGCATTTTGCTTTACAATATTGTTTTCTATTGAAAATTCGACAATTGTGCGATTCAACTCTTTGGGATCCAGTTCTCTTCTTTAGACTTTCGACATTACTTTCAAGAACAGCATCAGTTCTATTACTTACAGAAGGACTCTTTACAACAGAATTTACGAACTTCAGATTTTTTCTTCTTTCTAGCAATCTTGAACAATTAGGATCCAGGACAATGCACTATCATCATTGGACAATATAGAATTCCCTTCAGGCTATATAAGTAAAATTGATACAAAACAAAACAAACAACAATAAAGCTTTAATCTCAAGTAATTGGGGTCGGTTATAGGAATCAACCTAATAATTCCGTGTGGTCGTTAATATGGATACATTCTCTCCATTTTAAGTAAATTTGACAAAGGCAGAAAATTCTTTGGATACATTTGGTCTTTTAAAAAAATAGATTTGCATCTAACTCAATCTTTATATATCTTGCTCAATCCTTATATATTACAAATATGCTTACAAGCTAACCGATGTGAGATTCTCAACACACCCCTCATGTCTGGAGTGTGAACATTAATGGGGCCCAACATTGGACTAAGTTGCTCTGATACCAAGTTGAAAATGGAGTTGAACTAATTTAATCCCTCAAAAGTACCTCAAGAGGGGAGGATTGCCCAAGCCTTATAAATTGCAAATAAACTCGCAAAGTTTCCTCTTTATCCCATCCTTTTTTTCCTAATCTATTTGTAGTTTCTGTAGACAAGATTTGAGTGGGAACTGAAACATCAAGATGCAAATTTTTTTTCATTTGATCTTTTGGAACGGCATGTGGATAAAAAACATATCTTCAATAAGAAATCCAGTAAATCATACTAATAATTATCAAAATTGAGTTATGTTTCCAAACCAAGAAAATGCATATCATCAACACAAAACTTAGAATCATTCATACACTTTGAAGTATCATTGAACACAGTGGCGGATTCAGAATCTGAGAGAGTAGTGGACACTCGTCCATTCACATCCACTTATTAACCTATCATTTAAATGAAGTAAAAATACACCATATTTACTACATTTTTTTTCATTTTTTAGATGGCACATGACCCCAGTGACGAATACTACATGATTGAGCATTTTACAAATATATATATACTCCCTTCGTCTCAAATTGAATATCCACTCCACAACAGAAAAGCCATAAATTTACAAAAAAAAATTCAAGAAAACAGCAAGTAATGATTATCAACTAAAAAGACCAATACAACCCCATAATCAAAATTACCTGCACGAAGAGCAGGGGTATCTTTAGGAGTAGCTTGAAAGAGAACGAAAGAAGGATTAGTAGGAGAAGGAGGGAGATAAGAACCCACTTCAACTTCACGAGCAATTGAAGGAGGAGAAGCAATAGGAGATAATACTACTAATGGCAATATCAAAGCAAGTCCTCCATTAGAAATACAATCCCTTCTTGATATATTATTATTATTATTATTATTATTATTATTCATTTGGTTGGAAATTTGATGGGTTCTTTTGAAACAAGAAGAAGAAGTAAGTGAAGGGTGACATTGGAGTTTTCTTGAAGCTCTTGAGGTTGTGAAAATGGAAGTGAGTAGAGTTGCTGAAGAAGCAGCCATTTTTTTGGGGGGGAGAGATGGTTGAGATCTATGCTTTTATCTGTTATGGATGAGGTATGATGTGATAATCTATCCCCTTCACAATTGAAAAACAATGGTTTTTTTTTAAATTTTTTTTATCTATTACCAAAAAAAAAATGTTTTTCTTTTTTCCTTTTAGCAACAATAAACTACTTATGAATTTGCAAAGGAAAATGGGAAAAAATTACAATACATTTTATGCAATTTGTTACTCCTTTAACAAGACTCGCCTATTAATCTGACAGACTCTTTTCTACTTTAGTCTAATTTAAGGATAAAATTAACAAACTATCTAATTCTAATCAATTCTCTCCAACTCAACATACAAATATAAAAAAATGCTAACATGGGCATTATTTATCCCCGTTTCAAACTCCTTACAAACCCATGTATGAAATCCAAATTCCTAAATTTCATACCAAAATCTCTCTGAATACCCGAACCCTAATCTAATTCACTAGGCATTTAGAGAGATTTTGGTATAAAATTCAAGGATTTAGATTTCATACTGAGTTTGTAGAGAGTCCTAAACGGGGAGAAATAATGCCGATGTCAACATTTTTTTATATTTGTATGTCGAGTTGGAGGGAATAAGTTAGAATTAGATGATTTACAATTTTATCTCTGAATTAGGAAGAAGCGGAGAATAGACTATCAAGTCAGGTTCAATATGTCACAATATGACACTTATAGCACATATATTTTTTTTGTGGAAAAAAATATATCGAAAAAATAATTGTGGCAAAAATAATATAGAAAATACTTTGTGATAAAAAAAGATATTAAACTTATTTGTGAAAAAAATAACACGTAAAACTAGTTTTGTGAGATATAAATAACTATTTGCTCTAGGTTCAAAGTTTAACAGAATGTTAGTGTCGTCCTCCTGCTTTATTCTTATTGTAATAATATTCATACTTCCATTAAAACATTAAGGTGAATCAGAAAGATAGGGATTGCTTTTTAAATTATGCAGCAGTTATGATGGAGTTAGTATGGATGATGAGGAATAAATCTTTGCAAAATCAAAATATTCTAAATTGGCAATCCATCACAACTTTGATTGAAGAAAAAGACGACTAGTACTGAAAAGCTTCGTTGTCTAGGTTTAAAAAGAAAGATATTTGTAATAGTTTAATTTGGTGTCCCTCACCTTCCTGGATTTTGTAAATTTAACTTTGATGCAAACTGGGACACTTATAGTCCTTCTTTTTTCGGCTTGTATTTTAACAAATGATGAGGGCAAAATGCTAGGAGCTTGGACCCAAAAGTCTGAGGAATCATCACCTCTTGCGGCTGAATCAGAAGCAGCCATTTTTTGTTTTGCGATAGGGGAAGATATCCGGTGCCATAATTTGATAGTTGAGTGAGATGCTCTGTTCGCGATCCAAACTTTTCTTGGAAACAAAGACATGGAAAGTTGGTAGAGCAAACCTACTACTTGGAAGGGGCGACAATATCTCAAGAAAAATGGGAATTGGAAGATGGTTTTTGTTCCGAGAAATTGTAATTCATTTCCTCATAATCTAGCCAAATGAGCGAAATGTAACAACTATATAGGTTATATTCCCCCTAATTGTATTCCCCTTGCCAATGGGCACAACTGTAATAGTCTAGTCTCGGTACAAGCTCCATTGGAGTTTTGCCAAGTTCTAATGTCATATGTTTTGGTATTAATGGTAACTAAGACATTATTTATATATAAAAAAAAATTAAAAAAAAACTAGAACATTAAGGTACTATGATTTTTGATTTCATAGTATCCATAATCTCTGTTTTACATATTTTTCTCCGATTAAATCCTTGTTACCATCGAACCCCTCCAAGATTTCAAGGCCAAGGTGGGAAAACCTGACCAACATTTCTCTTGGAAAAAAAGGGGAAATTTTGGAAACTTTCTCTTTGAGGTAAGTGACAACTGAGCTATTTTTACCCTCTTTTGTTTGATGAATTTGTGCATTTTCTTGAATATTTTCGGTTATACCCATTTGGGAAATTTTACATTTTTGTAATTTTAGGAGTATTTTTGGATGATTTGAATGAAAACCCATTTGATAGAATCATTGTTCACTCTGTTCTTGATATTAATTTCTTGTCCTAGAATATTTTGGATCTGTAATTTTTAATTTTTTACTGCCATTTGGGGAAACCCTTTATTGGTTTTAGTTTGTAGGCTTAAAAAGTGTGGTTCTTTATGGTTTTGGTATATACTTGTTTAATTGAAATTAACTTCGATTGTATGCTTTTTTTCTTAATCTTTTAATTAGTAGGTTTAATGGTTTGTAGAAATGAAGGGTTTTATTTGTAGGTAAACTTTCTTGATTCTGGTTTTTGCAGGGTTCTTGAGAGGAAAAAATGAACGCCAAAGCGAAGAGGAGGACTGTTGCTGAGAATGGGGACACTGGTGAGGACTCTGTTCTTGCTACTATGATTAGTAATGGGGAGGATTTGGGTCCTGTGGTTAAGCTTTCTTTTGAGACGGGGAAGCCGGATGCCCTTCTTCAGCAGCTTAAGAATGCGGTAAGAAAGAAGTTGAAATTGAGGAACTATGCAAGATTCATTATGAGGAATTCATTAGTGCAGTTGATGAACTCCGCGGTGTCCTGGTTGATGCGGAGGAGTTGAAGAGTGAGTTAGCGAGTGATGATTTTAGGTTACAAGAGGTAGGGAGTGCCCTACTTTTGAGACTCGGAGATCTTCTTGAATCTTATTCGATTAAGAAAAATGTTACGGGAGCAATTAAGATGTCCAAAGTTTGTGTTCAAGTGTTGGAGCTCTGTGTGAAGTGTAATGAGCACATTCTGAAGGTCGATTTTACCCCGGTCTTAAAGCTGTTGATCTGATTGAAAAAAGTCATTTGCTGCATATTCCTCTTAAGGCACTAAAAGCATTGATCGAGAAGAGAATACCGCTTATAAACTTTCATATTGAAAAGAAGGTGTGCAGTGAAGTTAATGAGTGGCTAGTCCATATAAGGAGCAGCGCGAAGGATATTGGTCAAATTGCAATAGGACATGCTGCATCAGCGCGTCAGCGGTCAAAGGAAAGCCGAGGAGCAGAGTTGTTTGGGGCTAAGTGACTTCAGTTATACTTTAGATGTTGAAGAAATTGATGAGAATTCACTTCTGAAGTTTGATCTTACGCCTCTTTATCGGGCATATCACATTCATACTTGTCTTGGAATCCAAGAGCAGTTTCGAGAGTACTACTACAAAAATCGATTCTTGCAATTGAGTTCTGACCTACAGATATCCTCCTCACAACCGTTCCTGGAATCTCATCAGACATTTTTTGCTCAAATTGCTGGTTATCTCATTGTTGAGGATAAGGTCGTGAGGACTTCCGGTGGATTGCTGTTAGCAGATCAAGTTCAGACAATGTGGGAAACAGTTGTATCTAAAGTAACTTCCATCTTGAAGGAACAATTTTCAATTATGGACAGTGCTAGCCATCTTCTCTTGGTAAAGGATTACGTTACTCTTCTAGGTGCGACTCTCAGACAGTATGGTTATGAAGTGGGGCCGATTCTCTAGATTCTCAACAGCAGTCGTGAAAAATATCATGAACTTCTTTTAGCAGAGTGTAGGCAACAAATCACAGATGTCCTTGCCAATGATACATATGAGCAGATAATAATGAAGAAAGAGTCAGACTACCAATCAAACGTTCTACTGTTTCATCTCCAGACCTCTGATATAATGCCAGCTTTTCCATACATTGCTCCGTTCTCTTCAATGGTACCCGATTGTTGTCGCATTGTCAGATCATTTATCAAAGATTCAGTCAATTACTTGTCTTATGGGGGCCAAATGAATTTCTTTGATTTTGTGAAGAAATATCTGGACAAGCTTTTGATTGATGTCTTGAACGAGGATATACTTAACACAATACATAGTGGCGCAACCAGTGTTTCACAGGCAATGCAGATTGCGGCTAACATTGCAGTTCTAGAAAGGGCTTGTGATTATTTCCTTCAGCATGCAGCCCAGCAATGTGGCATTCCGGTCCGATCTGTTGAAAGGCCTCAAGATACTTTAACTGCTGTGTAAAGGGACTACGAATTTGTTTTGTCAATATTAATTGTGTCTCTCATGTCCTTAAAGTTGCGTCCGCCACTGACCACACACGAGATTTATATATATTTTAATATTTTTATTTATTTTAATGCAGAGTAACCCAATTTCACTTTTAGTGAACAAATATGTAGAAATCATATACCAGACACAAAAAAGCTTACAATATATGTTTTTAAACTTTATAAATGACAAGAGTTATATTAATACCATGGTTTTTGGCACTTATTTTTCCATTTATTACTGATTTCACAAAAAATTCAAAGTAAACAACTAGGCCTGCAAACGGATACAAACAGATACGGAACTGTCTATTCCAGATTCATATCATGTTTTTAATTTTTCTTACCGAATCTGAGTCTGGATCCCAACGGATCCAAAATATATGGTTACCAGATCTGTCCATTTGGATCCAGTAAAACCCGTTTCAAAAAAGTCAAATCTTTTTTTGCTTTTCTATTTTGTCCGATTAAAAATATATATGTTTAATCTAAGAATCTAACATATCAGATTCTACTTTACCAAAATTATACTACAATCCACCGATAATTCTACGAACTAGAATACAATCTATAATAATACTTTTCAAAGTTCAAAATTCAAATAAAAATACAACTAGAGAAGTAAACGGTTGAGCATGAGCAGCATAGGCGTTTCAACGATGGTGGCGATGAAAAGAGAAGTAAACGGTTGCAAATTTTGATGATAAGAGAAGAAAACGACTAAACAATGATATGTTTTATAACTTTTATTTATATACTTTCATATATGATGATAAAACTAGGGTAGACTTAGATGTGAACTAATCTAAATGTTAAAAAAAAAAAATCATTTATATATATATATAAACGGATACGGGTCTAACAGATCTGATTTTTTATATCTCATACCCGTAACCATTTTATTACTTTTATACGGATTCGAATTCGGATACGGGTATATATGTATGAAGTTCTTACCGAACCCGCATCATTTTTTTGGATTCGAATCGAATACGGATCTAAACCCGACCCGTTTGCAAGCCTATAAATAACCTTTATTGTCCCTATTTGAGCAGAAACTTCGATTTATATTACTAAAGGATTTTACATTTTTTTTTTGCAATAACAAATTGTGAGTTTAATCGTACAAAAAAAATATTTGTGAATTTTAACGTTCTTTTTTTTAATTGGATGCAGAAATTCAAGCTGACGATGCAAGCGATTGTACATTCAAAGGTACCTGCAAAACGAAAGACGATTGCACAGAAGATTGCACAGAAATTTGTGGAGGTGCTGGCATATGTGTGCCTGGCGCCAGCACTCCTGAACTTCGTTGTTGTTGCCTTTAGTTGAAGGGACCTCTTTCTTTAGCCATTGCCATTCATTAATAAAATGGCTTAAGCTATATATCTTACTATGGAAGAATAAATGAAATTTTTTGTTTTTTTAAAATTATTTTTATTTATTTATTTTTATTGGACCTCACCAGAGGAGGAATCCATGTAGGGCGGATAGAAGCCCAGCTAAGCGGGTGCCCCGTGAGGGGAGTAGTAGAAGCCCGGGTGAGCGGGTGCCTCGTGAGAGGAGTAGTAGTAGGTGTCCCGTGAGGGGAGAAGTAGAAGTAGAAGTCCCCGTGAGGGGAGTAGTAGAAACCCGGCTAAGCGGGTGCTATGTCACGGGTCGTTCGTGACTTCGCACAGGAGACAACAACGATGCTCCTCTGCGCGCCCGAGCTTGCCTAAGCCGTGTGGCCAAAGGCTCCCGAGCATGCCGATCATGGAAGGCGCACCTCGTTGTTGCAACATGACCCACACGCCCGTGCGCCAAGCGTGCCCCATTGCCTTGCCCAGCTCGTGCGCTCGGAGGCAGCATCGTCCAAGACATGGCCCAAGACATGCCCCAGGCCAGCGCCCAGGACAGCCGCCCATGCTGGCCGCCCATGTCGTCCGCCCCTGCTGGCCGCCCATGCTGGGCCAGTACACCAGCGCCGTGCCCGGCTCGCCCTGAGCCAGCCCGCACATGCCCCATCGCCCGTGCCGGGCCGCCCTTCCCCCATCGCCCATGCTGCGCCAGTGCCGCGATCGCCCTGAGCTCGCAAAGCATGACCCAGCCGCCCTAGTCGCGCCCCCAATCATGGCAGACAGATGCACAATGACCCAACCGACATGGCATGTGCCGTTTTGTATCCGGATGAACTCCGAATGAGCTCAAATTTGATGAGTGACCTTTTGTAAACATTTAGAAGATAATGCACGAGCTAGTTTGTAATTATCATGTATATAGCATATGTTAGCGCTTTTCCCACCTCCTCGGAAATAAGTGCTACACTCCTAGCAAATGGGCAAATGCTTTTTAAGCACCTATAGGGGGGAACAAAAATTTCAAGCAAACAAGCAAAAACCAAACTTCTAGCATTTGTAATAGGCATTCAAGCGACTCTCCCCCTCGTCGTTTTGAACTCTTTTGATGTAAATTTTCATACTTGTAATGATGTTATATTTTAATGAGAAAAGCTGAGTTTTCGCGCAAGTGACCCGTTTTCATTTTTAAGTGTTGCCTATCTTCTTGTCCCGAGATTGTGACTAAAGAAAAAGCTTGCCGGGAGTAACTTAGGAGCTATTTGAGCTAGAGTTACTCGGCATCGCGGGCGTCTCAAGTGCTGAAACTTGCGACCCGTGACAGTGCTCCGTGAGGGGAGTAGTAGTAGGTGTTCCGTGAGGGGAGAAGTAGAAGTAGAAGCCCCCGTGAGGGGAGTAGTAGAAACCCGGCTGAGCAGGTGCCCCAAGAAGGGGAGTATAAGAACCCACATAAGAGGAACAAAGAATAGGAAATTAAATCCTTCTTTTGTGTGAGTTGGCCATCTCCCCACTGGGTAATGAACCTTGCGATGAATAAATGAATGAAATTTCTTTTGCGTACCTACAAGTTTAAATACTTCAAATACTTTATGTAATACAAAGATTGAATTAAATATGACTAAGAAATTTCTATTGTATTTCGATATCTCTATAATGTAATATTGAAATCAAAAGGATATAGACATGGACATGCATTTAGAATAGAAAAATTGATATAGGCACTTGGCTACTGAGTGGGGACATAGACCACTGCAGTCCCACAATCAACCACATCCCCTCTTTTGATTAAAAAACAATAAAAACGCTCAAACAATGTACCAAAAGGGAGAATATTTTTTATTATTTTAATCAAAACCGTGATAGTAGTTGAATGTGTACTCAAGTGATCATACGTCCCACTTTAGTAAGCTCTAGTCCATGATGAATTGATCGTATTAAGGGATTTAAAATTGTTTTTGCTAGTTCAATAACACGTCAATTAATAAACGAAAATCTATCTTTTTATTTTTAAACCGAAACAACAAAAAAGAGAGTACCCAAAGCTTCAAGAATCGTTACGCTTTTTTTTCAAGTAATAAGGAAAAAACATGCAATTTATCTATTCAGCCATACTCAATACAAGCAAAAATTGGAATAGACCGAAACAAAACTCAAAAACAAAATAAAGGCCAAAACTGAAAAGCTCCATTCATCATGTTTAAAAGTGGCCAAAACGAGGCATAAAAAATATAGACACCCCGGTTCTCATTTATCCGTCGTTTTAAGACATTACATTCGAATTAAAAAAAAATGAGTGAGATACATTAATTTAAAAATAAATACACTTTTACCCTTCAATTAATACATTTATGTTGCAATAATTAGAATTATTTTTTGACTATATTAATGAAAGGTAATGATAAGTTTGGAAACAATACATTTAATACTCTTTTGATTTCTTAAAGTAACAGATAATTAAAAACTAATAAAATGTGTCTAGGCGATAGAGAATTGGAACGGAAGGAAGGAGTAGAAAAATTAGATATAAAGTAAAATCTATATGAATATAATAAAATTGAGACATATGCATATAAAAGAGACATGTGGCATACTATAAGCTCAAACACCAATAAGAATCTTAAATGTGTCAATTAAAACTTTAATTACCTCCTAATTAAGATCTTGTGCCACGTTAATTAATAATCTAAATTGAAACTTGATAACTCGTAAATTTATCTATATTTTCTTCTACTTTAATAGTAATTTTGAGCTTCAAAAAATATTTACATATCGATTTTTGAGCTTAGAATGGTATAATCCTCACTTATTTGTGTTTGCATTTGTAGGGGCAAAATAGTCTTTTGAAGGATAAAAGTGAACCGACTTGCGAATAAGAAAAAAAAAGTCATTTGGAATTGAAGATATGATCTTTACGGACTAGAAGAGTTCTGGTGTACTTCAACTACTTTAAAGAATCTTGAAGAGTTGTATTTTATATCAACTACTCTAAAGGAGTGTGGAGAGTTTTAATATATGTCAGTTACCTTAAGCTAGCAGGTTTCTAGTTCTATAAATACTCTTTAATAGTCTTAGGAAAATGAAGTCATTATTAGATTATTCTAAATTTTAATTTGTTATTGAATTTTTCTCTAGTATGAGCTAAATATTTATTCTAAGGCCATGATGTAGCTAGATTAATTTTATATGTTATTCTCTTGATTTTGTTATTCGATTAGTGTTGTGGAATTAATTTCTTATTATTGTTCTTAATGCTTTTGTGTGATTAGCTACCACTCAAATTGTCTTTACATTAACTTGGAAGATTTGCGACAGCTGACCTTGTTAATTAGGTTAAATAATTTGAACATAAATTGCATACAAGATAGACATATACTTGTATAGTTTGTGCGATCTTTATGATTTCATATGTTTAATGCATTTTTATGGGTTAAAATCAACATAGACATATAGTTGGTTTATTCGTGAGAATAGGTTTGATAAACCTTGAAAGAGGTTATTAGATATAATTGGAAATCGATCGATTAATGAAACTCACTCTAGAATAACATATCGTTAGGATAATATATTGGTTAATTTAGTGAATTCATGTGCCTTAGATCTTTCTCTTATCAAACTTCTTGTTCAAGTTATTTGTTTTATGTTAGTTAATTAATTTAGTTAAATTAAATCATAATCGACCATCGGATTTATTTTACTTTCTTTTGATCATTGTAGAATTATTTACTTAGGAATTAATTAATCATTATTCTCTGTGGGATCGACCTTGACTACTACAATATCGACCTAGTATACTTGCTAGTATAGATTTTGCGTATCAAAACTTTAGATAGATATGGAATTCAATATTTAATTATGGTAGTTTAGTTACTGCTTTCTTCAACAATTAATACCACAAATAATTATACGAATGAATCTTCCTAATATGCTGAACATATTTATCAATTATGGATAACATTATGTTAATCAATATAATTACTATAGATGATCTTTAACTTCTATATAATAGCTATATATTAATTAATTACATAAAACATAATAATTATTATAATATAAAGAAGAGAAAGAAGGAAGAAGAGATTTTGAGAGAATAAGATAGTTCGTGTATTTCATTATGTGAATCAAAGCCTCTATTTATATAGGTTAAGCCCTATGGTTTCATGGGCTCTAAGACTTCTAGTGTTACTAGAAGTGTCATTCAATATATTTACAATACTCCCCCTTTGAATGACTAATCTATACAACAATTATCTCACAAAAACTTATTTGGGGAAAAATCCACTGGGGAAAAAAAAATTAAACCAAACTAAGAAAATGAGTACAATTGACGTTTGAGTATTTAATTGCTGCCTAACTCGTTAAAACCTTGTCAGGAAAATCCAGTGGGACAAAACATGAACGAAGGAAAAAGAGTACAGCTACCCCCTGATCATTGAATGTCTTTAAGTCGATGCATTTCAATTTGATGTATCAACTTTCTGAATGTTGATGTTGGCAATGCTTTGATAAGTAAATCTTCCACATTATCACTTGAGTAAATTTGATTATCATGGATGTCGCCACTTTCCCTTGGATGTCCATAACATGAAGAATATGCCTCGTTAAAACCCAGTGGGAAAAAAATTCGCCGAGTCAAGGAAAAAGAGGACATTATTCTTATGTCAAATTACTTCCCTTGTTAATAATATCATTGAACCATTGCATATAGATCTTCAAGATCAACCTCAAAAATTGCAATTGGTATTATCTTATTGAATATTTATTCAAGATTTTCATAGGATCAACAAATTACATCTTCCGCATGTTTCAATTTGTGAATACTAAGTTTTTCCAAGACTTTCAACATTTACTTTCTCTTTCTAAACTCTTTGGGAGAAATATTTTGATTATTTAATCATCTTTAATCCAAATATTTTTATTTTCGTAAGAAATATGTCAATCACACATCAGGTGTTTCTTGAACTCGTCGTCATCTATAAAAAATTTCTTTTTGAAAAATAAAAGTATCTATATTATGAATATACAATTTGCAACTCTTCTGGAGTTAGCAAAATATTAACCAATTTATTTATAACTTTTTACAATTTTTCTCTATTGAACTCCAAGCTCGTTAGAGCTTAAGCATGAATTAAAATGCTTAACAATAATATTCACACGTCATTCATTCCTCTTCCCCTGGTGTGGGATAACTTATTTCATCAAAACACTAAAGATAATAAAAAAATAAGATAAATATTGCAAGCAAAGTATTATACATGGAAATATGTTATCTTTCCATAATGCTTTCAACAAGCATTAATCACTAAGTTATTGATGTTTATATTCTTCGAGAAGAATTACTTATATGCTTCTGGCATATCAAGTCTTTCAAGGATTTCATATAAATGTTGTTACTAAATGGTAACATTATATACATACTAAGTGTTTGTGCACTATTCAAATACACTTGCGCCCATCATCAAAGTAATCCCTTTGTTCGTTATTGTAAACAAATATCTGTTTAGAATTACACTTCAGGTGTATAATTTATGTAAGAAATACATTTACACTTCAAAGGTATAATTTCTATAAGGAATATATTTACACTTCAAGTGTATTAATTCTCTGTACATACTTTTCATAATTTGAGATGAACTCAATGGTCAATTTTGACCAATAATCTCTGTACTTTCAATTTTGAGTATGTAGAATTTATATTAAAGATCCTCATTCTATTGCAATTTTATGTATATATGGTTCCCTCAATTTCCAAATATTTGAAATCTTAAAATTCTTACAAATTTTCAGGTACCTGAATTTCTTTTGGAAATGATATAATATTCATGTATGGAAAAATTCTCCTAGAATTTTAATCTTCTCGACTTGACCATCTATAAATATTTACTCCATTTGAGAGAAGTTTTATTATTGAACTCATAATGCTACCACATTTCAATGTCTCAATTTTAATATTACGGGTAGCTTGTCCTTCGGGGACATTAAATTTCATTGAGTTTTTTTTTCTGGCCGAATTTTGGTTATAAAAAATTTCTGACTATTCGTCTCTTAAACTTTTGGTTCAAAACTCATTTGTTTGAGGATTAACAAGAGACATAAATAGAAATATGTAGTTCGGCTATATATTTTCCCTCTTTATGTTGCAACAACTTATATACCAATCATCAAAGTGTTCATAGCCCAGTGAGGCTTGGCACTGCCCACGACCGTGAGGTCTCGAGGGTTCGATACCCGCCTCCTACGCGGGGCTTAATAAATTCCACCCTTCTTGGGCTCCTTCTCCTGTGATGCCATCTCTCTCTGTGAGGTTAAAAAAAAACTTATATACCAATCAGTAGGATTGATAACTAACATATAATTTATCCTTTTTTTTAGGACACATCTCAACAGATTGTGGCGGAGTATGAGCGCACATTATATCTCGGTATGGAAAACTCTTGCTTTGCAACCATAAATCAATTAAAAAGATGAGAAGTAAGAAATTAATAGTTGGAAAAATACAAACAAATATATAATAAATTCAAAGCAATATATGATTGTACAAGAGCATTTATTATATGAACATATTGTTCAGGATATGCAACTTTTATTTTAGACGTCATATAATATCACTAGTATATTTGGGACAAAGTATATTTATGAGAGAATCTAAATATATGAGATCATTAATTTATCAAGAAAAACACAAACTTCAAGTTGCGGATTAACAATATACATATATCGATGCATCAAATAAAATCTATTAATCCCAAAAAATATATTCAATCTCAATATTCACAATACTAAGACAAATATAATTGCATTGTAATATGTAGCTAATTACAAATAATATTTTAGAAAACTTTTGGTTCCATAAAAAAAAATTTCACGAATTCCTTATGATTTCGTATCTATAATGATGCGAGATGGTCTAATCATTCATGCCAACGAATATTTCTTTTTTTAACCAAGTAAGCTCCAGGCTTAATCAATAATGCATATCAATGCAAACACTTCCAGTGCAATATAATTTATAAGAGATAAATAATAATCTCTTCAATGCAAATTTATTTTCTAATAACAATATTATTTATATTGTGGACATTTATACTTTCAAGTAGAAGTATTGAAACTGTTTTTTTAAATTCTTAAACTCTTCCAGAGTTTTTTATCTATCAATTCGATCAGTTATAGGTGGTCACGGTTTTGGAACTTGCAAAGCCTTCAAGAATGCAGAACTTTATTAAAAAGGGCAAAAAATCATATGTCACCGTCTATATTCTCATTCATATACCCAACTAATTATAGTTCATTATGTGTACATATAATTACAAAAAATACATAAAAATTCTGATTGGTTTAATACAGAAATATGAACGTACACAAGGGCAGCCAATTTTCACCCATTAAAAAGGCGCGGGTTGAGATAGTAGTTGGGTTGGGTTTACTAAAACAAATTTAAAATCGAAAAAAGAAGAAAGACTACTTGTGGCGGACCTACAACCAGGAAAAATCTGGGGTGGAACGGTTTCAATGGGTCCGGTCCCACTCTCCTCTCACATAAAAGAGGGAGGACCCACCTGAATGACTTGCTGAATGACCTGCGGGACCTACCCTGTAAGTGGGTCCTGTCTAATTTTATGTGAGAGGAGTGTGGGGGCGGACCCAATATGCCAGACTTACCCCTACACACTATGGCATATTTGGCTTTTGGTGGCACTGGATAAATGCCACGAAAAGTTGTTTAAGTGCCATAAAAC
Source organism: Vinca minor (assembly GCA_026122235.1). Lineage (NCBI taxonomy): Eukaryota > Viridiplantae > Streptophyta > Magnoliopsida > Gentianales > Apocynaceae > Vinca > Vinca minor. Next base: position 3,764,589 of record JAOCZM010000134.1, read on the forward strand.
TACTTTTGTGGCACTTGTGCGACACTTTTTCAAAGTGCCCCCACAAGTGGTGTCGCTTTTTCCCGTGGCACTAATTAAGTGCCATAAATATATTGGCAGCACAATTTGTGGCACTTTTTAAATGCCACAAACACATTGAAAATATGACATATTTTGCGGCACTTTTTGATAAATGCCGCGAAAATAATTTACTGTTTTTAATTAAATAAAAAAATTATTTATAAAGAAAATAAAATAACAAGAAGATCCTTAAGCCTAATCCATAGTCACACATTATCTTTAATTTAATATTTGCGCTTCACAGGGTTCGAACACTTAACCTCTCATTGCAAACACTAACGCTCTAACCAATGAACCACAATGACTTTTGTTTTAATTTTAACCAAATTTGTTTATATAACATAACAATAAATTTTATTTAATTACTTTTAAATTTGATATTTATATTTATTAATGTATATTAACAACAACCAATTAGAAATAAAACTCTTTTTTTTAAAAAAAATTGAGTAAAAATAAAATACTAAATGAAAACTAGCTACAAATTTTAATCTTCACATCATACGAATTATAAAATAAGTCAAAACTAATAAGTTTATTTATTATATTTTTTAGTTATATATTATTGTTAATATAATATTTTTAAAATTGGATGACATGAATTCAATAACTAAATATTTTCCATTTCTTTTGTAAAACTTGAAAATGTAATAAAATTGATATAAGAAATGTATAATATAGAATATATGAAATTTCGTGCAATGTGAGTTTTTTTTGTATTTCATCTAAAATATTTTGTTTAATAATTTTAAAATGAAAAAATTAATTAATTTCATAGTCAATTAATTATAATTATTTATTATCATTAATAAAATATATTTTATTAACTTTTAAAATTGAAACACTCAAATAGTAATATCAATATTTTTTCTTTAAATTATTTTTAAAATAAATTTCATTTATAATGTTTCATATCTTTATGAAATTAAATGGTTAATTATCTTATGGAATATTATGTGGTACTTTACATGCCACAAATTTTAAGGTAATAGTTTAAATTTTGATAGATTAGTCTAAAAATGCAAAAAAAATGCCATATATTTTGTGGCACTTTATGTGGCAATTGAACAAATGCGACAATATTTTGTGACACTTGTTTAAAAATGCTACGAAAATGTGACATTTTTCTCAAAATTGCCATAATTTTGTGGCACTTCATGAGGCAATTGAAAAAATGCCATAAATTTTGTAACACTTATTATAAAGTGTCACAAAACTATGGCATTTTCGCATAAATGCCGTAAATAAATGACATAAATCTAAGTGCCACAAGCTAAGTGCCACCAAAGCCCAATTTTGCCATAGTGACAACCGCCGTGGCAAGTTTCTAATATTACCATTTATACCTCAAATTTACTATTTTCCCCATCAAATTTAACATTTTCCTTGTATAATTGACTACTTGAGATTTTTTAATAGATTTTCTATTACATTCTCTATTTGGTCCACCAGGGAGTAAGGAAAGGTAACAACCATCTACCAAAAAGGGCCATTATTATGAGGAAAAAAAAAAGAAAAGTATATAATTTAAGTCGTTCTTTGACATTTGTGAAGTTGAGGCGCATGTAAGATATACTGGATTTTTTTCATGTCCCACCGAATTTTGAGGAGTTATAACCATTGGCATGGTTTTATGGAGTTAAGAATCCTCTGTCCTCATTCGGTATTCCTTTCTCTGTTTCACCAATAAAAAAATATCATGTATTAAAATTTTAATTAAAAAATTATAACATAAAAAAAATAGTGAAACTCACAGAGAAAAAATATATAAGTAACAAATATTTATTCATAGAGATATAAAAGGGAACACAAAACGGGAGACAGACGATTTTTGCCGTTTTCTGGGTTATAAAAAGACATTGGTTCTTTTAGTATGTTTTGTAGAATCCTCCAACTTCTTTTTCTTTAGCTTTGGATTTTTCCATTTCTATACAAGAATGTCATCTACAAAGCTTCTAAGCAAGGTTGTCTTTGTTCTCTTTGTTGTCCTTCTCTCATGCTCCACTGGTACATTCTCCCTCCTAGAAAAAACGCTCTATTTTTCTTTAATTAATTTTAGCATTTTAAGAAATATCATTAGAAATTTTAGCTTTCCCTCTTTAGAATTTATATTTAAATTTTCAGTTCAGTCTCTCAACTTTAAATTCTTCGTTCCGTCCAAAGAATAATCTTTTCAAGGATACTTTTCGTATATATATGTGTGTGTGAATTTATATTAAATAAATCTATTTAACCTTTTTGAAATTGGGTTCCATGGTTTAATAGTCAAACACTGATTTGTAATATTTCTTTTTCATGAAAATATTTTTTTCTCCAGTTATACAGAGTTTTATTTAATTTTAGCACAGGATTCCAAAATAATTAATACGTCATTGTATTCCATTTGTTACTCACTTCACAAAAATTTCAGGGCAAGCAAACTTTATGATTCTCATTTGGCAGGAAATTTCTATTTAGATGTCTAAAGGGTTTTATAAGTATTTTTGCAATAATAATTGTGATTTAAAATTTATTATTTCTAAATTTGATGTAGAAATTCAAGCTGATGAAGGAAGTGACTGTACCTTCAAAGGAACTTGCAATACGAGAGCCGATTGCCAAAAAATTTGTGAAGGGGCTGGCATATGTGTGCCTGGCGTTTTCACCCCACAATATCGATGTTGTTGTCTTGATACAACGGACCTCTTTCATTAATCAAGTTTTGCCTAGACTATATCTTATTACATAGAAATAAAATAAATTTCTTATTACTTGGATCTATTATTTTATGTGCCAACAAGTTTTAAAATAATGTAGTATTTTTCAAGAAAGTACAATTTGGGATACTTTGTGAATAAGAAATTTCTGATGTGTTTTGATTTCATTTCTCTATATTGTATATTGTAATATTGAACGAAGAAGGAAACAACCATAGAGACAGAGATAGGCCTGCAAAAGGATACAAACGGATACGGAAATGTGTATTTCGGATTCATATACTTTTTTAATTTTTTCTACCGAATTCGAATTCGGATCTGAACAGATGCAGAATATGTGGTTACCAGATCTGTCCATTCGGATTCAGATACGGATCCAGTAAAACCCGTTTCAAAAAGTCAAATTCTCTTTTTTCGTTTTTCTACTTAGACTGATTAATAACATATATGTTTAATAATCTTACATATTAGATGCTACTTCACCCCAATTATACTACAATCCACAAATAATTCTACGAATTAGAATACAATCCATAATCATAATACTTTTCAAAGTTCAAAATTCAAATAAAAATACAACTAGCAGTTGAGTTGGGAACAGCAGAGCGGTGGCTCTCGACTATGATGAAAAAAGAAGTAAACGGTTGCAAATTCTGATGAAAAGAGAAGGAAACGACTGAAGAACGATATGTTTTATAACTTTTATTCATATACTTTCATATATGATGATAAAATTTGGGTAAAAATCTAGGTTTAGATGTGAACTAATCCTAATGTTAAAAAAATCATATATATATATATATATATATATATATATATATATATATATATATATATATATATATGAAGAAACAGATTCGGGTATAAAGGATCTAGTTTTTTATATTTCATACCCGTAACCGTTTTATTACTATTATACGGATTCGAATTCGGATGCGGGTATATGGGTGTGTAGTTCTTACCAGTGACAGATCCTAGATTTAGGGACAGTGGGGTCACTTGTTTGGGGACGGAGCCAGAAAATAAAGTAAAATATTTGTATAGAAAATTCGACGTTTCTGAAAATGTTGGAGGAGGCGGCGGCATCCACAGTTTTGGAAGGAGAACACCCATGCGATATTTTTAAAAAATCACATTTTCTGTAAGATTTTGTTTCAATAAACTATTTTTATTTTTAGTAGAAACCTTAAATTATAATATTTCTATCAATGAATTACTTTTCTATGACGGTTTTGAAAAATTAACAAACACGATGATTTTAGACTAAAACTAAAAGGGGATGGAATGAAGTGAATGGACAAAAATACATATAACTCTGTTGAAAATTAGTTAGTAAATACAAATATTTTTGAAGGAATTTCTCAAAAAAAATATCACAATATGTGTGAGGCAAGTAAAATTTAAGAAGAAAAAAATTAAAAAGATTTCAAATAAAGAGAAAAAGTATAAAGAAAGCGATTGGACTCACACGACAACCAAGATAATTACATCACTATGCCATTGACTTCTGCATTTCATATCGTTTGAGTATGGAGTCACCAAATTTTATATCGGGGTCACTAATTTAATAACATAGATCTAATCATTATATAAGTATATAATTAGAAGTAAAAAAAAAAAAAACTGCTGGTTAGCTGCATTCATCTCTGATTCTTACCGAATCTGAACCATTTTTTTCGAATTCGAATCGTATATGAATCTAAATCTGGTCTATTTGCAGGCCTAGACAGACAATTTATTTTTATTAATAAACTAATATGGGTGTGTGCCAAACGTACACCATAACTGGTGGCTTTTTTTAATAAAAAAAAATAGTCATGCATTTAAAAGGGCTTAAAAAATGTTGTGGTAATACGCAAGAATCTTAATTTATAATCTGATCAAAGGGCGTTTCATCAATTTATCTATTTTCTTGATTCTCCTCTAACACTGTAAAAAATGGACTTGGGACTAACTCATTCCCTCAAAAGGTACCTTAAGAGGGGGAGGATTGTCCAATCCTTATAAAAAAACAAATTTGCTCACTAGCTAGTCGATGTGGGATTTCAACACACTCCCTCACGGCCAGTAGTGGGACATCCGGGACCCAGTGAACAATAATGGGGCCCAACATCGAGCTATGTGGCTCGATACCATGTAGAAAATGGACTTGGGCCTACCTCATTCCCTACCTTTTGAGGGAATGAGGTAGGCCCAAGTCCATTTTCTACATGGTATCAGAGCGGGCCCTTAAGCGGGATGATGGGCTCATAATGCCCAAGTGGGCTCTAATGGTCACCGTACGACCCAAGAAGGGCGACGGGCCTTAAATTGACTCCCACCTCGATGTGAGGGGGAGCGTTGAAATATGAAGTCCCACATCGAGTGCCTAAGGAAGATCCAAATAACTTATAAGCCATGGACTTAACACCTCTCCTCGCCAATTGGTTTTGAGAGGATATGGAGGCCCATGAGCTAATTTTCACAAACACCTTCATAACTTGCAAGAATCTTAATTTATAAATATTTTATAAACTAAACTACTGTATTGACTCACTTTTGTTAAACTTTCATAATTTGTGAGTAAATTAATTTGCTATGTCTGGTTTTGAATTCGAGTTCCTACTGTTTGTAGTGTTGGTCTAATGATAATTTGTGTTAGACTTTTAACGTCTTAGAATCAAAGGTCCTTAGTCCAGTGGGGTAAGGGCCTGCCTACGACCAAGAGGTCGTAGGTTCGATACCCTCTCCGTACATGGGGCAAGCTTTAATTGTCTTCCTTTCTAGGGATATCTTCTCCTCTTGTAAGATGCTTCTCTTCTCTCCTTATAGGGTAACCGCCCATCCGGGCTTTAAAAACGTCTTAGAGATGGCTGAAGGAAAGGGTAGTAAGACGAAGTATTTTGCATATAGAAAATCAAAAAATAAATCATTTTGCTTTTCAAGGTTCCGAAGAAAAAAAGGGTAGGGTCTAAAGAAACGAGAATTTTTACTGTATAACTTCTTAAAATTAAAATGTTGGGATCAATTTTTTTTTTTATAATTAATTTAGAGATATTAATTAATAAATAAATTAATAATTTTTTTTTTTAAAGTAACATTAATTTTTTATTGAAGTAAAATAAGAAAAAGACCTGGAGGAGACATTGTCTAAACTCAAATAAAAGGTGGAAACAAATCCACTACTACATAGGAAACATTTCTAATAGTCTACAAATAATAGTAGTTGTAAAAACTAACGTCTTTTAAACGGTTTGTTCCTGGTCTCCATATGCTGTTCAGTAGGAGCTTTTGTGTTTCCCTTTTTGCCCTTGCGGGTATGAACATGAATAAAATCTTCGTAATCATCTCACAGCTGAAGATATGCTAATGCTTCGAAAGATTCCGTGCCCGGAAACTCGGTATTTTCAGGAAGAGACTCACTCTCCTTTTGCGCAGTTGTATAAACATGCCTCTTGACAAACCCCTTGAAGCTTGCAAACAATTTGTGTCTATCTTTAAAAGGAGCTTCCAAATAATTTGGGTCCTTATGATTGATTGTAGTTCGGACCGAGACAGATTTTTGTGCTCGTTCTACATCCGGCCTTTGTGAACAACCCCCACCTATCTTCACGGGGTCCGTTGAGGAAGAAACATCCTCAGTTACTGTTAACGAAATCGGAGTTGGAGTAACACATTGCACCGACGATTTGTGCACCAGATCTAAGGGGAGTGTATTCAACATAGATTCTATAGGATTTTTAAGGAGTTTTAAAGTTCATAGGTATTCAATTTGGATTTTAAAAATTCCAATGAAATCTAGAGGTATTCAATTTGGATTTTAAAAAGTCCAATGAAATCTAGAGGTATTCAAAACTCTATAGATTCTCATAGATTTCATTAAATGTAGGATTTTGATGGATTTCATAGGTTTAAATGTGTATGGTGAAATCTCTTCTTTTTTCTCAAGATTTTGATTTTCTCTCATTAATATTAAAATTAAAATGTCTTTGATAATTTTATCTTAGATTTCAATTTTTTTAGTAATCCCATTTCTATAAAATTATAAGAAAAACAAAGAAATATTTCAAACTACAAAAAAATAAGATTTTTTTTAACATCGTTAGACAACTCTATATGAAATATTTATTTCCCAAAAAGAAATCATAATATCCAAACAATTTTCTTCTTGATCATCTTCAAATAGAAATTAAAGAAAGCAAACAATTTCTTCTCTATTTAACCACAAATTTCTATTTTTCAAACATGAATTTCATTTTCCTGAAAGAGAAAATCAAAGAGAAAAAAAAGTTCAAACAAAACTTATCACAAAACATATCTTAATTAAACCAAAGAAAAAAATACCAGTAAGTAAATTATACAAACTTTGAACAAATAAATCAAAAAAGTCGCAGTTACGTGATCTAAAAAAAATCAAAGACTATCGCCAAACTTTTTAAATTTTTAACAAAATGATTTAATTCCAAAAAAAAAGATTGATAAAGATATGTTGACTTTGGAAATTCAACACCTTTGTATCTGTATAATACACCACTGAATCAGTATTTTTTTTATTTTTTGGTGCTATTCAAATAATCTATAGACTTTATAAATGAAAAGAAATCTTGATAAATCAATCTAATAAAATTTGATAGACTCTGCGCAGATTATGCATAGAGTTAAAATAATTCATAAAGTCAGCATAATCCATAAACTTATGAAAATTAATTAAAATATTTTAAAATTCGAATTGAATACACCTCTAACTTGAAACATAAATCAAGAATAGGTGTTACATTAGTCAAAAAAATCTGCTCCATTTGACGTGTTTGGGGTAGGCGGGTCAGCTTGACCCGCAGGCAATTTTGACTGAACCAAATTCCTCTCCGCAAATCTATCTTCTCCTCCCCCAAATTCCTCAACCACTCCCCCAAATTCAGCAACATTAGCAGCCAAATTAATAACTTATTAATTTTGAAGTGTGTTATTTATCTGAAATATATTTTGTATCAATCATCTCAAAGTCCTCCAACTTTAAGAACAAAGGCAGCAAATCAAGACACAACTCAATCATGGACGAAGACAGAAATTTGGCATTGGGGGCAAAAACTGCAACAGTATGCCGAACTACATATAAAAACTGCAAAAAAAATGGTTGGGAGGAGGGCGAATTTGATAAAATATTCCGAATTACATATAAAATTTACTATATCTATTAGTATTTTTAAAAATTTCGCACATCTGTCTTCGTTCCTGAACTCAATCAATTAGTTTTGATAGGTTTAGTTCAGTCTATCGGTGGATCATCTTACTACCAGTTAGTTTGGGATTAATTTTCATTAGTTTGTTTGCAATAGTTTCGGGATTTCATTCCCAGTTAGTTTATTTCACTATCTGTTCAAATTGAGGCTGAGTTCCTGACATTCCATAATTAACAGTTCTTCGGCTTAGTTCGATTTTCGATATATCAGTTGGTTTCACTTGGATTTCTCAAGGCAAATTGACAAGTCTTTAAATAATTTATAACTTGAACGTAAGATCTCAAAATAATAATTCTGAACAATAGAATTCTTAAACAATTTATCATTGGTATATATAAAATTCTCCGACCATTTATAATTCGTCATGTTTTGTCCCTTTCTAATTCCCCTCACACGTAGAGAAGTGTGACTGATTAATTAGTACAGACATTGAGGGCTAAGAATCATGTGTCCTCATTCGGTGTCCCCTCTCCTGTCTCACTAATAAAAAATTGTCATGTATTAAATTTTTAATTAAAAGATTATAATCTAAAAAAAACAGTGGAACTCAATGAGAAAAATATACACGTGACAAATATCTATTCGTGTAGACAGGAAAGAGGACACAGAACGGGACAGATAATTTTTTTGCCGACATTGAGATGCAAATTGAGGGCATACAAGTTTTTTTGCCGTTTACGTGAAGATGAATAAATGATATCATGATCTGCTTCACCCAGAAAGTGTCAATCCCCCATTATTTTCATTCATTTGGCAGAGCATAAAGTAGCAAATGAAAGAAGGTCTTCATTGTTCTCAAAGGCAGACATTTGTTCTTCTTCAAGGCTGACTAAAGCTTCGATTCCACTTCCGACAGAATCGATCAAGACTGTTACGTCTTTTACTTGGGCTGTGAATTGAGACACCAATGTTGGCTTTCCGAATCCAAAATCAACATCGTAAACTGGAAATCCACACCAACTGCTGCAAACGTGAGTTGTTAACGTCGTTAGTTTGTCATCCTTCTTTAGACTCTCAACAAAATCTCCCATTTGTAAATCATAAGAAAGATTCTCTTTTGAATGATTCTTCAGTTCCAGTTTTGCCTTCCTTAGCTGACCAACTAATTCCGAAAACTCAGGTACATCATCATCTTTATTAATACAGAAAAAAATCGAAACGATATTCCCCACAGAATTTTTTGGTAGTCCCAAAAATGGACGCAAATTAACAGCTTGGAATAGCGCAGATTTTTTGGTACCTTGTTTTGAAACTATTACAGATCGATAGAGAAGTGCGGTCACAACTTCAACCCTAGTAGGGTTCAGAATACCCGATTCGACGGCCTTTGTTTTGAGCCTTCCTATCTCTTCTGCTGGGAAAAAAGAATCTCCTTTGAGCACAATTGTCTTTGGAATTTTCAAATGCAACAAGTAATATATCGGGTCGATGTGGAAAAAGAGAGTCAGCAACCAATAACGGATCCGGTACAAGGTATGATAGACACGTTGAAGAAGCCCAGTAATTCATAAACGAAATAGAGGTAGAGGCGTCGGCAATTTTATGAGATATGGATAGAGCAATAGCAACTCCACCGCAGTCAAAATGAGTGAGCTGAACTGCTACTAAGCTATCTTCTGTACGAGCAGCTATCTCACGAGGAAGGATTAATTCAACATAGGATTGCTTGTTCTGCATAATATCGTCAATTGGACAGTGGATTTTGACTTCGACAAAATCAACGCCTTGGTCATTACAATTGATGTAGTCATTTTCAACTAATCGACCGGCAAAGGGATAGTAAGAAACTAGAGTTTTCGATAGGGAATTTTGGAGCTGCTGGCCCATTGTTGAACCTTCGTGGCCGGTATTATTAGGGTAAAAGAATGCAATGGATACATTGGCTAAAGGCATTATTTGATCGGTTGAGGAGAGAGTGTAGCAACTGAGTGATTTAGGGGTAGGAGAAGAAGGCTTGATGACCATTTTTGAAACTCTTTCAACCAAAGGTTCCATTCTGCTCATGCTAGCTATTTCTTTAATGGAGATAATGATATATATATATATATATATATATATATATATATATATAGAGAGAGAGAGAGAGAGAGAGAGAGAGAGAAGATTATTTCATACAGTAATTTAGGAAAAAATGAAGCTTCTTTGTAGTTTCCTTCAAGTGAGACAGCTAATGCACCTATATATAAGGATTGACAGTTGGGACAGTTAAAGTCTCCTGCTTTGTTTCTAAGGGTGGAAACTTACCTCTCATATTTTATGTGAACTAATTTTCTCAGCTCAACTCATTTATCTACAAACATTTTAAAAAAAAAAATACGACGACTTATAATATGAGTTTAATATACAATTGATACAAAATAGATAAAGAGATTTTCTTAGCACAATGTCATAATAGAAGTTTAATATCTCTCTAATAATTATAATATGTGGACACTCCGAAAGAAAAAACTTAATAAAATATAATATTAAACCAATGTAAAACAAGAAAAGTTTTGCTACCTATAATTTCAATTCTTATTAATAAATAGTAAAAGTCTCTAACGCCTTCTTATATAAGTAATTTAATTTATATGGCATGTTTTTCCACTTGAAAAGATAAAGATATATTATTGTCACAAAAGAATATTTTGTAGACTAGTAAGTGGTGATATTAGTAATAAAAGACAAGTAGTAATATACCTTGGTTTTTCTTAATGTCATAAGTGACTAGAAGCCAATCTTCTTCACAAATCAATGTTTGAACTGTTTTGGACAAAGAAGCTTGATATAAATTAATAACTCTTCCACTTTCACAAATCATCATTTTTTTACCATACTTAGATATTTTAATGCTCCTATATGATTTTTTCAAGCAAAAATTAATGCTTTCTCAAAAAAAGTACAGGCACTTATGGTCCCCAGCTATATTTTTCAAACCTGTTACAGTGAGGAACACCAAATATTTTTGGTGCAAAATATTTGGTGACCGTAAGATCAAATTGCAGACGGCTGCAATCATTTGACTTTACATTTTTCATGATAAGTATTGAGACCCAAATGATCTCTGACGTTAGTTTCTTGATCTAGCAGCCATTAAATATTTCGCACGATGCGGAACATTTGGTGTTCCACACTCTACGGATTGTCATTTTCCATCACTCTTTTCAAAATTCTTACACCAAATGTCATTATCACACTTTCGGTACATATTTATTCACTAATTGCACGTAAAATCCCTATATCTTTAGTTAAATGCTCCCAAGTCCCTCTAGGGTTGTGAATTGATTACCCTAAAGTCCTTATAAAATATTATTTTGATCCCAAATTTATTTTTTTAACAAATTGACCCCGGGATCATTTTTTGTAATTTATAAAGTGAACCATTTCTTCTGATGTATATTTTTTAATTTTACAAATTTACCCTAAATTTTGTTAGAACACTAAATATTATAACACTTAGTCTAAAACATTATGTGTTCTAAAATTATTAACACTAAATACTATAACAATGATTAGATTACTTGTTAGTATAGAATTATATTTTGTGTTTATTATAACACAATGACTTATAAAACACCGGTTAAAATGAAAAATGAATATGCAATAGAAACAATGATCTTCATTATACTAAGTATTGTAGAATTACTTAAACACCTATTATGATTGGATTAATTGTTAATATATAACCTTTGTGAAATGAAGAACGAATCACAACACCATAACAATGATTATAAATACTATAACATTATGTAACTTAGTGTTTGTTAGAACACGAAGTAACACATAGTCACTCCTAGAGTTAATTAAACATTATGTAGATTCAATTACTTGTTAACATATAACACATGTTAAAGGAATGACGAATCTAAATGCTATAATAATTATTAGATTACTTATTAATATAAAATTAGAATTAGTGTAAGTACGATTTGAATGACTTATACTATTAATTAATTTTTTCTAATATATATTATCTAAGTTCATTAATAGTATAAGTCATTCAAATTATTTAAAGACCGTCGGATAAAATATTTGACTTCGTAATGGTTTTGCCCGGTGCAGAACAATTAATATTCCGCACTGGATCTAACAACTCAAAAGTCCCAACATCCTCTGCGACACAAATTCAATACAAGTGGAGTTACTGTTCATCCTCTTCTCCAAGACAAATGGAGTTATTGTTCAACACAAATGACCTAAAACTTATAGGATGATAGTGAATTACTCAAGGTCACATATAATAGTTATTTTTCAAAAAAATAAAATAAAAATTGAAGTATGCAAAAACCCAATATATTTGCAACGAAATTTTATAAAAGCAAAAGTTTTTTCGCAATAAAAAAAAATTACTGTTCACCGGAGCTGTTTAATCGGAGTTACTGTTCATCATATTCTCTAAAACAATCTGGGCAATTCTTTTAAAACTTGCAGAGATTGAAGTTGGAAGAAGGGAGTGATAAATATTTTTTTGTTATTAAATGATGCAGTATAATAGGTAGTATAGGTATAAGTAGAATAGAGCCTTTAAAAATAAATGAAAACTAAATTTAATCTTAAAAAATCCCAAAAGGGTAAGATAGTCATTTGACATGTTCAATTTAGGAATTTAAGGTTTCTACTCGGTATTTTTGAGAAGTTAATCATTTTCCTTTAATAAACGGCCTGTCTACCATCAGTGAAGAATACTTTTTAGACGTTGAATTAATATGTATGCTAAATTTATTTAATTAGATAATCCCTTATGGTTTATAATTGTAATAAATAATATTTATTTTCAACCGTTAAATAAAAAATCAACGACCAAATAGGTGTGTTGTACGTGCAGAAAAATACCTATTTTACAATAGATCCAAACTGAGAGTGTCAATAATTGTTGTCTATACATGTTGTTACAGTCTAAATCAATGGGATGTTTGATTCAATAACTAAGTTTAAATAAATTTCTTTAATCTTTAAAATAAGTTGATAACAATTAAACAATCATTGAAACTCTAACTATTACAATTCAATAATACACTATAAAACTCATGGTTTAAAAAAATGTGTGTTAAAGAGTAAGAGACCACAGGACCACGTTGCACATGCAAAATTATTTTTGCTGGTCGCAAAAAGACATGAAATTACGTGGTAGGGGTCATTCTTGTTTATAAAATTTCTCCATGTGACAACGCAAAATTATTTTTGCCCAGTTGCTTACGTGGTTTTGCGTTGAATATCTTTCTTCTTTAAAAAAACTCTCCACATGGATGATTTCCAAATGATATGCATCCTAATATTCAGATCCGATAATATGGCAAATAATCGTTTGCACTCGTATACATAAGCGAAGACAGAGGCGGCGCCCCCGAGATTTTTAAAAATACTACTATTTATCGAAATTTTATATGTATTTTGAAAAAAATTTGAAAAATTTTTATCAGTTTCTCCCGCTAAGAAATTTGTTTTCCGTTTTTATCACTTGAGCTCTGTAGTTCTACATACTGTTGAAGTTTCGCCCCCAACATCAAATTCCTGACATCGCCCCTGCTCGTGTATGTTTCTATTTCTGTGTCTAACCATTCACAATTTATCATGTGTATATATAATTAAAAAATATTCATATGGCGAAATCTAAGTGGTTGAGTATAAAAATAGAAAAAATAAACGGGTAAAGACAATTTTCATCTTGATAATACAATAAAATAAGGTTTTCGGACAATAGTAGGGTTTTACAAATAAGAGAGTTGACAAGTTCAAGTCAACGTTGGGGGGCAGTGAATCGTCCCTGTTAGAGAGAATTAATTTCTCCTTAGTAACGAATATTTTATTTCCCTATATATTTTTAGGAAATTCAGCAGCCCTTTGGGGTTATCCTGCACTTGAAAGAAGAAGTAGAAAAAGGAATAAATATAGTGATAATTTGATTCTTCATCGCCGTAGTAAATAGGAGAGAAAAGCGAATTATTTTCTTCAGCTTTACAAAACAAAAAAAAACAGGAGTCAGTTGTGACACGTTCACTAAATGAAAATGAGAAAGAAATATACTCCTTGATACCTAATTTTGAGTAAATGGCGTGGGTGCAAATGGGTTCGAGTAGACTTGAACTCGGCTCACACAACACGAAAAAAAGTGATAGTGAGTTTAAGTGAGTCGAGTTATTCAATTCGGTTAAAGCTCGTACCCAAATAAAAGTAATATAATTGTAAATATTATATATTATACTAAATTCTAATTTAAAAAATACATACAAACTGACTGCAAAACCTTTTTACGTAGTATGAGAATTCTTTAACATTTGATCTTGCTATGTATTTATTTTTTATTATATTTTTATTAGTTTATCTTGCTATAGGAATTAAATATCATTGTATTATATATATTTGTATTCTAGTCAAGATTCAGTCTGATGACTCATTGTATTTTACTATTCCTGGAACATAGGACTAAATCCTAACAAAAATACAATGAGCCATTAGACTAGACTAAATTTTGTAGCAAGATATAATTTTAAAAAAATCCAATTATCTTGTCTCTTTAGAAACTATTCAAGACACATTTATTTATGGATGTTAAGCCTAACTCCGCCTATTGGAATATTAATTGGAGCCTAATTCAATTGTGGGCAACACGGAAGCGAGCCTCGCATCAATCTGGTCATCATGGAAGTGATATGTAGCTCATAATAGGGACTTTTGGGGAATTTTTTTAAAAATTATCATAAGTGGGTATTTAGGGAACATTTTCCTAAAATTCATCACATTTAACAAGATTTTGAGCTACTATATAGCAGGAAAATTTTAATATAGGACTGGGCCTTTTGAGACCTGGTTCCCATGACCCTCTCACATGAGTTTTGGTAGGATCTATTTGCGGATCGTGGGGCCAATTCAAAAGGCAGGATCCATGCCAAAGTGACCCCTATATAGCGGTCTTGTAAAAGACATGAAATGACAAATATTTTTCCACATAAATGACATATCCGTTCAGTTCCTGTTTTTTTTTTTTTTTTTCCACATATGAAAGTAGTCGTTTGAGTTATTATTTCTTTTTTAGGAATTAAGTGACAGCATGATGAAAAAAATACTTGATCGAGAATATAGGAAACTTAAAGCACAATCAATATCAAAGTTTCATATATAATTATATTTTTTAATAAAGTTGTAGTTCTCATTGTAATTTTCTGAATTTAATTTTTTTTTTTGACGCCACGATGGGCGATTGCTCCACATTGGGGAGAGAGAACAGCCCCCATTGGAGAGAGAACACTCTAGATTAGATAAAATAAAGCTTACCGCACACAGGCGGAGAGTATCGAACCCGGGACCTCTCGGTCACGAGCCAGCCAATGCCCCATTGGCTATTGGCCTCTTCGTCTGAATTTACTCTTTCAATAAAGAGTATTTTTAAATTTTTTTGTTAGCGGAGTTTTATTTTTATTTATTAATGTAATTTATGTAATTTATGTAATTTTAATATAAATAAACCGTGAGACAAATTATTAATCTATATAAGTGAGAAAAAGTATAAAATAATGAAATGAGATTGAATAAATAGTGAAAAATGATGTGTCAAGTGGAATTGTTTTAAATTTTTTGTTATTGAGACTTTTAACATGATACGAACTCCCAATCTGCTAGTTAAAAATAAATCATTTTACCACTTAAACTGTGTTTTATTGTTACTCATTCTTGTAATGAAACAGCATTAGTATACTGCCCCGGGTCAGCTTGCAGAGAGTGGCGGGCATTGGGCCTTCCCTCCAACTCATTTTAAACTCCCACATATATGTAATACAAACTATTTTCAAAATAAGAAATGTTCATTAGCCTTTGGGCTTCTTTAACCCAAAGTAGAAAAACAGGGCCTGACCTCCTAAATAGTTTTTAAAATGATTTGAGGAAAGAAGAAAAGGTAATGGACCTATATAATTTGAACTTTGATTTTTAATTAAAAAATTACCAAGCTACTTTGTCAGTAATCCTTAAAAGACGAACAGAAAAACACGAACAAAAATGGGGAGACAACATTTATGGCCAGGACGGAAGTCCCACTTTCGTCCCGAGGCCAAAACGGAAGTGGGACTTCTGTCCTGGTTGACGTGGCAGCCACCACAGCTTTTTTTGCCACGTCAACCAGGGACTTCCGTCTCATGTCCTGGTTGATGTGGCAGCCACCACAACTTTTTTTGCCACGTCAACCAGGACGGAAGTCCCACTTCCGTCGGAAGTGGGACTTCCGCCCTCCACCACCCGAGTTTTTACCCCTTTTCCTCTTCCCCTTGTCTTCATCGCGAAATATTTACCCAAAGTAAAAAAAAATTCCCTCCCAACCCACCCGCTGCCGCAACCCTCCTACCCCATCCCTCCTCCACCGCCTCCGATTGACGCCGCCGCCAACCACCGCCGCCTCTTTGATTTAACCTTCATCTCTCAAGCTCTCTCAATCGTGAGGTAAATTCAAATTCAAATTGAATTTTTTTTTTGGTAAACATTATACTTTAGCATTGTTGATATTGTGTACGAATTTGGTAACAAATTGTTGATATTGTGAATTTGGATAATTTTGAAATTAGGGGTTTTGTGAATTGGATATATCTTTGAATTTAGGGTTTTTGTGAATTAGGTAATTTGTGTATCTATGCATGTAGACTTGTGAAAATGCGGAGATGTTGTGAATGTGCAAAATTAAATTTAAAGCATTTGTGATTTTAGGGAATTAGAGAACATTTGAAATTGGTTTTTTGGTAATTTGTGATTTGTGAATCGATGTCACTAGTATATTTGTTGAAATCACCTGTGTTTTTCTTGATAATTTGTATGTATATTATTTTTTGTATAGATGGCCGCTCATCTTCAGCCCGGTCCTTTCGATCCGACCGTCTTGAACAAACAACCATCTCATAGATCCTTAAGAATATGGCTAGGAGATGCGACACTGAACGAACCTTTAAAGGTTATTAAAAGTTCGGGAAACTTTTACGCCGCCTACAGTAGAGAAACCAACCCTAGGGTAATAGACCTAATAGTCGGGTAGGTTTAGGAGGTTGTTGTAGGTTAGGTAATATGAATGTAGATCACGCTCTCGTGACTGCATTAGTTGAGAGGTGGCGCCCGGAGACCCACACGTTCCACCTCCGTTGCGGTGAGGCGACCATCACACTCTGGAGGGACGTGAGGTCGTCTTCTAGGACTACCCTACTAGGGGGCCGGGTAGTGTCGTTCGAGTCGCAGCTACAATTACACCAAGGGTCAATGGGTTGATCACGCCTACCATATTTTAGGATTTAGACCCAGTGAGGCTGCAATCAGAGGGAACACTTTGCAGCTGGTAGAGGTGTATGCTCATATTAGTGAGCCCTTAGGAAATGATGCTACCCACAACCAGGTACAATAGAGGGCTAGGGCATTAATCTTCATCCTGTTGGGTACTTTTCTTTTGCCCAATAAGTTGGGGTCCCGGGCCAACATGCGTTATCTTCTAACCCTTGATGGTCCCTTAGAGCATGACACGCATTGCTGGGCCAGCGGTGTTCTCGCGCATTTGTACCGCCAGATGTGCATCTCGTGCATGGCTGATTCCAAGGACATTAGCGGGTGTTGCTTGCTGATTCAGGTTTGTCCTATGCCTTTAAATTTAAATGTGATTTTGTGATTTAAATATTTAATAATCGATTTTGTTTGCGTTGACCAGCTGTGTGCGTGGGAGCGTATTTCATTTCTCCGCCCGGCGAACCGAGGCAACATTCCGGATGAGATCCCCGCCGACAGGAGAGCGCACGGGGCTAGGTGGAATGCCCCCACGGAGTTTTCGCAACGCTCCGAAATCGCAGTTGTTGGTGTTTCGCGAGCAGCTCGATTTGATGACCGAGACAAAGGGGGTGAGTCAATTTCATTGTTCTTGTTTTTGTTTTTCCGTTAAGTTATTTGTTTGACAATAACAATTATTTTTTTTTGACAGTTCATGTGGAGGCCGTACCCAGATGTGGTATATGCAGAGAGGGCGGCTCAAGATGCAGACTTTTTTATGACGTGTCGATCCCGTACGCCACTCATTTGCTTCGAGATGGTTGAGTACCACCTGCCCGACAGGGTAATGCGTCAATTTGGCTTCCATCAAGTGGTACCTATCCCGGCAGGCACAGAGGGCACAGTTGAGGGTCGAGACCTCCACACGGTGACGGCGTTAGCCACAAACAAATGTGAGACCGTCCACGCCATTTACATAAATCTGTGGTCCCATCGCGTCGATGCACTGGAGGCCGCTGCTCCCGCCATTGGTAATGTTATTGCACCAACCCGCGAATACATGGATTGGCACAATCGCATTACGGTTCACCGCATAACAAACCCACAAAACCAGGACCCAAGGCCACTCGCGATGGGAATTCAACCCACCGCTATAGCAGAGGACATTTTGGTAAGTTTTTATTCGTGTACTTATTTCTTTGTTCATTTTTCGTCTACTGAATTTACTAATTTTAATATTCTGTTGCAGGAGGAGTCGTCAAGGGTGATGCTGGAAGAGTTCGAGAAGCCTGACACTCGAACAAATGCGGAGTACAAGTCACTCATCACCTGGGCCGCCAAAACGATTAAGGATGCCTTCGCCGCTGCAAGAAAGTCGGTGTCATGCCGATCACGGGCCGCTGATGTTTTAGATGCTGCCATTCTGCAACCTTCCACACAGTCGAGGGAGCGTGTTGCTGGTAGGGCTGCGGTTGGGAGGCAGGGTACGCATCGGAATCGACAGGCAACACAAGAGTAGCTTGCAGCGTGGCACCTGAGGCAGCGTGGCTGTGAGACGGGTCAGTCCCAGCCGCAGGAGCAACCGACCCAGTCACCTGCTCAGTTCAGGACTCAGCCAGATGTACCCCTTCAATTTGAATACCAATTTCCCAACCAAGGCACTTATTCTCCCGGTTTTCAAACGGGGGGCCATCCTGGTGCGGGGACTTCGTCGTCGGGACAGCCGGACATGTATTTTGCTGCGACGCCATCGTACAGTCGGGACCTGGACCAGGCACAGACGCTTCAGCAGACTCCGCAGATCCAGCCAGATTCCCCTGAGGAGGCGATACGAATCGACCACGACGGTGCCGAATTCGTCGAGACGGAGCATGGTAGTGCGGTGCGAACCAGGGACGGCGACACCTACTATCTCCGGACTAACCCGCGGAGGACCCACAGATACACCCCTTCGGAGCAGTAGATAGGTTTTGCTTTGTATTTAATACATTTGTTATATTCGTCCAATTTTTAATACAAACAATTTTATTTATTACATACACGATTCCATTCTTTTTTCTGCTCTATTCTTATTATTGAAGTCGGTTTCGTCAAAAGTCTTACTTTACACTTAATTTGGTTATTATTATGCTAAAAAAAATTCAACTATTCCAACGAAAACGGGTTTTTCACTCAGGTTTTTCTGCCCTTAATGGAAAAAGTTCAGTTGCAATTTTTTGGCTTGAGTCTCGGGTGGCGTCCCGAGTTCAAGACGGAAGTGGGACTTCCGTCCCGGCCTCGGGTTCCGTCCTGGCCAGAAATGTTGTCTCCCTATTTTTGGATGCCATGCCATGACCGAAATGGAAAAGCTGGGCCAGGCCCATGCAAAGCCCATTATTAACCTCTTTCAATTAATTTATCTATCTAATATTTTCTTCCCTAATATATACCCAATCAATCTCTAATTTTATCTCTCATATTTCCAAAATCAACCCGCAATCTCTTTAATATTTTCTTTCCTAATCTATTCACACTCAATCTTTAATTTTCTCTTTTTTGTAATGCTAGTATTTTACAAGAAAAAAAAAATGATATAAACCAAAAGAAATTCATGGTCTAAAGTTTTCATTCATTACAACTATTAAGTAAGAAAAAAGATTGTAAATTTGTAGTGCTTGAGAAATACAATTTTGATTATCTTCTTTACTTACTTCATATTTAAAAAAGATCAATGTATAAATATGACAAAAAAATTAAAGTAAAAGAAGAATTATAGTGTTCGTTTTTTTTATGAACTACTACTATTATAAGAGAAAAATAGAAATTAAGTTGAATAGATTAGGGAAGAAAATAATAGAGAGATCGTGAGCTGATTTTTGGATAAGATAGAAAAATTAGAGATGGTGTGTAAACAGATTAGGGAAGAAAATATTGTAAAAAGAAATTAATTGAGGGATTAGTGTTAACTGAAAGAGTAGAGTGGTCATTTGAAAGGAAATTGCCTTAGTAGAAGGAAACCTACTTTGACAATATCACTACCCATATATTTATACTCATATCAACTCCTCTTCATAGCTAAATTAAATAGTCATGAATACATTAACCATAAGTTAGCAAATTTTTTTTTTTTTTTTGAAAAACAAGAGTATGTTTACAACATATTAATTGTTGAATTTAATGATTTCTTGTATTTTTCTTCAACCATATTTTTTTGTGCCGTTCTTTTCTGATCATGAAGAAAATCGTAAAATTAAGGTTAGTTGGAAAAAAATACCATGAAGTTCACCTTAATTTTATCAATTTAGTACTCAAATTGAAATGTCATCAAAATCAATTTAACAAAAGCGTGAAATGTCTCTTTTGCCCATTACTTTCTTATTAATTTTTACTATTCTACTTAACAAAAAAGTTCAATGAATTATATCCATATTATATATAAACATTTATTATTTAATTAATTATTCAAATATTTTTAAAACATTTCTTTTTTTGCTGAGTCATTATTTAAAAAAAAAAAAAAAATATTGTTGTTAACAATGACCATCTTTCTTTCTTTATAAAAAAGAGAAAATCACTTATATATCAGAGAATTAATATAATTCAGAGGCTGTCGGCTTCACATACAACATTATGACATGGAATGCATTTGGAATAAATAAATATTCACTTTATCCTTCATGTAATTTTAATTTGTTAATTGATATATTTTAAAAGCTAGCGACTAAAGTTATATTATTGAAGAATGATTTTTAATAAGTTACAGTGTCTTTACAATCTCAATCGAATAAATATGATTAAATATACGACAAGGATAACCAAAAATATTCACTTTATTTGTATGGTCTTCAAATTCATCTCAGATCCAAAAATCAATTTCCTGTTGAAAATTTTGCAAGCAAACAAGAATGAGACTGTGATCTGTGGGGGACTTTGTTCTTATTAAACTGAGAAGAACTCACGGGACTTCACCCGCCACAGGAATCAGGAACGAAGATATGAATGGGCGAGAGCATTCTCCCGAGATTTTTGAATTATTTTTTAAATATAATAAATTTTATATGTAGATTAAAGTATTTGATTAAATTTATCCCTAATATTTTTTTTTTCAGTTTTTATATATAATTTGATATATTGTTATAATTTTTCTTCAACTTAAAAATTATGTCTTCGTTAGGAATGGCATTATCAGCTTTTTGAACATGATACAAGATTTTGGGGTTTTTTTTTGTCCATTCTCAATTTGTCATTCAATCATTTCATTCAGTTTTGCGTAAGCACAGATGTCAGCTAATTGGTAGTTTTCTCTTATTATTTCTTTTCTTTTTCTCTTTTTTAAGACCTATATAATTTTAACTTTAATTACTTTGTTTCAAGCTCATTACTCCACCAAAAACGAGTCAATTGTTTAAAGTGGACGCCAACAATTTTATTTTTTTATTTTTTTTGTCACATATTTTTTTAAACATTTATAACCATCAACAATTTACAGACTGCTTAAGTTAGAAAAAGTTGTGATTTCCGGTAAATTTAATCTCATTTCGATGGCATACTGATTAGGCTAGTGATATTAATAAGACATATTTCCTCATACCAAGGTAATTTGTCTTTAAATGACCAAATTACCCTTTTCGTAAGTATTAGTCTCTTCAATATTTTCTTCTTTAATCTATTCACAAATAATCTTTGATTTTCTCTCTCTTATCCCAAACATCAATACAAGATCTATCCAATATTTTCTTCCCCAATCTATTCATACTCGGTCTCTAATTCTCTATCTCTTATAGTACTAGAAGTTGACAAAAAAATAAATAAATGATATAAACAAAAAAAAAAACATGGTCTAAGATTTCCATTCATTAGAAAAAATTTGTTAATTTATAGTGCTTGAGTAATACGACTTTGATTATATTATCTACTTACTTCATCTGCGAAAAAAGAGATCAATGTATGAGTATTACAAAAATATTAAAGTAAATAGAAGAATTTAAAGTGTTTGTTTGAGTTTTTTTTTAAACTTCTACTACTTTAAGAGAGTGTAAATTAGAGATTGAGTGATAATAGATTAAAGAAAAAAATATTAGAGAGATCGTGTGTTGATTTTTCTGATAAGGGAGAGAAAATTATAGATTTAGTGCGTGTTTGGTACGCGAGAATGGAAATGAATGGAAAGGTCTTTCCACTTCTCTTTCCATTCCGACGTTTGGGTTGGGTAATTTGATGTAGGAATGACCATTCCATGAGAAAGCCCATTCCAAGAAGAAGTGGGAAAGGTCTTTCCTCTAAAAAAACTTGAGGAAAGACCTTTCTAGGAGAAGTTGTAAACCTAAATAAATATTTGTGTCAATTATACCCTTCTTGTAATTAACGTAAAATCCATCACATATCCCTCTAATTTGCAACGTCATTGACAGTCTCACTACAATAAACTTCATCAGCAGAAACAAACTCTTCAATATCCTTTCGATTTTCATTAGGTATTTTCGTAGTACCTTTATTCATTTACTTTCTTAGGGAAAAATAGTTGTTTTATAACTTTATTTAAGTTTCTTTATAAACTATAAACATGTTTGAGATAAATAGTAATTTTTTTTTTTTTTTTTGTGTTTATTGAGTTTAATTTGAATTTGACTAGGATTTAATTTGATTTTTTTTGCCAACATATAATAGCAGGGACTTTTATGTCATATAATATAAAATATTATTCCATTGTGACATTGAGTAACACTTTTGCCAAACACTGGAAAGGAATCATCATTCCATTCCGACTTCACCTTCCAAACAATGAAATGGAAAGAAAATTCCTTTCTAATTCTGGGTGGAAAGGGATTACATTTCTTTTCCATTCCAGCGTACCAAACGCGATGTTAGTGTCAATAGATTAGGGAAGAAAATATTGTAGAATGAAATTAATTGAAAGAAGTTAATGTTGACCAAAATGGTAGTGTAGTCATTTGAAGATAACTTGCCTTGGCAGGAAGAAATTTTCCTTGGCAATATCACTAGCCTATCGATTATGGGGCTAAAAATCGTTTGTCCCCCCTATATGTCCCTATCCCTATACCCAATCAATCACAATTCTCTATGTGTATATATAATTGTTAGAAATGTCCACATATTTAATTCTGATTAGTTGGGTATAGAAACGGTGACATATACGGGGACAGACGATTTTCGCCCCGATTATGGTAAGGGTGATAATTTTAGAAATTACCCTTATCATAACCGGTTATAATTAGAAATTATCATTTTCACCGAAAGTATCACTTTTTTCAGTTTAAGTAATCTATAAATTGTTGTTGGTTATAAATATACAAAAAAAAATGATTTGTGATTAAAAAAAATTAAAAAAAGAGTCAAATTATTAGTGTTCAACTAAGGATATTCACTCACCAAATTTATTTTGTGGCCAACCGTTTACTTTTCTAGAAAGTACTCACTATGAAGACAATTAGTCACTGTTAACAGATAAAACACTCTGTTTCAATCAAAATTTATTATGAATTTGAAACACAATGTTCTCTTTTCTCCCCAAATTACCATTCTTGTAAACAAAATTTCATAAAATAAACATGTTTTTTTTTCTTTTATTTGTTTCAAGTACTTAATCATGGTCTGTTGATAAATTTTTTTACAATTTTGTAACATCAGTCGCTTTTAAAATGTTTCGAATATGCAACCCCATCTTAAATAAATTCTAAAAAATCGCAGGTATGACAAACTAAATTAAAATTACTAGATAAAATTTCCTTTTATTGCTTCTTCACAGAGAAATTTACTATTTTACTGAATCATTACTATTAGGGACGAAGCCAGGAATTTGATGTTGGGGGGACGAAACTGGTAAAAAAATTCCAAAATTCTTGGGGGGCGATAAAAAAGGCAAAAAAAAATTCTTGGGGGGGTGAAATTGATAAAATTTTCCAAAATACACATAAAATTTCGATAAATAATAGTATTTTTAAAAATCTCGGGGGCGCCGGCCCCCGTAATCGTCCCTGATTACTATCAAATATTTTAAAGTTATAAGTTCAAAGTGGATCTCATTAATTAGCTGTTCATCACAACATTTCCTAGATTTTACCTTCTTGCAAACTGATAGAATCACACTGTTTGTTCTTTTTCTTTTCCTATTTTTTTTATGTAGCTAGAGAAAATCATAGAATTATCATTTTTGAAGAACAAAATATGGAGATGAAAATTTCCTGAAATTATCCTATGTAATGCTGATAAGCAAGGAAATATGAGATTTAGTGGCTTGTATACTTGTTTGGTGATTTGAGAGTTAAACAAAGTAGACATGTGCCTTTGTTTTGTGATAGTGCAAATGCAATTTACATTGCGAAAAACTTCGTCTTCCACGCAAGAACAACACATATTGAGATAGACTATCATGTAGTTAGGAAAATGTTTCAACAAGATGTTTTGAAGTCAATGACAGTCTCAACATATAATCGGCTTGCAGATTTATTTATAAAGTCTTTTTCAACTGACAGATTCAGATTTCTTGTGAAGAGTTTAAAAATTTTCAACTTGTATCAAGTATCAGCTTGTGAGAGACTATCAACCCTACAAACTCGGATTACGTATATAAAATAAGTGGTAGTAGGCTAATCAAATAAAGTTTAAAGTCGAGGTTTCAAATGACTAAATAAGTCGCATCTTGGAGATTTTTTTTGTGTGGAGAAGAATAGTTGTTTTTTCTTTGAGAACGGCAGTATTCTTAAAGAAGATGATTACGTGTTATGTATTAAAAAAAATCTCAGTTATTATATCTTACATTTAACGATTGTAACTTTTTGTTGTGTGGTGAATAAATTACGTTCCGCACCAGACTAGAGTGAGAGTAGCAAAAATCTGTTAAAGTTGTACCGTCAAGGCGTGCTAGCTTCGATGGTAGTGGAAGATTGGAAATGTTGGATAGAAAAGCACTGCAAAGATGTTGGTTTATACGGCTCCATTTGGCTTTAGCCAGCAGAGCCCAATGGTGACCTCTCCACTAAAAATGGATACTACAATTCCTAACTCTTTTGTTTTGTTCTCTATGGCAAAAATGGCTATTCCCCGTATATCTCCACATTCATATACTTAACCAATTACAATTCGGTGTGTATATATAATTGGAAGAAATGTCCACATAACAAATTTTAAGTTGTTAAGTATAAAAATAGGGACATACACGAGGATATAAATTTTTCACCCGTTCTCTATTGCCAAAAGTAACATCCAAAAGGTTATAAGTCATTCAAGTCGGCTAAAGAGCGGAACATCAATTGTTCCGTATCGTGCTGAACAATTATGGGAAAATCCATTGAAAAAATTATATAAGTTTAATTAACTTAGCGGTACTCGACCCTCAACCATCACTTATGTGTATTTAGGGGGAAATATATTTTAAAGAAAAATCACCCCTTATGTGTAACAATGGGTTCTTTTCTTTTAAAAAATATGTGTTTTTTTTTTTTTTTTATCGAAGAGGTCAATAGCCCAGTGGGCATTGGCCGGCCCGTGACCGAGAGGTCCCGGGTTCGATATCCTCCGCCTGCGTGCGGTAAGCTTTATTCTATCTTATTTAGGGTGTTCTCTTTCCCCAATGTGGGGCTGTTTTATAGCAATAACTTGCTATTGTGATTGTCCTTTTCATACTCCAATAACTAAAAATATATTTCTAATTGATTACGGTTAGGTATTTAATACTCTGGTATCTGGAAAAGTGCTAATATGATCATTTTAGCACAATTATAAATTTTATAGTAGCAGTTGGAAGGCTGAAGGCTCATATATATATATATATATATATATATATATATATATATATATATATATATATATATATATATATATATATATATATATATATATATAATCATTGGAGTGTTATATTCTTGCCTATGTTTCTTGATAGACTACCTTCCTCTCAGTAAAAAAAACAATAACATAACCAATCAATTCCCAATAATTGGAGGTATAAGCGGAGTATGAATAAGAGACGAACCTAACATTTTGAAATAAATATTAAAAGTGACTTCTCCGAGAATAACAATGAAACAGATGAATTGAAAATTAACCTAAGATTTGCAATGAATGCAAAAATTGATTGCTTACTGCCAATGAACTAGTAGTCCTCATATACCGTCACGTTTGTTAGGTAATCACGCTATCAAATCAAACCAACATACATCAGAGAAGACATCTCACACAACTTCTTCAAGACCATATACACCTTTATCTTCAACATCTATTTCTATGGCTATTAATTTATATGAACTGCTAATTTGTCATCTATCTTTTACTATTTTCTGTAGATTCCATTAGTACAATACCATTATGAACCCAAATTCTTTTTCCTGAATAAAAAATATAAAAATTATTTATCTCGAAAAAGCACTACGATTTGTATAATGTGGTAATAAAAAAAGAAGTCGAAATTTATTTAAATGAAGACAAATTTAAATTTAGATATTGAATGATAAAAGGGACAGCACATCACATGCCAATCAATAGTCCATTAGTTCTGCATATAAATATCAGTCCTCTTATGTACTCTCTGTGGAAATGGAGAACAAAAATATGGAGTTGGAGAAGATAAAGATGGCTGAAAATGGCGAGGAGGAGAAGGAGAAGAAAGAAGCTCAAATCAAACGGAGGCAACTAGGCGGTATCCGTACTATGCCATTTATACTTGGTGAGTTCAGTCAAATAATCGTCTGTACGCGTGCGTTTATGTACACATTAATGTGACGAACTACTCATAATTTAGCATATGTGTATATATAAATAGAAAAAATGTACACATGGTAAATCTTGAATGTCTGGACACATAAATGAGAATATATACACGGGTACAAGCGATTTTTACCCGTGAGTTCATGATGCTTATTTTCTTTCAAGTTATTCTTTGTATATGTGATCTCATCCAGTATGGAATAACTCTGAAATTCTTATTATTGAATCTAAATTGAATAATTAATTTTATTAAAAGGGGGTCATGCGTTTTCTTATCAGTAAATTGCAATATTGCGGATTAGACTTATACATATAATACTCGAACATAAAATCTTGAAAACTTGTAATATCAGCATCATTATTAACGCATAATCATCTTGTGTTACTAAGCGTTCGATCCCTAGTTATTCACGGGTGTTGTATGGCTTCTTGATTTTAAGCTAAATTTAGTTATTCCTTAATTTTATAAGTTCAGAAAAACATTTAATTAAGTTCAAAAGGGTAGCTTAGACTATTAATCAAAAGGGTGGTCAAGGCTGAGGCCTCATGACGTAGATGTCATTAGTTCGAATCCCCCGCTTCTTGAATCCCCATTTCTTATAATAGATAGGACCCCTCCCGAAAAAAAAAGAAAAAAAAAAGTCCCCAATGTTTTTTAAGATTAAAAAAAAAAAAAATCAAGTCCTTAAAGTATTCAGGTACAAAAGAAAAGAAAATGTATTCTTTTTGGCACTAGTGAATTAAAGATGTCATCCAGATTGCTTCTCTGAAATATTAAATTCCTCAATGATTTTGATGTAGTGAATTCCAAATGAATAGGGATGGGTAGCAGTCCGGCTCCTATGCGGAACAAGGAAAATTCCGCACAGTACAAAATAATTTGAACCTTTGGATAATATTTTTAACGGTTCAGATTTGGAGAGAGAAAAGTTGCGGCTGGACTTAAAAATAAAAAATAAAAACTTTTCTCTCTCCAAATTTGGTTCAAAGCTATAATCTGATGGCCCAAATTATTCTGAACGGTGCGGAGCAATTCCTGTTCCGCATCGGAGCCGGAGTGGATGGGTAGACCCCAAAGCAGAATCAAGTCTTGGCCTACCTATAAAATTATTGTCTCCATTAATCTTTGCTGATTTGATTTTAGTAATATTTTATATATTTATGTATATGACAAACTCAAAGGATGGGCTCAACAAGGTAAATAAAGAAAATATGGATAAAAAATGTATCTTTATGTAGCACACCATTGTTTAACCATTTCCACTATAAAATCCTCAGTTTGAATCTTACTTATCGTTTTACAAACAATTCATTTTTTCCATTTTTGACATAAAAATTCTTAACAAAAAACCCAATCTAAATCACCCTCTAAGGTTTTATTTTCTTTATTTTTTAACATGCATCTGTTACCTGACAGTATCAACATAATTTGTACGTCATAGAAGAGGATTGAACTTTAATTTATTTTTTTTGCTAAGTAGGATTGAACTTTAATTGAAAGTATGAAATTACACACATATTACTAGGGATGGCTACTGAGGCTAAGGACTAGGTATCAAGGCTACAGCCCCACCTCTCCATTCTTATCCTCGGTCTCGGTCCTGCCACGAACTAAAGGTGGCAAATCGTGTTGGCCCGGTCTTATCATGTCGTGTCGGCCCATATGTTATTTATCGTGTTGCCTGCCCGATCTCAATGGCCCATTAAAAGATTTTGTAAAACTTTAATATTTCACTAATTATAATAAAGAAAAATCTCCTATATTTGGCACCAACTATTTAGCTAACTAGCATAAATAGTAATAATTTTTTATTAGGCTATTTTTAACACCAACAATTTACGGGCTGCTATTATTGTCAAATTAACGAATCCGATGATTTTTCAGACTAAAAAAGTCATGTGAGAAACTTCAAACACACTTATCACATCATATATTGAATCATTAGTTCAATACTTTCTACTTTCACATCAGATACTAACTAATAAGCTCATGAGTTCAAGGGCACAGTGGCAGGTGCCTACTGATATATCTACTCCTAACTATTATGCCCGTTTGGTACAGCTTATGTGGATCTTTGTTGATCGAGAAACCATTATTCCATTCTGAATCAGTTCTTGCGGTTTTGGTGGCTGCCTGATGGTCCTAATTTTTTTTTCCATGTATAGGATTTTAGGGTTAAGGAAATTTATTTATATACTGATCCGTTTTTTAAGTCGGGTTATGGTTTATGTGTTGGTTTATAATTGATGGATTTTAGAATACGAAAAAAAGTGACAAATTTTCCCTTTACGATGGTAATATGTGCGTCTCACATGACTTTTTTAGTATGAAAAGTCACCGGATTTGTTATTTTGACAATTATAGTAGCCCGTAAATTGTTGGTGCTAAAAATATCCTAATAAAAAATTATTAATATTTATGCTAGTTAACTAAATAGTTGGTGCTAAAAATATCCTAATAAAAAATTATTAATATTTATGCTAGTTAACTAAATAGTTGGTGTCAAATATAGGTAATTTCTATTATAATAAAATAATATCAATAATAGCTAATTAATATCAGAAATTTCATTTTAATAAAATTAAACTCACTGAAATTTGATAAAGAGGAACTAGGAACTAGTAACAATATGTATCGTACTAATTAAACTGAATTTGAATATTAAATGATTTTATGTCAAAACTAACTAAATAAAAGTCTGAGTAGTACAATATAGCATCATTATTTAAGCATTTTTCTTTTTTTTAGATAATGGGTTATTGGGCCGTACTGGGCAAAGCTTACTCGGCCCAGCACTCGACACGATAAGATTTCGTGTCGGGTTAGACATAATCTGATAAGTACCTATCCAGATATAATCTTATCGAGTCGTTCACGTATCATGCTATTGTGCCGGGCCATTTTTTGACCCATGTACCTCGAACCTCGACGGGTTATTGGAAATCTCTATTCTCACCTAGGCTCCGTCCGAATTTAACAAAAATCTTTATTTCTTTCTCTTTCTTTTTCTAAAGATAGTATAAATTAAATTTTTAATTAACTTTTATTTGAAATGAATAAAAGAAATTTTTATGACTAATAAAAAAAATTAAAAATTAATTTCTACATATTACCAACCAGGACGACTCTTGTGTCTAAAACTAATTTTAGATATCAGATCCAACATAACACAATAAAAGTTATTTCTTCTTTTAATGACACATAAAAATATTCTTTATGATAATACAATTTACTTTGTGATTTGAGTACTAATTTCATATCCATACTTATAAAACTAATTTCAAAGAAATTATTTTGTTTTTTTAGATTTTTTTTTTTTGATGAATAAAAGATTACCCATTAATAATAAAATGGCCGGGGCCATTACAACCTGAAAAGTTCTCAAACTCTTTCTCTAATACAACAAAAGAGAGGAGTTGAGAAAGGAAAAAAGACAAACAAGACATAAAATAAAAGTTACACAAAATAAAACAAGACATAAAATAAAATGGCCGGGGCCATTATTTTGTTTTTTTAGATAAATTTAGAAAGATTATATGAAATGGAAATACTTCTTCTAGTTTACTTTGTGATCTGCAGTTGTTTTCATATACTGTTAGTTGTGATGAACACTGTTGAAGATGTTTTTATTTTAGTTTTCTATATTTATATGAAAGACACCTTTTGTGTTGGCCTATTAAAAATTTGTATTCTCCAAGTTTAAGAAATATTTTGAAAAAAGAAAAAAGAAAAATTAGATGAATCTTTTTAGAAATGATTTTATATTAATGCGTATGAAAGTCGTTTCATTCAGGGACGAAGACAAGGGAGGCGGGGGGAGGGGGTGGCAGTCGCCCCTCAAAATTTTTAAAAATACTACTACATATAGTAAATTTTATATGTAGTTCGGAATATTTTATCAAATTCGCCCCCAATATTTTTTTTCAATTTTTATATATAGTTCTAGCATACTGTTGCAGTTTTCGCCTCCAACGTTAAATTTTTGACTTCGTCCCTGATTTCATTTATATAAAAAATGATGATAATGTACTAATTAAGGGTATTATTGTGGAAATAATGTGGCAGCAAACGAAGCATGTGACAGATTTGCGGGAACTGGATTTCATGCAAACATGATCACATATCTAACCACAAAGTTAAACTTGCCTCTGGTGAAGGCTTCCAATACCCTTACCAACTTCGGCGGTACCTCAAGCTTCACTCCTCTCATCGGTGCGCTTATCGCCGACTCCTTTGCCGGTCGCTTTTGGACTATTATAGTCGCTTCCATTATCTATGAATTGGTCACTCTCTGCCCTTTTTCGCTTTGATTCATTTTTTATATATCCTAGAAATAACAATATAAATAATTTTATATAGTTTGATGCAACATATTAGTTTTTTTTTTTAAATTAAAAAAAAAGTTAATTGAGTGGATATGAGTAATTGAGTAATAGAAGAAATTTGACCGATTAAACAATCCGTATATAGTTTCCTCAAGTACTATGCTTATTCTAAAATCAATAATACTCTCTGCATTTTTCAGAATAAAGGACTTTTTAAATTTCTGTTCAAAATAGAGGTTATTTTTTAACTTTTAAGAATAATTTTTTCTAAAATTACTCTTACTCATATTAAAAAATAGACGGAGAAAGATAATTTCGATGCTTAATACTTAAGGACTCTTGAAAATTCCCTTTCTGTCCTCTTTCTTAATTTATACTAAATAATTTATATTTCTCTTATAAATAATATCAAAAAATTGAAAAATTCCAATAGAAAGTATAACTTTTGCTTTTTAAGAATTATAAAAAATTTTAACTTCTCCCGAACCTGAAGTTCTAGTTCCGTCTATGTCAGTGTCTCAAATGTTGTGACATATATAAATCCTTTTTACAGGGAATGGTGAGCATTACAATATCTGCAGTACTACCACAACTTCAACCACCACCATGCCCAACTCAAGAAAACTGCAAGGAAGCCACAAATGCACAGCTTTGGGTTCTCTATACCTGTCTCCTTTTAACCTCTATAGGGTCAGGTGGAATTAGGCCATGTGTAGTAACATTTGCAGCTGATCAATTTGACATGACAAAATCAAAAACTGAATCAAGAGGATGGAATTTCTTCAATTTATACTACTTTTGCATGGGATTAGCAACTTTAACTGCGTTAACAATTGTTGTGTATATTCAAGATAATGTTGGTTGGGGTTGGGGTTTTGGGATTCCAACCATTTCTATGGCTTTATCTATTGTGGTTTTTATTATTGGAGGGCCACTTTATAAAATGGTCAAACCAGGTGGGAGTCCTTTGATTAGATTGGCTCAAGTTATTGTTGCTGCTGTGAAGAAAAGAAAGGTTGTTGTGCCAATTGAACCTTGTCTTTTGTATCAGAATAAAGAACTAGATGCTGCTCTCACTACCAATGGGAAACTTGTACACACTAATCAATTCAGGTATGTAGCAAAGGTGTTTCTAAATATCATTAGGTTTATGCATTTATAATTGAAACTCGGAATATCTATTTTGGTATGGCTTACTTAAGAGATGGATCTCTCTCATCCCTGTCCCGTCTGACATTTTCAATTTTTTTTTAAATGTATAGAATTCTTAAATATTAACTCACTTGATATCTAATTCGCCCCTTGATAATTTTTTCTTCAAAAATTATTTTATAGATCTTCGCTTGTTAAAGACAAAATTCTAATTCTTTCTCTATAGCAAAGACAACTTAGTTGTCAAGTAGTTCAACATGTGTGATGTTAGGTCCATTATAAGCCCCCTCGGCCAAGTCTAGGGGGCATGTAGTGTAACATTTTGGTATCAAAGTGAATAATCAGTTTTGTGCGTTATACCATTCATAATAAGAGCTATCTCTAGAATCCTATACCATTAGTTTTTCCTATGCGTTTTAACTAGAGATGTCAAAGGCCTTAAAAACGTTTGAATGTTATTTTACACCCCACATTAGATATGTTTAAGAAAAATTAATAGTATAAATACACCGGCCTAGAGAAATTCATTCACAACTTTTGATATATCCATTATAGTAAGAACATTTTCAAAATAGCTAATCTTAGACATTGCAAGACTCATAAGTTGCGCTTAAAATTCCAGGTGGCTTGATAAAGCAGCAGTGGAGACAGACGACGATACAACTACCTCATCCTCCAACCAACCCAACCTATGGAGACTAGCCACAGTCCACAGAGTTGAAGAACTAAAATCAATAATAAGAGTATTACCAATATGGGGAGCTGGAATACTATTAGTAACCTCACATTCCCATTTGGGCAGCTTCACAATCAAACAAGCCCGATCCATGAACCGCCACCTCTCTCCTTCCTTCGAAATCCCGCCCGCAAGTCTATCCATCTTCAGTGTCCTAACCGTCCTCATTGGCCTCGCGTTATACGAGCGCGTCTTCGTCCCATTAGCCCGTCGAATCACTAAAAATCCAGCTGGAATTACATGTTTACAAAGAATGGGAATCGGGTTCGCGGTTAACATCTTTGCTACAATCGTATCAGCACTAGTTGAAATTAAGCGAAAATCGGTAGCTAGTAAACATAATCTTTTAGATAAACCGACCGCCATTATTCCTATAAGTGTTTTTTGGTTAATTCCCCAATATGCCCTTCATGGGGTAGCTGAAGTTTTCATGTCTGTTGGTCATTTGGAATTTCTCTATGATCAATCGCCCGAAAGTATGAGAAGCACCGCGGTTGCTTTGTATTCGCTCGCGATATCAATCGGAAACTATATCGGGACATTCGTGGTTTCTACTAGTACATGAATATACAGGTAAGGAAAGGAATTGGTTGCCCGACCGGAATTTGAATAGGGGCAAATTGGAGAATTACTTTTGGTTGGTGACTGGAATTCAGGTTGTGAATTTAATTTACTATGCTATTTGTGCATGGTGTTACAAGTATAAACCTTTAGAAGAGTTAGTGGATCATAGTGGAGATGAAATTGATATGGAGTTAGCTAAAGATAAATGTTCAGCAGGGCAATTGAATGGAGGAATAGAACTAGAAAAATTGGATTGAAAATTATTTATGAGATGATTATGTTAGAGGTGATGGAGCTATGCAATGTTATTGTACTATTATTTAGCAAAAAAAAATGTTATTGTACTATATATGTTAGGTAGAAAAATGTTATATGCATATGAATAATACTTCCTCAGACTGGAATTTAAATTTAAAATTTTCTTTTTAATATTCAAAATTTAATATTTACTATATGTACTCCCAACTTGACATATATTAAGTGGTATTAATACTTTCATATAAGGGTTAACTGTACTTTACTACCATTAAGTTAGAGGTTATAACATTTTAATTCATGAAATTTTAATTAATGCACTAGAGTCGAGGTCCATTAACAGTAAGTCAACTATTAAAAAAGTGATGTAATCTATTTTGAGTATAAAACGATATTAATGTCCCTATCTTTTACTATGTGATTACTATCTTCCATAAAATTACTCTCCCAAACCAGTTATTTAAGGGGGAAAAACAACCTCAAGGATAGAAACTTAAACTCAAATCCTAATCTTCATCAAATTTTCTTTTACGCCATACTGACATAACTGAGATGATAGTAGTTACAATTTCTAAAGAAATATAAGGTGAAAATTAACCCGTTAACTTATGGTGCAAATTGTCAACCTAAAGACTTACTCTGATACCCTGTGAAAATGAACTAATGGATGTACATATCTTCTCAAAATAAATTGACAATAAAAAATATTGTTAACCATTAACTTATAAGTGACACAAATCTTACTTAGAAAGTGAATGTTGGAGTTTCGTTCTTGACTTGTTGTATGATGAAGTGATGAACATGTGTATTTTTCCTTCCTTATGCTATACTATAATATAATATCAGCTCTTTCTTTGTTTAAAAAAAAAAAAAAAAACTGCATTTTGGATAATATCTTCCCAGAGGCAGACTAGCATATTCGACATCATCTCAACCAACTTATACGAGTTGTGTTTCTTTCCCTATCTTGTTACTTCATGCATTTTACGACAATTAAATGGGAATGTAGGGACTAATTTGTGCATAATTTTTGGTGTTGTAATATTGTAATTTGTAACTAATTTTTTAGTACTTTAATAATGTAATTTGGATTGTACAGTAAAATCTATATATATTAATACTCTATAATAACCTCCTTATAGTAATAAAAAAAAATTTGGTCCCGACTCGGGACCAGTTATAAATAAGAATTAACTGTACATTGTAATATTCTATGTTTTTTTGAGGATCATCCTTAAGAAATTTAACTCCATATAATAATAAAATAATATTAAATATTAAATATATTTATATATCTATATAAAATAAAAACTTAAACTTATGAGTATCTTTTAACCATTTTGCAAGATATTTTTTTACTTCCAATTTGGGTTGGTTTCTTTCATTTTGAGCAACTCGAAACGAATACTTTCAGTGATTTGACTTCATTTGTTTTTAGGTGTCATGACTTGCTTGAAGTAGAAAATGTATGATTTAAAATGATAATGAAATTTATGATTATACTAGCATTTATATATGTATAATAAAAAGAAAACAAATGAAAAAACGTTTCGAAAATACAACATAAATGAGGAAATATTTTAAATGTATATATGATGTACACACTTTTTTTTTTTTTTTTTTACATTTCTTAAATATTGTATGTATATGAATGAATCTTCTAAATATAATATATATAATGTACATGCACGATGTACGTACATTTGTTTTTTTAAAACTCATAAATTATATATATATATATATATATATATATATATATATTTTTTTTTAAATTCATGTTTTTAAAATATGAAGGGACACATTTTTAATTATATTAGTTATTTTTTAAAAATTAATTTTTTTTATATGTAAGTCTCTATTTGAGAATAACCTCCTATAGTAATATTTTTCTCCGGTCTCGAGAGTATTACCGTATAGAGGTTTTACTGTATAAACATAAGAAATTTATAGTTTTAAAGAAAAAATGTCATTTTATTACTTAATATATTTGGTTAATTCGGAAATAAACTAATCGTCAAATTCGTTTTGAATTCATTCAATTTTTTTTTAAAGAGCAAAATTGAATTCAAATACAATAGAACATCAAATACATAAAAGTTTCTCTAAAATATACCTATATTTAAACAAATAATATATTTTTTTTATCACTTTCTAATAGTATTTTGAAGTATGAACTGTAACACTAGCATATGCATATTAGTCGGGGTTTTTCATTTTTTTAAAATTTATTTTTATGTCAATTTTCTTCCTTAATTTATGCATTTTTTCCAAGATAAGTATCATTTTAACTTCAAATTTAGTAAAAAATATATCATTCTACCTATACACTATAAATAAATTTTTGTTTGGCCCCCTAAATTCAAATCCTGCCTCCACCACTATTTACGATATCAAAGTTTTTAGTTTTCCACCTCTTTTTAAAATGTTGAGCCTTTTGCAATTTTTGGAAGTTAGTTTTCGTATATCAATACAATTATCTTGTTCTCAATTTTTATTTGTTTTATTTTTTCTTAATTCATGTAAAAATGTACAAAAATTATTCATAAATAATGTCAAAATGTCAAAAAATCATACTCTTTAATTTAAAAGAATATATACAATAGTTCTGATTGATATATTTTTATAGAAAGTAGTTATCAGGATTTCATTACACATATTAGGGATGCTGAAGAGAATCTATACCATTTGGGACATATATCCATACAGTGTATACCATTCGGTAAATAATATTTTGATATATGAATATCTTCATGTTATTTACTATGCTATTTTAGCAGGGGTGAAAATCGTATGTCACCGTGTATATCTCTATTTTTGTACTTAATAAATTAGAATTTGCTATATGTATATTTCTTTCAATTATATATACACATGACAAATTGTGATTGATTGGGTACAAAGAAATAAAGAAATACGCGGGAATAATGATTTTTTGCCTTTTAGCAAGGATCTATAATTTTTCCATTACAAAATAAAGGAAATATGTTTTAAAATAATAATGCAATTGCCGTGAAATGTAAAAGGTTCAACAAATTGAGTTGTTATATTTGTTGAGATTTAGAGCATAATGAAATGGATGGAACTCAAAAATGTGTCACACGATCGGAACTACTGGATGAACCTGCCTGTTACGTTTCTAAATTTCACACATTCTTATATTTTACAAATAAAATAAAATCTCTCTACTTACAAAATCAACTTCTTATATTTAGATTTCTTCCCAATTTAAATTTAGAACTTATTCATTATAATAAAAAAAAAAAATTTAAAAACTGTGTTCTTCCTTTGCAAGTGTGCCTATGGAGCTATTCTCTATTCCCCATTTTCATCTTCATATTTTTCGTTTCGGTTTACTTTTACTACACATTTCTCAATCCAAAATCCCAAAAAATCCCCAAAATAGGCTTCAAATCCTACCCGATAGTCGGTACTCTACCGGATTTTATCCGAAATCGCCACCGGTTTCTTGATTGGTCCACCGAAATCCTATCAAAATGCCCCACAAACACCTCCGTCCTCCGCCGTCCAGGAAAAATTCAAGGAGTTATAACGGCCAGTCCAGTTAACGTGGAATACATTCTAAAGACTCACTTCGAAAACTATCCCAAGGGGACACGATTTATTGGCCTTCTCGAAGATTTTTTAGGTAAAGGGATTTTCAATTCGGATGGTGAATTATGGAAAATTCAAAGAAAAACTGCTAGTTATGAATTTAATACGAAATCACTCCGGAATTTTGTGTTGGAGAATGTGCGAACAGAGTTGCAAAAACGTTTAATCCCTCTCTTTCAATCCGCCGCAAAATCCAATAGGATTTTGGATTTACAAGACATTCTTGAACGTTTTGCATTTGACAACATTTGTAAACTCGCATTTAATATTGATCCGGGTTGTTTAGGGGGTGATGGAACAGACGGGGCTGAATTTATGCAGGCATTTGAAGATTCCGCAACATTAAGTTCCGGTAGATTTTTATATGCATTGCCATCAATTTTCAGAATCAAGAAATTTCTCAATTTTGGATCGGAAAAAAGACTAAAAAAATCAATTTCAACCGTTCATGAATTCGCGGATAAGATTATTAGGACAAGATTACAGGAAAGGAGTGACAATAAAGACGAGGATTTATTATCGAGATTTATCGCGAATTCGGAAAATTCCCCTGAATTTCTTAGAGACATTGTGATTAGTTTTATTTTAGCTGGGAGAGATACGACTTCCTCTGCTCTCACTTGGTTTTTCTGGCTGCTATCAACAAGGGTAGATGTGGAAGAAAAAATCCTGAAAGAAATCGAGAAAATTCGCGAAAAAGGCGGGAAAATCGTTGGTGATACTTATAATTATGATGAATTACGTGAAATGCAGTATCTTCAAGCAGCAATTTCAGAGGCTATGAGATTATATCCACCAGTTCCAGTTGATACAAAAGCTTGTTTGCAAGATGATATTTTGCCAGATGGGACTTTTATAGGTAAAGCTCAATTTTTTTTTATTCCTTTAGTCGAACCCAAGATTTATTGTCAGTAAAGAATAAAATACGAATTTGATATTTAAGACCTAATTCTTTCTTAATTGATTTCTTGAGATATTTCTTGCGAATTTTATTATAATGACAGTAAAAAGGGGTTAATTGAAGAAGATGAAATTGGGGAAGAAGAGAGGAATACGAGTTTTTAACAACTGACTGAAAAAAGGCATTTTTGTCCTTACTAACAAGCACATGTGTTGTGCATGCGACATTTCCCCCTCTGAAAATTGGTCGGAATCACTAATTTGACAACTTTAGCAAGCTCCGTAAAACATTGAGGCTAAAAATAGCCTAATTTTTCTTTTTGCTATTTAGAGAAAAATAGAAATATTTGGTGTACATATATAGAGTTTTTATCTTCTTTATAATCGTCCCTTAATATTTTTCTCAAATCTTTTATAAATTCGCGATTGTACTTCCCAGAGTCAATATCATATTTCCGTTTAAGGACATACAAATCAGTATTGAGTTTTTTAACTAACTGATCTACCTCTTTGTCGTAGGTAAAGATTGGTTCTTGACATATCACACATTTGCAATGGGAAGAATGGAGAAAATATGGGGAAAAGATTGCGAAGAGTATAAACCAGAAAGATGGATGGATGAAAACGGAGTTTGTAAGCAAGAAACACCGTTTAGGTATCCAGTATTTCAAGGTGGCCCAAGAATGTGCCTAGGAAAAGACATGGCTTATATTCAAATGAAATCCATTGCAGCTTCTGTTATAGAAAGGTTTAGGTTTCAAGTGTTGTTAGAAGAAGGAAAGTGTCCTCAGCATTTGCTGTCTTTGAC
Source organism: Vinca minor (assembly GCA_026122235.1). Classification (NCBI taxonomy): domain Eukaryota; kingdom Viridiplantae; phylum Streptophyta; class Magnoliopsida; order Gentianales; family Apocynaceae; genus Vinca; species Vinca minor. The sequence continues at coordinate 3,803,823 of JAOCZM010000134.1, forward strand.
TCTTAGAATGAAAGGAGGTTTATCAGTGATAGTGAATGAGAGGGGTGTGTGTGAATAATAATATAAATATGTTTCATGTTATGTTATGTAATAATATGATATAACTATTTATGGAGACAATATTCTATATATAACTAATCCCCCCTTCTAAAATCTATTTGTTTCTTAAAATAGATAGGTTCCTCCCGATAAATAATAATAAAATAAAACTATATGCGAGTCTATGCTTTGAATTTCAATTACGTTGATAATATATGCTTTTCTCTCACGTAATACCATTTATTATTAAGACTTGTAAGTATCATAATTGACCATACACTAGCATATTACCCTATGTCGATATAAGTGTATCATCACCGATTCTACATTTACAAGTAAGAGTTCAAAGATATTATGGGAGAGGGGGGTTAGGACCGACACAAATGGAACTGACTCATTTTCCAAATTTCTGAATTTAAGATCTTCTATCTCATTTTTTTTTAATTATAAATGACTACAATATATCCTTTTTTTTTCTAAAATTTCGCAATTTCTTTTTGGTTATTTTTTAAAATAAAAAACTTCTGACTTATCCAACTTTTTTTAAATATATAAGTTTAGGATTTTCTATCCATTTTGTAACTCATCTTCTTTTACATTTATGGATTACTATCACGTATCCCGTTGTTTTTCTTCAACCGTCACTTTTTTTTAGATTATAATATTTTTACAAAACATCAGATTCATGGCAACATAATATTAAAATGAACAATATAACACAGAAAGAGACAAAACATCCTAATATGAATTTTAATTATGTTGATAGTATACGCTTTTCTTCATATTGAAGTAATCTCTGCCACTTTGTCTCATCACACGATCCTTTGTCCGAATCTCTCTTTTGATATGAGATAATCTTTATCACCCTCTTCCCCTTATTATTGCCACTGTAACTCACTCATATATGACTTAGCAAAAAAAAACTCACTCATATATGACTTAGCAACTCAGTCATATATACACAAATAATTGTGGTGGTAGGATGTCGATATTTATATTTATATTTTGTTAATATGTATTTATATTGATTTTCCAAAAAAAAAAATACGTATTTATATTTTGTTATTTTGTTATTAGTTTATTTTTTTTTAATAATTGAGTATCATTATATTATTATGTACACGTGTATTATTTTCAAAACTTAATTTCAATTCTCATTGTATTATATTATTTTTGCTACAAGAATTTTATTTTTTTGCTAATATAAATTTAGCTCGTGAGCTCAGTTCGAGTTCACATTAAAATGTGAGATGAACGTAAGCTCAATGTTTGTGAGCTTTTTCGGGCTGAGTGTGAGTTGAACTTTCCAATTTTTATGTGAGCTGAGCGTAAGCTAAAGCTAAAGCTCGACTCACATAACTCGATTGACACCTCTACAATTGACCTTTGTAAGGATGTGTCAAATTCTTACCAACTGAGTCAACTTGTATTGGTAATTATTTAACATGTTAAAGTCACATAAGTTGGCTTTTACAGACAAGAAAGCAAAAGCATGCTTTAAAAAAGAAACGGAGAAAAAAAACATACTTTTAGTTGGAAGCTCATTCTTACACTGATAAAGAATAATACAGTAATACTTAGCAAAAAAAATAATAATAATAATAATAATAATACAGTAAAACATCCACAAATTAATACTCTCTCACCCCTCTGCGAATTCAATCCTCCGAAGCTGCCCCCTTCCCCGTCGCCATCTCCGGACAGCACCATCCCCGTCGCCCTTCAATCGACGCTGCCCCCTTCCCCTGATAAATATCAGAAAATCCGGCCACCACCATCTCAGTCATCCAAAAAAACCTAAGTCTGCGAAGCTGCCCCCTTTCCCCTATTCCCTCTGCTAATTCCTGCCACCGTCGTGTTCTCTGCGAACTCCGGCCACCACCATCTTCTTCCGTCGCGTTCTCTGCCATCGCGTTCTCTCAGCTCCGGTCATCTCCGTCGGGAACAGGTTTATCTATTGATTTAACAGGTTTTCAAGATTGGAATTGTTTTTTTTTGGTAATAAAGATTGGAATTGTTAATATGTATTTGTCTATTGATTTAATTTGTTATTTGCTGCCATTTCATGGATAATTTTCTTAATACTTAAATTTTCTTAATATTGCTTTAATTCCACGTGCTGAATTATCTCTGTTTCGCACTGAAGGCAGCGTCCCCATCAGCATGATCTGTGATTCTGTATGTAGGTTGATTTGCCGGATTTGTATTATGGAAGAACCCGCTGCCATGGAAGCAGTAGATAGAATCTCAAACCTTCCCATGATAGCCATTGATCTTATCATAGAAAAAATGTGTATTAGAGATGCAGCAAAGACTAGTATTTTATCAAAGAAGTGGAAATATATTTGGGCTAATAGCCCATTTATATTGCTTGACAAGCAATTTTCCAATGACATAAGAAGTAAAAGATCAGAGGCTCAATTTCAGAATGATTTCGTATCCATAATCAATAGAATACTCTTACAACACCCTGGAACTATAGAGAAATTTGTTATTGACATTTCAGATATAAGTCCAACACGTTACTCCGATGTCGATCTATGGATATTGTTCCTGTCGAAAAAGGGTGTGCAGGAACTCATTCTTGATAATTCAAAGCCGAATCCTTACAAATTGCCTTCTTGTATTTTCTTATTTCATGAAGTTAGAGTTCTGAAAGTCTCGAATTGTATTTTCAAGTTACCAAGTAGTACATTTGGAGGCTTTGGCAATCTCAAGAAGCTCGCGATCAAAGATACAACTCTGGAGTCGTTTGTCCTGGATGTTCCTCTACTCACTAGTTTAGATTTAAGAAAATGTCAAGGTATAGGCAATGTTCGTATACATGCTCCAAGACTTACATATTTATGTCTTAACGAAAACAAGGATCTGGAAATAAGTTCTTATATGATCTGCAAAGACATAGAATTTGCATATCTTGGTTTGGAAAATGGATTAAAAAATCAGAGAGACAGTGAAAAGATCAATTTGTCGGACTTTCTTGGCTGCTGGCCCAATCTTTCTAAGTTTTTCATGTCTGGACTTGTTACTGAGGTGAGCCCTTGTCTTGCATTTCTTGTACTTGGCTATGGTAATTAATGTCTTTCTTATTCACCAAAAATTTAATGTCTATCCTATTTAGTTTCCTTCCAAGAAGTTGACTGCAGAGACCGTCCCTACAAACCTTGAACCAAGACTTAATCACTTGAAACGTCTCGTTCTGTTTCGTATAAGATTCTGTTTTGATGAAATAGTTTGGATCCTTTGCTTACTGCGAAGTTCGCCTTTCTTGACGGAATTCGAAATTTGGGTAAGGATATTGACATATTTGTAGACTTATTAGTACTTATTTTACAGAAATTCCTCCTCATTCATCTGATTTTTGCATTCCTCTCTTGTAGGCTGGCGACAGCCTGGTCGATGATACAAACGCTCTAACTTACTTGGGCCAACCAGATATAATGAATCAAAATATAGAACAACTTCGTACGGTAAAGATGATACACTTTACGGGTGTAGAGGTTGAACTTGCCATTGTCAAGCTACTACTGAGTTGTTCCCCTTCACTAGAAAGAATCTTTATTCATGAGAATGCAGGGCTTGATCTGAATCAGCAGATAAGGATCGCAAAAAAACTGATGCAGTTCTCCCGAGCATCAACCAAAGCCGAAATGTTTCTCCAGCCAGAAATGCAGTAGTAAAATCCTGTATTTTAAGTTTTTTGTTGGGTGGCAACAAATATGGTTTACTTTGAGTTCGCACTGAATTTTCCATTTTTTTTATATGTTTTGCTTTATTTGATTATACTTTTTTTGGGGAACTATATTATTAAAAATTTAATAGGTTATGTTATTGAAGGAACTATATTATTATGGTTATTTATTATTATATTTTGTCTAAATTTGCATGCTACTAATATGTATAATATATATAATAATATTTATTCAAGGTGTATATTTTTTCAAAAGACGTGCGACTAAAGGATCCAAATCCCCTGTGCGCCTCAACGTCTTAACAACACTGACTGTAAAGGATAGCGTTTTTTCCTTCTATCTGCTTAGCATCAAATTTTATCCTGCAAAGGAGAGATGCATAGATGCTCTAATTTGCAAAACATAAGTTGCTAATGATAATTTGAAATGAAGATAATCGAAATCAGATTATTTTCTAGCACCAAGAGAATGAAGCGGCCGAAAAATTTTCAAGCCTCGTGGGAGCAGGAGAGTTCTCGATGATACTTAATCCAAGGATGAAGACAAGGGGGTGGGGTGGTAGTCACCAGTCGTCCCTAAATTTTTTGAAAATACTATTCCCTCCATTCCTAAATATAAGACTCTTTAAATTAAGGAACTTGTTATTTTTACCAAAAGTTTCGATATTATCCCTCTCTCTCACTTCTATAGCATAAGAAAAGAAAGGAAAATTAGGGATGACAGAAGCGGCAAATAAAAGAAATGTAAAGGATATAATTGAAATAAATTGTTGACAACTAATAAAAGAGTCTTAAACGACAATTAATTTGGATACATATAAATATTCTAAATGACAATTAAATGGGAATGGAGGGAGTACTAGTTATAGTAAATTTTATATGTAATTCAAAATATTTTATCAAATTCGCCCCCAACATTTGTTTTTGCAGTTTTTATATGTAGTATGACATACTGTTGCAATTTTCGCCCCCAACGCTAAATTCCTAAATTCGACCCTGATTTAATCCACTAGTGATGGACAAGACACCTAGGGACGTTTTACTCCAAACCCCTTCCGCTCTACCTCCTCTGCAACGAAGATCAGGGGAAGTGGAACTGGTGATGGACAAATTTATTTTCCTTTCCTTTTGGTTGGTGGGTACAAAGCGTGAAAAACACAATCATCTTAAGCATATCATAATACAATATCATATTTTCAATTTTTCTCGCCTTTTTTTTAAAGTTCTTTTCTCAATTTTAATGTTTTAAGGCTTTATCATCAAATAATTAAAATAATTTAATTTTGAAGATTAAGATTCTGTTACAAAATATATATATACTAGCAAAAATACCCGTGCTATGCACGGAAACGTAATGTTTAATGAAAGAAAAAATGTCAAAGTAATTTTGTAACTCAAAACATGTCAAAGTACACTCTTTTATAGTATTGTCAAACTCAAAAAACAATGTAACTTTTCAATGTGGGATACTCTTATAAGCAAATTAAGAATTTTCAACCAAAGTAAAAATTTAACCAACCAATCGAAATTTTATAAAATAATTAATTGAACAAAAATGCATGGAAATTACACGTAGGATTTAGAAGGATGTGATTGGCTGAAACTGAAAATAGCCTCTGTAATATATATATACTAGCATAATGACCCGTGCTATGCACGGTGAGTAGAATTTCTTAATTTTGAAATGGAAAATAATAATTTTTTTAATTGAAGTTTAGAAAAAATACATGGGCCTTTGAAATTCTAAATTTTGAATTGTGATATTGTAAAAATGATATTTTCTATTAAAATAGGCTTCATGAAATAAACATTTGATCCAAAATAAATTCAAAAAGAACTACTTGAAACGTAAGTTATCTAATTTCAATTTATACATTGAGATTACAATTGGTACACTGGAATGGAATTGATTCACGTTTCAAACTTTTATTTTCCTATTCTTGTACTGGTATGTCAAATTAAAGTAGGAAAAATAATTCTCCAGAAAATCCCATACCAGAGAGAAGTAGGAATAGTCATTCCATATCAAAAGTTATCGAACGGCATTTGGAGGAGTGAGAATCAAAAATATAAAGGCATTTGGCAGAACCCCATAGATACAATTTCAAATTTTTTTTATTTTTATTTACAGTACTGTTTCAATTATTTTTGCATCCTAAATAAAGTTATTTTTATAACAATGTAGACTTTTATATATAAATCAAGTTTCATAATTATGATATATGTATGATATAATGTGAATCTATCTATTCAAGTAAAATTTTGTGAACGGAACATTGTAAAGGATTCAAAGTTCCCTTTAAGCTTTACCATCTAGACAATGGAATGGAAAGAGGATTTCGTGCTCATTCGGGATGGAATGTGATTCTGCATGGAAAAGGAACCCCAAACCATTCCAGTGTACCAAACATATCGTGATGGCTTTGGGTAATTCTGTTATGTTCCAACCTAATATTTTCCAATCTATACAATCCTTAATTTAATTAGATCTTATGTTATACACCGTACATATCTCATACTCCGTCCATTTTATAAATCTACTGTCGAATCACGAATATCGGTCAATTTAGGGATTCACCCTCAGACATACACTACTTTAAAAATTGCTCAAGTTCTATCAATATATTCTTCTCTTTCCTTTATAAGCAAACCATGTTTTAATAAGTTGACAATTAAAAGGTATAATTTAGGGGCGAATTATATTCTGTAAAGTCATTTACAAAATAGTAAAATTATTTCCTCAAAATTAGTTACGAAATAGGAAAATTATTTCTAAATGTTTATTTAGGTGTGCAATTCGAGTTTGCTTGGTAGCTAATTCATCATTTTTATTTTAATATCCTATTGCAAAAATGATAAATCATTAAACTTTGATAAATAATGATTATACTCTTGTGCATATTTAGAATGATTTCATTCTAAACACTACATAAAAATTCAAAAAAAAAAAAAACTTGAAATGAGAAATAAGAATCACGGATAAGTTAGTTTCTAGATTAGAAAAATCAATGTAATATCAATTAGTAAGAAAACTCATCATAGAAGAAATAATGTAGAAGGAAAATGCGATATATTCTACAATTTAGGGTATGATGGATCCAAATAGTTTTGATTTCTTTATTTGATGACCAATGTTTCCCACTAAAAACCATGAATAAATATAGAGAAAGTAGAAAAATATGATAATTGATGAAATTAGAGAGAATTGAGTAACACAATCATTTTTCAAATACAAAGTCATATCACCACAATCTTGATATGTAAAAATGCTTTCTTTCAAGCCTTCATAACCACTGCCTTCCCTGGATGTTCAAGTGTAGCCAACTAATAATATGACAAATTAGTAGTTACCATGACATGAACAAAAAACGTGGTCTTTCAATATATCTAATGAGTAGAGGTCTGAAGCGAACTAAAAGGAAAAAGTGAGAATGCAGTTCATACTTATGATTCATGTGTACAAAAAGACAATCCATAAAAACAAAAAGAACATTCATGTAGATGGATCTCTTTTCTACTAAATCAAGAAACTAAATTTTTTACTTATAAAACTCTACCGAGAAAGAAGTTGTAGTTACAAAAAAAAAAGGTTATTCACCTTAATAATGATGAAGTTGGAAATCCTCCAAACAAATATTTCATTGATGTAAAAAACCAAAATATATGAAATAGAACAAAATATAAAAAAAAAAAACGAAAATAAAAGGAGAGAGAGAGAGAGAGATTACTCTAGCTATAGGAAAAAAAGACTCCTTCTAGCGATTGGAAGAAAAAAAATATGTAAAAAATTGGTTTAATATATCATTAATGTAAAAAATGTAATAGATGAAATAGAACAAAATGTCAGAAACACAAAAATAAAATTAGAGAGATTACTCCAGCGATATGATAAAAAAGACTTTTTTTAGCGATTTGAAGAAAAAAAATCATGTAAAAATTGGCGTACATAATTTAAGATGAATTGATGTCATTGGATCTGCGTATTAGCTTACCTGCATCATGGAACAACAATAAGTTAGTATCATTATTAAATAGACATATTATTAATTCAAAAGGAAAAAGAAATGAGCCAGAAAACTCATGTAAGAGAGCAAAGGAGAAAAATCGTCTGTTTTCTGCCACTATGTTATTAGAGTTTGAAGAAATATTTATAGAGTTATAAAACTAAGAGAGAGGTAGTATCTATCAATATATAATATATGTAAAACACTAATTGATAGACTTACACTAATTGATAAACTTAACAAACTTCAATATAACATATCACCAAATCTTTTAAAATTTAAAATGAAGAAAGAAATAGTTTTAGAAATTTCAGCTCATGATGAGCAAGGAAGGTGTGGAAAATGCTATAAATTAGGAATAATTACTTTATAGTAAGGCTACAAATTAGGAAGATAACTAATTAATATATTTGTTACCTATTTAAAATAGTAAAAAAAATATTCTCAACCAATCAAGACTTCTAATATTAATTAAAAAACTAAAATCCTAGAGAATTAGATTAAAGGTATTCACAATCCAAGATTATTTAAAATTTGAAAACATGTATGGTAATATGTATTAGTATGGATATATATGGTATGATTAGGATAGGATTTTAGAAGTGTTTAAATTTGAATTTAATTAAGATAATAATTATTTTTCAATTAATTTAACTAATATAAATTTTCTCATCCAATCAATTGTTTTCTAAAATAATTAAAACAATCACAATTTAAAAAAATGACACGTAGGATTGGAAGGTTTTTGATTGGTTGAAAATGAAAACACCTTCTGTAATATATATATAGGTAGATATATATATATATATATATATATATATATATATATATATATATATATATATATATATATATAGCTTAACAAAAATTACATAAACCTGAGCATTAATGCAATGGGAAGTAACAAATGTGAAGATGGAGAAATCAGTGTGAAATCAAAGTAAACCATATTTGTTTCCACCCAACAAAACCTTAAATAAAGAATTTTACTACTGCATTTTTTACTGGAGAAATATTTCTGTCAATATCCTTACCCAAATTTCGAATTCCGACAAGAAAGGCGAACTTCGCAAAAAGCAAAGGATCCAAACTATTTCATCAAAACAAAATCTTATACGAAACAGAACGAGACGTTTCAAGTGTTTAAGTCTTGGTTCAAGACTCCCAAGAACAATATTTGCAGTCAAATTATTGGAAGGAAACTAAATAAGAAAGACATTATTAACTACATATTCTTGTTTCTTTTTCTTTCTATTTTTTTTTCTTAAAAAAAAACATTACCTATGGAGCTATTCTTTCTCCCCATTTTCCTCTTCTTTTTTTTCGTTTCTGTTTACATCTACTACACATTTCTCAATCCAAAATCTCAAAAAACCCCAAAAGCAGGCTTCAAATCATACCTAATAATCGGAGGTAGTATTAAATAAAGTTAATTAAGGGTAAAGTTGGAAAAAACGTGACAAATGTTTATATCAAATTTTAAATTTATCAAAGGGTAAAGTTGAAAAAAACGTGACAAATGTTTATATCAAATTTTAAATTTATCAAACAAGTGAAATGTATCAATTATTTAGGAATGAAGATACTATAAAGAGAAATATGTCCAATAGCATAATCCTCTAGTTATAGTATTTCTCAGGGTCAATTTTATTTTGGTCTCTGTAAATGGCTCGTAGTGTCAAGTTCGTCCATGAAATTTCAGAAATGTCAACATCGTCCATAGAAATGGCTCGCAATTTCAAGTTCGTCTCTGTAAATAGCTTACAGTTTCAAGTTCATCCCTAAAATTACAGAAATGTCAACCCCGTATATAGAAATGACTCGCAATGTCAAGTTCGTCCCTTAAATTTCAGAAATGTCAACCTCCATACCAAGTAATGTTGGGGTCTACAAAAAAATTTTATATATATATATTTTGCAGTTTGATCTTGATTTCATTATAATCAGTTTTTAATTTCGTTTATGTGAATTTACAACTTTCACTTCGTGTTTATTAGTATAGAGTTAGTCAACGACGGAAGGACTTTTTAGAACAGGAGGGTCATTTCTAGGGACGAGGTTGAAATTTCTGAAATTTTAAGGACGAACTTTACACTACGAGCAAGTTCTAGAGATAGGGTTGACATTTATGAAATTATAGGAATGAACTTAACACTGTGAATCATTTACAGGGACCAAAATGAAATTCACTATATTTCTCATCATAGTCAGCCGTGTGGATTTGGTATGGTTGGATTCATAAAATAAATAATTTTTTCACCACGATTCCAATGCGGAACGGGTATTTGACTGCTGAGATTGATTTTTTTTAAAAAGCATATGTTCTGATTTTAAGAACAGGTGTTCGCATTTAGCAAAAAAACGCTTGTTTTCACGTAAAAAAATTGTTCTGCATGTACAAAAAAAAACCCTATTCGACATAGGAGCCGGACTGTAATTTTTTGGGGTGGTTTGGTGCTTAGCGAATGTAGTAATAACTAGTTTTGTCCAAGAATTATATACCGGTTGCCTTATATTTTAAGATTTCTAATTTTATTATCAAACTCAAATAAAAATTAGATGACTCAATACTTGATGATTCGTATCTAAACTTAATCAAAGAAAGTTTGATCTTCAATATGAGTTTCAAATAAGAATAAATCTAGATCAAATCCAAGCCAATTACACTTGATCTAGAACTAGAAGGACAAATCAATTTAAGGTACATGTGACTTTCTCAAGCATTTCAAAATGATTTTTTTTTCTCTTTTGACTAATGAATTAAATTTAAGATGAAAAGAAACAAAGAATCTGAAACAAAAATAAGTCACAATTTTGTAGTTTTGGCTAGTTCTACATATTTGCAGAAGCATATCTACAAGGAGGGACGGATCTACAGTAAGGTGAGTGGAGTCAAATGACCTCAGTGAATTTTTTTTTAATTATATATAATATATTTTACTCCATTTAGATAATAAATGTATAAATTACCCCAGTGAATTGTTGTGTATATCAAATGACCCCAGTAAATTATATTTCTGGATCCATCACTATCTACAAGGTAGGTAGTTGAAAGTTTTTAATCACAATATAGAGTAAGTTGGGATGATAATTAATGGCAGAAATCGCTATTTATGTCTTTTCTTTTTTCTTTTCTTTTTTTACGTTTTTGTGTTTTTAGCAAAAACATTTAATTAGACTATTTTTAACACAATTATTTGCGGGCTATTAAATATGTCTAATTAGTGAAACCGACTCAATTCAACCAAAAAATCATGTGGGTCGCATATATTTTTAAATCCTAATTAAATTAGGATCCGATTTCTAAATTGTCTGCCCTAAGTTGATGACTTCTTTTCGTTATCATAATATGAAAACTTGTTTTTTAAAATCCAAAGAATGTTTGGTAATTTTTTTTAGTTATCAAAGTCGGACATCTATTGATCAAAATAAGTTTGAAATTTAGTCAGGTAAAAAGCTCTCACAGCTCCTAAATTATTCGCTTTTTATTTTTATTTTTACCATAGGAGAGAAATCGTCAAGTTTTACCCTGAACTATCCATACATATCAACCCTGACCCTTCCATCTATTTCTATCGTTAACCTCTAAAAGAAAGGCAAAAACTGAGGATAAATAGTTATTTTGGTCACTAAAGTTTTTTCGGCCTGTCACTTTGGTTAAAAATGAATTTTTTTAACTTTTTTCATCACTAAAGTTTTTTCGGTCTGCCATTTTTGTCAAAAACTTTAGTGACCTAAATGGCATAATGAAGAAACTTTAGTGACCAAAATGGCAGACCGAAAAAAATTTAATGACGAAAAAAGTTTTAAAAAAACTCATTTTGACCAAAATGACAGGCCGAAAAAACTTTAGTGACCAAAATGGCTATTAATTCTAAAAATATGTTCTTTTCGATAATATATATAAAAAACTAAAAAAGAAAAAATATAAAAAATTCTCAAAAGGGTTCACAAAATGACAATTTTTATTATGTTCAATAAACCATAAAGTTGCAAACAAGATGTTTTGAGAGGGAAATGTTGGCGTCCAATCCATTTTTTAGGTTAGTTTTTATTTTTCTTTTTAGTTATGATATAGATTATCGACATAACTCCGGCTTTTGCCTTTTCGTCATAGAGTAACGATAGATATTGCTGGAAGGGTCATGTTTGATACGTTTGTATAGTTATAGGAAAAAACTTAGTGTTTTATGTCCGAGGATAAAAAACAAAAAACGCGAATAGTTTGGAGGGCATTGATGTTTTGTTACCCACAATAGTATTTTAAAAATTACTCTTTAAATTAAAAACTATTAATTTATTGATTAATTGGCATTTTTTTACATTAATAAATTTTTTTGGTCCCAACACTAATAATTTATTGAAATATTACTGTGATTCTTAATTTAAAAAATTTGTTTTTTCCACGAATAAAATTAAGTTGTCTAATTTTTTCATCTGACTATTGAGATGGTGTCTACACTTGAAATAAAATTCAAAATCTAAAGCAAATCTCGAATGGCCTAATAGGGGCAAATACCCTTCTGTGTACCCATTTCTGTGCCCAATCAATCACAATTCACCATGATTATATATAATTAAAACAAATTATCACATGACAAATTCTTATTGGTTGGGCACATAAATGTATCAATAAACTAACGATTTAACTTTTCTATGAAAGGCAACCAAGCGCCCCATCAACCAGTTCGGATCCTATGCGTAATAGTTTTTTTTTAATACGTATGAAACGCCTTCATAACATGTTTTTTGAGATTTAGGACATGTGTTCTTCTGAGGCTAAAAAACAGAACATGTGTTCTGAAGCTAAAAATATGGGTTCGTTTTAAATCAATTTTAACCGTTAAAATTATAATTCAACGGAAAAGGAAAATTTCGCACGTGCGTGATTATCCCGTACATCACTGGAGCCAGCTTCCCCATCAGCAGGATCTGTATTTAGGTTGAATTGGTTACATGTATTACAATAATTAATAAAACAATAGCCATGGAAGCAGTGGATAGAATCTCAAACCTTCCCATGATAGCCATTGATCTTATTATCATAGAAAAAATGTCTGTTAAAGATGCAGCAAAGGCTAGCATTTCATCAAAGAAGTGTAGACATATCTGGATTAATAGCCCATGTCTATTGCTTGACAAGCAATTTTCCAATGACATAAGAAATAAAAGATCAAAGGCAAAATTTCAGAATGATTTTGTACACATAATCAATAGAATACACTTACAACACACTGGAACCACTATAAAGAAAATTATTATTGACATTTCAGATTTAAGTACAACAACTTACTCCGATGTCGATCTATGGATGTTGTTCCTATCGAAAAACGGTGTGCAAGAACTCATTCTTGATAATTCAAAGACGAATCCTTACAAATTGCCTTCTTCTATTTTCAAGTTACCTGAACGTCTCGAATTGTATTTTCATGTTATCAAGTAGTACATTGGAGGCTTTGGCAAGCTCAATATCCCAGAGATCAAAGATACAACTCTGACCAAAGTTGAGCACAATGCACAAATCTAGTTTAACAAAAAATAAATAAACCTTGAGCCGGCAAATATGCAACGGGAAGTAACTAGAAAATGATGATCAATTACTAGAGAGACGGCAAAAGTGAAGATGGCAAATTCATTGCGAACTCAAAATAAACCATATTAGTTGCCACCCAACAAAAACCTTAAATAAAGAATTTTACTGGAGAAACATTTCTGCTTTGGTTGATGCTCGTGAGAACTGCATAAGTTTTTTAGCGATCCTTATCCGCTGATTCAGATCATGCGATGGCTTCTCGTGAATAAAGATTCTTTCTAGTAAAGGGGAACAACTCAATAGTAGCTTGACAATGGCAAGTTCAACTTCTACACCCGTAAAGTCTACCATCTTTACCGTACCAAGTTGTTCTATACTTTGATTCATGATATCTGGTTGGCCCAAGTAAGTTAGAGCCTTTTTATCATCGACCACACTGTCGTCAGCCTACAAGAGAGGAATGCAAAATTAGTTGAACCAGCCGGAATTTCTATAAGAATAAGTTCTAATAAGTCTACAAATATGTCAATATCCTTACACAAAGTTCGAATTCTGACATGAAAGGAGAACTTCGTAGTAAGCAAAGTATCCAAACTATTTCATCAAAACAGAATCTTATACGAAACAGAACGAGACTTTTCAAGTGATTAAGTCTTGGTTGAAGGCTCGCAGGAACCTTATCTGCAGTCAAATTCTTGGAAAGAAAGTAAACAAGAAACACATTAATTAGCTATTCTTGTTTCTGATTCTTTTTCTTTTTTTTTTTTGAGAATCAGAAAACATTACCTTAGTCAAGTACAAGAAATGCTAGACAAGGGCTCACCTCAGTAACAAGTCCAGACATGATAAACTCAGAAATATTTGGCCAGCATCCAAGAAAGTTCGACAAATTGATCTTCTCACCGTCTCTCTGATTTTTAAATCTATTTTCCAAACCAATATATGCATATTCTATGTCTTTGCAGATCATATAAGAACTTATTTCCAGATCCTTATTTCCATTAAAATATAAATATTTAAGACTTGGAGCATGTATACGAACATTGCCAATACCTTGACATTTCATTAAAGCTAAACTAGTGAGAAGAGGAACCTCCAGGACAAAAGACTCCAGAGTTGTATGTATGATCTCGAGCTTATTGAGCTTGCCGAAGCCTCCAAATGTACTACATGGTAACTTGAAAATACAATCCGAGACGCTCAGAACTCTAATTTCAGGAAATAGGAAAATACAAGTAGGCAATTTGTAAGTATTCGGCTTTGAATTATCAAAAATGAGTTTCTCCAAACCCTTTTTCGACAGGAACAGCATCCATAGATCGACATCCGAATAACGTGTTGGATTTAAATCTGAAATGTCAATAACAAATTTCTTTATAGTAGTTCCAGAGTGTTGTAAGAGAATTCTATTGATTATGTATACGAAATCATTCTGAAATTGAGCCTCTGATCTTTTACTTCTTATGTCATTGGAAAATTGCTCGTCAAGCAATATACATGGGCTATTAGCCCATATATATCTCCACTTCTTTGATAAGATACTTGTCTTTGCTGCATCTTTAATAGACATTTTTGCTATGATAAGATCAATGGCTATCATGGGAAGGTTTGAGATTCTATCCAATGCTTCCATGGCTATTGTTTTATTACCACGTTCTTCCATAATAAATACAAATCCTGCAAGACAAATATTAGTAAGCTAATGAACTCCATGGGGTATAATGGAAAATTCTAAGGTAAAGCACACTTGTGGGACTGACCACACAGTTCTCTCATATGAGTGAGTTGGGGCGTGACCTACTTTGCAGGTAGACCTCACCCCTAACTAATATGAAAAAGTTGTGGGTCAGTCACGGCATAAGGGTGTGCGTTCGGTAATTCAGTTCGGTAATTGAGTTCAGGATGAAATTTAGAGACGAAATTCGATTTTGTAATTAGTAATTTCTTGAAAATAAAAGAATTAATATAGTAAAATATATTTTGAAATAATTTTAGTAATTCGGTTTTAAAAAACAAATTTCAATTCGGATCGGTATTTCGGTTATACCAAATAGTAAACACCCATACAAGGGCGACTCTATACCCAAGTGACCCAAGTATAAACTACCAGAGTAGTAAACTATAAGTGGAAATTCGTGGGAAAGATAAGCAATTTATATTCTTGTCAAGCAATATAAGAATTTCTCAGGTCCCTTTCTGTTAACATCTCATGAGAAGATTGAGGAGCCCTCATCACAAACTCAACCTCTGGCGTCGAATTAATTGAAGAATTTTTTTTTTAAAAAAGAAAAAGGATGGGCTTCTGAAACAACAAAAAAATTCCAATTTCCAAAAAAAAATAAAAAAATCACGGATTTATCAGAGAATTTACCTTCGGAGACCGGAGTGAGAGGGAAACGGTGCCGCGTGCAACGGTTCTAGCCGGAGAACAACTGGAGAAGAAGAAGACTTGGAGGTTGGAGCGCAGGGGGCCAGCGGAGACGTTTTAGTTTTTAGGGTTTTAACTTTAAGGTATGTGTTATATAACCCGCGGGCGGCCCGTGATCAGTTTGATCCACTGCGCAGGTCGCGGGTTAAACGGTCCGGGCTAAAAAGTCGGTATTTTGCGGATTAGCATATCCTTAGGCTTCACTACGAATTTTCTCCTTTTTTTTCAAGCATGTTTTAATTTTTTTTTTGCTCAAAAGTGCCCACGCCCCCTAAATTATTTCGGATTTTGGTATTTAACCTTCAACTAAAAAACGTCAAGTGTTTGAACCTGAACTTTTTTGAAGTATCAATTGTACCCCTTCCATCTAATTTCTCCGTTAAATAATAACGGAAGGTACCTATGTGACACCCACATGATAAAAATGGGGCAAATTTGACAAAATAAATTAATCTTTAAAAAAAAATTAGAAACAACTTAAGCAATTTTTGCTAAATAACTTAAGAATGACTTACATGAAATTATGTTAAACTCCATGAAAGTTGTAACTAATTATACCGAGTTTTTTAATTTAGTTTTGAGCAAAAAAGATAGTCAATATCTTCATCGTATCTCATAACAACCTAAGCATTACTTCCATAATTCTTTTTGCCACAAATTGAAAAATACCATTTACTCATTTATCAAGATTTCTTGAATCAATTTCCAATGGGAGATCACATTTTCTTTTCAAGGATTTAGAGTTTTCTAATTTTGGATGTTAAGAAAATTAGGAAGGGTTCAGAAGATTTGGGAGGATTTTTCCATTTTCTAATTAATTTATTTTGTCAAATTTGCCCCATTTTTATCATGTGGGTGTCACATAGGTATCTTCCGTTATTATTTAACGGAGAAATTGGATGGAAGTGGTAGCATTAATACTTCAAAAAAGTTCAGGGTCAAGTACTTGACGTTTTTTAGTTGAGGGTCAAAAACTAAAATCCGAGATGATTTAGGGAGCGTGGCACTTTTTACCCTTATTTTTTGGGGGGTCTAAAAGCCAACTAATGTGATTTTAATATTATCTTACAATAATTAGTTCCCTCTCCACTAATCTCCTCCCCCGTACCAAATATATATATATATATAAATGAAAAACCTTTTTATGCTCTTTAGAATATGTAAAAATACATATTGTAGACACTGGAAATTTACCAAATTAATTTCCTAATATTATTGTGTGGTCCGTCAAAATTGAAATATTTGGACTAATTAAATGCGAACAAGTGGCAAAGTTTTAGCCTTTGCCCAATCAAAATCTAAGAAGTCTTGTGACAAATGAAATTGAGCCACGTCACTATTGGAGAAGATTCGGCCAATCAAATTATTTCTATTTTCTTAATTTATATTAAGTTAGTTAGGAATATAATTAATTTAACAATTATTTATTAAATTGTTAGAAATATCAAATTCAAATTTCAAGTGTGATCATGTTCACATTTCATCCTAAGTCTATAAATAGTGGCTAAGTGTGTTGATGGAGGGGACAGAAAAATTATCATTGGCAAGTAGCGAAGCTCTGACAAACAGAGGTTTTCACCAACTTGCTCTCAAATCCTCAAGTCAAATTCGCGGTCTTCTTCATCAAATCAGAGGGAGTTCCCAAATCCGAAATTAAGCTACAAAACACCGAGTCAAATCGACGAGAAGAATCAGCGGATCCAATTCTCAAAATCGAGAATAATTCGGAGATTGTAACTACATTTTAGTTAATCTAAATTATCATTTGTTCCGATTTACTTGTTTTGTTTGTTTATTTTACAGACGAGTATTTTGTGTGTACAAATTTTTGGAGTTCACGGTGGGACCATCTCTGCCGCTCATCTCTTCTCGTCAAGAACAAATCACATCAATGGCTTCAAACAACAACACTGTCAAAGTTACTGGAAAATCTGCTGGAAAGAAAACTGTATCTGCCGGAGCAAGCATGGATTAGGTCATGCCAGATGTTTACACCAGACCAACTACTCGAATGATGGCGAGAGCTCTTGCCCAGAAGGAAATACAAGGAGAAATTGATGATCGTCCTACCTTCAACTACACAAGTCCGATCTTCAATGACACTGTTTCGCCTTTGGGAGCGGAAGGAGATGTTCATGCTTCTCTGAATGCAGCTTTGTCACTTCTATATCAGAATTCTGCATCCAAAGGATTGACTCAAGATGATGATGAGACATTTACTGGTTCTTCGTCTGAGACTCCTCAAGTACCAAATTCAAGCATGTTCTGCCACGAGGCTTCATCTGCAACTTCGATCATGCCTGTTATGATGGCGGATATATCACCCATTGAAGAACAGCTGGCACACTTAGCAAAAGTGGTAGAAGGGCTCACAAAGCACTGTGAAAGACAAGAACTCACAATTGCTCAATTGCTGAATCGCCTCGATACTAACGCTGGAGAAGGTAGTCAAGCCATCTCAAGGCAATCTGATCTCCCAAAAGATGATGGGCATGAAAATAAATCACCAAAAGAACCTCCAACTGGTGACAAAGTTACAGAACCAAAAGATGTGCATAATATCCAAATCTCTTATGATGGATCAATCAAGGCAGACCAATTAAAGGACTTTATCATGGGCACGATAAAAGACAAGTATGAAGGGAGCACGAAATCTTCTTCCGGTTACGTTAAGCCCTACACCAAGAGGAATGATGACATGAAGATGCCGGCGGGATATCAACCACCTAAAATCCAACATTTTGATGGAAAGGGAAACCCGAAGCAACATATTGCACACTTTGTTGAGACATGCAACAATGCGGGCACGTATGATGATCTTCTTGTCAAACAATTTGTTCGATCCCTCAAAGGAAATGCTTTTGATTGGTACACCGATTTGGCACCCGGATCCATCAATAGTTGGGAACAACTTGAGACTGAGTTATTGAATCGCTTTTATAGCACTCGTCGTATTGTAAGCATGCTGGAGTTGAGTCATACTAAGCAGTGGGACAGTGAAAGTGTGATTGATTACATCAACCGATGGAGAAATCTAAGCTTGGATTGTAGATATCGTCTTTGTGAAAAGTCTGCAAAAGATGTGCATCCAAGGAATGCATTAGGGCCTTGAATACATCCTCAAGGGCATTCAACCAAAGACATTTGAAGAACTGGCTACTCGTGCAGTCTCAAGGAACACAAAAATCAAGGTGTGCCAGTCTCCGAACCACATAAGAAAGAAAAGCAAGATATCAAGAAGGTGATTAAATCTTCTTCTGAAGCCAATGATTCCATGACAACAACTACTGCACCTGTCAAAATTTCTACCAAGGTGAATAAAAAGGTTACTGAGAATGTAGATGTCTCCCAAGATGCTAGCAGGAAAATATTGACATTGAAAGAAATGCAAGGCAAAGTGTACCCCTTTCTAGATTCAGATGTTGCAGAAATGTTTGATGAAATGTTGAGAGCATAAATGATTGAGTTACCTGAAATGAAGCGACCAGAAGAAGCAGGACGAATTACAGATCCAAATTATTGCAAGCATAAATGTTTCATATTCAAGGATAAGATCATGGAGTTGGCTCGTAAAGGGCGTATTCTTCTTGAAGAAGAAAAAGTAACTGCAAATCAAACAAGCATTATTCGTGGCTCACCTCGACCCGCAACTGCGATTGTTTCTTCTTCACAATTCATCACTATCAAGTTCGGGGAATTTGACCATGTAACATTTGAAGTTGAATTTTGGCCCGATTCTCCGGCTAAGGAAGCCTCCCGATGCTCTGTTGAGAATTTTGATACCATGTCTGTAAGCAATGATATAGGTGGCTTTGATTCAGAAGGATGGACATTGGTAAAACGGAGAAAAAATCATAAATCAAATAGTAGAAGTCCAATTGAGAAATACAAAATGTTGAGAAGGAAGGCCCCCAGAAGGATAGAAATCCAACCAAAGATTCAGGATGAAATGGTCAAACCCTCATATGATCTAAAAGACCGACAACCTATTACACTAGGGGAGTCCTTTCCAAGAAGACTTTTAGATGAGTTCGATGTTGTCTCTTGTTTTGCTACACATGTAGAAGGGGAAATTGGTTTCGAGAATACTTCTCCATGGAAATCTCTTGAGGACGCTAAGCAATGTTTGGCCAATGAAGCATCAGTCTCAAAAGTTGTAGCTTGTATGACTGCAATCTCTTTCAATGATGATGATCATGTTGCTAGGATCAAAATCGCATAATAAGCCATTGTTCGTGACTTGCTATTCGCGAGAAAGAAAGGTGAATAGAATATTGATAGATGGAGGTTCTGCTGTTAATATTCTTCCTCTGCGTACGTTGAAAGCATTAGAAATTCATATGGAAGAACTATCACAAAGTCGCCTTATGATTCAAGGATTTAATCAAAGAGGGCTAAAGAGCACTTGGGACAGTAAGGTTGGATTTAGTCATGGATGATTTGACATCAAGCGTTCTTCTTCATGTCATTGATTCTAAAACCACCTACAACATGCTCTTAGGAAGGCCTTGGCTTCATGAAAATGGTGTCGTGCCATCCACTTTGCATCAATGTTTCAAATATGTTAGCAATGGTGTTATGAAAAATGTGGTAGCTGATGATAAACCTTTTAGTGAAACAGATTCTCACATTGTGGATGCCAAATTCTACTTTCGTGGGCAAAATGTGACATTTGCAAAGGACCAATCAACAACGAAAATGGAGATTCCAAAGTTTAAGGAGTTGTTGCGTGTGAAAGATGATAAGGCGGAAATTGATACAACATCGCCTGCTTCTTCTCAAGAAGGTTCTCCTGTTTTACGTTATATTCCAAAATCGATGAGGAAAAAGGGGCAATCCCCTCTTATTGAAGTCGAAGAATTGAAGGACCTCACTCTTCCATTGACTAAAATTGAAGCAGTCAAGAAAGTAAAACTAATCTTGGAGGGGTTTGTGTACCCCGTTGAAAGATTGAAGATGGAGCATGGCATGCTACCTTCTGAAAGGACAAAAGAGGGCTTCGATCCGAATGCATATAAACTTCTTGCTAAGGCTGGATATGATTCTCAAAGTCCCAATACTTTGGGAAAGCTCATCCTTGAGATTGTTGATGCAAAGGTCCATGGCTTAAATGAAACTCAAAGAATGCTGAAAGAAAAGGGTTATTCTGTTGAAAGTTCTCGTGTTGGTCTTGGATACAAACAATCTTCTCCTGTGTGCATTGTCATAAAAAGAGCAAGCAATTTCTATAACTCAGTGCAAGATGAAAACTCAAAGGATAATCGAAGGTCTGTCTTTGATCGATTGGGAAATTATGACTCCTGTTTGTCGGTATTTGATCGCTTGGGGCCTAAAAGAATTAGGTCGGCCAAAAAGCACGTATGGAAGAGACTTGGAGTGACAAAGAATCTCCAACAAAAGCAAAATGTTGAATTATCTTTGGTTGGAAATGAATGTCGCAGCTTGATACCTTCAAGAATGAGGAGGAAAACTATACTTCTTGTGAAATGTGATGAGGTGTTGAAGGCTAAGTTGCTTGGTTCATCTAATCACATCACATTTTCACAGAATGCAACTCCTCGACCGGTTCCACGACGACGTGATCCAATTCTTGTTGAACTTCAAAGGTTAATCGCAGTTGGTTACATCCATGAGGGTATCAATCTGACTATCCAAAATGTGCAATGGGGTAGTAAAAGAATTCGAAGGCTTGTTGCAACTAACCCTACAAGGAATCCTGCAAGAAGAGAAATCGATGAACGGGAAGATGATGAAGTTGCATCTCACCATATTACCATTGTCGATGAAGAGTTTTTCAATGAGGAAGATACCGAGGATGCCCCTCCCGAGCTTGAAGAGGGTGTAAAAAACACTGTAGATGAATTGAAAGAAATAAACTTGGGCACTAAAGAAGACAAATGTCCAATCTTCATAAGTGCATTTCTGTCGCCAAAGGAAGAGCAATTTTATGTTCAACTCTTGCATGAATTCAAAGATGTCTTTGCATGGAGATATAAAGAAATGCCAGGTCTAGATCCAAAAGTTGATGTCCACCATTTGGCCGTGAAGCGAGGGGCAAGACCAATAAAACAAACTCAAAGGAGATTTCGCCCTGAATTAATTCCTCAGATTGAAACAGAAGTCAACAAGTTGATTGAAGCTGGATTCATCCGTGAAGTCAAGTACCCCGCATGGATATCCAATATTGTGCCCGTGAGAAAGAAGAATGGACAACTTCGAGTCTGCGTTGACTTCAAAGATCTGAATAACGCATGCCCCAAAGATGATTTTCCACTTCCAATCACTGAGATAATGGTCGATGCGACAATGGGACATGAGGCGTTGTCATTCATGGACGGCTCGTCTGGTTATAATCAAATACGCATGGCGCCGAAGGATGAAGAACTCACCCCTTCCGTACACCTAATGGTATTTATTGCTACAAAGTGATGCCATTTGGGTTGAAAAATGCAGGTGCAACATGCCAGTGGGCCATGCAAAAGATCTTTGACGACATGCTACACAAAATAGTTGAGTGCTATGTTGATGATTTGGTGGTGAAAACACGTGAACGGAAAGATCATCTGGGGCACCTAAGAAAGGTTTTTGAACGACTTCGTCGCCATCAACTAAAGATGAATCCTTTCAAATGTGCATTCGGAGTCACCTCTGGGAAGTTCTTGGGCTTCATTGTGCGTAAGCGAGGCATTGAGATCGATCAAGCCAAAATTGACGCCATACTAAAGATGCCTGAGCCGCGTACTGTGAGCGAAGTAAGAAGTCTCCAAGGAAGATTGGCGTATCTCCAACGATTCATTTCAAATCTCGATGGAAGATGCCAGCATTTTAGTCGCTTGATGAGAAAGGGAATGCCATTTAAATGGGATGATTCCTGCAGCAATGCATTCAAAAGTATCAAATCTTACCTGACAAAGCCCCTTGTTTTGGCTGCCCCGTACATGGAAAACCGCTATTTTCATACATTGCTACATAAGAAAGTTCTGTGGGAGCCTTGCTTGCTCAAGAAAATGAAAGGGGTAAGGAAAATGCATTGTATTATTTAAGCAAGATGATGACTCCGAATGAGCTCAAATATTCGCCAATAGAAAAATTATGCTTGACACTTATTTTTGTGATACATAAATTAAAGCATTACTTCCATGCTCACACAGTTCATCTTATCTCTAAAGCAAATCCAATCGAATATGTCATGACAAAACCTGTGTTATCTGATCGTTTGGCAAGGTGGTATCTACAACTGCAACAATTTGAAATTGTGTACATCCCTCAAAAGGCTGTGAAAGGGCAAGTTCTAGCTGACTTCTTGGCTGACTATCCTGCAGAATGGGAGTTGAATGATGATTTTCTCGACGAAGACATGCTTGTAGTTGAAATCTTACCTCCATGGAAGATGTATTTTGATGGTGCTGCTCATCAAGGTGGTGCTGAGGCTGGAATAGTCTTCGTCACTTCTGAAGTTGACGTGCTGCCATATTCATTTAACTTGACCTAACAGTGTTCGAATAATATTGCTGAGTATCAAGCTTTTATCTTGGGATTAGAAGTGGCCGTTGATTTGAAGCAGTTGAAACTTAGGATCTTTGGGGACTCTAAACTGGTCGTTAATCAAGTTCTTGACATATATGAAGTGAAGAAACCAGAATTGCTTCCTTATTGCAAGTATGCCAAATTGTTGATGAACTGGTTAGGCGATGTAGAGATAGATCATATTCCAAGGAGTGAAAATAAACAAGCTAATGCCTTAGCCAAACTTGACTCTACTCTTTCTTTCCCAGGTTCACAAACTCAAGTCTCGATTTGTCAAAGTTGGATTGTTCCACTTCTGTTTGAAGACGAAGAAGAAGAAGAGGAACAAGATGAAGAACATGAGTCTAATGCTATTTCTGTTTGTGATATTGAAAAAGAAGATTGTCGCCAACCATTGATTGACTACTTGTGTTATGACATCTTGCCTGAGGAGCCGCGAAAAAGAAGTGATGTTCGTCATCGTGCTCCAAGATTCTTTTACTAAAAGCATACACTCTATCGGCAATCATTTGAAGGTGTTCTCTTACGTTGTTTAGGAGATGAAGAAGCTATGAAGGCATTAGAAGAAGCCCATTCTGGCATTTGTGGTGCTCATCAATCTGGACAAAAGCTTCATTTTCGAATAAAAATGATTGGATATTATTGGCCTACAATGGTGAAGGATTGTTTGGATTATTCTCGTCGATGCCAAACTTGTCAATTTCATGCAAACTTGTCAATTTCTAGGAGAGATTGGCATTTAAAGATTGGAGAAGCTTTGTGGGCTTACCATACAACATTCTGAACTCCTACTCAAGCTACTCCGTATGCATTGGTGTATGGTGTTGAAGCCGTTCTTCCACTGGAGCGTCAAATACCTTCATTAAGGATAGCTGTCCAAGAAGGGCTCACTGAGGAGGAAAACGCACGTTTGCGCCTTGAAGAGCTGGAGGCTTTGGATGAGAAAATATTGGAAGCTCAACAACGTTTGGAGTGTTATCAAGCTCGACTCTCTAAAGCTTTTAACAAGAAAGTCCGTCCACGTTCTTTCCAAGTTGGTGATATGGTACTGGCTGTACGAAGACCAATCATCTTTCCACAAAAGATCAAGAAATTTACACTAAAGTGGGATGGCCCGTATGTAGTGCAAGAAGTCTACACAAATGGTTCCTACAAGCTTGCCGACAAAGATAGTTTGAAAGTTGGACCCATTAATGGAAAGTTATTGAAACGATACTACGCGTGAAAAGCAAATTGCTCCTTGACTGTACGAGCCTAAACTGCAAGGTTACTCCTGGCCCGCATGAGTATAAACTGTGAAAGGTAACCACCAAAGGTGTAGTATGCGGTTAAACTGCTGAAACATCCCCAACAAGTCCAAGTTGGCAAAAACGGATACTCCTGGCCCGCACGAGTATAAACTGTGTACGCCCCCTCCCAAAAAAATAATAATGATTCACTTCATTTTGAACTACGGTTGACTTGATTCCTTTTTGGGATACGTAGGCAGCTTAGAAATTCATTTCTGAGTTCAGTCATAACAATTAAACATTCATGGTGCTTCCCATTAAAAATAATAAAAAAAATTGTAAGTTGTATTGGAGATGAAAATAACAAAAAAAAAATTGACTAGTCTTGTTTGATCAAGAATCAAGTGCAAAACAAATGGCATTGAAAATATTATTATGTTTCTCAAGCTCAGTAAACAAGTGGTACAATGAGAATCCTATCAAATCCTAAACTTGTAATTGACCAGTTCAGCTAGACTTGCTTCAAAGACACACTCAGTTTGTTCCAAGTCTTGCATAACTTCATCAGATTGGAAAGAAGTACTCTCAATAGCAGAAATTTCTTCCTTCTTCGAGACTGCCTCTGTTTGAATCTTCTTCACTTTCTCTTGACTGTGCTCGATAGAGGATTGAACATGCTTCTTTTGCTTCTCCAAGTCCTTCAGTTGCATTTCAAGTGCCTTTTGCTTATCTTGAATAGTGTTGAGTTCTGCAGTCAACGTAGTTAGCTAAGCGGTTTCGGCTTCCTCACTTGCTGTGATATCCCCAAATTGTTCTTTAGCGCTAGAAAGAGATGCAAGATACGCGTCCCGTGTCATCGTATCATTTGTTTCAGACCTTGATCACTTTCTCTTGACTGTGCTCGATAGAGGATTGAACATGCTTCTCTTGCTTCTCCAAGTCCTTCAGTTGCATTTCAAGTACCTTTTGCTTATCTTGAATAGTGTTGAGTTCTGCAGTCAACGTAGTTAGCTAAGCGGTTTCGGCTTCCTCACTTGCTGTGATATCCCCAAATTGTTCTTTAGCGCTAGAAAGAGATGCAAGATACGCGTCCCGTGTCATCGTATCATTTGTTTCAGACCTTGATGAATCATATTGACGAGCCTTCTCAAAGAGGTCACGAAACATCGCTTCTACATGTGCAATATCTATAGAAGTCATCTTCTTCATTTCCGCTAGAATTACATCAACTTCTCCGTCAATAGAAGAAATGGAGTCAATGAGAGTGTGGGAAGATGAGATTCTCTGATCAAATTGGCCCCATTAAATTCAGAAACAGCAATAGCAGGGGACTCTTTAGAAGACTTTGCTTTCTCAGGGAATGAAGTCAATGCATTTGTGGTTGTTTGTTTGACCGGTACTGCTATAGGACCACTAACTGATGACGGAACAAAATCTGGGCTCTGTCTTGTGTTGCCATCACTCTCACATAAGTCCATAACATCTTCAATTTGCGTGCTTTCACCACCAAAGGGGGGCAAATTATTCCAAGTTCTGAGGAACTTCAAGTGCGTCCAACTAAAAAGATGGAACAAATGTTAATTCATGTTTGAATGATACTCTAAAAAAAAATTCACAAGATTCACTAATAAAGGAAATGCACTTACATGAGCAACCAAATCCTGGAGTGGCATAGTAGAGCTAGGAATACCCCTCAAAAAAACCCAGAAGAAAGCGTATCATCTTCTAAAGTTCTCTTTCTTTTGGGAGGCCGGTTCCAAGGACGATCTTGTTCAGCATCGGTATTACTTCCACTAGATCGAGATACATGAGTAGGTGCCGCCGAAGAACTCGCTATCTTAGATGGAAGTTTTGGTGCCTCAGGGATATACAAAGATGTCTTGTGCGGCTGAGAGACAACTATATCTTTAGACGAACCCCCAACCTCAACAATAGATGGAGGCCTCTTGGAATTCATGGGTTTCACAATGAACATGCTATTTGAGTTCCTATATGACTTCGAACTCCACCAAACCTCATACTCCTTAGTGGAAAGTGGACTTGCGAACGACGATAACACGGTCAACTTAGACCTCGTCTCAAGACAAACAAAGGATTCCCATAGTCTGATCACATCTTCAAGGGTGGCGGAATAAAACCTCTCTCTAACAATACCAGGAACATCTTGACAATATCCAAACTGCCGGAAAATCTGTGTGGACTATAAAGCTCAGTCAAATAAATATTGTCACGACGGTGGGTTAAGATATTGGAGCGAATGCTAATAAGATAATCAGACCAATATGAAGAGAGATTCCCATGATCGGCCAAAGTCCTCTCGTCTGTGTCAGCAAAGCTGCGAGAATCCAAATGCGAGATTTTTACTTTATGGAAAACAAGTAGTGCTTCAGAAACCTCGAGATATTTGGACATTTTTTCTCTCCACAGAATTTTGTCATTGCAGCTTCCGCGATATAACCTAGATGAGCAAAGTGGGTGTCAAAGTGTTGAGCAATCCATCCGTGGACATAATGAATGGGAAATACGGCTCGACAACTCTTCAACGATGAGGCTTGCACAACTTTGTTCAAACCATTATAGATACTTGCTATAACAGGTATAGCAAGAGAGAACTTCTCGCCTATTGCCATGTGGCTCGCCACCTTGAAAACACTTGGACGAATATGGCTAGCCTTCCCACTGTGAAGAAGAAACTTGCAAATCCAGCAGGATAAGAATGCAGCCAAGTACGTTTCTCCTCTTGAAATCTTCGAAATGTTGAGGATATTAAATGGTTCATCTTCTCCTTTGATCCTTGTCGAATCTTGGTTTTGAGGACTGAAGTACGTGGAGTTATAAATATTGGTCGGTCTCGATGAAAGCTTATTTCTATTCTTTCTTGGAGGGGGTGGTGCATATGTTATGGGCCCTTTAAAGCAGAAACGACTCCAAGTATCGAAAGACACTCCTTGAGGATCACCTTGAGCAAGTCTGGCAAATGCAAAGAAAAGATATTTACAACTCAAGAGGAGAAAGCATTTTCCTCCATCATCTACATCATAAAGCTCATTGGCAGAAGGGATAACTTCATCAAAGAAGGTGCCCCGGACCGAAAGACCCTCAAGCGAGCGTAAGTCCCAAAGTGAAATAGACATTTCTCCAATTGAGGTGTGCAATGTATTTGTTGAAGGACACCAAAGCTCACAAAAGGCGCGCATCACACTTTCACAACAGTCATACGTGCATAAAGAGGCTTTTACGGCGGCATCAATCTTGGCTTTAGAAAGAACACCACGGTGCTTTGAAATCACATCTTCAGCCCATTCCCAATAACTTCCTGTGTACAACAATTCGCCAAAAGCTGAGGAAGGAACATCCCAAATAGCCTTATCAACATTGCAATGAGAAAAAGGGAGATAAAAGTTGTTGGAGTTCTTCTTTGTATCATGAGTAGAAGAATGCAGTAGTATCACCATTTGATTTGATTCGTTCACAATTGAATCGACCACGTGTTTTTTTGATGATGAAGTCCATTGAGGAAAATGTAGATCCTCAAGGTCAACAGGTGTTCGCTTTGCAGGAAATGCCCTAATCACCGTCGGATAAGTCTTTATAGTTAAGGCCTTTGTGCGAGATCCTCAACGATAGTCAGCAATGAAGATACATAGATCTGGCTTATCACGATCTTTAATCTCCATTTCAGCAGCTATGTGTTGAAAAACTCGAAGGTTCCAAAACCTCTAGGCGCCAAGTTTTATTCCACAAGGTCAAAAGTGTTCCAGATCGCGATCAAGAAAAGGTCTGAGATTGAGACATTTTCCTCTTCAGTTTCAAGTGTTGTATTGTGTAGCGTACAAATGACACTTCTTAAATCTAAAACACAATATATATATATATATATATATATATATATATATATATATAATAATAATAATAATAAGTCAACAAAACAAACTCAAAGGAGAAGAAACTCATTTCCCAATTAAAAAAAAAATTCAAAAAGGATATTGGGATTTAAAATAATAATAATAAATAAATAAGCTATTCAGTGGGAAGAAGAAGCCTGGGCCGTCGGGGCCATTATCCTCAGCAAAGAAGCAGAATCCCAAAATTAGGGAGAAAAGGGCAGCGGCCCAATCTCTTCTTCGTCGGGGCCAATGCCGCTCAAATTAATAACAAGAAGCAAAAGCATCTTAGGCAAGAAAAGGGCAGCGGCCCAATTCCCTACTTCTTCAGCCTAGGCCTACCTAACAAACGCAGCCGCTCTATTGTTCGTCCCTCTCCTCCCCTAATCGTCACCGCCGAAGCAGCTAGCGCCGCCGTTCGTCATTCTCCTTTATTTCTTTTTCACGTTTGTCGAACATAATTTTATTACCATGAAAGTTGACCACATGAAGGATGCTGTTTTCTTTGGCCAACAAAATTTAGAATCTTACGGTCTACGGGGTCACCTTGCACTTTTTGCGGAGTCTCTGAGCAATGCAAGAGTTATGATCTATCCTCCTCTCAAGAGGGCAGAGAAACTAGGGGAAGTGCTTTCAGGTTTAGGAGAGATTGTGGAAAAGGAGCACAAAAGGCTTCTTGCTCGTAAGTCTATAATTAAGAAACGTAGAGAAGAGCAATTTTTCTTTTTTTAAGAGGATGGGTGAAATATATGGCCTGAGTATCCGTTTTATTTATAGAGGAATTGGAGGTGTTGGATGAGTGAAAGATCGCTTCATTCATCTTTATCCTACTAGAGTTCGGACCTCAAACAAAGAGTGAATAAAGACATGATTTCAGGTTGTCTTTGTATTCATATGTTTAGTATAACTCTATCTAAGATATACTCCTTATTCAAAATGATTTTTCTATCTGAGATTATACATACTATGTTACAATTCTTTGTGATAAGGACTTGAAGATTTATATGGGACTTGAAGAGTTATTCTTTGTGCGGAAAGTGTTCCTAGCAGACAAATGATTTGATGGACTGAGGATACATTTAGGCGGCCCAAACTAAAAAGACACTTGGGAACTTACTCACTCAAATTACATTCTTTGACCTGAGCCTACGAGCAAGTCCTAAGGGGGGCAATTTGTAGACACTGGAAATTTGTCAAATTAATTTCCTAATATTATTGTGTGATCCGTCAAAATTGAAATATTTGGACCAATTAAATGCGGACAAGTGGCAAAGTTTTAGCCTTTGTCCAATCAAAATCCAAGAAGTCTTGTGACAAATGAAATTGCGCCACGTCACTGTTGGAGAAGATTCGGCCAATCAAATTATTTCTATTTTCTTAATTTATATTTAATTAGTTTGGAATATAATTAATTTAACAATTATTTATTAAATTGTTAGAAATATCAAATTCAAATTTCAAGTGTGATCATGTTCACATTTCATCCTAAGTCTATAAATAGTGACTAAGGGTGTTGATGGAGGGGACAGAAAAATTATCATTGGCAAGTAGCGAAGCTCTGACAACCAGAGGTTTTCACCAACTTGCTCTCAAATCCTCAAGTCAAATTCGCGGTCTTCTTCATCAAATCAGAGGGAGTTCCGCCGCCAAATCCGAAATTAAGTTGCAAAGCCTCGGGTCAAATCGACGAGAAGAATCAGCGGATCCAATTCTCAAAATCGAGAATAATCCGGAGATTGTAACTACATTTTAATTAATTTAAATTATCATTTGTTCTGATTTACTTGTTTTGTTTGTTTATTTTACAGAGGAGTATTTTGTGTGTACACATATACTTTAACAACATGATTTAAAGCTCTAAAACCACTTATTTTGAAAAGAGTATAAAGAATATATATATATACTAGTCTAATAACTCGTGCTATCCACGGGATTCCGTTTTACTATATAATTAAGAGTATATTAAAATCAAATGACTCTTTGAGCTATTTTTCAGACTATTGGAATGAAAATTTTGAAAAGCAAATTGAATTTGGCACTGAATTTAATGAGCTAAATATCAACCTACCAATTCATTCAATTGAAAAAATGCTCAATCCTTTATTTATAATTTTGTCAAACTCCAAATTTTTTGTACATTTTCAATGTGGGATCTTTTTTTTTTTTTTTTTTTTTACTTCATAAAGGGATGCGGCCTCACAGGAGGTGGAGCCCAAGAAGGGCGGAATTTATTAAACCTCACGTAGGGGTGGGTATCGAACCCGCGACCTCACGGTAGTGGGCAGTGCCAAGCCCCCACTGGGCTGTTACACTTCCGATTTAATGTGGGATCTTCAATAATATTGAAAAAGGAAAAATGAAAATCTAGAAAATTAGAATAGAAGAATACAAAAACCATAAATATATTAAATTATACAATTTAATTTGAATAAGTTAAAGATGTCAATCAATACATCAAAAATTTGGAAAATTAGATTGAGGACCCGAAAACTCTATAGTGCTGAAAAAATGGAAATGCCTTTGATGATATCATATACTCCCTCTGATTCAAAATATAAGTCTTTTTAGAAGTTTTAACACAAATTAAGATATTAATCAAGATGACTAAAGTACCCCTAATTAATATTCCAAAAGAACAAATAAATTAATGAAAAGTTGCATGGGAACTACACATTTTTGACAAAAATGAATATATGGAGAAAATAATGTAAGGGTAAATTAGTCAATAAATGCACAATTCTTGTAAAAATACCTATATCTTGCAACAAAAAATAACTTTTAAAAAAACTTCAATTTTGAATCGAAGATAGTATAAATTTTATACACATTAATTTTCTTTTATAGTCTTGTCATTTGTTAAGTTTTAAAAATAATAACTATTTTTTTATGTGGGAGTCTTTATTTTTGTTAATTCTCTTATGTGACTTTAGATTAATATTTTTTACTTTTTTATTTTATTAAAAAATAAAATTTCCACAAATTAATACTTTAGTTTTAGAGAGTTTAGAAAAAGATTCACTTGTTTTTTGCAGTATAAACAAAGCGAATTGATTTTTTTTTTCATTTTTAAATATCCAAATTTATTTATTTTTAAAAAGATATTATGAAAATAAAAATAATGCATAAGAATAAAAAAATAAAAAAATAAACATTGCATAAGTCTAAACTAAATCGAACTTGATTGTACCCTCAATCAGAATTCAGATGACTCGGTCATCTGAATTACGTTTTTATCCATGCCCAACAGAGTTTTTACAAAAGTGATTTTTCTTAAAAGATTGCCATTAAAAATTGACCAATTTGCCAAAAAATTATAAAGTTTATGAGGAACTTATTTGAGGAAATTTATTGGGAAGTTTCTGTGAACCTATGTGAAACTGTGAGAATATTTTATTTTAATATTTACTTATCTCTTCATCCTTTTTATATTAATGACTTTTGACGTTTAATTATTATTTATATCTATGTTTGATCCATTTTTTATCCAATAAACATTACTATTAATAAATTTTCTTTAAATAATTTATTAATATACTATTAGACTAATTTAATCTTTCAAGGAAATAAAAATATTTACTAAAATGGATCTTACAGCAATGCAAGTTTGGTGAAAAAAAGCTTGACCAGAAAATTGATAGCTCTCATAGAAGAAAATGCATTATCTCAAAATGTGGAGCACACAATGTTGAAAAACTTCATGAATTAGATGGCTGCATAAGAAAAATGAAGTCACATTATGTAGTCTCTTCATGTTTTTTCTAAATAGATTATGTGATTAACATTTAATAGTAGTAGTGTCGTGATTATTGGACCAAAATATTGGATGAAACATTAATCAAAATAGTACAATCTTTTAGGATTTAGACCCAGTGAGGCTGCAATCAGGGGGGACACTTTGCAGCTGGTAGAGGTGTATGCCCATATTAGTGAGCCCTTAGGAAATGATGCTACCGACCGCCAGGTACAACAGAGGGCTAGGGCATTGATCTTCATCCTGTTGGGTACTTTTCTTTTGCCCGATAAGTCGGGGTCCCGGGCCAACATGCGATATCTTCTAATCCTCGACGGTCCCCTAGAGCATGACATGCATTCCTGGGCCAGCGGTGTTCTCGCGCATTTGTACCGGCAGATGTGCATCTCGTGCATGGCTGATTCCAAGGACATTAGCGGGTGTTGCTTGCTTATTCAGGTTTGTATAGATGCCTTTAAATTTAAATGTGATTATGTGATTTAAATATTTAATAATCGAGTTTGTTTGTATTGACCAGCTGTGGGAGTGGGAGCGTATTACATTTCTCCGCCCGGAGAACCGAGGCGACATTCCCGATGAGATCCCAGCCGACGGGAGAGCGCACGGGGCTAGGTGGAATGCCCCCCGGAGTTTCCGCAACACTCCGAAAGCGCAGCTGTTGGTGTTTCGCGAGCAGCTCGATTTGATGACAGAGACCAAAGGGGTGAGTCAATTTCATTGTTCATGTTTTTGTTTTTCCGTTAAATTATTTGTTTGACAGTAAAGTAACAATTAAATATTTTTTTGTTCAGTTCATGTGGAGGCCGTACCCAGATGGGGTATATGCAGATAGGATGGCTCGGGATTTTGACTTCTTTAAGACGTGTCGATTCCGTACGCCACTCATCTGCTTCGAGATGGTTGAGTACCACCTGCCCAACAGGGTAATGCGTCATTTTGGCTTCCAGCAGGTGGTACCAATCCCGGCAGGAACGGAGGGCACAGATGAGGGTCGAGACCTCCACACGGTGACGGCGTCAGCCACAAACAAATGGGAGACCGTCTACTCCAGTTACATAACTATGTGGTCCCAACGCTTCGATGCACTGGAGGCCGCTGCTCCCGCCATTGGTAATGTGATTGCACCAACCCCCGAGTACATGGATTGGTACAATCGCATTACGGTCCACCGCATAACAAACCCCCAAAATCAGGACCCGAGGCCACTCGCGATGGGAATTCAACCCACCGCTACAGCTAAGGACATTTTGGTAAGTTTTTATTCGTGTACTTATTCCTTTGTTCATATTTAATTTTTGAATTTGCTAAATTTAATATTCATTGCAGGGAGGAGTCGTCCCAGGGGTGATCGTTTGGAAGAGTTCGAGAAGCCTGCCACTCGAACAAATGAGGATTACAAGTCACTCATCACTTGGGCCGCCAAAACGATTAAGGATGCCTTCGTCGCTGCAGGAAAGTCGGTGTCATGCCGATCACGGGCCGCTGATGTTGTAGATGCTGCCGTTCTGCAACCTTCCACACAGCCGAGGGAGCGTGTTGCTGGTAGGGCTGAGGTTGGGAGGCAGGGTACTCGTCGGACCCGACAAGCAACGCAGGAGCACCTTGCAGCGCGGCGCTAGAGGCAGCGTGGCGGTGAGGCTGGTCCGTCCCAGGCGCAGGAGCAACCGACCCGGTCTACTCCCCGATGCACGGGACTCACCTCGATGTACCCGCTTCAATTTCAATACCAATTCTCGGCCAAGTCACCGCTTCTCCCGGTTTTCAAAGCGGGGGGCCATCTGAGTGCGGGGACTTCGTTGTCAGGGACAGACCCAGACATGTATTTTTGCTTTGCAACGCCCTCGTACAGTCGGGGACTCGGGACCGGGACACGAGCAGCTTCATCACACTCGCGAGATCCAGCCCGAGACTCCTCGGAGGAGACGATCACGAATCGGCGTCGAAGGTGCGGGAATTCATCGAGACGGAGCATGGTAGTGCGGTGCGAACCAGGGGTCGGTGACACCTACTATCTCCGGACTAACCCGCGGAGGACCCGCAGATACACCCCTTCGCAGCCGTAGATAGTTTTTGCTTAATTTGTATTTAATACATTTGTTATATTCGTGCAATTTTTTATACAAACAGTTTTATTTATTTAATACACGATTCCATTATTTTTTCTGCCATATTCTTATTATTGAAGTCCGTTTCGTCAAAAGTCTTATTTTACACTTAATTTGGTTATTAGTATGCTAAAAAAATTCAACTATTCCAACGAAAACGGATATTTCTGCCATTAATGGAAAAAGAGGGGATTGCCATTTTTTGTCCGGACTCTCGGGTGGTGGAGACTTCCGTCCCGAGACCAAGACGGAACGTGGCAAAAAAGGCTTGGGTGGCTGCCACGTCAACCAGGACGGAAGTCCCACTTCCGTCTTGGTCTCGAGACGGAAGTGGGACTTCCGTCTTTGCCAAAAATGTTTGTCCCCCAAAGTTGGGTGCCATGTCATGACCATTTGAGAAAAAGTGGGCCAGGCCCATGCAAAGCCCGTAGTCTCTGGGCTGGCCCATTAAGAACCTCATAAGGAGTATACCGAAGCCCAAATTTTGAAAGGTAAATATCCTATTGCATCCTTAGCTCCTAGCCCAAACTCTTAGCTCAAACCTTAAAAGACATTTACCCCAAAAATTTTATCTTGCTTAGTGAGTAAGTTTAAAATTTATATTTAAACTAATAAATTCAATACAAATAGGATAAAAAGTCCATTATTTTTTCTATGAATTGGCATTTTTAGTCTACGTATATTGTATTTATTGGTTTGGATGTAAGTTTTAAACTTACTCACTAACCAAGATAAAACTACTCTTATCCCCACACCTGTCTACAAACTCTCTTACTCCCTGAAAACAATCCAAATCATCTCTGAATTCAGTAGCTGTGCTGTTCGAACTACCATCTTCACACCTATCTAAAAACTCTCTTACTTCTTGCCATCGAAACCAACTCTCAAATTTCCATATCTCCCTTCCCAACAAAGAAATTTTATCTTACCAAACCTGTAAATGATGATTCTTCTATTATGTTAGTTACTTCTACCATGGATTCTGAAAATCCCCAAATTGAAAAATATGTGGACGAGAAAAGAGTTACTCGCTAATCAAGATAAAAATACTCTTATCCCCACACCTGTCTACAAACTCTCTTACTCTATGAAAATAATCCAAATCATCTATGAATTTAGTAGCTGTGCTGTTTGAACTACTATCTTCACACCTGTCTAAAAAATCTCTTACTTCTTGCCATCAGAAACCAACTCTCAAATTTCCATATCTCCTTTCCCAACAAAGAAATTTTCTCTTACCAAACCTACAAATGACGATTCTTCTATTATGTTAGTTACTTCTACCATGGATTATGGAAATCTCCAAATTGAAAAAATATGTGGAGGAGAAAAGAGTTACACTGGTTTGTAGGAGGTTTATACATATCAAAGCGCATGCTTGTTGTCATGTTAGGTTATGTAGCATGAGGTACTGAGTAAACAACTCATACTCTCGACGATCTAATTGGTTTTTTTTGTTAATGGACCGTAATTAGGGTTTCTTCTTCTCTAATAAATAGCATACATATGTAACCTAAATATTGTATCTCAACATATGAAATATCCTGACTTGTTAGCGTCCCCCAGACGTAATCAATTCCTTGACGAATTGGGTTAACAATGTCGTGTATCTTTCTTTATTGTTTTCAATCTTATTTTCTCTCTCATTATTACTGTTTATTTTCTAACAATTGGTATTAGAGCGCTGGGTTTAAGGGTCAGCGGAAGCAATCATGGTGGAATCGAAAAGTTTAACGGAGCAGATGTTGAGTTTTGGAAAATGAAAATTGTGGATTACCTATATGGTAAAGACTTGTATCAACCTCCAGGTGAAAAACAAGAGAACATGAAAGTCGATGATTGAACATTGTTGGACATGACGTTTGTCTCTTTGCAGAAATGTGGCTCAATACGGTCAAAGCGAAAACTGCCAAAGAGATGTTGGAGAAGTTATCGGAGATGTACGAGAAGCCATCAACAACAAACAAGAATTTTCTGATGGGACATTTTTTTAATCTAAAGATGGCTGAAAGTACTGCGGTTTCCAATCATTTTAATGAGTTCAATATGATGATAACCCAATTGACCTCTGGTGAGATTGATTTCGATGATGAGGTACAAGCCCTATTTTTTGTCTTCTTTAACAGAGAGTTGGAGCGGAACGATTATTGTTGTTAGTGCTTCAATAGGGAATGTGAAGCTTAGGGTTGACGAAGTAAAAAACCTTATTATTAGTGAAGAAATTCGCAGGGAAAAAAGCAGGGTATAGCTTCAGGGTCAATTCTGAGTACAGAAAATATGGGCATATCAGAATCAAGGTCGAAATCTTACGAGGCTGATCGAACTCGAGAGGAAGGAATAAGCCGAAAAAAAGACAATAGCTCGATTAAATGTTTTATTTGCGGGCAGTATGGTCACTACAAGAACCTGCATGACACCGTCGAAAGATGAAAAATTAGCACTCGCAACCATAGAAGATATCTCAGATGCATTAATATTGAGTGTGAGTAGTCCATTGGAATTGTGAGTTTTGAATTCTGGATCATCGTTTCATTCTTGCAATAGCTATGATGTAATGGAACGTTATATTTATGGTGATTTTGATAAGGTTTATCTGGCCGATGATGCGCTTTTGGAAATCTTAGGGGAAGGGAGATGCTCGGATCAAAGCATCGAATGGATTTGTATTGCACCTGAGTAATGCCAGACATGTTCTTAATTTAAAGAGAAATTTTCTTTCTGTTGGAAAACTAGATGATGAAGGCTATATTGATACGTTTCGCGATGGTTCTTGTAGCTCAAGGCAAGAAGAAAGATACGTTGTATTTGACGTATAACATCCACGAAAGTATTGCTCTTGTAGGTGCAAATAGTGATGCAGATGTGTGACATAGTCGTCTTGGCCACATGAGTAAGAAGAGGATGAAAATGATGTGTTCAAAGGGTAATCACCCAAGCCTCAAGACAATTGATGTCGATTTATTTGAGGATTGTATTTTCGGAAAACAAAAAAGAGTGAGTTTTTTGAAGGCAGACAGAACATTGAAGGAGCATAAACTGAAGTTGGTATGTAGTGACTTATGGGGACTAGCACCAGTTGTCTATATATACACCTTCTACTCTCTCACCACCTCTAACCATGGCAATAGTTTAAGTTCTACTATTTTTTTAAGTTATAATTATGTAATTAAAAATTTGACACATGACAATTTCATATTAATAGGATATGGAACTAGACATATTTTTACTCTCTAACAACTTGCATGTAAAACTAGAAAATAGGAAATAAATTGTTTGCCTAACTAATTATTTCTAGAGTGAATTACCTATTTTGGAGATAAACTATTTTTGCTTTTCGTGGTTAAGATTTAAACTTTGTTTTCGACTCTTCCTGGACTTAAACAATTTACTGGTTCTCCGAAATAGAAAAAATTCAAAATTCGACCAAAATGGATGACATGGCTAAAATTGTGTCGTTTTACCTGGGGGTATTTATGTCCGAAATGAAAAAAGAGCAAATGACCTATTTGGGACTTAAACTATTTTTTCTTTCGGGTTTTTAGACTTAAACTTTGTTTTCGACTCTTCCTGGACTTAAACAATTTACGGACCCATACCTGACTTGACTTGACCCAACCCATCTCCATCTTCTCCTCCCACCATCTTCATCTCCTCCACCATAATCACCATAAACATCACCATGGGAATCAATATATTACCTAATGAATATTGTGGAGAATCTATGAATTGAAGACAAAACCAGTTCCCAGGCAATATTGCGAAGAATCTTTAATGTAATTT
Source organism: Vinca minor (assembly GCA_026122235.1). Lineage (NCBI taxonomy): Eukaryota > Viridiplantae > Streptophyta > Magnoliopsida > Gentianales > Apocynaceae > Vinca > Vinca minor. The sequence continues at coordinate 3,841,794 of JAOCZM010000134.1, forward strand.
TTTCATAAATCCCACAATATAATAATCTATTTCTTGTTTAAACATGGGTAAAGAAACCCAAAAATTCCTCTATCAATGCCTTCTTCTTCAACCCAACCAAATCCAACCCCAAACAGCCGCCACCCTACCACCGCAGCTGGCCCTTCAGCCATCTACGGTCTTTCCAACATCGTCTGCTACTGCACTAGAATGAAACATAGACAACAAAACTTTGACAGAGGAATTTTTTTTTGATAGATTAAAGTAATACAACCAAACTCCAAAATCAAACAAACTCCCCAAATCAAACTCCAGACAAAACCCATTTCAAAAATCATTAAAACAAAGAAAATTGTCTTCGAAAATAAAATTGTACCATTAAATCGACATTGATAAGGAAAAAAATTCTTAAGAACTCTATAAACAAAAATTCTAAAATAACAAAAAAGAAACCCCAAATCAAACTTTCCAAAATATCCCACTTCGACAACTATTAAAATTGTTATTGTAGCTCTGAGTTTTTTATTGGTGAGAATGATGGGAGGAGATGGAGATGTTGATGGTAATGGTGGTTATAGTGGAGAAGATAAAAATAGTTCTAAAACCCGTCGAAAACAAAGTTTAAGTCTAAACCCGAAAAACAAAAATAGTTTAAGTTCAAAATAGGTCATTCGCTCTTTTTTCAGTTCGGACATGAATACCTCCAGGTAAAATGACACAGGTTTAGCCACGTCATCCATTTTGATCGGAATTTTGAATTTTTCTATATGGGAGCACCCGTAAATTGGTTAACCCAAGTATAGTCGAAAACAAAGTTTAAATTTAAAATTCGAAAGGAAAAAATATTTTAACTTCAAAATATGTTATTCACTCTTATTTCTAAAAGCTACTGACTATAAAGAAAACAAAGACTTCAATGTACAATATTTACAAGCTAAGGCTCAAAATCTCATTGCTCAAATCTTCTACTTTCCTTTCCGGCCCAGGTCTTTTTTTATTTCTTTCTTTCTTTTGTATATATACAATTTTTTTTAAAAAAATTGGGAGATGGAAGATTCGTTCACGAAACTTATTGGTTGAATACCACATAATGTATCTAATTACTCTGGCGGGTGTTGACAAGATGCATTTCCTTACCATGTATGTTTCTTCATGGTCTTTATTCCAGCTTCATCATCTGCATCATCATCTGAATTCAACTTGATAAGACTCTTTTTGGTAAATGTGCTTTTTTGTATACAATTTATGTTATTCGAGTAACTCCGACTTTCACTGGAAGATTTTGAAATATAATCCCATTTTTATTCTTGTTTGAATGATTTTCTATCTTACTATGTTATTTTTTTTTGTAAAAAAAAGTTTGAGTGTGTTCGGCTCTGATCACCACCACGATTCAGGGCAGGTCCTAAGGATCATAGGTCGCTTACAAGGGTACTTACATATCACCCACCAACACAGCCCTCACGTCGGCAGCGAGAATTGAACACTTGACATGTTATTTCTTCTATTACGAAAAAGGAATTTAAACATAATAGAAATTAATTTTCGGATTTTATCCTGAATGAGGCAGTAGTACACCACTTGCCCTTAAACTCTATTTGCTCGCCTATTTGCTTCAGGCCTACAAGAGCAACGAGTTCCCAAGGTACAACGCCCAATCACTCTGCTTAACAGAAGCTTAGAAGCAGAACTTTGAACCTTTTCTGTGTCAGAACTCTCTTTACTATTATGGGATGCAGAAATGAAAAAGGGAGAATTATTTTCGAAGCAAAAATATTATGTGGGGGGAGGCTGCCTTTTATAGCAGTCGGAAACTGTAGGTTAGCCCCTCACTCCCTCACCGAACAATTCGATATAGACCTGGACTACCTGGACCACTTGGTCCACATTCAGCCACATCACAGTTTTGATTAAAATAATAAAAATACGTTTTGGTGGGCTTTTTGAGGCGTTTTTATTTTTATTTAATAAAAAAGGGTGATGTGGTTGATTGTGGACCAAGTGGTCCACAACCCCACATATAGCCCAGGTCTATATCAGAATTTTTCCTCCCTCACCTCGTAGTGGAGAACGTGGGTAACTCCTAGTACTGTGAAACGGGGCGGGGCGGGCCGGTCTGGTCCGGCCCGCGCGGGCTTATTTAAAAAGGGGCGGGGGGCCCATTTTTTGCGGATCATTGAAACACATGCCCATACCCGCACCACACAAAGCCCGCGGGCTAGTCGGACTGCCCGCAGGCCCACTCAATTTTTTTTTTTTTTTGTTAAATAAAGATTTACCCATTAATCATAAAATAGTCAAGGCCATTACAATCAAAAGATAAAACGCAATTAGAAGAAAAATAAAAGTTATAAAATGGCGTAAACACCATGATAATATGTTAATATATACCATATTATATATACCATCAAGCGAGTAGGAAATATGTTAATATATACCATATTATATAATATATATACTTTTCCAAAAAATTATTATACATAATATGTATACTTTTTTTTACCATCAAGTGAGTAGGAAATATGTTAATATATACCATATTATATATAATATATATACTTTTTCAAAAAATAATATATATAATATGTATACTTTTTTTTTTACCATCAAGCGAGTAGGAAATATGTTAATATATACCATATTATATATACTTTTCCAAAAAATATTATATATAATATGTATACTTTTTTTTTTTTACCATCAATCGAGTAGGAAATATGTTAATATATACCATATTATATATAATATATATACTTTTCCAAAAAATATTACATATAATAAGTAATTTTTTTTTTTAAAAAAAAGCCCGTGATCCGCCGGATCCGCTATCAAGGGCCGCGGGCTAAAAAGCCGCATTTTTGCGGATCTATATTTCCTAAGCCCATACCCGGTCCGGCCCGCGGCGGGGCGGACCAGTCCGCGGGCTTCGGCCCACTTTGACAGTACTAGTAACTCCCACTTCTCGTAGTGGGGTAATGTGCAGTTCTCAAAACTGCTGGAGAATCGTGGAAGGACCATTCTGCATTTACACAAAAGTTATGTGACTCATTTGCAGTTACTAAATAGTTAAGGGCTATTACGGTAATTTTATCCAAAAAGATATTACTGCCATCCCGGCAGGGACACGCGCGACGAGACGGACGGACGGACGGCGCGCGAGGGTTACCCCCTTACCCACTTGTTTAACATCACTAATCTAACTAGTGTTTATAAACTAGTTTTTAATCGATTCTCACAACCGATGTGGGATACCATCGCACCTCCTTTTGATACCATCCATTTTATATTAATAACCTCTCCACTTTAACCAAATTTATTATTCACACCGAGGATTAGTTTTCGCACATGTTATATATCATCGCGAAGCTTGCGCAACCCACTACGCGATGAATCAAAAACACTTTAAAACTAAGCGGTGGAACACACAATTAAATTTGATCAAATCAGTCCACTTTATAGACTTTATAAATTAATTCTCCAACAATCCCCCACATGAATGAAATTTCGCAGGAATGATGCACGTGTAGCAGACTTATCTTTTACAGTTTGATAAGTCTTGAACATCCATTTGTTGATACAGAAATGGCGAGTAGCCCCCGTGTCCACAAACCATTCCTTTGGGTTTCCCCTATCATATTTACCTCTGAAACAACAGCAACAAGATGCATGTCCTCCATTCCAGAGTTCAGTTTACCGGCCTCAGATACATGAGCTTGGCCATCCCTTTGGTACTTGTTCTTTTTCCCGTTCCCATTCCCATTGAACCTCTTGTTCTTGTTGTAGTTATTACTTTGACCGTCCACACCACTACGACAGTACTTTGCTTTGTGATTTTGTTTACCACATACGAAGCAGCTTCCCGTGAACTTCTTGCTGGAGTTCAACGCCTTCGAGTCAGTTGGGCGTTTCCTCTTTCCAGCGACTTCGACACCATTTGCCTTTGCAACAGAAGTATAAGGCCTTTTTGATGCCTTCCTCACATCCTGTTCAATTCTCAACTTCAAAATCAGATCCTCAAGTGTCATTTTCTTCTTCTTATGCTTAAGGTAATGCTTGAAGTCATCCCAAGAAGGGGGTAATTTGTCAATCATCAACGCCACCTGCAGTGAGTCGTTGATCCCCAAGCCCTCAGCGGCAAGATCGTGATAAATCTTCTGTAGCTCTTCACTCTGTTTGAGGACAGATTTTCCATCGACCATTTTAAAGTCGTGGAAGCGAGCAGCAATGAACTTCTTAGCACCTGCATCATTTACTGTATACTTTTTAGTTAGTGATTCCCACAATTCTTTTGCAGAATTCTTTTGATAGTAAATTTGATACAATGAATCATCTAAACTAGTAAGTATAGTATGATGACACATATAAGCATTACTAATCCAAGCATTATATGTTGTTACAGATTGAGGATCAGTTTTGTCCTCCATAGGAGTGTCCTCATTGACATAGCGAATTAAGTTCAGCGTAATAAGGTAGAACATCATCTTTTCCTTCAACATTTTGAAGTTCCAACCCCTTTAAACTTTTCGGGTTGTGCAAACTGTCCAAACTGAATTGGACGAGAAGCCATTGGAGGCACAAAGGTAGGCAACCTCGACATAGCAGCCTCAATACCGCTTGTCTGTCCAGCATTCAGATTGATTCCGTTTGCAGGAATCTCAGTTGATGGAACATTTCCAAAACCAGTAGCGTTTGAATCATTTGCAGCCATTTTTGTTTCTCTAGATATTGCAAAACAAACAGTTAGTAGCAATATAAAACAAAATAAACAAAACCATAAAGGAAATAAACTCAAAATGTATTATGATTTTCAGTACTACTGTTTAAGTTTCTGTTTTAGTTCGTTAAAGCAGAACAGAAGAAAAAAGAAATAGAGTGTAAGATTGTTATTTCTTCTATTACGAAAAAGGAATTTAAACAGAACATAAATTTCGGATTTTATCCTGGACGAGGGAGTAGTACACCACTTGCCCTTAAACACTATTTGCTTGCCTATTTGCTTCAGGCCTACAAGAGCAACGAGTTCCCATGGTACAACGCCCAATCACTCTGCTTACTAGAAGCTTATAAGAAGAAGCAAAAATATTCTGTGGGGGGAGACTGCTTTCGTAGTGGGGTAATGTGCAGTTCTCAAAATTGCTGGAGAATCGTGGAAGGACCATTATGCATTTACAAAAAAGTTATGTGACTCATTTGCAGTTACTAAATAGTTAAGGGCTATTACGGTAATTTTGTCCAAAAAGATATTACTGCCTTCCCGGAATGGACACGCGCGACGAGGCGTGGCGTGGCGAGGCGAGTCGAGACGGACGGACGAACGGCGTGCGAGGGTTACCCCTTTACCCACTTGTTTAACATCACTAGTCTAACTAGTGCTTATAAACTAGTTTTTAATCGATTCTCACAACTGATGTGGGATACCATCGCACCTCCTTTTGATACCATCCATTTTATATTAATAACCTCTCCACTTTAACCAAATTTATTATTCACACCGAGGATTAGTTTTCGTACATGTTATATATCATCGCGAAGCTTGCGCAACCCACTACGCGATGAATCAAAAACACTTTAAAACTAAGCGGTGGAACACACAATTAAATTTGATCAAATCAGCCCACTTTATAGACTTTATAAATTAATTCTCCAACATGACATTTGTAAAGACGTGTCAAATCCTTACCAATTGAGTCAACTTGTGTTGGTTATCTTATTATGTTATTGAGAATGAACATTTTGCTCGTGAAATTCTCTTTTGTTTTTCCTGAGAAATAAAAAAAACACAACTTACATAAGAGGTATTAGCCTTTTTTATCCATGAACTATTTACGAATTTTTTCTTTTTGCCCAAAATTTATTTTCTGCTCACATTTTTCCCTCTGACTATATACGTGGGCCAAAACTACCCAAATATGGCTGATTCCGGCAAATACATGGCGGTGATGAGGGATAAAATAGTCAAAACAAATATAAAATTATAGTTAATTCTAAACAACCACAAACTATTATATTGTATCAATTGGGTCCCTAAATTATTTTCCTTTATTTTTCAATTGACCCCTCCCCCTCTTTGATTTCTCCATTTAGCCCCTTATTTCTATTCACCAGTCCTCAACCCCACCCTCCCACTCCTTCCTCTTCTGCTTCCCCCACGCACCCTCTCTTCCTTCTTCGACCCAATATGAATCATAAATAAATATATCAATTAAAAAAACAAACCTAATTACATCCAATAAACCTTAAAGAACAACATAGAACATCAACAACATTTCCAAACATACTAATGCAAGATTTTCATTTAAAGAGAAACAAAATTGAAGAAATTATTGCAAATTTTACCCAAAAGTTATGAAAAAAAATTGAAGGAAAAAAAAACCAAACACCATTCTTAGCTGAGCTTCATCAACACCGACGAGTTCAACTTCTTTCTTCAGGTTCTTATATGGAATTTGGTGCCAACCCAGTTAAAGGATGAATATGCTATTAGCACTTCATGGATGACCCTCCAAAACCCAATTATCAACGAAGCCCAGAAGTTGCCACCGAATCCAATTCAGGCCAAATTACAAAGGATGAAGATATTACTACCACTACATGGATGCCTTACAAGACCCAATTATATTACAGTAAGAAAAGGTACCATCAATTAATGTCAACGATCAGGAATTGGGTCAAAAGTCGACGGCGCCTGTAAAATTTGCTATGAGTTTTTTTCCACATTCAAAGGGAGGGGGGGGGGGGGGGGTGAAGAATTACCATTACAACAACAAAAACTTATTAACGCATGGGCTTCTGTCCTTGAACTGGACCCGTTTCAAGAACTTGAGTGATAGTAGATTTATCATGTTCAATGCGAATTTCAGAACAAATGAAGAATCCTTTTAGGAGAAGAATTGAGTTTTTTATCTGAGGACGCAATTTTTGTGTAAAATGTGCTTCAATTTTGGGGATTTCTTGGAGGAAAAATTGTTCTTGGAGGAAAAATTGGGGTTGTTTGGATTGAGCAAAAAATGTAAGTACAGGGGAAGGGGGTGGTGTGGGTTGAGATCCTGTGTGGTGAGTGTATTTTTTTTTTTTTTTTTTTACTATTTCTTAACTTTTGGGTAGATTTTGCAATAAATTCATAAATAAAGTAGTAAAATGTGATAAAATCACAAAATGTATTGTACTTTGACTATATTACCCTTTAGCACTGCCGGAATCAATCACATTTGGGCAGTTTTGGCCCGCGCAAATAGTCAGAGGGCAAAATGCGAGTAGAAAATAAATTTTAGGCAAAAAGAAAAATTCATAAATAGTTCATGGACAAAAAAGGCTAATACCTCCTTACATAAAAAATATGCAAGTATATAAATTACCCATAGCAAGTTAGAAGCAAGCGAACATTACCTGATAAAAGGAAATCAAATAAATCAATTATATACCAACGCTCGCTAAAATTGCTGCAAATATGGCGTGCCATTTGAAACACATGTTGCAGGATCGAGTTCGCCTCCTCGCAATTCTTTTAAAAAATTGCAAGTATGAAATTATATATAGCTAACATGCGTCCTTCATAAAAGATTTAAAAAGAAACTTAGAAACAAGAAAGAAAAAACATATATTTCCGGATCAACAGAATTGATAACTGCTAAAAAATAAGAAGTGGAGAATTATCATACTACAAAAAGAAAACAAAAACAAAAACCAAAGAAAGAGAAAGTGGGGAAGTTTGCCTTTCAGTTTAGGACTTGAGGCACTAAAAACTTAAAGTGGGTCACTAAAACACTAACTAACTGGTTTGGATTTCTGTTGCACTCCTTATAACACTTCTTACAATATTTTAATTTATATATTTAAAAGAATGATAAACCTTACGAGTGAAACATATAATAATGATGCAAATGTGATATAATTAATGAATATTGCAGAAAGACAAAATATTTTCTATCCCCATTGTGTATCTTGTTTCCGTCTCCATCAATAAAAAAGTTTCATGTGTTAATTTTTCCTATAGAGTTTCACTATGTCACACCCCATATCTGGGTGATTACCTGACAATGTCTCATATGCCAATGAGGCACATAACCCAAAGCAGAAATGATTAAGTTCTTTAAACCATCACTAGAAGAAGACTATCAGTCTTACATATTATCAGAGTAATTATATAAAGTCCAACATGAAGTAAAGTATAAGTTATTCTATCTGTTATTACATACTTAGAGGATTCAAAGTAAATGAACTAGTCCATCTATTAGATCATAACCATATTATGATCACTCGTCAAAGTCCTCGTCCCAAGCTTCATCATATGCCTCATGATCTGCAAAAAATTAGGGAAAGTAAAGACGTGAGCTATGAAGCCCAATAACCATCAACACCCTTGGGATGAAACATAAAATAAGACTCAAATCCCTTTTCCCTTTTCCCGAAATAGAGTGAGAAAACATGCAAGTCGTCTAGATTCCTCTGTACTCCACAATAAAAGACATTAAAACCTCACAAAATAACATTTAGAAAACATAAGAAGGAATCGAGACCGAACAGAATTCAAAATGACCAAAAAGACCCCTCCAGTCGACCTAAACAAAAGGTCCAGTCGACCGAATGTCATCTGAGGTCAGGACAGAAACATTGTCCAAAAGTCCGATTGACCACACAAGCATACCGGTTGACCGCAATAACTCCGAACAAAGGGGTTTCTAATCCGTTCGACCGAAATCCACTATCGGTCTTCCGTAATTGGTCACAGTAGTTTTGTCCGAAAGATGGCCAAATGATCCGGCCGATCGAGATCCATGCATACTTATTTTCAGTGTAATTTTGAGAAGGAAAAGTGCATTTATTTTCGAATATTAGCCCCAAAATACTCAATTTTGACCAATATGCACATATAATAACAAATATAAAACACCATGAACCATACTCGTCGAATCCAACATCTACATATCGGAAATGAGACACAAACACCATGTGTTGTTCATACCAACAAAACGGACATACACAACGTTGGACACTTCGAATATAATTCATGCTATGGCTCTACAAATCACACGATCGAGCTCAATTGTCTATCTATTCACAACTCTAAAGTAATTACTACAATGAGCCAAGAAGGGAAAGACATCAGTATGCAATACATGTGTCCAATATATCTCCTGAACGAAGAGCTCAATGTTTAAGGATCCATTAGTATTGTGTCATTACCACCACCGTGGATTCCACAACGACCATTTGTAGTCCCAAAGTTGTATCCCAGTTAGGAGAGGGCTTAGTGATAGTGACACATATCGTGAACTCACGGGGTTCAACGACAACACACTCGTAATGCAAAAGAATGAATCATTGCAATGCAATCGATTCTAGACAATAGTTCAAAATCGGTGACGACTCCAATTAACACATAACATATATGACTTCCAAATGCAGTAAATTAGACAACAATAAGAAGACGAAGAATGCAATTAACATACACAATTAGATTCGATGATATCAACAAACACAAATAGACAATTCAACGTTTCATCCAATGCAGTAAATCATTCTATAATATCCTACCAACTCAAATCTCCACAACTTTAAACAATACATTTCATGAGTTTTAGTCAAGAAAAGACAATGATGAAGATTCTTACTTGGAATTATAAGCAAGCAAAGCAAAATACAAAAATTCCAGAAAAATGCAGCAACTTTAAACACTAATTCCCGTATGCTGGAAACTCGAAATGCAGGCCCGTTACTTCTCACGCGTAGTCCTTTCAGTTATCTTCGAAACTCACTAAAAACGTCCAAAATGGAGTTCGTTTACTACTTAAATTATGAAATACGCTGTCAATAAGGCCACAGCCCAGTGAGGTTGGCCTATGCCCACGACCGAGAGGTCATGGGTTCGACACGGAGCAACTGTCCCAGCCTACTAACCCTCTTCTCCTAACCCCCTCCCTCCCCGCCCCCGCCAAAAGATTTTTTTTTTATGAAATACGCTCACAACACTCTTGATTTCTTCTTCTTCTTTTCTCTAACTTCATTTTTCCTCTCAACCTCTCATTTCTTTTCTAGCCATAACCACCCCCAGATGACAACTATTCAAAAAGGTGTTAAAACAGTCCCTTAGGTTTCTAATTCAACTATTTTAGTCCTCCAACTTACAAACTACAACAAAGTAACCCTCAACAAATGTAGATAACAATCAACACATAATAATAACATAACACATAAAATCAATTAGTATGCCAACATTCATTATCAAAAGGTTCGAGTTATCACACATTATTTCTTTTAGGTTATAGTTTTTTAATTAAAAAAATTAACAAATGACAATTGCTTATTGATGGGATAGGGAACGAGATACAAAATAAGGACATATGATTCTTACCGTTGCAAAAAGTATCACACGAGATCATATGTGGCACTTCATGTGATATTCCTAATTATTCATTTGCCCGTAAAGTTTATCTATTTTAGTTTAAATTATATGACCAAAAAATTTCGTAATTAAAATGTTACAGATTCGATATTGACTCCGGCACAGTGTTGGAAACTTGGAATTAATGATTTAAGTTTATTCAATAGTAGCATGCTCCTTACATAGATGTCTTAATTAGTTACAATATAAAAGATATGCTGACAAAGAAAAAAAAATATACAAAATTTCTAAACTACTAAAATACATCAAGTAGTTTGACAATTGCAAAACCCATCCAAAAAGATCCTTCTCTCTTTCAAGGCAAACTTGAGCCTCTATTCTTCAGGTGAAAATCGTGTGTACTCGAGTATATTCTTATTCGTGTACCCAATAACTCAAAATTCGTTATGTGAATATTTTTTTTAATTATATATACACATGATGAATTATGAGTAGTTGACAACAATAATGAGAACATACGCGATTACACGATTATTTACTTCTTACTTCTCTTTTCTTTGGCTCTCCTTCTAAATCAATGTGAGAACCCGATTTTCTGCTTACGTGTTTTATGTGATTATAATTTGTCATCATGTATATTTAATTTGATTGTGTGTTATGTGCACTTTATTTTCACAACAAGTTTCATGTGTTACATGTACAATTAGAAAGTTTGAGGGCTAGAGTGTTTGATAGAAATAATTATATTCTTTAGGGACCTAAGTGCAAATCGAATTTTTGGATGTGTAACGGGTGTCATTATTCTAGGAAGGGGAGAAGTGGAGTATTGATGTGTGTTTAATAAAGGAAAATGGAAGCAAGGGTCGGGGGTTACTGGGGATTAATAAAATAAAATAAAGGAAGAGAAACGCGGGTGAGTGGGCAATCAATATGGGAAACGTGGGTGTGTTATATGATATATATATATATATATATATATATATATATATATATATATATATATATATATATATATATATATAGGGGCAGGGAGTTAAGGATCAGGAAAAGCTAACAAAAGAATATATATATATATATATATATATATATATATATATATATATATATATATATATATATAGGGGCAGGGAGTTAAGGATCAGGAAAAGCTAACAAAAGAATAGAAATAAAAGGGCAGCGGCATCTCAGGCCGCAAGGCAGTGAGATGTTTCTAAGAGTTGTGAGTTTATGGGCAATTTTGAGGGATCACTGAGGTAGCGTTATTTGTCCGTTTTCAACTCATAATATACCGAATCGAAGATAATTTTATAGGCTTCGAGTGAGCGCAGACGGTACATCATTCCGAGTCCCTAACAGAAAGTTATAGCTCCGAGAGTAAGACTAGGCAGTGCAGATTTTAGGATTTTCTGTTATCGCGTTGAGGTAAGGAATTGAACCCCTTCTTGTTTTTAAATAAATTAATGTTAATAAACATCTTTTTAATGTTATATTCATTCGATTGGAAATTTGGAAACGTTTATTTTTACATAAGAAATAGGAATCAAGCATGTTATTTTCATAAGTATTTGTATACGAAAATCCGAGAATGAATCCCTTGATTATTGATGTTTCTTAAGCAGTTTGTAGTATGGTTTTTGACAATAATATATTTGGTCATTGGGATAACATGTTGGTGGTGTTGTTGCTATAGGGAATTAGTATAAATTGTTTTCAATGTCAATTGCTCACGGTTCTTTTTATGGTTTTGATGAAATATTTTATTAACCATTGTTATACTGAAGTTTAGTTATGGATTTTGAAGTATTATATAAAGTATAATTATTCTTTTATTTTAAAAAGTAAAGTATGTTCTATGGCTCAATTAAGAAATCATCGCCCGCGACCGAAGCCGAATGTTCGAAGTTTACCCCCGGTTGAAGGACTCGATGAGTCAAATTCCCCGCGACCGAAGCGAATGTTCGAAGTGTACCCCCGGTTAAGGACTCGATGAGTCAAATTCGATGTGTTACTTAAAAGAGCCAAAGAAAATAAATACTGTTTTGAAAAGTATAATGTTAAAGAAATTGTGGTCGATTAAAGGACTCCTGGAAGTCAATGTTTTTCCCTAATCGACTAAAGTACCCTTTTACGGTAAAGGACTATTTCAAGTCAAGAATTTTCCTAATGAATATATATATATATATATATATATATATATATGTTTTTCAAACTGCTTGATTCCGAGAGGAGTTTAATTTCTTACTGAGTTGGAAGCTCACTCCTTTCCATGTTGTTTTTCAGGTAAAGTTAGCATTAGTGAGAATGATGAGATTGAGAGAAGTGCCTTTGATGATGATGTTATGTGTTTTAAGGATTCGAGCTTTGTTATGAAATGATATTTTTAATGTTTATTAGAAGTTAGTTTCCGCTGTAATGTTTAAGGTTCTCTTGTAAAAATTATTTTCCTTTGAAGTTATAGATGATGAAGTTTTAAGTTCATATATTTGTTTTTAACAAGCTTGAGGTTAAGAAGTAAGAGACCTTGTGTCAGTAGTATGGGCTATTGACACGGTCGGTCTCGCCTCTCGGATACGGGGCGTGACAATCAAGCCTTTGGTGCTTCCATGGCGATCATTGGAGGCGGTGCACTAATGGCTATTATTGGAACATCATGGGCTTTGTTGGATTCAAATTTGGAAATATCCACAATGTTTGCTTCAAGATCATCTTTATCCATTATTTGGTGGTTCCCATGAGCTTTTATTGGTTCAGGAATACTTTCTTCTGCTTCCTTCTCTTGGAACTCCTTGTATTTTCCCCACAAAACTGAGTACAATCCAATAACAATCAAAACTGCAACAAGAACACTGAAACAAAAGATAGAAGAAAATTCAGATATTGAATTTTGAAAGTATTTTAATTTCCATTTCTTGTAATTATGGAGATTAATTTAATGAATTAGATAATTACCCTCCAACATAAATTTTCTCTGCCAAAATGAAAGAGCCCATGATGGCAACAATGATCATCATCAATGGACTGAAAGAAGTCACAAAAACTGGCCCCCTCTTCTGCATCACTAGCCCTTGGACATAGTATGCAATACTTTGTTGGAAAATGTGTTTTCTCAAAGAATTAATGTGTAATTAATGTGTCGTGAGGACATATTTGAGCTAATATATTTATAAGTTACACCGCTCAGTTTTGAATGTTATTGAGTTTATCACGAAGTGGGTTGCGCAAGCTTCGCGATGATATATAACATGTGAGAAAACCAATTCTTGGTGTGAATGATAAATTGGTATAAAGTGGGGTGGATGATATGTGGTAAATGGGGTTTTTTAAACTCACATCCCATATAGGAAACCCATGAAAGAGAAAATCACTTTATATGTTAAAGTGATTAACATGGGTTTAAATTGTGTTACTTGTATTATGCCCTATGTGAGAACCTCGTGTGCGCCCGCGCAGAGGGGGGTGCAATTCGAAGTTCTGTTGATGCCAAAATAGCTTGAACTTGTGTGCAGGCGCGACTTGCGTACACGAATGCCGGACAAAAACCCATTAAGGGAGGGTAATGGCATAAGGTTGTAACAACAATACTTATGTTGTGCTTTATTATTTTTATCGTAATGTAACTGTGTTTTATTGTCTGTAATAAACCTCGGGACTGCTACAAGTCTCATTTCAGTGGCTATAAAATGACAATCCAGAGGTGCTGGAAAGAATCCAAAATTTTTCCCCCTCTCCCTCTGCATAAACTTTTTATTCATTCCTGCACTTCATAAGCATTCTGCTGAAGAGTTTGATACTGTTAAGATTCGAAGGTACTGTTTTCTTTCTGCTTCAAAGAATCAGTGTGGTTGGACGTTGTACCTTGGAGTTCTGTGTTCAAGTGTGCCAGAAGCAGATAAAAGGCCGGACATATAGAACTTAAGGGGAAGTGGTACACTGCTGTCTCGTCCAGGAATCAATCCAAATACCGGTTAAGGTTTCGGTATTACTTCTTGTTTTACTGTCTTAATTAATTTTTCTGTCCAGAAATTATTTATCAGTCCAGTAATTAATTTTCTGTTCAGAAATATATTTAGTCAGAGCATAAATTATTTATCAGTCCAGAAATTAATTTTCCAGTCCAGAAATCATTTTTCCAGTGCATATTTTCTGTCCACAAATACATTTATTCAGTGCAGAAATTATTTATCAGTCCAGAAATTAATTTTCCAGTGCAGTTTTTTCTGTCCAGAAATACATTTATTCAGTGCATAAATTATTTATCAGTCCAGAAATTAATTTTTCAGTGCAGTTTTTTTCTGTCCAGAAATACATTTATTCAGTGCAGAAATTATTTATCAGTCCAGAAATTAATTTTCCAGTGCAGAAATTATTTAATTTCTCAGATTTGATATATAAGAAATTCCAACAGTCTTAAGTTCTATATCATACTGATTTTTCTGAGTTTATTTTTGGTGCTATTTCTATTAATTATTTACTAACTTGTGTTTGTTTTGATTATAGAAATGGCCAATACTGAAAATCAAACTGGAGCAACTGAGATTGGTTCGGGTTCCGGTAATGTTCCGGTTGGAGTACCAACTACAGAGATTCCTCATTTCGGTAATCAGGCAGGCGGTATTGAGACCGTCTTTCCACCATTTGTGGCTGCCATGCCAAACCGACCAATTCAGTTTGGTCAGTTTGACAAACCCGAAAAATTTAAGGGTGGCAGTAATTTTAAGTTGTGGAAGGAAAAATAATGTTTTTTCTTACCACTCAACATCTGATTCGGTTTATCACTGAGGATAAACCGGTACGAGCGTGGCTAAGTGCGGACTACCTCTGTCGGCACAGTATATTAATGAACTTAGATGATTCCCTTTATCAGTTGTACTATGAAAAAAGTACAGCAAAAGATTTATGGGAATCTCTATTGAAAAAATATACTGTGGACGATGCGGGGTCCAAAAAGTTTATAGCTGCTCGTTTCCATGATTTCAGGATGGTGGATGGAAGGTCTGTTCTTGAACAGAGTGAAGAGCTTCAAAAGATATATCATGATCTTGCCGCTGAGGGCATGGGAATTAACGACACTTTACAAGTGGCGTTATTGATTGAGAAGCTTCCTCCTTCTTGGGCTGATTTCAAGCATTACCTGAAACACAAGAAGAAGGAAATGACTCTGGAAGATCTAATGTTAAAACTGAGGATTGAACAGGACTCACGGAAGATGAGTAAGAAGCCCAATAGTTTTGTGGCTAAGGCTAATGTGGTTGAAATTGATAACTCAAGGAATAACGTTAAGAGAAAGCGTCCTAATGAGTCAAAATGTTCAAACTCCAAGTTTACGGGAACCTGCTATGTGTGTGGTAAACCTAACCACAAGGCAAAAGATTGCCGCAGTCGAGTTGCGGTAAATAACAAAAACAAGAGAAATCCTGGTGCTGGGAATAACAACCGGAATCAGAAGGCTGCCCAAGTTAATGTGGCAGAAGATGGAAGACTGGGCTCTGGAATGGAAGACATGCATCCTAGTAGCTGTCGTTTCAGAGGTAAACTTGGTTGGAGGCAACCAAAAAGGAGTGGTTTGTTGATACGGGGGGCCACTAGTCACATCTCGTACTAATAAATGGATGTTCAAGACATACCAAGTCATGGAAGATGGAGTCTCATTATATGGGGAACTCTGCGACCTCCAAAATAGAGGGAAAGGGCACCGTTGTTCTAAAAATGACTTCGGGAAAGCGAGGTGACTCGACCGATGTGTGCCATGTGCCGTAGATCCTGAAGAACCTCATTTCGGGAATAGTGTCTGAACAACAAAGGTTTTAGACTTGTCTTTGAAGAAAACAAGTTTATTCTTACCAAGAGTGGTGCCTTTGTGGGAAAAGGGTATTTAGTCGGTACTTTATTTAAAATGAATGTAATGACTCGTACTACTAGTGCATTGAGCCAATTAGCGCTAATGTAACCGAGGCTTCCACTAGCTCACCTGGGAAAATTGCCGAAGAGGCTAATAAAGATGTTAAATTTGCTTATTCTGTTGAGTCTTTTAATTTATGGCATGACAGACTAGGTCATGTAAATATTAAAAGTATACAAAAGTTAGTTTCATTAAACTTACTTCCAAAATTTAACATTGATAAAAATTACAAGTGCGAGACTTGTATTGAGGCAAAACTAGCTAAATCCTCTTTTCATTCAATTGAAAGAAGTTCAGAACCGTTAGACTTAATTCACACTGATGTATGTGATTTAAAATATGTGCAATCAAGAGGCGGTAAAAGTTATTTCATCACTTTTATTGATGATTTTGCACAAGATTTTTCTATGTTTACTTAATGAGAAGTAAAGATGAAGCAATAACTATGTTTAGCCATTATAAAGCTGAAGTTGAAAATCAACTTGGCAAGAAAATCAAAAGGCTAAGAAGTGATAGGGGTGGAGAATATGAATATCCATTCGCACAGTTGTGTGCCGAAAGTGGGATAATTCATCAAACAACTGCACCCTATACTCCAGAACAAAATGGAATAGCAGAGCGAAAAAATAGAACTCTAAAGAGATGATGAATGCAATGCTAATAAGTTCTGGCTCACCCCAGAATTTGTGGGGGGAAGCTTTGCTTTCTGCAAATCACATCCTAAACAGACTACCACACAAGAGACTAGATAAAACTCCTTATGAATTATGGAAAGGTCACGCACCTTCTTATAAGTTCATAAAAGTTTGGGGATGTCTAGCAAAGGTTCCAATTCCGCCCCCTAAGCGGACGAGAATAGGACCTAAAACGGTAGATTGTGTGTTTATAGGATATGCACAAGATAGTAGTGCTTATAGATTTTTAGTGCATAAATCAGATAACTCTGAAATGCATGTAAATACAATTATTGAGGCTAGGGATGCTTCCTTCTTTGAAGGGATTTTTCCTTACATTAAGCGTTCGAGCTTAGACCCTAAAAACAATCATGTTGAGAAGATTGTGGGGGAAAAAGAACTTCAAGAAGAAGTTGAAGAACCCAGACGTGGCAAAAGAGCTAGAAGGGAAAAGTCATTTGGTCCAGATTTTCTAACTTACTTGTTAGAAAATGATCCTTTGACTTATAGAGAAGCAATTACTTCTCCAGATTCAGACTTATGGAAAGAAGCAATTGATAGTGAAATAAATTCAATTCTTCAAAACCATACATGGGAACTTGTGGAACTTCCACCAGGTTGTAAAGCATTAGGTCACAAATGGATCTTTAAGAGAAAGATAAGACCTGATGGTACAATTGACAAGTACAAGGCAAGACTTGTAATTAAAGGATACAGACAAACTGAGGGTGTCGATTATTTTGACACTTATGCCCTCGTATCTAGAAAAAATATCAATCGAAAGCTAATTATTGCTTTTGCAGCCTTGTTTGATTTGGAGATCCATCAAATGGATGTGAAAACAGCTTTTCTTAACGGAGAACTGGAAGAAGAAATTTATATGGAACAACCTGAAGGGTATGTTGTTCCAGGCCAAGAAAATAAGGTGTGTAGACTTGTCAAATCACTGTATGGATTAAAACAAGCACCTAAACAATGGCATGAGAAATTTGATAGTGTAATGCTATCAATTGGTTTTCAAATAAACCAGAGTGATAAATGTGTCTACGTGAAAGGAAGCAAAGACGATTATGTATTAGTCTGTCTCTACGTAGATGACATGATTATTATTGGTAACAAAGAAAATATTAAAGTTACCAAGAAATTGTTGACGCAAAACTTCGATATGAAGGATATGGGACATGCTGATGTAATACTTGGAATGAAAATTTCCAAAACATCAGATGGATATTCACTTTCTCAAAGTCATTATATTGAAAAAATATTAGACAAATTTGATAAAGGAAGTGATTTAATTGCGAGAACACCTATGGAGGTAGGTGCAAATCTTCACAAGAATCGTGGAGAAGGTATGCGACAACTTGAATATTCTAGGATCATAGGCAGTCTAATGTATCTCATGGACTGCACTAGACCAGATATTGCAAACTCAGTCAATAGACTGGCGAGGTATACAAGTAATCCCAGTTATGAGCACTGGAAAGCGGACACATTAACAAAAGGTCTAACGAGAGATCTTATTGAGATTTCATCGAGGGGAATGGGACTGAAGCCCATAAAATTGATTACCACTCATGATGGCAACCCTACCTGAATTGTAAAGCCCAATTGTAGGTTCAAAGGGACAACCGAATTGTGGGGGGGAGTCGAACAAAGCACTCGGGAAAAGAGTTCCCAGCTCATTCCTAAGGTGAAAGAGTGATAGACCTGTCCATTGGAGGATAAACGAAAGTTTTCAATGATCCTTATACGTATCACGTGAAGTATGACAGGATACTTCTAAATAAGAGATCACCTATATCGAATGTGAAGGGGCCACTTCTATGAGATGACTTTAGGGCTAAATCTCTAGAGCATTCGATGAACATTTCCAAGGCAGTCCAGGGCCAAAATGGACAACAACGAAAGAATCGTTTAAACAGTATAGAGAAATCGTTGTGTGAGTATCGTTGTCTTGATACACACAAAACGCTGAACAGTTCAAGGCATCACGTCCACTGGTTAGCAAGTGTATCCGATGGTATTTCACTAGGGAAGGTTCAAAGCTAACAACTACCTATCCTGATGCAACGAATTCTCGCCGAACTCTTGCATTGCATTTCAGTTGCATTTTATAAAAGATTTTCATTCATGTGGGGGATTGTTGGAAAATGTGTTTTCTCAAAGAATTAATGTGTAATTAATGTGTCGTGAGGACATATTTGAGCTAATATATTTATAAGTTACACCGCTCGGTTTTGAATGTTATTGAGTTTATCACGAAGTGGGTTGCGCAAGCTTCGCGATGATATATAACATGTGAGAAAACCAATTCTTGGTGTGAATGATAAATTGGTATAAAGTGGGGTGGATGATATGTGGTAAATGGGGTTTTTTAAACTCACATCCCACATAGGAAACCCATGAAAGAGAAAATCACTTTATATGTTAAAGTGATTAACATGGGTTTAAATTGTGTTACTTGTATTATGCCCTATGTGAGAACCTCGTGTGCGCCCGCGCAGGGGGGTGCAATTCGAAGTTCTGTTGATGCCAAAATAGCTTGAACTTGTGTGCAGGCGCGACCTGCGTACACGAATGCCGGACAAAAACTCGCGGGCCTGATCAGCCATGTTTTTGCTACTGGTTTGAACATTTCTTTTTCGAATTACATCGAATTTTTTTTGCAAGAATAGCCAAAGCATTAAGGGAGTAACAAAGCAATACTTATGTTGTGCTTTATTATTTTTACCGTAATGACCTGTGTTTTATTGTCGTAATAAACCCCGGATCACTATAAGTCTCATTTCGATGGCTATAAAATGACAGTCCAGAGGTGCTGGAAAGAATCCGAAATTTTTTCCCCTCTCCCTCTCGCATAAACTTTTTATTCATTCCCGCACTTCATAAGCATTCTCGTCGAAGAGTTTGATACTCGTTAAGATTCGAAGGTACTTGCTTTTCTTTTCGCTTCAAAGAATCGGTGTGGTTGGACGTTGTACCTTGGAGTTACGTGTTCAAGTGTGCAGTAAAGCATGATAAAAGGCCGGACATATAGAACTTAAGGGGAAGTGGTACACTGCTGTCTCGTCCAGGAATCAATCCAAATACCGGTTAAGGTTTCGGTATTACTTCTTGTTTTACTGTCCTAATTAATTTTTCTGTCCAGAAATTATTTATCAGTCCAGTAATTAATTTTCTGTTCAGAAATATATTTAGTCAGAGCATAAATTATTTATCAGTCCAGAAATTAATTTTCCAGTCCAGAAATCATTTTTCCAGTGCAGATTTTCTGTCCACAAATACATTTATTCAGTGCAGAAATTATTTATCAGTCCAGAAATTAATTTTCCAGTGCAGTTTTTTCTGTCCAGAAATACATTTATTCAGTGCATAAATTATTTATCAGTCCAGAAATTAATTTTTCAGTCCAGAAATTATTTATCAGTCCAGTAATTAATTTTTCAGTCCAGAAATCATTTTTCCAGTGCAGATTTTCTGTCCACAAATACATTTATTCAGTGCAGAAATTATTTATCAGTCCAGAAATTAATTTTCCAGTGCATTTTTTTCTGTCCAGAAATACATTTATTCAGTGCATAAATTATTTATCAGTCCAGAAATTAATTTTTCAGTGCAGTTTTTTTCTGTCCAGAAATACATTTATTCAGTGCAGAAATTATTTATCAGTCCAGAAATTAATTTTCCAGTGCAGAAATTATTTAATTTCTCAGATTTGATATATAAGAAATTCCAACATACTTGATGACACAATTCCCTATAGTTAGGTGCAACATTAAAAGTTAGATGGAGAACTAAAAGTTATATGTTCGGAAACAAATTATAAAAAAATATCGTATAGTGTAATAAATTTTAAAAAGTTAAATTAGTAAGACATATGTAACATTTTTTAATATTATTTTAGAGATTTAGAAAATACTGATATGTAACTTACGGCATAGGCAGCAGCAAGAAGGTTCATGTCCCAACCAATGGTCCAAACAGAGGGTTTGTGTTCCATCACAAGTGTGACAGCAATTGATTGCAAAGTTCCCACAAAGCACACTAGAGCTGTGAGGGACAGTGGAGCTGTGTATCTTCTCATTGTAATATTCTGTAAAATGTCACAAAAGAATTTCACTTTAGTGAAATGTAATTTCCCAAGTGGTAAAAAAGTGAATTGGCTACAGTGCGGGACAAATAATGACCGTCGGATTAAGAATCAGACGACTGAGATTATTTGGGTCTTAGTACCAATTATAAAAAGTACCAAATTAAATAATCTCAACAGTCAGATATGTGATCCGACGGCCAATATTTGTTCCGCGTGTTCTGCACTGTAGCCAAGTCGGGTAAAAAGGGAAGAAAAAATTAAAAAGAACCTGAAGAATAAAGAAAGCAGCCCAGGCTAGAGTGGCAAGAATCAATAGAATGGAACCCTTAAACCAGTCTTTGTCAGATGGATCAATAGTGGAAGAAGAAGCATTAGATGAATTAGGCTGAATATGCTCTGACCATATCAATTTCACCACATGACCTTTGTACAATGTCATCAGCATTGCTCCTCCAACTGTCACAACTGTTCCCAACACCTTTGCTTGGCATCTTAGTTTCTTAATGTGAACTTTTTCCATCCTACAATATACCATTTATAATTTTCACTAAGTTCAGTTCGACTTTGGATTTCGTAAAAGTTGAATTAGACACGAAAGTTAAATTAGCAGTTGTGGGTCTCAAATACACTAACTAACTGTGAATCTTTACCTGCAAATGACTGCCATGACGAAAGTCATAGCCGGGAGCATGTTGCTCATGGCACAAGAGAAAGTAGGAGAAGTGAACTTAAGCCCAGCATAATAAAAGTTCTGATCAATCACCGGCCTGAATGATTCATTCATAAACAAAGAAAACTTTAGATTTTGATTTTCCATTTCAAGTCTCTGTTTTTAATTAAAATTTCACATTATTTTATACTCACCCTAGTAGTCCAAGGGCAAAAATCTGCATGAAAATTGAAAACGTAATCTTTGACCTTATTTTCCTGCAAAAAGACCATTAATGATAAGTTAGACCATAATTGAATATTTACTTTTTCATACAAAATGACTATAAAAATGTAACTAACTCGGAGATTTTTCTAGTTTAATATTTCAGGGTATCTAACCTTTCAAGAAAGATAGCGAAAGGTGCGATAACTGCGGTAGCAAAGGCATGTCTATAAACAACAAGAACATAGTGACTCATGCCTCTGTCGAGGGAAACTTTAGTAATAATATTCATTCCAGCATAGCCAAATTGAAGACAAGTCATAGCTATGTATGGCTTTCAATTTGGAAAAAATTGCCTAAACAGCCCTTTCCTTCCATTTTTTTCTTGCTTGATTGAGCTAAGGAAAGGAAAAATTCTTAAGAGGGAAAATGCAGAGGAAGAAAGAAAAAACTAGAAGAGTTTGTGTTTTCTCCTTAGGATCTTGTCTCAATACTCATGCATATTTATAGGGGAATTATAAGAACTCTATCTATATAGTTAAGAACTTCTGGGGTGGGGTGGGCTGAGCCCGATAGAATATCTGTAACATTTTTTGTACTACTCTTTGTAACACTTTAATTATGAAAATTTCCTTTCATATATCATGAATTAAACAAGATAAAGTCTAGATTTGGAAAATATGATAATTAGAAATGTTATATAGATTTGGGGTCAGGGCAGGACCCTAGAGACCTTAGATGCTAATGCTATCTCAGACTTTGAGATAGCATTAGCATTTTGTCCTCTTTTTAATCAATCCTCTTTTGATTTTAGTATATCCAAATCATCCAAATTTTCTTGGTTGTGGATTCTGTCTGTTATTATGATTTTCTAAATTATTGTATAACTTTAATTTTCTTGTATTGTCAAATTTTTCTTTGATTGTAAGGGCCTCGACTATTTTGTGATTAATGAAAAATTTCTTATTCACCAAAAAAAAAAAAAAAAAGAGGATTTTTTTGATACATTGTATTTCTTCTTTTATTGACGCATAAAAATATTCTTTATGATAATACAATTTACTTTTTGATTTGAGTACTAATTTCATATCCATACTTATAAAACTAATTTCAAAGAAATTCTTTTTATTATTTTTTTTATATTTGATCATGTTTCATGCAAACATGATCACATATCTAACCACAAAGTTAAACTTGCCTCTCGTGAAGGCCTCCAATACCCTCACCAACTTCGCCGGTACCTCAAGCTTCACTCCTCTCATCGGTGCGCTTATCGCCGACTCTTTTGCCGGTCGCTTTTGGACTATTATCGTCACTTCTATTATCTATGGTCAGTCTCTGCCCATTTTCGCTTTGATTCGATTTTGATATATCAGAAAATAACCATATAAATAAAATCAAAATAATTTTATATGGTATGATACAGGTCCGACTCTGTACAAATCCAATATGTCATACAGAATCGAGCTTTTCATTTAATGGGGCCCCAATTTAAAAAAAAAAATCAATTAGCATTTTAAAAAAATTTGACTATATGCTTCAGGTGAACAAGACCAAAAATCACTTAGCAAAGGGCCTCAGTATTGTAATATATGCTTCAAGTGAACAAGACCAAAATAATATTTTTTTTTTTTAAATAAAAAAATAGTTAATTGAGTGGATATGAGTAAGAGAAGAAATTGGACCGATTAAACAAACCGGTATATAGTTTCCTCATGTAACTTATTCACTATATATATATATATAGTTTCCTCATGTACTATGCTTATTCTAAAATCAATAATACTTTCTGCATTTCAGAATAAATGACTTTTTAGATTTCCATTCAAAATAGAGGTTATTTTTTAACTTTTAAAAATATTTTTTTTCCTAAAATTATTCTTATTCATATTAAAAAATAGACAGAGAAAGATAATTTCGATGCTTAATATTTAAGGACTCTTGAAAATTCGCCTTTTTGTCCTCTTTCTTAATTTATACTAAATAATTTATATTGGCAATTTGGCGAAATAAGTACTCAAACATTATGTGTTTGGTGATAATGGTCCCCGTTTTATTTGTTTTTGTTTTTAGGAACATAAACTATTTGCGTTTGGCGAGAATGGTCCTTCCGTCCATCAAAGTTAATGTCAACTGTTAGTCAACAAAAAATAAATGAAAAATAGCAAAATTGAAGGGTATTTTGGGAAAAAATCTATTTTATTTTTTGCAAATTGGCACTAGAAGTACCAAAACATATTATGATTGGTTGTTTTGGTCCCCATCTTCATCATCAACCCACCCCAGCCCCACTCCAGCCCCCACCTCTGCGAATTCCCCCTGCCCCCTGCCCCTGCCAATTCCCCTCCCCTTACGAATTCACAATTTAGCAAATCTAATGAGTTTTCTTTTTGTTGTCTAATTCTTCTTCCCTTTTGGAAGTTTTGGTATAAATTTCATAATTTCATCCCAAGGATTCTTATATTGTTCCCTAAGAATATAATCAGTAGAAAATTTGTAAACAGTAAAAAAATATAATCAGTAAAAAAAAGATGCTTCTTCAATGAAGCAAGATTTTCTTGAAACTGACATTTTTTTGAGAAAATTTAAACAACATTTGATCAAAATTTAAAAAAATCAAGAACATTGCTTTCTGCAACAGGCGGCGAAAGTTTCCGATGGGCGGAGGGAGACGAAAAAGGAAAGTCCCGGTAGAGGCACCGGCGAATGGGGGAGGTGAAGAAGAAGAAATGAGCTTTATGGGTTGGATGAAAATTGGTGAATTTCATCCCTTAACAATTTGCGATTGGTTATTTTGGTCCCTGATCTATATTTTTTGGTGAATTACCCAAATTAGCCCCGGTTACTCAAAGGAATTTTTTAAAATAAAAAAAATTATTTTTTACCGTAACTTTGATGGACGGAAGGACCATTCTGGCCAAACGCAAATTGTTTATGTTCCTAAAAATAAAAATAAAATAAAACGGGGTCCATTATCACTAAACGCATAATGTTTGAGCACTTATTTCGCCAATTTGCCATTTATATTTAATATTTATAAATATCATAAAATTTTAAAATTTCAGTAGAAAGTCAATTACAGTTGACTTTCTTAATATTTATTTCTAGGCAAAATAGTCGATTTGACTATTTTCGTATTTTGAGATTGCATTTAAGGTCTTATTTTTTTTATTCTAACTTTTCAGGTCTAGTTATTTTTGTCGACCTGCCATTAGAGGATTTCCGTGCATTACACGTGAGATATATTTTAAGGGTATTTCAGATATTTCAAAATATTTCGCACAAAAAAAAACTTAGTTACTCAATTGTTAAATAAAATAACTATGAATACCAAATAGGCGTGGGGAGTTGGATAGATCGGGAAGGGAGTGGATTTTTAACATAAACTACCACAAATTCCTCTTATATATAGTTTTAGTGTTGACCATTTCAAAATTCAAATTAACAGTTGACAGATGAAAAAATTGACGGAAGAACATAGTCTACCAAACATAAATTATTTCATAATAGAATTTTTAGAAAATATAATTTTTGAATAATTCTTTCAAAATATAAATAATTTTTTGAACAAAGAACGCCAATTTACCTAAAATAAACAGAAGCATTTTCATTCGAAATTAATTTAATTAATCCACCAGGAAACATCACATAAAAATCCTGTCTAGTCACATACTCACAAATTGCAAGGACTTTCTTCTTTTTGTTCAGAAACTTAGAATTCGTTTCCTTAAATCTCAGTGTCCGAAGTTAATTCAAGTATACAAATTTTGTGGTAAGGTAGAAATGGTTAAAAATCATCTAATGTGATTTAGAGCCTCACCTTCTATAATGATTTGGTTAATAAGGACGAAGTCAAAACTTTTAAGTTAGGGGCGAAAAACTACAACAGTATATCAAATTATATATAAAAACTGCAAATATATTGTTGGGGGAGGGGGGGGAAGGGGCAGGGACAAAGACAGAAATTTGACTTTGGGGAGAAATCTGCAATAGTATGCCGAACTATATATAAAAAATGTAAAAAAAAAAATGTTTGGGGAGGTGAATTTGATAAAACATTCCTAACTACATATAAAATTTACTGTATCTAGTAGTATTTCTAAAAATATTGGGGGACGGTTACCACCCCTGCCCCTTTCTTCATCCCGGGGAATTTGATCAAATATTCGAATTACATATAAAATTTATTATATTTAGTAGAATTTTTAAAAATTTCTATGGTGACTGCCTCCATCCCCTGTGTTCGTTCCTGCTGGTTAATGACTGATGTGGATGCATGGTTCTTTCCATTTTCTTACAAAAATGATTTGGGGAAGTTGGGGTGTGGTAAGAAAATAATAGTACTGGCCAAGATTGTTAAAAATGTGATTCTACATAGACTCGAAAGAGAGGTGTAGAATCGTAAACTCGCGAATCGTAAAATCGTATTAAAAAGTTAAAATATATTTTTTATATGTAAATAATAATAAGTAACATATAAATCATATCATATTGTCCAACATTATGAGAAAAATCCATAAAACATTTTTTCACAGGATTTTCAAAAGACAATAACGCAACAGTTCACAATAAAGAACTTACAAGTCTTTTAAAATATAAAGAAGACCGAACCATTTATCGGTTTTACAAGACTAACAAATGTACCAAATACCATAGCATGCTGAAAACAATTAAACGTTTTAGAAATTATAAAAAAAAATTAGACACGCACGAGATACATCAGAAGTAGAATAAATGACATATATTCTGAAAATGCAAAACAAAAAAAATAACATATATTCTGGAAATTCAAAACAAAAAAAAATGACAGGAAGTTACGAATTCAAAGTTAAGAACTTTGAGTACCTGCTGAATTTCTACTAGTCTAAGAAATTGATAAATAATAGGAAATTTTGTAGACTCGGTAGAAACGTATGTTTTTACGATCCGATTATACGATTCTACTCTGTTTCCACCAAATTGTGATTCTAATCCCGATTCAACACCTTTTTCTTCCGTAGAATCGTGCGATTTTACAAATTAACTCGCGAACGTTGATACTGGCTATACGTGTACAGACACTTTAAAAAACTGATCAGCGCCTTGCAAAAATTGTGAAGGACTTTGAGACTAGGATTACTGAAGAAATGACATGGTGGGTGCCCCATTCTTTTTAGGCAAATTGGCGAAATAAGTACTCAAACATTATGTGTTTGGTGATAATGGTCCCCGTTTTTTTTTTGTTTTTTTTGTTTTTAGGAACATAAACTATTTGCGTTTGGCGAGAATGGTCCTTTCGTCCATCAAAGTTAATGTCAACTGTTAGTCAACAAAAAAATAAATGAAAAATAGCAAAATTGAAGGGTATTTTGGGAAAAAAATCTATTTTATTTTTTGCAAATTGGCACTAGAAGTATCAAGACATATTATGATTTGTTGTTTTGGTCCCCATCTTCATCATCAACCCACCCCAGCCCCACTCCAGCCCCTACCTCTGCGAATTTCCCCTCCCCTGCCCCTGCTAATTCCCCCTACGAATTCACAATTTAGCAAATCTAATGAGTTTTCTTTTTGTTGTCTAATTCTTCTTCCCTTTTGGGGGTTTTGGTATAGATTTCATAATTTCATCCCAAGGATTCGTATACTATTCCCTAAGAATATAATCAGTAGAAAATTTGTAATCAGTAAAAAAAGATGCTTCTTCAATGAACCAAGATTTTCTTGAAACTGACATTTTTTGAGAAAATTTAAACAACATTTTATCAAAATTTAAAAAAATCAAGAACATTGCTTTCTGCAACAGGCGATGAAAGTTTCCGATGGGCGGAGGGAGACGAAAAAGGAAAGTCCCGGCGAATGGGGGAGGTGAAGAAGAAGAAATGAGTTTTCTGGGCTGGATGAAAATTGGTGAATTTCATCCCTTAACAATTTGCGATTGATTGTTTTGGTCCCTGATCTATATTTTTTGGTGAATTACCCAAATTAGCCCCGGTTACTCAAAGTGGTTTTTTAAAATAAAAAAAAAATTATTTTTTACCGTAACTTTGATGGACGGAAGGACCATTCTGGCCAAACGCAAATTGTTTATGTTCCTAAAAACAAAACAAAAAACGGGGACCATTATCACCAAACGCATAATGTTTGAGTACTTATTTCGCCAATTTGCCTTCTTTTTATACCTAGAAGTTTTTAGGATTTTACTTAAGGTGTCCTTCCTATATTGTATCTATAATTTTAATTTGAAACCCCCACCCACCCTAAATCTTTTGAATTTTGTTTTTAATAATAAGGCATATTGGTTTTGGTGAAAATGGTCCCCAATCTATTTTTATTTTCATAATACTCCTCAAACATTTTGCGTTTGGTGGAAATAGTCCTTCCGTCCACTTCTGTTACGGTAAAAATGAATTTTGATTTATTTTTGGCCAAGTGGTGAATTTAGTCCTGAAACAATTTTCGCTTGACAATGTTGGTCCCAAAAGATTGTTTGCAGCTTTTTAGATGCAAACAATCGTTTAGGACCAACCTTGCCAAGCGAAAATTATTTGAGGATCTAAAAAGCTGCAAACAATCTTTAGGGACCAAACTTGCCAAGCGAAAATTGTTTCAGGACTAAATACACCATTTACCCTTTATTTTTTAAAGTTATTACAAAATGACCATTTTACCCTTCTACTAATTCCCCAAATCAGCCCAAATTAGTGAATTTCATCCCTTAACAATTTGCGATTGGTTGTTTTGGTCCTTGATTTAATTTTTTTTTTTTGTGGTTGTCCATGCAGGACTTCCGGCGGGGAGTGGCGGCGGTGGCCACAATCTCCACGTCTGATGTCCACCATTACCACTCCAAACCTGCAACCTTCTAAGCTCCATCACAACTCCCAACATTCCATTGTCTTCCACCGACCCCCGTCATCCCATCTCGGTCTAGAAATCTTACCCATCCCTACCACTTCTAACTTCTAAACTCAGTTTTGAGGTTGTAATTTTTTTCTTATAAGTTTGTTTTGAAGAAAAATTGATACAAAATCTTGTTATTTAAGTCATTAATTTTGATTTTTTATGTTAATTGTGGAATTTGGAGATAGATGGTGAAATGGGTTTTGGAAATAGGAGGTTCCAAATGTATAATGACAAAAGGGTTTGATCTCCTCTTTTCAAATTTTTTTTTTTTTTTTTGTTTTAAAAAACTTTTTTTACAAAAATAAGCATAAAATCCCTACTGAAGATTCCAGTTGTGGCCCGTAAGGGTGTAAAGAAGAGGGAGAGAGTTGGTTGGGAAGAAGGAGGTTTGGGGCAATTTTTTGGGCATATTGGTGAATTTAGTCCCTGAACAATTTGCGATTTGTTTTTTTGGTCCCGAATTTAATTTTTTCCTTAAATACCCTTCCCATTATCGATTTTCATTTTTTTTGCACTTTAACAGCTGAGACTAACTGAAGTGGACGGAAGGACTACTTCTGCCAAACGCAAAATGTTTGAGGAGTGTTATGAAAATAAAAATAGATTGGGGACCATTTTTGCCAAACCATGAAGTTTAGGGACTAAATTTGCCAATATGCCTAATAATAATATAGATTATAATTTGGACCCAAATTTATCACCTCGAGCAATGGAGGAGCTATGTGGGGCAGGCGGAGGCCACGTAAATGTTCGTAAAAAATGAGTACTAGTGACTATTCTCATATGTACTTTTATATAATAATAAATATTGATAATAGAGTATTTATTATTTTTGTATCTATAAAAAATAACTCAAATACTTATGGCTCTTCATGATAAAAAAATATATATTTAATTAAGGAATCATTCCATCTCAAACTAAACGTCTATTTTTTAATTTAGAGTATTTAAAATGATTGTTCATTTTCTTAGAATGAATGTTTTTTTCTTATTTTTTTTCTTCAAAAGGAGGATCGATAATGTCTCATTTCACTTCCAGTATGACTTGAACTCCCGACCTATCGGTTGGAAGTGAAATGAATGTATTTTCTCTCAAAATTATCATAACTAACATTATATATTTAAGGGATGTAAACTTTACTAACATATAAATTCTATCATTAATTTCATTAATTAATGGATACTAAGATAACTTCTTCATGGTTAAACTACTTGCTAGTCAGATGTATTTATTTATTTTGGGACGGAAGAAGTATTTTATATGAAGCATATATTATTTATCTCTCATTCTATTCGGAGTTGAAAATACAATTTCCATTTTTTTATTTTCAAAATTGAATGTCTCATTTCTAAAATAGAAAAAAAAATCATTTGAACTTTCAATAGTAGTATCATTTAATTATAAAATTTTCTCTAAAAATATACATATATTTATTGAAATAATATTTTTTATAACTTTCTCATGCTATTTTGAAATATAGTCCATTACACTAGTTTCTGTAATCTAGTCGAGTTTTTCTTCATTTTTTAAAATTGTTTTTTGTCAATTTTCTTTCTTAATTTTGTCTCATTTCAAAGATAAATATCATTTAAATTCAGATTTCTAATAAAAATATATTCTCCTACCTCAAATATATCATCTTACATCGTGAATGAATTTTAATTCGACCTCCTAACTTTAATTCACGCTCCCCACTGACTCAGGTCCATTCCTGACCATGACCATTAAGTTTGGTCCACCCCATTATATCATGAAACTTATAACAATTTGTTTGGTTTACTGGGGTATTATTATAAGAAGATTAAAAAACTAGTAAGTTTCTTCACATATGGCACAAAATATTAAGTTTAACACTTAAATACCATTTAAAATTTCTCATTTTAACACTTAACTAGTAAGCTACCATTTAAAATTTCTCATTTTATTTTAATACCATGATTTTTGGCACTTATTATTCCATTTATTACTGATTTCACAAAAAAAAAAAAAAATTCAAAGCAAACAACCTTTATTGTCCCCATTTGAGCAGATACTTTCTAATTAGATTACTAAATGGTTTTACACTTTTTTTTTTTTTTTTCAATAACAAATTGTGAGTTTAATCAGACAAAAATAAATAAATTTGTAAGTTTGAACGTTCATTTTTTTTAATTGGATACAGAAATACAAGCAGACGAAGGAAGCGATTGTACATACATAGGTACCTGCACAAGGCAAGGGGATTGCCAAGCAATTTGTGGAGGTAGTGGCATATGTGTGCCTGACGCCATCACTCCTGAACGTCGTTGTTGTTGCCTTTATGTAATACAAAGATTGAATTAAATATGGCTAAGAAATTTCTATTGTATTTCGATATATCTATAATGTAATATTGAAATCAAAAGGAAATAGACATGGACATGCATTTAGAATAAGGGCTTTAAAATTGTTTTTGCTAGTTCAATAACAAAATCTATCTTTTTTAATTTTTATTTTAAACCGAAACAACAAAAAAGAGAGTATCCAAAGCTAAGCATCGTTACGTTTTTTTTTTTTTTTTTTTTTTCCTTCAAGTAATGAGGATAAAACATGCAATTTATCTATTCAGACATACTTGACGGAAGCAAAAATTGGAAGAGAACAAAACAAAACTCAAAACGATCATAAAGGTCAAAACTATAAAGCTCCATTCATCATGTTTAAAAGTGGCCAAAACGAGGCATAAAAAATATAGACAACTTACCCCACGGTTCTCATTTATATCTATCGTTTTAAAACGTTACATTTGAATTAAAAAAATGAATGAAAGGTAATGATAAATTTGAAAACAATATATTTAATACTCTTTTGATTTCTTAAAGTGACAAATAATTAAAAAACTGATAAAATAAGTTTAGGTGATAAAGAATTGAGAACGAATGGAGTAGAAAAATTAGCCAGGAAGTAAAATCTATATGAATATAATAAAATTAAGACATATACTATAAAAGAGAAATGTGGCATACTATAAAGTCAAACACCAATAATAATCTTAAATGTGTCAATTAAAACTTTAATTACCTCCTAATTAAAATCTTGTGTCTCATTAACTAATAACTTAAATTGAAACTTTAAATAATTATAAAACTTAATATTTAATCACGGTACTTTAATTACTGATTTCTTCAACAATTAATACCACAGATAATTATACGAATGAATCTTCCTAATTGCTGAACACATTTATCAATTATGGATAACTTTAAGAGGTGAATCAATACAATTACTATAGATGATCTTTAACTTATATATATATATATATATATATATATATATATATATTAATTGTTATAACATAGAAAGGAGAAAGAAGGAAAAAAGAGATTTTGAGAGAATAAAATAATTATGTGTATTTCATTATGTAAATCAAAATCTCTATTTATATAAGTTAAACTTGTTATAACATAGAAAGGAGAAAGAAGGAAAAAAGAGATTTTGAGAGAATAAAATAATTATGTGTATTTCATTATGTAAATCAAAATCTCTATTTATATAAGTTAAACCCTATGGTTTCATGGGCTCTAAGACTTCTAGTGTTATTAGAAGTGTCATTTAATATATTACAACACTCCCCATTTGAATGACTAATCTATACAACAATTATCTCACAAATGGGGGGAGGATAGAAAGGAGAAAGAAGGAAAAAAGAGATTTTGAGAGAATAAAATAATTATGTGTATTTCATTATGTAAATCAAAATCTCTATTTATATAAGTTAAACCCTATGGTTTCATGGGCTCTAAGACTTCTAGTGTTATTAGAAGTGTCATTTAATATATTACAACACTCCCCATTTGAATGACTAATCTATACAACAATTATCTCACAAATGGGGGGAGGGCAAAAAATCACCGGTCCCGGTGCATTTTCCCATTCCTATCCACAACAAGTCACTATTCGCCACATGTATATAGAATTGAAGAAATGTCCACATGGTGAATTTTGAAGGGTGTGAACATATATGGTTACATACGATTTTTACCCGGGTTGGAATGAGAGTGGGGTAAGGTAGGGTGGGGTGGGGGTGGGGTGGGGGGTGGGGGGGGAGGGAGAAAGAAGTTTTCCTAAACTTATAAATGCGGATATAATAATCTTCCTGAAGCATCCTCAAACTTCTCTTTTGCTTTGGGTTTCTTCATTTCAGTAAGACCTCAAAGCTTCTATTCGTTGCTATTCTAATTCTCACTTTCGCCCTTCTTTCTTACTCTGTCTATAATCTCTCACACCTTCGATATCTCTTTTTACATTTGTGCATAGATTCTATGGAATTTATTTTTCTCTTTTTCTTTATATAAACCTTTTTTTATATAACTTAGTACAACTCACTCTGCCAACATAAAATGTAATAGGCATCACTATGTCCAAAATGAAATTTATTACTATTAACAAACTTTTTGTGTACTTGAAATTTTAAAATATTTTATGTTAAGAAACAAGGACTTGTCCACAATAAAATGAATCTTTTGAAGAAAGTCAGGCATCGAGACTATCTCTATCAGAGTGTGCTCAAGTCTAGAATTTAGCATAACAGTTTCCTTGAGAGAATGCTTTCTTTGTGAAATACAAATGTAATGGCTAGATTGAGCAACTTTAATCTTAAGAAAGTACTTTAGTTTGCCCAAATAATTTGTCTGAAAATGTTGGTTCAAATGAGTCTTTAAGTGGTTTATACTCCCTAAATTATCTGTGGTGACAATATCATCGACATAAACAATAAGATAAATACACAAATTATCTTTGAGTCGATAAAAGACCGAATGACTGCCTCACTACGAATCATTAGCTTGCCTAAGGGATACAACTTGGTAAAAAGGCTACAACATATATCGCCTTCTTGTGGGTACTGTGATCAGCCGCATGAATCTGTTGATCATTGCCCTCTTCATTGTCTCGCAAATTTGGTCATTGTGGAGCAAGAGTTTTGAGTGGTTCGAACTTGATATGCAATCGGTTAAGGAGATTCTTTCCTTTGAATTGGGCTACTTTAGATGAAGCTGCAATTTTTGCACACACAGCTTGGTTGATATGGAAGAATCGATGCAAATATATCTTTGAAGGGAAGCGCTCACCAGCTCAAACGATCTTTGCCGAGGCTTCAGCAGCAGCTACTGAGTTTGCTAATCTGCACGCTAGTGCTCTTGTCCCGCTGTAGCATGGTGTTCGGCCTCTAGAGGTTTGGCTCCCTCCCCCTTCGGCTAGTCTTAAAATTAATGTTGATGCTTCTTGGAATGATGGGACAGCTGCCTTTGGCTGTATTGTTCGGGATGTGTGGGGTATTCCTCACTTAGCTAGTTGTGGTACGCTTTCGCATTGTATTAATCCTGCTCATACCAACCTTCTTGCTGTTATTGAAGGATGCAAGCTGTTGGGTTTTGACCCATATTCACTGGATTACTAATTAGATATTAATTAGGATAAGAATTAGTAATTATGTAAATTACTAATTAGGTGGATTCCTAATTTGATACTAATTAGGTTAAGAATTAGTAATTAGGTGAATTAGTAATTATGTGAACTCCTAATCCATTTAGCAAAAGATTTACTATTCCTATATATATATATATATGTGTGTGTGTGTGTGTGTGTGTGTGTGTGTGTGTGCCTCTTATATGGTTTCGAGTAGTAAGGCGAGGAGAGCTAATGGATTGGAGGAATCTCCATTGTATTATTGTTTCTCAATTATAATGAGAGTATGCGCCCGCCTTACCCGTGGATGTAGGTCAGTTGATCGAACCACGT
The DNA here is from genome assembly GCA_026122235.1 of Vinca minor. Lineage (NCBI taxonomy): Eukaryota > Viridiplantae > Streptophyta > Magnoliopsida > Gentianales > Apocynaceae > Vinca > Vinca minor. Next base: position 3,876,295 of record JAOCZM010000134.1, read on the forward strand.
AAATCATTGTGTCCCTTTATCGCTTTCCTTGTTGATATTTGCTTGTGGATAGAATTGGAACATGATCTATTTCCTAACAACTGGTATCAGGGCGAGGTTAGAATTGGTTCATCGATTTCTCCAGAGATAGGAGGAGAGTGTTGGATATAATCAAAAGTGGACTCTTTCGATTGGTTAAGCCAACGTGGGAACTGTTAGTAGTGCCCTAGGACCATTAGCACATGTTGTGCGTTTTATTATCTTTTGAGCATGTAATTGAATAGTTAATTACGCTTTTGATTATCAAATGTGTGATTTGATAGTAAAACTCATTAGCTTATGTAATTACTATTCTAGAAGTCCCTAGTTTTATGTAATGCTTAATTACTATGAAATAAAACTAGTATGATTGTTGATTGATGATCTTGTTTTACTGATCATGTGTAATGGATACAAATCACATCATAGATGCAATATATAGGGATACATTGTATTCGACGTGATCCGTCAGAGAAGTAATACTTCATGGTCTTAAGTCATAAGTATTACTTCCTCAATACTATTTTAGAATCCTTAGACCTTATGTCTTCATTGATTCTAGTATGAATGGAGCCACGTTTTGACTCAGTCGGACGTTACTTGTAACAGAGTAATCAATACGACTGATGATCGGATGTAGTGTCCTATCATAGCTTGAATGTGAGAGACATTGTAAGGAATTTGTCCCTCTCTATTATTAGAGAGAGATATCCATGGGCCCCTCGATAGGGAAAGACTGTTTAAATGCATGGCCGTGCTCAAATGTATTTGATAAAGTGGTTATCAAATCCTATTTGTCGAAACAGTCTACCTGGAGATCGAGCATAAACACAATTAAGCTTAATAAGGGTGACGACCACCATGCCTTATGCTTAATTAGGATATCGCGAGACAAAGGGATTAAATAGTGGATTGACAATAGGTTCCGTTGTAAATTCATTCACCTTGGGTAGTCACAATGTCCTGCTAGGGGCCGCTTGTGACTTATGAACTCACACTACTACTAAGTATGTTTTCATTGCCATTGTGATATGAACCTACAGGGGTCACACGCATAGACGAGCTAACAAGCTTCATGTCAGATTCAATGAATCTAGAATGTGTCTAGGTTCATTGTATCTGACATTTGTTTTTCTGAAAATAATAAAGTGTTTATTATTCGAATTAGAGATAAGGGCAATTTTGGTATTTAACTATAGCTGGGATTAAGTGGGAGTTGTTATCCGATAAAGACTCCCACTACCAGCAGAAGTCTAGGGGACGTGGGAGTCAGAGTCTCCCACACACGAGAGAAGTTGAGTAGACGTGGGAGTTGTTCCGGGGAACAAACTCCCACACTCTATATAACATCTCTTAGCCGAAACCCTAGGTCACAAGTGATTCAAATTGAAATTAAACAAGTAACCCGAAATCGATTTGGATTTCTCAAACTCTCTCCTTTTTCTCTCTAATTCCCGAATCTCAGAAAGACGAAGAGCTAGCAATCACTGCTTGTTTCGTCGCGTGGATACCGGTAGAGGGAAATTCCGCAAAGGGAATTCCGTTGGTGAAAAGAAAACTTCCAAGAATCGTCATCCTCCATTCAAGAAGTAGCTTCTTGAATCCGAAAATTGTAAGTTTTACCGTGTTTTCGATTCGTTTACGTATGAGCGGATCCTTCAGGGGAGGATCCATGGGTGTTTGGAACGAGTTTCCGCCCATGAATCCCTTCAGGAACGCAGCGCTGCTATACCAGAATTTGGAGTTACTCTCCAGTTAAAGATCGACCAATTGTCAACTTAGAGTCCTGTGCAATTCTAGCCATCGTCACCAGAAACCGTTAACACAAGTGGAAAGATTTTTATATATGTCATCCAAAGATGGAAGAGATCCGTCAGAGATGGTAGTAGAGACCCATCAGAGATGTAAGAGAGATCCATTGGGGGTAGAGCACACGTGACGATAGAGGTTTGACAGAAAAGAGATGTTGCTGAAAGAGATACAAATCTAGTGTGGTTGGTGTACAAGTCAACCAAATAAGAAGGATTAAATCTAGACAGTTGAATTGAAAGGGTGGAGGATTGATCCGGTATGTTTCGGGTGCATGAACCCAGATGTGCATCGAGTGACCTAAACCAGAATGGGTTTGGTGGACTTTGAACGTTGAGCTGTTTGTTCCGTTATTGGTATTGCCGTGTTTGACCGTTGATCAAAGTTGATTAAACCCATCTTAGTCAAATTCCCCTTAATTCAACGTGCTGATTTGAAGGTTCAAGTGCAGAGTAGTAGATTTGTGAATTGCATATGAGATGTGGAGCATACTGGTTGGAGATTGGGTAAATACGTGCCAGGGTGGAGATTGTTGGGTTTTGACCCATATTCACTGGATTACTAATTAGATATTAATTATGATAAGAATTAGTAATTATGTGAACTCCTAATCCATTTAGTAAAAGGTTTAATACTCACATATATATATATATATCCTCTGTGTGTGTGCGTGCGTGCGTGCTCGCCTCTTATATGGTTTAGAGTAGTAAGGCGAGGAGAGCTAATGGATTAGAGGAATCTCCATTGTATTCTTGTTTCTCCATTATAATGAGAGTATGCGCCCGCCTTATCCGTGGATGTAGGTCAGTTGACCGAACCACGTAAATCGTTATGTCCCTTTATCGCTTGCCTTCTTTAAATTTGCTTGTGAGCTAGAATTGGATGAGAGATTAATTTCCCAACACAAGCTTCCATCAGTTCTAGGCCAGCAATCCTTTGTGCTTGAGAGTGATTGGCAGGTGATGCTCAATCGGCTCCAGTGCTCGGAATTTGATTACTCCACTTTGGGGCCATTTTTTGACTATGCAAGATCTTTTTTCTTGTCATTTGTTTCGGTTAATTTGTCATTTGTAAAACGCTTTGGTAATCAGACGGCTCATTGCTTAGCTAGTTTGGGACATCGGTATGTGTCCATGACTTGGGATCGGAATTTCCCGCCTCCTATAATGACCGCAATCACCAATGATCGCCTTTTCTTTTTTTATCTTAATGAAATGTACCCATCTTTGGGTTTCAAAAAAAGAAAAGAAAAGAATGCAGAACTTTATTAAAAAGGCAAAAAATCGTATGTCCCCGTGTATATTTTCATTCATATATAAACCAATTAGAATTCGCTATGTGTATGTTCCTGTGTATGTCTCCATTCTTATACCCAACCAATCACAGTTCACTATATGTATATATAATTGGAAGAAACACATAACGAATTCTTATTGATTTGGTACAAGAATAAGTACACGGGGATAGACAATTTCACCCATTAAAAAGGCACGTGTTGAGTGAGTGGTTGGGTTGGGTTTACTAAAATATAAAATCGAAAAAGGGAAATCAGTCTATTTAGTCCCCTAGAAATTTTCGTTTAGCCCATATAGTCCCCAATTTCAGCATGTAAAGTCCCCTAAATTTTTTTATTTAGCTCGTATAGTCCCCAATGTTTAATTTCAGCCTGTAAAGTCCCCCAGTAATTTTCGTTCAGCCTGTAAAGTCCCCCAGTAATTTTCGTTTAGCCCGTATAGTCCCCAATGTTTAATTTCAGCCTCTAAAGCCCCTTACCTATTTGCGGGGTGCATATAGAGGTTCTGCCACCTCTTATGCAGAGGATTTAGGCAAATGGGTTCCTCCAAATTAGGGCAATGGAATTTGGGGTTTCCTTTTTATAACCATTTTTATATTGATTTTTTGTTTTTTATAAATTTTATAGATTGAAATTGATAATTATTCCCCCGCTCATTAAGAACGTGGATGACATGAATTTGGGGCTGCCATGATTCTGGCGCAAAAGAGGTGTTGGAACCTCTATATGCAGCCCGTAAATAGATAAAAAAAATTACAGGTTGAAATTAAACATTGGGGATTATACGAGCTAAACGAAAATATTTGGGGGCTTACAAGCTGAACAAATTTTTTGGGGGACTTTACAAGCTGAAATTAAACATCGAGGACTATACGGGCTAAACGAAAATTACTGGGGGACTTTACAGGCTGAACGAAATTTTTTGGGGACTTTACATGCTAAAATTAAACATTAAGGACTATATAGGCTAAACAAAATTGTGGCGGACCTACAACCGCCGTGGAAAGTTTCTAATATTACCATTTATACCTCAAATTTACTATTTTCCAATAAAATTTAAAATTTTCCTTATATAATTGACTACTTGAGATTTTTAAATAGATTTTCTATTACATTCTCTATTTGGTCCACCAGGGAGTATGGAAAGGTAACAACCATCTACCAAAAAGGGCCATTATTATGAGGGGGAAAAAAAAAAGAAAAGAAGAACAGTATATAATTTAAGTCGTTCTTTGACATTTGTGAACTAGAGGCACATGTCAGATATATTGGATTTTTATTCATGTCCCACCGAATTTTGAGGAGTTATGACCATTTGCATGGTTTTCTGGAGAAACGCTTCTGATATGGACCCGATCCACTGGACCATGCAGTTTAGAATTAGCCACATCACTACATAATTGTCTCTCTCCTCATTCTGCACCTATATGGCTAAATCTGGACCACATGGTCCATGTGGACCAGGTACATATCAGAATTTTCCTTTCTGGAGTTAGACATTCGGTGTCCCCTTCTCTGTGTCACCAATAAAAAAATTACATGTATTAAAATTTTAATTAAAAATTATAACCTAAAAGAAATAGTGAAATTTATACAACAACAACAACCAAGCCTTAATCCCAATATATTGGGGTCAACTACATGAACCAAAGTAAGAATCACGTAAAGTCATCCACATGGATGCATTCTCTCCATTTCTTCCGATCACAAACACAACTCTCATCTAGTTCTAGCAGATTCATATCCCCTTTTATCACCTCCGTCCACGTCTTCCTCTGTCTCCCTCTACCTCTTAAGCCCTCAATATTACATAATCCTTCAATTCTCCTAACCGGAGCATCAATTGGCCTTCTTCTAATGTGCCCAAACCAACGCAAACGGTTCTATCTCATCTTGTCTTCAATAGGTGCTACACCGACCTTCTTCTGAAACGTCTCATTCATCACTCTATCCATTCTCGTATGCCCACACATCCATCTTAACATACGCATATCCGCTACATGCATTTTCTGAATATAACACCTCTTAGTTGCCCAACATTCTGTACCATATAACAATGCCGATCTAACCGCGGTTATGTAAAATTTCCCTTCAATCTCAGCGGTACATTACGATCACACAAAACCCCCGTCGCACTCTTCCATTTCAACCAGCCAGCTTTAACTCGATGAGCCACATCCCCTTCAAGCTCTTCGTCCTTTTGAACAATAGAACCAAGGTATCGAAAATACTCACTCTCTGAGATATTTTTGTCACCCAAAGTTACTACAGTTTGCTCTGTCGTTCTATTAGTGCTAAACTTACACTCCATATACTCTGTTTTACTTCTACTAATCCTAAAACCTTTAGATTTTAAGGTTTGTCTCCATACATCCAACTTGGCATTAACACCCGCTCTTGTCTCATCAATCAAAACTATATCATCAGCAAGCAGCATGCACCATGGTACTGGATCTTGTATACACTGGGTCAGTTCATCCATAACCATTGTAAACAGAAAATGACCAAGTGCCGAACCTTGATGCACCCCAATTGTAATAGGAAACTCTTCACTTAACCCACCACAAACTCTGACACTAGTGCTGACTCCCTCATACATATCCTTAATAAGATCAATATACTTCCGAGATATACCTTTCTTAGTCATTGCCCACCAAATTACCTCTCGGGGAACCTTATCGTAAACTTTTTCCAAATCTATGAACACCATATGCAAGTCCTTCATTCTCTCTCTATAACGCTCAATCAACTGCCTTAGTAGATGTATTGCTTCCATAGTAGATCGTCCAGGCATAAAACCGAATTGGTTTTCTGAAATGCTCACAATTTTTCTCAATCTATGCTCAATTACCCTTTCCCACAGCTTCATAGTATGACTCATAAGCTTAATACCACGATAATTTGGACAGTCTTGAACATCTCCTTAATTCTTATATAATGGCACCAAAGTACTTTTCCTCCACTCTTTTGGCATCTTCTCAACACTAAGTATTTTATTAAAAAGGTTAGTCAACCACTCAACACCTATTTCTCCCAAACACTTCCAAACCTCAATCGGTATACTATCAGGTCCTACTGCCTTCTTTGGTTTCATCCTTTTAAGGGCCTCTTGTACTTCTTTTCTTTGAATTCTACGTATGAAATCATGGTTCGCCTCTCCAATTGGGATAGAAAGGTCTCCAATATTCTGTACTTGATTCCCATTAAATAACCTATCAAAATACGTCATCCACCTCGCCTTGATTTCCTCATCCTTAACCAAAACTCTCTCACTATCATCCTTAACACACCTCACCATACCAATATCTCTTGTCTTTTTTTCTCTTAAACGAGCAAGTCTATATATACCTTTCTCACCATCCTTAGTATCCAATTTATTATACAAATCTTATAAACTTTTGATCTTGCTTCTCTAACGGCTGCCTTAGCGTCTCTACACGCCGTCTTATACTTCACAAAGTTGTCATCACTTCTATACTTCCCCAAAGTCCTATAACACTCTCTTTTCTTCTTTATAGCTTCTCTTACCTCTCCGTTCCACCACGATGTATCCTTACCGAATAGCACATTTCCGCTAGATTCACCAAACACTTCCCTAGCCACATTTAAAATGCCTTGAGCCATTTTTTCCCACATAGACTTCGGATCTATTTCAGACAACCAGTCATCCTCTTGAATAACTCTATCAACGAAGATTTTCTGATTTTCTCCTTGTAACTTCCACCACTTTATTTTTGGCGTTGACCTAAATTTATGCATTCTAACCTGTTTACCGAAAAGAAAATCAAGGACCAATAACCTATGTTGTGTAGTCACACTCTCGCTAGGGATTACCTTGCAGTTAGTACAACTACTGCGAAACATGCTCCTCACTAGGAAAAAGTCTATCTGACTAGCATTTACTCCACTTCTAAAAGTCACCAAATGAGAATCTCTTTTCTTGAACCAAGTATTCGCTACAGACAAATCGTAAGCTAAGGGAAAGTCCAAAATTTCCCTACTTCGAAACCTTGACCTCCATGGACACTCTCAAATCCATCACGACTAGAACCCACATGTCCATTCAAGTCTCCTCCAATGAAATTTTTTTCGCCTGACGGTATATTTTGGACTACCTCATCTAAGTCCTCCCAAAACTGTTTCTTCACAGAATCACACAACCCTACCTGAGGCGCATATGCACTGATAATGGTAACCACCTAGCCACCAATCATTATCTTAACACTCATAATTCGGTCACTTTTAATGCGAACTTCAACCACGTCATTGACGAAATCACGAGCCACAATTATTCCAACACCGTTCCTATTCTTATATTTACCTGAATACCAAAGCTTGTATCCCCAAGGCTCTATGACTTTTGCCTTCTGACCAACCCACTCAGTTTCTTGGAGGCACAAAATGTTGATTTTTCTTCTTACCATAACCTCTACTAATTCGGTTGACCTTCTAGATAACGATCTGATATTCCAAGAAACAAAACGAATCCTCCCAGTGTGCACTAACCGTTTTACCTGTACCTGTGCCGACTTAGAACACCCTTGCCTATTTGACACCATATCCGGGCATATTTATCACCACACCCGGGTCTAGGAAGTGTAGCGCGTCGCTGAGTAGGGAACGCCCCAGCGAAATTCTTATTTTGGTTCATGTCATGGGATGTGACTGAGTTTTACGCTGGTTGTCACGAGACCTACTGCAACCCTCCTCCTTTATCCGGGCTTGGGATCGGCAGTAAGTGTCAAGGACAAAAGTCCTCATCACTCACTGGCAGAGTTAAATAGTGAAATTTATAAAGGAAAAATATACACGTAACAAATATCTATTCATGGAGATATATAAGGGGACACAAAACGAAAGACAGACAATTTTTTGCCGTTTTCTGGGTTATAAAAAGACATTGATTCTTTTAATATTTTTTGTAGAATTCTCCAACTTCTTTTTGTTTAGCTCCATTTCTATACAAGAATGACATCGACAAAGCTTCTAAGCAAGGTTGTCTTTGTTCTCTTTGTTATCCTTCTCTCATGCTCCACTGGTACATTCTCCCTCCTAGAAAAAAACGCTCTATTTTTCTTTAATTAATTTTAGCATTTTAAGAAATACCATTAGAAATTTTAGCTTTCCCTCTTTAGAATTTATATTTAAATTTTTAGTTCAGTCTCTCAACTTTAAATCCTTCGTTCCGTCCAGAGAATACTCTCTTGAAGGATACTTTTAATATATATATATATATATATATATATATATATATATATATATATATATGTGTGTGTGTGTGTGCGTGTGTGTGTGAATTTATATTAAATAAATCTATTTAACCTTTTTGAAATTGGGCTCCATGGTTTAATAGTCAAACACTGATTTGTATTATTTTTTATTATATTTATATGAAAATATTTTTTTCTTCAGTTATACAAAGTTTTATTTAATTTTAGCACAGGGTCCCAAAATGATTAATACGTCATTGTATTCCATTTGTTACTCACTTCACAAAAATTTCGGGGCAACCAAACTTTATGATTCTCATTTGGCACGAAATTTCTATTAGATGTCTAAAGGGTTTTATAAGTATTTTTGCAATAACAATTGTGATTTAAAATTTATTTTTTCTAAATTTGATGCAGAAATTCAAGCATATGTGTGCCTAGCGTTTTCTCCCCTCAATATCGATGTTGTTGTCTTGATACAACGGGCCTCTTTCATTAATCAAGTTTTGCCTAGACTATATCTTATTAGAAATAAAGGAAATTTCTTGTTACTTGGATATGTTATTTTGTGTGCCAACAAGTTTTAAAATAATGTAGTATTTTTCAAGAAAGTACAATTTGGGATACTTTGTGAATTAGAAATTTCTGATGTGTTTTGATTTCATTTCTCTATATTGTATATTGTAATATTGAACGAAGAAGGAAACAACCAAAGAGAGAGATAGGCATGCAAAAGGATGCAAACGGATACAGAACTGCCTATTCTCAATTCATATCCTTTTTAATTTTTTCTACCGAATCCGAATTCGGATATGAACATATGCAGAATATGTGGTTATCAAATCCGCCCATTCGGATTGAACTTTCTATTCTGGATTCATATCCTTTTTAATTTTTTCTACCGAATCCGAATTCGGATATGAACATATGCAGAATATGTGGTTATCAGATCCGTCCATTTGGATCCAGTAAAACCCGTTTCAAAAAGTCAAATCCTCTTTTTTCGTTTTTCTATTTTGACTGATTAAAAACATATATATTTAACAATCTTATATATCATATGCTACTTCATCCCAATTATACTACAATCCACAAATAATTCTACGAATTATAATACAATCCATAATCATAATACTTTTAAAAGTTCAAAATTCAAATAAAAATACAACTAGCACTTGAGTAGTTGAGCCGGAACAGCAGAGCGGCGGCTCTCGACTATGATGAAAAAAGAAGTAAACGGTTGCATATTCTGATGAAAAGAGAAGGAAACGACTGAAGAACGATATGTTTTATAACTTTTATTCATATACTTTCATATATGTTTTATAATGTTTATTCATATACTTTCATATATGATGATAAAATTAGGGTAAAAATTAGGATAACTTTTATTCATACTTTCAGACATATAAATGATAATTTTTTATATTTCATACCCGTAACCGTTTTATTACTATTATACGGATTCAAATTCAGATGCAGGTATATGGGTGTGTAGTTCTTACCAGTGACAGATCCCGGATTTCAGTCATTTGTCTTCAACCACAACCTTATAAAAGAAGTTTAATTTTATTAAATTAACAACCAAAATGATCTTAATACAAAAATTAAACTACTCTAAATTCATATGTAAATGGAAAGAAGAACCACAATACACACTAGTATTTTGCAGAATAGAGTAATTCTTGACAGATTTTTTGCCATTATGGAAATCTCTTCTTCCTTAATCTTCAACAATGACATTAAGGCAGCATTCTCTTCCTCCATAAGCTTAACATTCTTGATAATAGCTTCCCGACCAACACTCTCATCCTGAAAAAATTCAAGCCTCTTCAATAGTCCCGGGAGTATTTGTTTTGGAACGTTAACAAATTGGTTCATCCAACCATTCAAAAAAATTACATCCCCCTTCCTACATTAATTGGAGAAAATCAACTATGATACCAAAAATTAAAAAAAAGAAGTTAAAAATCTGATTTTACCAATGAATCAATGCAATTGATGAACCTTCTACCCGGATTTTCATTAGTCCACGAAGTCCGAATTGCTACCGGCTTTCGAATGAGGCATTTACAATACTTTGTTTCAATGTTGGATAAATTAATACTTCTAGAAACACTTGAACATGTTGAAGACATTTGTTGCCCAAATATTTGTTATCCAAATTGTCTCAAGAAGTTAGAAAAAGGAGAGATGAAGAGAATTGGGTGGTGATATATTGAAAGAGAATATGAAGAAATGGGAATGTGGGTTTCTCTATAGGGTTTATAGTGGGTGGGGTGTTTAGGAAATGAAGACTTGGTTGGATATTTTCGTATATGACTTCAGGTTGCTCCAGATCCGCACCTTTCTGAATGGACAAAAATGCCCTCGCCTGAAATCTCCTGTGTGTGGCACGTGCGGCCCTTTTGGCTTGAAAAGGGCCCGTAAATAGATGCGGCTATAAATAGTCTAATAAAAAGATAAGTATATTAATTGAAAAACGTAAATAGATTATGGCTACTAATAGCAGTTTTCTCTAATTTATAATCTGATCAAAGGGCGTTTCATCAATTTATCTATTTTCTTGATTCTCCTCTAACACCTTCATAACTTGCAAGAATCTTAATTTATAAATATTTTATAAACTAAACTACTGTATTTACTCACTTTTGTTAAACTTTCATAATTTGCGAGTAAATTAATTTGCTATGTCCGGTTTTGAATTCGAGTTCCTGCTGTTTGTAGTGTTGGTCTAATGATAATTTGTGTTAGACTTTTAAAGTCTTAGAGATGGCTGAGGGAAAGGGTAGTAAGAAGAAGTATTTTGAATATAGAAAATCAAAAAATATATCATTTTGCTTTTCAAGGTTCCGAAGAAAAAAAGGGTGGGTTCTCAGGAAACGAGAAATTTTACTGTATAACTTCTTAAAATTAAAATGTTGGGATCAATTTTTTAATATAATTAATTTAGAAATATTAATTAATTAATTAATTTTTTAAAGTAACATTAATTTTTTATTGAAGTAAAACAAGAAATAGAGCTGGAGGAGACATTGTCTACACTCAAATAAAATGTGGAAACAAATCCACTACTACATAGGAAACATTCCTCATAGTCTACAAATAATAGTAGTTGTAAAAACTAACGTCTTTTAAACGATTTGTACCTAGTCTCCATATGTTGTTCAGTAGGAGCTTTTGTGTTTCCCTTTTTACCCTTGTAGGTATGAACATGAATAAAATCTTCGTAATCATCTCACAGCTGAAGATCTACTAATGCTTCGAAAGATTCCGTATCCGGAACCTCGGTATTTTCAGGAAGAGACGCACTCTCCTTTTGCACAGTTGTATCAACATGCCTCCTGACAAACCCTTGAAGTTTGCAAACAATTTGTATCTATCTTTGAAAGAAGCTTCTAAATAATTTGGGTCCTTATGATTATTGTAGTTCGGACCGAGACAGATTTTTGTCCTCGTTCTACATCCGGCCTTTGTGAACAACCCCCACCTATCTTCACGGGGTCCGTTGAGGAAGAAACATCCTCGGTTACTGTTAACGAAATCGGAGTTGAAGTAACACATTGCACCGACGATTTGTGCACCAGATCTAAGTTAGAACATAAATCAAGAATAGGCGTTACATTAGTCAAAAAAATCTGCTCCATTTGACGATCAATTCTGTCATGGACCAGGCCTACCAAGTGGACATGGACCACTTGGTCCATATTCAGCCACATCACAGTTTTGATTAAAATAATAAAAATATTCCCCCTTTTGGTGCATTGTTTGAGGCTTTTTTATTGTTTTTAATCAAAAGAGGGGATGTGGTTGATTGTGGACCAAGTGGTCTATGTCCCCACTTGTAGGCCAAGTCTATATCAGAATTTGTCCCATTTGACGTGTTTGGGGTAGACGGGTCAGCTTGACCCGCACGCAATTTTGACTAAACCAAATTCCTCTCCGCAAATCTATCTTAAACAATTTATTATTAGTATATAAGGTTCTCTAACCATTCATAATTCGTCATGTTTTGTCCTTTTCTAATTCCCCCTCACACGTAGAGAACTGTAAGTGATTATGACAGACAAATGAGATGCAAATTGGGGACATACAATTATTTTTGCCGTTTACATGAAGATGAATAAATGAAACTCTTGTTTTGAACCATGGTAATATCATGATCTGCTTCACCCAGAAAGTGTCAATCCCCCATTATTTTCATTCATTTGGCAGAGCATAAAGTAGCAAATGAAAGAAGGTCTTCATTGTTCTCAAATGCAGACATTTGTTCTTCTTCAAGGCTGACTAAAGCTTCGATTCCACTTCCGACAGAATCGATCAAGACTGTTACGTCTTTCCGAATCCAAAATCAACATCGTAAACCGGAAATCCACACCAGCTGCTGCAAACGTGAGTTGTTAACGTCGTTAATTTATCATCCTGCTTTAGACTCTCACAAACTCTCCCATTTGTAAATCATAAGAAAGATTCTCTTTTGAATGATTCTTCAGTTCCAGTTTTGCCTTCCTTAGCTGACCAACTAATTCCGAAAACTCAGGTACATCATCATCTTTATTAATACAGAAAAAAATCGAAACGATATTCCCCACAGAATTTTTTGGTAGTCCCAAAAATGGACGCAAATTAACAGCTTGGAATAGCGCAGATTTTTTGGTACCTTGTTTTGAAACTATTACAGATCGATAGAGAAGTGCGGTCACAACTTCAACCCTAGTAGGGTTCAGAATACCCGATTCGACGGCCTTTGTTTTGAGCCTTCCTATCTCTTCTGCTGGGAAAAAGAATCTCCTTTGAGCACAATTGTCTTTGGAATTTTCAAATGCAACAAGTAATATATCGGGTCGATGTGGAAAAAGAGAGTCAGCAACCAATAACGGATCCGGTACAAGGTATGATAGACACGTTGAAGAAGCCCAGTAATTCATAAACGAAATAGAGGTAGAGGCGTCGGCAATTTTATGAGATATGGATAGAGCAATAGCAACTCCACCGCAGTCAAAATGAGTGAGCTGAACTGCTACTAAGCTATCTTCTGTACGAGCAGCTATCTCACGAGGAAGGATTAATTCAACATAGGATTGCGTGTTCTGCATAATATCGTCAATTGGACAGTGGATTTTGACTTCGACAAAATCAACGCCTTGGTCATTACAATTGATGTAGTCATTTTCAACTAATCGACCGGCAAAGGGATAGTAAGAAACTAGAGTTTTCGATAGGGAATTTTGGAGCTGCTGGCCCATTGTTGAACCTTCGTGGCCGGTATTATTAGGGTAAAAGAATGCAATGGATACATTGGCTAAAGGCATTATTTGATCGGTTGAGGAGAGAGTGTAGCAACTGAGTGATTTAGGGGTAGGAGAAGAAGGCTTGATGACCATTCTTGAAACTCTCTAAACCAAGGGTTCCATTCTGCTCATGCTAGCTATTTCTTGAATGGAGAGAGAGAGCGAGAGAGAGAGAGAGGAAGAAGATTATTTCATACAGTACTTATCTCTTTATTCAGTGTGAAATATCAATGGCGTTTAAACTTGACATATGATCCGCGTAATTTAGGAAAAAATGAAGCTTCTTTGTAGTTTCCTTCAAGTGAGACAGCTAATGCACCTATAAAGATAGACAGTTGGGACAGTTAAAAGTCTCCTGCTTTGTTTCTAAGGGTGGAAACTCAGCTCATATTTTATGTGAACTAATTTTTCTCATCTCAAATTCAGCTCATCAGTAACTCACGAGTAACTCATCTCACCTCATTTATCTACAAACATTTAAAAAAAAATACAATGACTTATAATACGAGTTTAATATCCAATTGATACAAAATAGATAAAGAGATTTTCTTAGCACAATGGCATAATAAAAGTTTAATATATCTCTCTACTAATTATAATATGTGGAGACTCCGAAAGAAAAAACTTAACAAAATATAATATTAAACCAATGTAAACCAACAAAAGTTTAGCTACCAATAATTTCAATTCTTATTAATAAACAGTAAAAGTCTCTAACGCCTTCTTATATAAGCAATTTAATTTATATGGCATGTTTTTTCCACTTGAAAAGATGAAGATATATTATTGTCACAAAAGAATATTTTGTAGACTAGTAAGTGGTGATATCAGTAATAAAAGACAAAAATGTAATATACCTTGGTTTTTTCTTAATGCCATAAGTGACTAGAAGCCAATCTTCTTCAAAATCAATGTTTGAACTGTTTTGGGCAAAGAAGCTTGATATAAATTAATAACTCTTCCACCTTCATAATGTGATAAGATTATAAGAGATTTTTAGGGTTTTCTTGGTTTATTTTCTTTGAGATTATATGCAACTACTTGTTTTAGGGCTATGTGCGGTTATTTTGTGTATATATATATATATATATATATATATATATATATATATATATATATATATATTTTGAGTCACTTTCATGAAAGTCAAATGAGTCTAACTCTATCTAGCGCAAACTCGACTCATATTTTAGATGAGCCAAAAATCTTGGCTCATGCATCACTCATTTAGCTCATGAGCTGAGCTCGTCGAGCCGAATATCGAATCGAATCGTGAACTACTCACGAGCCAACTCAACTCACTTCCACCACTATGTATTTATGACCCATTTTTTTAGTAGTTTTTAAATTTGTTCATTTGATGGTACTGAAAAGACACTTGAGGGAGGGTCCAACTCATAAATTTTCTTTCTTCAAGATTCAAACTTTTGGATCAATCCATTTCTTAGAACTTTCAAGAAAATCACCCACGTCCCCTTATTCCAGCCGACAAAAAACATCATCATTTTTTTACAATAGCTAGATATTTTAATGCTCATATATGATTTTTTCAAATAAAAATTAATGCTTTAATTTCTCAAAAAAAGTACAGGCACATAGTCCCAACTATATTTTTCCAAACCTATTACAGTGCGAGAACATCAAATATTTTGCACGGTGCGAAATATTTAGTGATCGTAAGATCAAATTGCAGACAGCTGGGATCATTCGACTTTACATTTTTCATGATAAGTATTGAGACCCAAATAATCTCTGACGTTAGTTTTTTTATCTAGCAGCCATTAAATATTTCGCACGGTGCGAAACGTTTGGTGTTCCACACTGTAGCCGGATTGGCATTTTCCATCACTCTTTTCAAAATTCTTACACCAAATGCCATTATCACACTTTCGGTACATATTTATTCACTAATTGCATGTAAAATCCCTGTCTTTAGTTAAATGCTTACCCAAATCCCTCTAGGGTTGTGAATTGATTACCCTAAAGTCCTTATAAAATATTATTTTGATCCCAAATTTATTTTTTTAACAAATTGACCCCAGGATCAATTTTTGTAATTTATAAATTGAACCATTTCTTCTGATGTATATTTTTTAATTTTACAAATTTACCCCAAATTTTGTTAGAACACTAAATATTATAACACTTAGTCTAAAACATTATGTGTTCTAAAATTATTAATACTAAATACTATAACAATGATTAGATTACTTGTTAGAATAGAATTATATTTTGTGTTTATTATAACACAATGACTTATAAAACACCGGTTAAAATGAAAAACGAATATATGCAATAGAAACAATGATCCTCATTATACTAAGTATTGTAGAATTACTTAAACACCTATTATGATTAGATTAATTGTTAATATATAACCTTTGTGAAATGAAGAACGAATCACAACACCATAACAATGATTATCAATACTATAACATTATGTAACTTAGTGTTTGTTAGAACACGAATTAACACATGGTCACTCCTAGAGTTAATTAAACATTATGTAGATTCAATTACTTGTTAACATATAACACATTTTAAAGGAATGACAAGTCTAAATGCTACAATAATTATTAGATTACTTATTAATATAAAATTAGAATTAGTGTAAGTACGATTTGAATGACTTATACTATTAATTAATTTTTTCTAATATATATTATCTAAGTTCATTAATATTATCTGTTCACCGGAGCTGTTTAACCGGAGTTACTGTTCATCATCTTCTCTAAAAAAATCTGGGCAATTCTTTTAAAACTTGCAGAGATTGAAGTTGGAAGAAGGGACTGATAAATATTTTTTTGTTATTAAATGATGTAGTATAATAGGTAGTATAGGTATAAGTAGAATAGAGCCTTTAAAAATAAATGAAAACTAAATTTAATCTTAAAAAACCCCAAAAGGGTAAGATAGTCATTTGACATGCTCAATTTGCGGATTTAAGGTTTCTACTCAGTATTTTTGAGGAGTTAATCATTTTCCTTTAATATATGGTCTGTCTACCGTCAGTGAAGAATACTTTTTAGACGTTGAATTAATATGTATGCTAAATTTTTTTAAATTAGATAATCCCTTACGGTTTATAATTGTAATAAATAATATTTATTTTTCAATCGTTAAATAAAAAATCAACGACTAAATAGGTGTGTTGTACGTGCAGAAAAATACTTATATCGGGGTCACTAATTTAATAACATAGATCTAATCATTATATAAGTATATAATTAGAAGTAAAAAAAAAACTGCTGGTTAGCTGCATCCGTCTCTGATTATTACCGAATCTGAACCATTTTTTTTGGATTCGAATCGGATATGAATTTAAATTCGGTCTGTTTGCAAGCCTAGACAGACAATTTATTTTTATTAATAAAATAATAGGGGTGTGTGCCAAACGTACATAGGGCTGTTATCGAGCCGAGCAAATCGCAAATCGCTCGTTAATCGGTTCGTTAAAACCGGCTCGTTAAATCGCTCGGCTCGTTAACGAACCGGTTACGATTCGGTAAAATGGCTCGTAAATCGTTTTAAATCGCTCGTTAATCGCTCGTTAAACCGGTTAATAATTTTCTCTACCTACCAATTACGAATTAATAGCCATGTTGGTCCTCAACATAGTTTCGGGCAGCCACTTTCATCCCTTAACTTTTCACATCCCCAATATATTTTCAAACAACCACTTTCATCCTTTTTAACTTTTTTCAGCCACTTTCATCCCCAATATATTTTCAAACTACCATTTTCATCCCCAATATATTTTCAAACAGCCACTTTCATCCACAAAATTTTTTTCAAACAACCACTTTAAAAAGGATGAAAGTGGATGTTTGAAAATATATTGGGGATGAAAATGGCAATTTGATCCGATTAACGAACCGAATTACGATTTTATGCGAATTACGATTTTCGATCCGATTAGCGAACCGGTTTTGAGCGATTTGATACGGTCCGATTAACGAACCGGTTTTGGACGATTTTATTTCGAACCGATTACGAATTGAACAACCGAATCGGTTGACTAACGAACCGATTAACGAGCGATTCGGTTTTCTTAACGATCCGAACCGATTTGGCCCAAAATCGGCTCGGTTCGGCTCGTTAACAGCCCTAAACGTACACCATAACTGGTGGCCTTTTTTAATAAAAAAAAATAGTCATGCATTTAAAAGGGCTTAAAAAATGTTGTGGTAATACGGAAGAATCTTAATTTATATATATCAAATTAATGGTGGCATAATATAGACAATTTGGATCTAATAGGGAATTTAATAACTGTTCTGTCTATAGTAAGTGAAGAATACTTTTCAGTCATAAAATTAATATGAAGGCTAAATTTTTTAAATTAAATAATCTCGTACGGTTTATAATTATAATAAATAACAATATATATATATATATATATATATATATATATATATATATATATATATATTTATATTACATAGTTTGTTTTCGTTTCAGCCAATCACATTCTTCTAAATCCTACGTGTAATTTCCATGAATTTTTTATCAATTAATTATTTTACAAAATTTTGATTGGTAGGTTAAATTTTACTTTTGTTGTAACCTCTTAATTGATTCATAAAAGTATCCCACATTGAAAAGTTACATTGTTTGTTTAGTTTGACAATAATATAAAAAAAGAGTACTATCACATGTTTTGAGTTAGAAATTGGGCTGTCAATTCAACCCATCAAAGTGGGGAAGCAAACTTATTTTCTTCTTACATTTTTTATTTATATAAATATAAATAGTTAAAGTTTTAACAAATAACGGGTTATTCAGATGACTGAGTCCTCTGAATTCCGATTGAACTTAAAATCAAGTTCGATTTGGAGAGTTTAGAAATTTGTAATTTTTTTAATATTTAATAGAATAAAAATAAGTAAAAAATATTAATTAAAAGTTATGGGTTTTAATATATGGTCTATTCTAATTTTTAGGATTTTCTTTTTCCTTTTCAATATTATACAAGATCCCGCATTAAAAGTGTACGAGAAATTTTTGGAGTTTGACAGTATTATAAATAAAGGGGTTTGACCATGTTTTTCAATTGAATGAATAGGTGGGTTGATATTTAGCAAATTAAATTCAGTGACAAACTCAATTTGTTTTTTAACTTTTTAATTTCAATAGTCATTTTTTTAAAAAAAAATTTCACATAGCCATTTGATTTTTGGTAGAACCTGCGAGAAAACCTACTTATTATTATTTTTTAATTTAAAGAGTCAAAACTTTATAAAAAAAAAATAGCTTACAAAACTATTTGATTTTCTTATACTCTTAATTGTATAGTAAAATGGAATCCCGTGCATAGCACGGGTCATTAGGCTAGTATATATATATTACAGAAGCCCTTTTCAATTTTACTCTTCACTAGGCGCCACGTGTCAGACTCCTATTTTTTCTTCATTTTCTAATTTTTTTTTGGGTATATTTTAACTAATTCAACTCCTAATTTAACTCCACTACTCCCATAACCCACCGATCCCATCCCACTATATCGTAACTATCACTCCACTATCACAATTCATAGAGACTCCTAAACATCTTCCATGCCTCAGTTTAGTTGGCTTTACCCTGCAAGTTTCATTCATGTGGCCTGATTCATTCATCACGTTATATTCATTTTTGTCTAGCAGGTTACCACAACAACAAGGCCATTTCTTCATCTCAATTTAGTTGGTGAAATTCATATGGACTGAAGTTTATGTGCATTTCAATTCTTTTTCTCACAATATATGGTTGGTTCATTAAATTCTGGATTTCAGGTGGTGTGATCATTCACAGTCAGAACTCTAGACTAAGTTGAAGGGTAATTCAATTTGTGTTTATTGTCCTTAATGACTTGCTGATTTTGGTGGTTGTCCTCTTGATATGGTTATTGATGTTTATGTTCATGTTCATTTTGTCTTAAAGGTTTTTTCAAGTTTAAAATGTTCTAACTAGACATCTTTGCATCCCCTTTCTATTTATTTTTGTGATTTTCTTTCAATATGAATTTTGACCTAAAGTAATTTATTTCTTTAGCCTGCAAGTACAACAAAGTATAGTTCTTAAATAAACAAAAAAAATGTTAAGGTGAGGTTGCTAAAGTTAGTTCTCTTCTTTCAGAAACTTTGTCTTAATTGTTTTTAGTTCAACGGGTACCACAAAGGGGCTTCTCCGGTAGGCAATCTTCCCCGTTCAATTTCTAGATAAATTGTCCGTACTTAATTTATCATTTATATATTTTTTCAGGTTACTCCATATTCATTTATGAAATTATGTTCTGTGGTAAGGAAATCTCTTCCTAAAAGTTCATTTTGGTAAGTAATTTGTTCATCTTTTAGTTGTTCTTAATTTCTTTATTTATTATCTTTTTGTTTTATTGTTTAGATAGATTGAGATATAACAGAAAGAAGTGCAACTCCTGAAACCATATGTTTTTTCTCTAAAACTGTCATTCATATTCCATATGCTTCTTGCTTTTTGTTTTTTGGTTTTTTGTTTGTTGTTTTTAGTTTAAAGGCTGGAGATATATGACTTCACAATTCAAGTTACATGCTTATTCATTACTGATTGCGGTGACATTATTTTGTTTCTTCTATTTTTTCTTAGATCATTCAATTTCTTTTTCCAAGTTTCATATAGTAAATGACTGATGAACTAAGGAGCTGTTTGGAGCTTATTTTCCCTAAGGCTCAAAGGTCAAGGAACGGTAGAAGTTGAGAAACTTTGAGAAAGTCAAAGTTAGAAATTCTTTTTGCCGTTTTGTTGAGTCACCATTGAAATTATTATCATATACATAGTTTTGATTTTGTTAATAACATTACATAAAATAGAAGCATGACCACCTCTCTCTTCCTTTTCCCCTTTCTTTAATCCTTCTGACATTTCCGAAACATTTTATGTTCGGTGGTTTTGGTGTAAATAACATCACAATTATTCATTTGACCATTTATTTGTGTATGTGTTTTTTTAGTTTTGGTTTGAATATGTTAATTTAATTTTCAAGTTCATTTGCGTTCTCCACCAACACACTAGAAATGACCCTTAAAGGGCCTTCTATTTTATTTTCCTTTTCCCCTAATCTCATCTTTGTAATTAAAATTATGTCTCATCATCTTATTTCAGTTGGTTATTAGAGTTTATGATTACTATTTATCCTAATTTTCCTTTATGATCAATTGTTTTATCCCAATTTGCTTTATTTACTTTTTTTCTTTCTCATTTTTGTGTGTAGTAGGAAACTACAACTGAACCCAGTTTATACTTTATCATGCAAACGTGATTCTTTGAAGTAAAATTAGTGAAGCAACAAGGTAGCAGGCCAAGGCTTTTTCATTTTTAAAGAATATAGTTTATGGAATGGTCTTTAGTTTACTTTGTGGGCATTCTATGCATGTTGGGTATTTATGTTTGTTTTCTACATGATCTTTGGGGTATTCTATGCATGTTGGCTATTTATGTTTTCCCCCCTACATCATCTTCTCCTGCATTAGCTACCATCTCTTTTAAGAAGTAGATGTTGAAAATTTTAACAAACCAATAATTTTCGCAATTTCTTATTTGCCATGACTTATTAGCTAAAATCTATTTATATTTCGAGAATTATGAATATATAATAGTAATGCATGAATTAGGTGCATAATTCAAGTTCTCTTAATTTATGTGTATCAAAGAGATTGTTTACGTGGATACATACCTAAAGTTAAGATTATTTATTTTAGAAAAAATTCATGGATGGAACAAGATTCTTATTCGTCATCATCAGTGAACAACAACATGAGTTCATGGCTTGACTGAGTTGCTCTTGAAGAACACAAAAACACAGAGTTAATATCTTGTGCCAAAATGTTGCTAAAGATGCTTTAGATGTATCTTTCATAGATATTGGAGGAATTCTGAGTCTATAAAGACAAGTTTCAGTATAATTGTGGATGAACTTTACAGAATAGTAACTCTTTTATACAAAGGAATAAGGGTGTTTCAAATTTTACTCCATCTGATTGAGGTGTTTATAAATGTTTGGATGGTGTTGAAGGTGTAATTTGTATGTAGTTTTAGGTTACACATTTGTTTAATCAGACTTCTTTTTTTCCATCTCCTCATTCTTCTTCCCTTTTGTCTCTATTTTCTTCCCTTTTCCACATATGTCGTCTAATTGAGTAATGATTTTAAGGTTTAGATTTAAAATGGTGAATTGTTGCGCATAAAGTTATCTTTTCAGTATAAGGTTGAGCTGAAAATGAAAGTTTGTTGAGTCGACTCAAATTGAGGATGTCAGTGTAGTGAACTAAAGCTAGGGTACGAAAGTATACTCCCTTTGATTTAAAGTTTAAAGTATACTTGCAAATTATAGGGTCAATGTAAACTTTTAATTTGTGAGAACTTAAAACCATGTCATGTTATTAATCACAAGTTTCGTCTATATTCTTCGTCCTCTAATTATATTTAAAAAAAAAACCCAAAAAATAGAAGAAAAACACACTTTGATATATATATATTGGGCTAAACAAAAGACAAAATAAAAAATCTTATCGACTAAATATGAATAGGATAAGTAAATATAATAATGATCAAATTTACAGAGTTTTTTTATGGCACTTCTCTCTCTCTGCACATGTAATTTTTAGGCACATGTAATTTTTAGAAAATGGAATATGTTCCGTGCATAGCACGGGTCCAAATGCTAGTATATATATATATTACAGAAGCCCTTTTAAGATTTGTAACTCCCTCATGCCACGTGTCATTTTGTAGATTATTTTGTTATTTAATTAATTAATAAAACTTTTGATTGGTGCAAAAAATTGAACTATTTTATTCAATTTGGAGGAGGCAGGATTCGAACCCGCAACATGCATGTCAAATGTTATACCACATTGCCAGCTACTCTGACGACCATTTAACAACTATTTTCTTTAATTCTTTTAATGGAATGCTAATTTAAGTAAAATTTCAGTATTTTTGGTTTTAATATAATAATCTACATTAAATATACTATACACATGTTTTTTTGTAGCTTTATTATAGACCTTTTTTTCCTATAGTTTTGTTTATGGTTGGTCTAGATGGTTGACATCAGTGATAAAGGGGACGAAGGTCGAGTAGTGGTATAACGAGTTCGAAATTGGTCGAAAATGAAGTTGAGATTGAGAGCAAGGAACAATTCTCAAGATTTAATGACTTTTCGTGTTTGTATATTTTTTCTTTTCTGATGTGAGAAATTTAGGAGATGGTTATAAATTGATTTTCATATTACAATCTTATGCCTTTTTTCCCCCCATTTTTCAAATTATAGAAAATTATGAGATAGTTGGAATATTGTAATAAATTCCGTAAGAAAAAATTTGTTTCGTTTGAACTTTTATATTTCAATAATTTTTACATTAATCTATAAGCTACTTACCGACCTTACTGTTTTTGAATTTTTGTCAAATAAAGTATACATAATGAGATTTTGTCGAATAAAAAATACATAATGAGTTTTTGTCGAGTAAAATATGTCTATTATGAGTGTTTTTTCTTTTCAGAATCACTAGAATTAAATTACTCATTTCCTAAAATAATAATATTTTTTCATATAAACTTCCACTACTAACCTTCCTTAGTTTAAGCGTAATTTAAGGAGATTAAATTTCCTTAAATAATAATGTTAGAAGAAAACTTTATTAAAAGTAAAAAACTTTTATTAATTTTTATTTTAAGTCAAAGTGAAACATTAAATTCAAGATTGAAGTAATATTGTATTTGTTAAAGTATATAGCCAAAATAATATTTGAGTTTCCGATAACTATGTATCATCATATTGCTTATGAGTTATGACCCTTGTGTTATTTTTCTAAATTTCTTTTATATTATTAGTAAAATTTTGCTTTTTTGCATTGATTTATGATAGCTGAATCTATTGATCATTGCTAGCCACTTTTAATTTTTTATTATGAATTTTCTTTTAAATGTTTCGATTTATCCGTTTGATGTTCATGACTTTTGACGTTTAATTATTATTTATATCTATTTTGAATCATTTTTTATCCAATAAACATTATTGTTAATAAATTCCCTTTAAATAATTTATTATTATATATTATTAGACTGATTTTATCTTTCAGGGAATAAAAACATTGGATTGGGTCTGGTTTATGTTTGGTCTGGTTTGAGACTCAAACTCAGACCAAACCAACTTTGGATTGAGTTTGGGATTTGGTCTGGGGATGATTTAATACTTCATATTTCATTGCCATACTCAATCCAAAGATGGTTTGGGTCTGGTTTGAGTCTCAAACCAAACCCAATCAAAGCACAATAAAATGGATCTTACAGTAATGCAAGTTTGGCGAAAAAAATTTGAGCAGAAAATTGCTCGCTCTCATAGAAGAAGATGCATTATCACAAAATGTGGAGCACACAGTGGTGAAAAAACTTCATGAATTATATGGCTCCATAAGAAAAATGAAGTCACAATACGTAGTCTCTTCGTTTTTTCTTAAAAGATTTGGTGATTAATATGTAATAGTAGTAGTGTAGTGATTATTGTACCAAAACATTGGATGAAACATTATTCGAAATAGTATAGGACTATGTTTAATTATTTTGATTATATATTATTTGATCCAATAATCCTTCGGTGTTCACACTTATATTTGTGAGTTACTCAATAAAAGTCACATTACAGTTAACGAGTTTTTGTTCTAAATACAATTGTACAAGCATTAAAATAATAATTTGAAATTTAGTATTTTCGTGCATAGCACGGGTCATTTGCTAGTATATATATTACAGAGCATGTTATAGATACGTATATTTGTATCTATATATTTCTTCAATACTATTTTCTTAGATTTTCACATTTTTTAACTAATTTGCTAATTTTTATTGGTTGAGAATATTTAGGTTAATTAAATTAATTGAAAATTAACTTATCTTAATAAAAATTAAATATCAACTTTTATTGGTGCAAAAATGTTAAACTATTTTATTTAAATTGGGAGATGAGGGATTCGATCCCTCGACCTGCAAGCCGGATACTACGCCACATTTCCAACTACTCGACAGGTATTTGACAATTATTCTCTTTAATTCTTTTAATGGAATGCTAATTTAAATGTTATTTTGGTTGTAAACTCTTAATTGGCTTATAAGAGCATTCCACATTGAAAAGTTACATTGTTTTTTTAGTTTGACAATACTATAAAAGATGGTACTTTGACATGTTTTGAGTTACAAAATTGGGCTGACATTTTAGTCCATCAAATTAAGGAAGCCCGCTTATTTGCTTCTTATATTTTTTATTTATATAAATATAAATAGTTAAAGTTTTAACAAATAACGGGTAATTCAGATGACCGGGTCCTCTGAATTCCCGATTGAGCTTATAATCAAGTTCGATTTAGCTCAAACTTATGCAGTGTTCATTTTTTTTTATTCTAATGGAGAATTTCTATTTTCATAATATATTTTTAAAAATAAATAAATATGGATATTGAAAAAAATCAATTCTCTTCGTTTATACTGGAATAATCAAGTGAATCTTTTTCTAAACTCTCTAAAACTAAAGTATTAATTTGTAGAAATTTTAATTTATAATAAAAGTTAAAAATATTAATCTAAAGTCAAATAAGAGAATTAACAACAATAAAAACTCCCACATACTTCATATTTATATTTTAATATTCCTCTATAACTCTTTTCACTAGCATCTGATTCTATTATATACCTAAATACTTTGTTTTCTTCTGAAAATTCCAACTTTGGTAAATTTCTACATAAATCTTTGATTTTCTTAAGTTTTTCTTTATGCAAATTTGTCCAAGTAAATTATTTTGGAGGAACAGAGATAATTATAAAAGCCTGTTTCCAGGAAGGAATAGATACACCATTAGAAATTTATATTGCAGATGATAGGATTACTTATCCTATAGAGAAAAGTATAATAGCTAAAATGAAAGGAAATTTAATTTATCAAAAATTGAAATTTATAATTAGTGGAAATTATGCTATAGGTTTAGTAGATCAAAATATAGATAAAGCATTTGTGTTGTATTGGAAATTATCAGGAATAGAAATGTTAAAAAATAGTAAAGTAATGACAGTTAAATGTAAAAACTTATATGTAGTAAGTAATAAACATAATTACGTTTCCGTGCATAGCACGGGTATTTTTGCTAGTATATATATATTACAGAAGCTCTTTTCAGATTTGTATATATATTGTGACACGTGTCATTTTCTGTGATTTTATGTTTTTAATTAGTTATAAAACTTTTTATTGGTGCAAAAAAATTAAACTACTTTATCTAAATTGGGTGAGGGGGGTTTCGAACCCATGCCATTCAGGTTGAATGCTTTATCACATTACCAGCTACACTGTCAACTATTTGACAACAATTTTATTTAATTCTTTTAGTGGAATGTTAATTTAAGTAAACTTTTCCATGATCTTTAAAAAATCTAAACTAACAATATTTTTGGTATGATATAATAATCTACATTAAATATATTATCTTCCTAAATTTCAAAATTTAAGACTCATCTCATACCCTTAACATCTTCTTTTATCATTATATTATATTTTAGAAGTTTATAAAAATTTTAACAATTTAAATTCTTTTATAAAAAAGTTCATTGGCTTAAAATATTTTTCCATAATCAATCTATATTTATATTACATAACATGTTTCCAAGCTTTAACCAATTAGAAATCTTCAAAACTCTAACCTAAATTTCTCGAATTTTCATCTTCTAATCCACCACTTTCTCAGTCAAATCTTCAGATTTATTTCCTTCCTTTTCTTTTTCATCTTTTTTAATCATATCAAGAACTAAAGAAAAGCCCTCTTAAAATTTTGTGTTTTGACTTTTATTTGATCAAGAAAATCATGGAAACTTTAAATTCAAGTAGGTTGTTTATTCTGTTGTTTTTTGTTTTCTTTAACATATTAAGAGATGGAACGCAAACTGATGTACGGGTTTTGGAAATCATACGTACAATTTACTTTTTCCACTTATTTTCTATTTATTTCATTCATTAATTCACTATTTTTAAATTTATTTCCTTTTTTTTTCTTTAGAAAATCAACAACTTACCTCTACCACTTATCGATGATTTTAAGAAGAGAAAATCACCATTTATGCCCCTCAAATAATTTTGAAAGGCAAGTTATGACCCTTAAGTTTTTTAGGTGCCATTTATGCACTTGAGAATTTACGAAGTGCTATAGATAGCCAATATGAGTGGAATCCGGCGAGGGCAGGTTACGTAGCACACATGCGGCTCACATGCACGAAATTCCAGGGGCAACTTAGTCTATTCACTTTTTTTTAATTTAAAAAAATGAAAAATCCCCCTTGTGTTATTTTTTTATTTTTCTTTATATTATTAGTAAAATTTTGGCATTTTTTTTACATTAATTTATGATAGCTGAATCTATTGATCATTGCTAGCCACTTTTTATTTTTTATTTTTTTTTAAATGTTTCAATTTATTTGATTGTAGGGTACAAAGAATCATAATTTCTGGTAACCTTTTCTGTTATATATATTGATTTCTTAGGCAAAAACTTAATTTAGACTTAATTTATTATTTTGATTCCAAGAATTAAATTCTTTAGCCAGGCCCAACAGAGTTTTTACAAAAGTGATTTTTCTTAAAAGATTGCCAATATACTAATAGATTAATTTTATTTTTTAGTGAATAAAAATATTTACTAAAATGAATCTTACAGCAATCCAAATTTGGCGAAAAAAACTTGAGCAAAAAATTGCTCGCTCTCATAGAAGAAGATGCATTAATTATCTCAAAACGTGGATCACACAATGTTGAAAAACTTCATGAATTAGATGGCTCCATAAGAATATTGAAGTCACAATACGTAGTCTCTTCATGTTTTGTAAAAAGATTCGGTGATTAACATTTAATAGTAGTAGTGTACTCATTATTGGATCAAAATATTGGATTATGTTTAATTTTTTTTAAATATATATTATTTGATCAAATAATTATTCGGTGTTCACCTTTACATTTGTGAGTTACTCAATAAAAGTCACATTACCTAATTTTGTTAAATTTTCTCATTTATTTTCTGAAAAATTAAAGTTAGTTTTTGTTTTAAATATAATTGTACAACCATAAAATTAATAATTTGAAATTCAGTATTTCCGTGCATAGCACGGGTCATTTGCTAGTGTATATATATATATATATATATATATCTACCTATATATATATTACAGAAGCCTTATACATACAGATAATTGTATCTATATATTTCTTCCATCTTTTTTCTTAGATTTTCCCTTTTTTTTAATGCAAATATTATTAAAGATTGACATTTAGCCTTAATTTCTCCTTAAAAAAGATTAGAGCCTTAATTGATAAGCTTTAAATTGAGATGGTGAGAATAGATGACCAAAATGAGGGAAATTAAGAAGAGATAATAGGATTGGGATCAAGCGGAGGATATTACTATTTAACCTTTTTTAAGGAAAATAGTAACTATCATAATTATCATTCTTATTGAATTTAAAAAATAATAATTTAAATTTACAAATAATTTATTAAATTCATTAACAATATTTTAATAGGCTGAAAATATTCTAGATCATTAAATTAATTCTTAATATAAATATTTATTTCTAATTTTTTAATCAATTATTTAATTTGATAAGCATGTTTTTTCTTTTTTCTTTTTCGTGAAAACCACATAAGAAAAAAATAATCGAATAAGGATTCAATTGTCTCACGTTTCTTTCACCCTTATGTAATTCCACCTTTTAATTATTATATTTTAATAAGTTATGTGTTTCTAGGCAATATAATTGGCTAATAAGATTTGAAATAATAATAATCTTATCGTTTTAGATAGTTAAAACTTGATCTTTGCATATTGACTTCAAATTTCAAAAACTTTTATCATATCAATAGGTTTCCTCATCCCTTAAAACCATATTTGCAAGTTTCTTCATTTAGTCCATATTTGCAGGTTTCTTCGTTCTTGAGTTTTTTTGTTTTTTTATTTTTATGCGAGTGCATTCTTTTCAAGCTGTATTTTTTTCGTAATATAAATAGGCTCTGAAAACAGACTTTGTAAATACAGGATTTGTTTAGTATTTCTCTTATTTGTTTGTTATTATGTCTGCAGGGGCAACGATTATTGTTGTTCTTCAACCATCAGGAGATCAGCTCTCCGATTAAAGTATTTTTTTCTTTTTCATATTCTTTCTTTTTTATTTTCAATGGGATATGATAATTTTAAACTCGATATGCCACTAATCACTCACAATTACAATTCTTTCGACTAGAGAAAAGGGATGGACAAATGAGTTATAGTGTAAGGTATTTCTGCTACTTTTGCATTCAATTTCATATTTCAGAACACACTAGGAGACAATTAGATTGGAAATGAAATTTACTAACCATATTCTTCTCATTTTTGTTCTTTTTTCAGTGAGTTTGAATGACATCAAACACTCCCATAACTTGGTGGGCTACACTTTAAAGTGTTGTTGCTTTCTTATTTATTTTTTAGATTCCATTTTTCGTCTCTAAAGTCCATGTTATTAAGTTCTTATATTTAAAATTTTCACATTTAGATCTATATCTGTGAACTTGTGTTTGATTTCTTAATATTAAATTTTTAATGATTGGTTAATTTTGTTGGTTGCGTTCCAAACAATTGAGTTTACTATTTGGCTCCTAATAAGAATGGAAGAAATATAATAAAAGTATGTTTTTTCTATCTTTGGTAGGGTAAGGAGACGCAGCAGTGCTTGGAGGGAGAGGGAGAGCATCAAGGGGTATTCTTGACAAGAATGGAGTGGATCTCCGGAAGACAAGTGCAGCAGCTTAATGATGAAGTATAATAAAATATCTCAGTTTTTATCAATTTGATTAAGTAGATATTCCATTTAAGTAAAAAAAAAAATTAATCTTTCTAAATTTCTAATCATTAGCTACTACGTTATAATTTTTATGTATCCGTATTTTTTTGTTAAATTAGACATTTTTTACATCTAAATATGATACGCAATTAGCATTATACGTATTGGCTGAACTAATTATGAGACTACAAGTTATTATGTTTAGGTTGATTTTTCCTTCTTTTTTTTTCTCCTACTAATTAGTGAAACCGATGTTTCATTCTAAGGTCATTTATTCACGGATGTTGCCACAAATTCTAGAAACATGATGAAGCTTTTGTTTTTTTATTTTCGTTTATGTCATTGTACTCGATTTAATTATTTTTCTCGCCTTAATTCTCGCTCTCCTATATCTTTCTCGGGTTTAATGCATTAAAGCTCAACCATCTTAAATTTATATATGAATCTATTTGGTTCTTTCATAGCCATGACAAATTTTCCTCTTTCTTTTAAATATGTGAATAGAATCTCTAACCATAGTGATATACTCATTAACATGCAGATTACTAGGTAGCTTTTTTTTAGATCTAAAGTCGATGAAGCCGAGGTTGGTGCTATTTTTCGTTGACGTTCTCGAAATACTTTTCATGTTTAATGAGTTTTGCATTGATTATATATTTCATTCATGAGTTTGTTCATTGATATTTGAAATTTTTGTGTGGGTTCATATTAAAAATGTAAGAAAGTTTTTCTCCAAATTTATTACTTTTGGTAATTACTACTTTTTAAGTTTAATTTTGTTTCTTTTTTAACTTCCGTTATTTATTGCTCCAGATTGCTTTATAATCTTAGTATTGGAGTTGCACCATATGTACGTGCCGGACATTGCTTCCCTATTGTTCTTTTTTGTAACAATTGTAAACCAATTGATGAATATATATTTTTAAGGTGTAACCAATTGATGAATATAATATAACGTTGTTGATTAGTAATAGTTAGTGCAAATTCTTTGATTAGTTTATGTACTTTTGCAGTTAAATTTCTTTTTTCATTTGAGATGTAATTAATCGAAAAAGTTTTATTACAATTTTTTTCATGAATGTTATTCTTTCCCGTGCATAGCACGGGTCATTAGGCTAGTATATATATATTACAGAAGCCCTTTTCAATTTTACTCTTTATATTACGCCACGTGGCAGCCTATAATTTTTCCTATCTTTTTATTGTTTTTTTTATAATTTAATTATTATCTTAAATCACTAACCAACTTTCACCCCATTATCTCCCTAATATTTTAACCACTCCCCTCATCCCTTAAAATTCTAATCGGTTACCACTTCTTACTTTCACTACCCTCAATCCTACTACATCACTACTTCCCCATCTAACTATCCTTTTATGATAGAATCAAAAATTTTGACCGATAACTATCCCACATGATCTCCAACTGTTCAGTCTTTATATTTTATCTGCAGAAGAAAACATTATACCTTTCAATTGCTCTGCTCATATCCTGGCGATATTTTTTTTTTAATTTTGCAAAAAATAAACTCCATTGAATTCCTATATGTCATTCTTATTTTTACGCTTATGCTTTTATTCTGATTTCTTCCATACTAATACTAATTTAACATTTTGAGTGCAGCAATTTTTTTACCATTACGGAGATACTTTCATTGTCATTAAGGTGAATCATAGGTACATATTCTCTTCCATATTATAACCCATTTTTAATATTTTTCATTTTTCATGTTGATTAGTCCGAAATAGCTTCTTTTACTAACCGATTTTCTCCATTTGTTATTTCTTTGTGATATAAAAAAAATTTAAGGTAAAAAAAATTTAATTTTCTTTTTTGATAGTGTATTATAATATATTCGAGAATTTTTTTTTCTTCTAACTAAATAGCGTTGCTTAGTCAATTCTTGGCTTCCTAGAGTGGAAGAACTCAAAAATCACCAGACTTTGAGTGATGAAGAAAAACCAGATCATGGCGATTATGTAGTATCATATTAAACAATGTTTATTTTTTTACGCTTTCTTTTTCATTACTTTATTCTTTTTTTCCAGTTATTCTCTCTAATAATCTTTTCTTATCATAATTACTTTCTTAAATGACATTTATTTGTCATTAAATAACGTTTTTGGTTCTCAAACTAAAAAAATGCCCTTTTAAGCTCTCTCAAACTCTTTTATTAAAGGATGAATTATTGTCCAAGAAATGATAAAAAATGGATGATATTAGTTCGAGTAACTTGATTTCTTATTTATGTTCTTTAGCGCAGACAAAGAAAGAAAGAAAGAAAATCTTCTAAGGGTGATAGTTTTTTAATAATATATTTTTTTTCTCTTCTTCCATCACCTTTCATGATTTTTTCGGAATTGATTTTGATTTTTTCCAAGTACAGTGTTCTTTAGTAAAGGAAGAAGAAGATGAATTATCTCACATACTTTTTTTAATAATATTTTAAAGTTTAGTTTCTTCCTTCATCTTTCTCGACTTTGGTTTTATAAATCTCTAGAGCTCTTATCAGAAAGCTATTGTTGTTGTTGATTTGTATCAAAAAATTCTTTGGGAAAATAATTCAACGTGTTGCTAGGTTTTTTTCCTCTCTCTTTTAGTGATTGCTTCAAAATACAAATCCCAATCTTTAACCACATTTGTTTTGATAACTTCCGAATACAAACTCCCTAATCTATCACCACTTCCTATCCCCATCTTCTCTTGACCCCGTACAACCCTTCCTCTCCCTTTTTCTTCTATCGAAAACCAGTTAATGGATGAAGGAGAGGATGAGGTTTCGGTATTGTCATGGATGGTTTACTTTTTTCCTGAAGGAAATACTTATTTTTCTCCATTACATGAATTTGTAATTGACATTATCTTATGTTTGTTGGATGTTAAGAAGAGTATTTTCATATTAGGAAACTTAAGTATGGGGAGGCTTCATATGAGGTATTTTGGTATGTTTTAACTTTTTTTAACAATTTAAATGATTCATTGTTTTGCTAACACATTTTGCTGTTTTTTTAATTACTCTCTTGATCTTATTGAAGTTTTAGGTCACTTCATCAATTCATATTTCTTTTTTATTCTCAGATAGAAAAGAGTTCTTGATAATGAAATGGCAATATCATATTAGCATACTCACTAGGTATATTGTTCTTTCTTTATTTTTCTCATTTTATTTCTTTGGCTATTAATATGCTATGATAAAAGATGTCTATATTGCTCATTTTTGTGTTTTTTATCTAACAGTTTAAGGGGCATTATGTTTAATTTCCAAACGAAGCTTTGATTGTGTAAGCAAATCTATAGCAAGAAAATTCAGTAAATGCTTAATGTATATCATGAAGTCCATTACATAATATATGATCATATAGATTTAGTGATGTTGTGAACATACTGTTGGATATTTTTTAATAGTGTAATCCTTGGGCTTTTGGAGAGTGGTAACAATTTGCTAATGTTATTTGGCCAAAAAAAAAAACAAAAAAAAAACAAAAACAAAGTGTAATGTGTGCATAGAACATGTCAATTTTATAGTAACATCATTTACGTTTCAGTATTTTTGAAGGCAAATGTACTTTCCTTAACTTCAATTAAAATTTCTGATTTTTCATTTTGATTAAAAATATTTATTCCCCGTGCATAGCACGGGTCATTAGGCTAGTATATATATATTACAGAAGCCCTTTTCAGATTTGTATATATATTGTGACACATGTCATTTTCTGTGATTTTATGTTTTTAATTAGTTCAAAACTTTTTATTGGTGCAAAAAAATTGAACTACTTCATCTAAATTGGGTGAGGGGGGTTTCGAACCCATGTCATTCAGGTTGAATGCTTTATCACATTACCAGCTACACTGTCAACTATTTGACAACAATTTTATTTAATTCTTTTAGTGGAATGTTAATTTAAGTAAACTTTTCCATGATCTTTAACAAATCTAAACTAACAATATTTTTGGTATGATATAATAATCTACATTAAATATATTATCTTCCTTAATTTCAAAATTTAAGGCTCATCTCATACCCTTAACATCTTCTTTTATCATTATATTATATTTTAGAAGTTTATAAAATTTTTAACAATTTAAATTCTTTTATAAAAAATTTCATTGGCTTAAAATATTTTTCCATAATCAATCTATATTTATATTACATAACATGTTTCCAAGCTTTAACCAATTAGAAATCTTCAAAACTCTAACCCAAATTTTTCGAATTTTCATCTTCTAATCCACCACTTTCTCAGTCAAATCTTCAGATTTATTTCCTTCCTTTTCTTTTTCATCTTTTTTAATCATATCAAGAACTAAAGAAAAGCCCTCTTAAAATTTTGTGTTTTGACTTTTATTTGATCTAGAAAATCATGGAAACTTTAAATTCAAGTACGTTGTTTATTATGTTGTCTTTTGTTTTCTTTAACATATTAAGAGATGGAGCGCAAATTGATGTACGGGTTTTGGAAATCATAGGTACAATTTACTTTTTTCACTTATTTTCTATTTATTTCATTCACTAATTCACTATTTTTAAATTTATTTCCTTTTTTTTCTTTAGAAAATCAACGACTTACCTCTACCACTTATCGATGATTTTAAGAAGAGAAAATCACCATTTATGCCCCTCAAATAATTTTGAAAGGCAAGTTATGACCCTTAAGTTTTTTAGGTGCCATTTATGCACTTGAGAATTTACGAAGTGCTATAAATAGCCAATATGAGTGGAATCCGGCGAGGGCAGGTTACGTAGCACACATGCGGCTCACATGCACGAAATTCCAGGGGCAACTTAGTCTATTCACTTTTTTTTAATTTAAAAAAATTAAAAATCCCCCTTGTGTTATTTTTTTTTTTTTTATTTTTCTTTATATTATTAGTAAAATTTTGGCATTTTTTTACATTAATTTATGATAGCTGAATCTATTGATCATTGATAGCCACTTTTAATTTTGTATTTTTTTTAAATGTTTCAATTTATTTGATTGTAAGGTACAAAGAATCATAATTTCTGGTAACCTTTTCTGTTATATGTATTGATTTCTTAGGCAAAAACTTAATTTAGACTTAATTTATTATTTTGATTCCAAGAATTAAATTCTTTAGCCAGGCCCAACAGAGTTTTTACAAAAGTGATTTTTCTTAAAAGATTGCCAATATACTAATAGATTAATTTTATTTTTTAGTGAATAAAAATATTTACTAAAATGAATCTTACAGCAATCCAAGTTTGGCGAAAAAAACTTGAGCAGAAAATTGCTCGCTCTCATAGAAGAAGATGCATTAATTATCTCAAAACGTGGATCACACAATGTTGAAAAACTTCATGGATTAGATGGCTCCATAAGAAAATTGAAGTCACAATACGTAGTCTCTTCATGTTTTGTAAAAAGATTCGGTGATTAACATTTAATAGTAGTAGTTTACTCATTATTGGATCAAAACATTGGATTATGTTTAATTTTTTTTAAATATATATTATTTGATCAAATAATCATTCGGTGTTCACCTTTACATTTGTGAGTTACTCAATAAAAATCACATTACCTAATCTTGTTAAATTTTCTCATTTGTTTTCTGAAAAATTAAAGTTAGTTTTTGTTTTAAATATAATTGTACAACCATAAAATTAATAATTTGAAATTCAGTATTTCCGTGCATAGCACGGGTCATTTGCTAGTATATATATATTACATAAGACCTTTTCATTTTTATCTTTACATTGTGCCACGTGGCAAGCTCTTAACTTTTCTTCATTTTTTAATTTTTTATTCTAATAACTTCCCTTATTCAAGTCCACTACTCCCATAATTCCTCAACTCCTATTCCAATTCCACCTCTCCCTCTTTCTCCAATCTTAACCGATCTCAACTTCTCTTTAAACTCTCCAACCATTATTTTTTTCCTGTGTATTTTTTTATTGTTTGCAAAATGTAATATAATTTTTCTTTGGATCAGTCGTGTTTAGGTTGAAGTATATCACACAATTGATGAATTCTCAGGCTGAGTTATTCGTTTGTGCTTTATTTTTATTTGCTTTCTTCTTATTTTTTCAGAAAGAAGGCTCCTTAATACATGATTTCTTTTTCTTTCTCCTTCTTTACTAGAAGAAAAAGGACGTCTTAATACATGATTTCTTTTAACATTTTCTTCTTTTGTTCTTTCTATGGGATTGGGGAGACATTGAAATATCATCGGATAGCAAGGTACATTTTTCCCCTTTTTATATTCTTTTTACACTCATTTCTTTTTAGATCTCTATACAACATTTAGATTTTTTAATTTTTTTTTTTGAATCAGTAGCTTTATTTCACAAGCATTCTACAAATTTCATATCTATGCTTTTGTTTTTTGGTGATATATTTATTTTTTTAATACTTTATTTACACTACTTACTGATATTAGTTTTTTGTAATTCCAATTTTATGTGTTTCGTTGTGTTGATATTAGTTTAATATATTTTTAACTCTATAGGTGTTGAGTTTATATGATCTCCATCTGTATTTTTTTCATATTCAATTGTTATCAAGTATACCACAAAGAAAACTAATCAAAGGTAATCTCCATCTTAGTGTTTCTATTTTTTTTTAGTTCATGTAGTAATAAAAGACAATCTTCAACTTTACTTTTGATTAGTTCATATAAAATCTATATTTTTTTTTTTTCATACTCAACATGTTATCAATTAAACCAAGTGATACGGTACCAGCCATGAATGATACGGTACCAACCTCAAGGTTGCCCAAGTCAAAGGAACACATACATCGACTAAGCACGAGACTTAGAACAAGGGACGTGAAGCAACTATCTACATCATTGACCCGAGTTCTAAAGTATAAAGAGGATGCTAAGTTACATCTAGGAATGTTATACGAGGCAGCCTCTCAAGTTCACAAGTGTACAATTAGGCCCTATCAAGCAAAGAGGCTAAGAAGGGTATTTTAGTAATCATACAAGATGATGAGGGATTGGACAGCTTTACAACAGTTTGGCAGAATGGTCATAACTTTCTATCCGTTTATCCAATGGAGCTGATTCCAGTTGCATATTAAATATAAGAGGCATATCTACAACTTTCATGAAGAACCCGAGATTAGATTCTGCCTTCTTGACATCCGAAATCGTCGTGCAAGTTGGCCCAACAAGCTGTCCAGAATTGGGACGAATTTTAAAGGGCATTTTAGTCTTTGTACAATTAAAGTCTATGCTAGACTTTAATTGTTTTCCAGCTTTGTTATTTACTTTATTTAGAGTATTTAAGTAGTTGCTATAATAAAGGACATGTTGTCCATGTGTTAATTAGTTGGTTAATAAGAGTCCTAATGCAACTAGGACTCTTCATAGATTTGGTAGCTATTTATATTCTAGTTGTTAAGAGTTCCATATCTACTAGGACTCTTCTTGTTTAGGTAGTTACTTGATAGCAAGTTGTTATTCAAGAGTCCTACTTCTTCAAGGACTCTTATTTCCCTTTTCCTAGTTTGAGTTAGATTGGTTCTCTTGTAACCGAAATACTCTATTTAATAGAGATTTTGGCAGCCATGTAACTGAGACTTGATATGATATTTTAAGGTTATTCCTTAGTTACTTTGTGTTTGATTCTCTATGTTAGAGTTCATTCATCTTTGAGTTACTGTATCAATAAGTTTGGTTTATACTTATTGTGGTGTTTCAAACTTCCCATTGATATTCAACCTTGCGGGAGAAAGGTTGTTTATATTCCCCCATAAACTGTTCGAGATAGAGAAAGATCGGACCTTTAAGCCGAACCTTGGTATTCGTACAACGGTTTCGCATCAGGTGGTATCAGAGCAAAAGGTTTATCTCTATCTTGGTGTATCTTTATTGCTTTCTTTAAATTTTTTGGGCAGAAAATTACCAAATATTACTGTTCACGGCACTGTTTACGGATTACTGTTCACGGCACTGTTCATCGCGTGCTGTTCACGGGTTACTGTTCATCGCGTACTGTTCACGGGTTACTGTTCATCCGGGACAAAATTAAATTTTTGTTACTGTTTATGCTACTGTTCATCCGGATTGAAAAATCCAGAATCAAGAATCAAAAATCAAGAATCAAGAAATCAACTTTCAAGAGAATCAAGAAGCATAAAGACTATCTTTTTAAAGATTTCAACCAATTCATGCAATAATGATGTGGCAACAATTTGATCAAGAAGATGACAACTTTGATTATGATGATAAAAGGTATGGCTTCCAACATACAACAAATTCAAGATATGATGATTCCTATTTGTTTTCTTGTGAGCCGCAAAGGGATTACAAAAATCAGCAAGTTGACAATTCTGTTGGTGCACTCAAGCTCCCATCTTTTGAAGGTACGAATAGGCCTGACTTATTATTTGAATGGATACATGAATTTCACAATATTTTTGCTATTAATAATTATTCGGAGGGCAAAAAGGTAAAGATGGCAGTCAATGGATTTTATAGTAAGGCATCAACGTGGTGGAAACAGGAAACTATAATTAGGCAAAGAGCGGGTCAACGACCTATTGAAACTTGGAATGACTTGAAAGCTGAGATGAAACGAAGGTTTATTTCCCTAAATTACTTTACGGAGCAAGCTAAACGTTTGCAAATGCTTACACAAGGTTCTAAATCAGTAGATGAATATTATGAAGCGATGCGATTAGCCATGATTCGGCTTGACAAACAAGAATATGAAGAAGTTACATTGAATCGATTCTTGGCCGGTTTGAATGATGATATTAGGCCAGAGGTAGAATGCGTTTATCATGTTGATATTATGGAGATGGTCGATCATGCGGAGCAAATTGAGAGGCGAATCAAAGAGAAGAAGAAAGGGACTAATTCGGCTAAATTTCCACAATGGAAACAAACCAAATCAGCCCCCCTTCCAATTCTTGTGTTGGGCAGCGGCAAAGTGAAGATAATAGCTATTTTGGGGCTGCCAAAACCGCCACAATTCAAGAAAAAGATAGCCAAACAACCGCCATTAAATCTTCAACTTGGAAGATAGATATGGATGAACTACGGGAATTGATCTACAAAGTGTGCTCAAAGAATGATACAATACAGGGATGAAACAAATTTGGAAAGTCAAGAAGACAAGGATGAAACCGAGACAAAAATTAGAAAGTTTGCCAAATGAGGAGTTGAAAGAAAGGAGTGAAGATTTAGGAGAAAATATTGATCATGTAATTGCATCCTGTGATTTAGAAGATTCGAGGACGAATCCTTTAATATGGAGAGGGGATATGAAAGTTTTTCAAGAAGGAGAGGATGATACGGTACCAGCCATGAATGATACGGTACCAACCTCAAGGTTGCCCAAGTCAAAGGAACACATACATCGACTAAGCACGAGACTTAGAACAAGGGACGTGAAGCAACTATCTACATCATTGACCCGAGTTCTAAAGTATAAAGAGGATGCTAAGTTACATCTAGGAATGTTATACGAGGCAGCCTCTCAAGTTCACAAGTGTACAATTAGGCCCAATCAAGCAAAGAGGCTAAGAAGGGTATTTTAGTAATCATACAAGATGATGAGGGATTGGACAGCTTTACAACAGTTTGGCAGAATGGTCATAACTTTCTATCCGTTTATCCAATGGAGCTGATTCCAGTTGCATATTAAATATAAGAGGCATATCTACAACTTTCATGAAGAACCCGAGATTAGATTCTGCCTTCTTGACATCCGAAATCGTCGTGCAAGTTGGCCCAACAAGCTGTCCAGAATTGGGACGAATTTTAAAGGGCATTTTAGTCTAAAGTCTATGCTAGACTTTAATTGTTTTCCAGCTTTGTTATTTACTTTATTTAGAGTATTTAAGTAGTTGCTATAATAAAGGACATGTTGTCCATGTGTTAATTAGTTGGTTAATAAGAGTCCTAATGCAACTAGGACTCTTCATAGATTTGGTAGCTATTTATATTCTAGTTGTTAAGAGTTCCATATCTACTAGGACTCTTCTTGTTTAGGTAGTTACTTGATAGCAAGTTGTTATTCAAGAGTCCTACTTCTTCAAGGACTCTTATTTCCCTTTTCCTAGTTTGAGTTAGATTGGTTCTCTTGTAACCGAAATACTCTATTTAATAGAGATTTTGGCAGCCATGTAACTGAGACTTGATATGATATTTTAAGGTTATTCCTTAGTTACTTTGTGTTTGATTCTCTATGTTAGAGTTCATTCATCTTTGAGTTACTGTATCAATAAGTTTGGTTTATACTTATTGTGGTGTTTCAGCCCCCATTGATATTCAACCTTGCGGGAGAAAGGTTGTTTATATTCCCCCATAAACTGTTCGAGATAGAGAAAGATCGGACCTTTAAGCCGAACCTTGGTATTAGTACAACGGTTTCGCATCGAGTGGTATCGTGAGCAAAAGGTTTATCTCTATCTTGGTGTATCTTTATTGCTTTCTTTAAATTTTTTGGGCAGAAAATTACCAAAATTATTACTGTTCACGGCACTGTTTACGGATTACTGTTCACGGCACTGTTCATCGCGTGCTGTTCACGGGTTACTGTTCATCGCGTACTGTTCACGGGTTACTGTTCATCCGTGACAAAATTAAATTTTTGTTACTGTTTATGCTACTGTTCATCCGGATTGAAAAATCCAGAATCAAGAATCAAAAATCAAGAATCAAGAAATCAACTTTCAAGAGAATCAAGAAGCATAAAGACTATCTTTTTAAAGATTTCAACCAATTCATGCAATAATGATGTGGCAACAATTTGATCAAGAAGATGACAACTTTGATTATGATGATAAAAGGTATGGCTTCCAACATACAACAAATTCAAGATATGATGATTCCTATTTGTTTTCTTGTGAGCCGCAAAGGGATTACAAAAATCAGCAAGTTGACAATTCTGTTGGTGCACTCAAGCTCCCATCTTTTGAAGGTACGAATAGGCCTGACTTATTATTTGAATGGATACATGAATTTCACAATATTTTTGCTATTAATAATTATTCGGAGGGCAAAAAGGTAAAGATGGCAATCAATGGATTTTATAGTAAGGCATCAACGTGGTGGAAACAGGAAACTATAATTAGGCAAAGAGCGGGTCAACGACCTATTGAAACTTGGAATGACTTGAAAGCCGAGATGAAACGAAGGTTTATTTCCCTAAATTACTTTACTGGAGCAAGCTAAACGCTTTGCAAATGCTTACACAAGGTTCTAAATCGGTAGATGAATATTATGAAGCGATGCGATTAGCCATGATTCGGCTTGACAAACAAGAATATGAAGAAGTTACATTGAATCGATTCTTGGCCGGTTTGAATGATGATATTAGGCCAGAGGTAGAATGCGTTTATCATGTTGATATTATGGAGATGGTCGATCATGCGGAGCAAATTGAGAGGCGAATCAAAGAGAAGAAGAAAGGGACTAATTCGGCTAAATTTCCACAATGGAAACAGCCAAATCAGCCCCCTTCCAATTCTTGTGTTGGGCAGCGGCAAAGTGAAGATAATAGCTATTTTGGGGCTGCCAAAACCGCCACAATTCAAGAAAAAGATAGCCAAACAGCCGCCATTAAATCTTCAACTTGGAAGATAGATATGGATGAACTACGGGAATTGATCTACAAAGTGTGCTCAAAGAATGATACAATACGAGGATGAAACAAATTTGGAAAGTCAAGAAGACAAGGATGAAACCGAGACAAAATTAGAAAGTTTGCCAAATGAGGAGTTGAAAGAAAGGAGTGAAGATTTAGGAGAAAATATTGATCATGTAATTGCATCCTCGTGATTTAGAAGATTCGAGGGACGAATCCTTTAATATGGAGAGGGGATATGAAAGTTTTTCAAGAAGGAGAGGATGATACGGTACCAGCCATGAATGATACGGTACCAACCTCAAGGTTGCCCAAGTCAAAGGAACACATACATCGACTAAGCACGAGACTTAGAACAAGGGACGTGAAGCAACTATCTACATCATTGACCCGAGTTCTAAAGTATAAAGAGGATGCTAAGTTACATCTAGGAATGTTATACGAGGCAGCCTCTCAAGTTCACAAGTGTACAATTAGGCCCTATCAAGCAAAGAGGCTAAGAAGGGTATTTTTAGTAATCATACAAGATGATGAGGGATTGGACAGCTTTACAACAGTTTGGCAGAATGGTCATAACTTTCTATCCGTTTATCCAATGGAGCTGATTCCAGTTGCATATTAAATATAAGAGGCATATCTACAACTTTCATGAAGAACCCGAGATTAGATTCTGCCTTCTTGACATCCGAAATCGTCGTGCAAGTTGGCCCAACAAGCTGTCCAGAATTGGGACGAATTTTAAAGGGCATTTTAGTCTAAAGTCTATGCTAGACTTTAATTGTTTTCCAGCTTTGTTATTTACTTTATTTAGAGTATTTAAGTAGTTGCTATAATAAAGGACATGTTGTCCATGTGTTAATTAGTTGGTTAATAAGAGTCCTAATGCAACTAGGACTCTTCATAGATTTGGTAGCTATTTATATTCTAGTTGTTAAGAGTTCCATATCTACTAGGACTCTTCTTGTTTAGGTAGTTACTTGATAGCAAGTTGTTATTCAAGAGTCCTACTTCTTCAAGGACTCTTATTTCCCTTTTCCTAGTTTGAGTTAGATTGGTTCTCTTGTAACCGAAATACTCTATTTAATAGAGATTTTGGCAGCCATGTAACTGAGACTTGATATGATATTTTTAAGGTTATTCCTTAGTTACTTGTGTGTTTGATTCTCTATGTTAGAGTTCATTCATCTTTGAGTTACTCGTATCAATAAGTTTGGTTTATACTTATTGTGGTGTTTCACTCTCATTGATATTCAACCTTGCGGGAGAAAGGTTGTTTATATTCCCCATAAACCCTGCTCGAGATAGAGAAAGATCGGACCTTTAAGCCGAACCTTGGTATTCGTACAACGGTTTCGCATCACCAAGATTTCTCAATTTCTCAAAGTTAATGAAAGCTAATCTGCATATTTATCTCTCATTTGTTTTTCTTTTCCTTTTCCTTTTTTTTCTTTTTTTCTTTTACAGACTTCAACTATGTTTCTCTCATATTTGGGTCACTTTGGCATGGATCCGGCTTTGTGGGACTGGCCCTACGACCCTCTCACATGAATTAAAGTAGAACCTACCAGCAAAGTAGGTCCCCCACAACTAATTTGAAAAGGCTGTGGGTCAGTTTAGAATTTTCGCTCACATTCAATTTATTCTTTTTTTAGGATTGATCACAAGGTAATCAAGTGCAAGATTCCTTCCAAATGAAAATTAATATTCATCCATTTTTTGATTTTTTTTTCTTTTGTGTTCATAAATCTTTATAAAATCGCAGAAAGAAAATATGCATCTCAACTTTTGCTATTAGATTGCTAGCTTTTTTTTTTTCCTTTCCCAAAGCTATTAAAGATATTCTTTAAGAAAATAAAGTAAATAAAACAAAGAGAAAAAAAGCTACTGACAAAGAAATCTAAATTTTGTTTGGTCTAAAAAAGGAAAAAAGATAATATATCTAAAACAACTTTTGTCATGAATTGAATTCTTTCGAGAAGAGATAATGTCAAGCAAAAGCTACTCCCTCTGTTTTTTTAACATAAAGTATTTTTAGAATCTTCATCACCTTCACAAATATATGTTCCTTTTCAACTTTTAAGGTTTTTTTTCTAATTTTGCCTGTTATAGATGGAAGAGTTGTATTTGGAATAAACTAAATTATTTAAGGGTATAATAGTCAAAATGTTTAATGCCCTCCTTTTAATCTATGCTAAACTACCACAAAATCATGTGACATTTTACCTCTGTTATTTATAATTTTTTTCCCGTATAGATTTCCTTTTAAAGTTTTTAAATTTGTATTGGATAGAATGGGTACTGGGAGGAGGGAGGAAACATTCGATTTAATCAGAATAAAAAAAGTATAAAATTATTTACCTTCTATGTTTTATTCTTTTAATATGTAAAACATACATCACATGAATAATATGAGTCTTTAAAATTTTCTTAGAGTAATTCGTTGAAGGATTGAAAATTTAATGAATCTTGATGAGTTGGCAATTGACAAATTTGTGGGTCAAAAGTAATTTATCTAACCTCGAGACTTAAATCAAGTTTAAATAAGTAGAACTAAAAACTACTTTGAGTAATTAATTTACTTTTGCCGATAGTCTTAACTTTTTTATATACTTTGAATATTAAATTAGTTTTTTTTTTTTTTCAAAAAAATGAAATATATTTTAGTTGTCACATTCCTTATCCTTCTCCTAAGGGAACATGGGGAGAAAAAGAAATGGCTAGCGATATTACCAAGGCAAGTTTCCTCCTATCAAGGCAATTTGCCTTTAAATGACAAATTTGCCCTTGTGGTCAACATTAATATCTTTCAATTAATTTATTTCTTCAATGTTTTCTTTCCTAATCAATTAACACTCAATATTTACTTTTCTATCTTATCAAAAAATCAACCCACGATCTCTCAATTATATTCTTCCCTAATCTATTTCACTCAATCTCTAA
Source organism: Vinca minor (assembly GCA_026122235.1). Lineage (NCBI taxonomy): Eukaryota > Viridiplantae > Streptophyta > Magnoliopsida > Gentianales > Apocynaceae > Vinca > Vinca minor. The sequence goes on from JAOCZM010000134.1 coordinate 3,920,282, forward strand.
TTTTATCTCTTATAATAGTAGTAGTTCAAGGGGAAAAAAATCAATCAATCAAACAATATAAATTCATTTTTTACTCTAATGTCTTTGTCATACTTATACATTGATCAAATTGTTTTACAGATGAAGTAGAGAAGATAATCAAAACTGTATTGCTAAAACACTATTATTTTACAAAAAAAAATTCTTACTTATCAGTTGTAATTAATGAAAACCTTAGACCATTAATTTCTTTTGGTTTATATCATTTGTGTTTTTTTGTGTGAAATTCTAGCACTATAAAAGAGAGAAAATTAGTGTGGATAGATAATGAAAGAAAATATTGAAGAGATCGTAGTTGATATTTGGGATATGAGAGAGAAAGTTAGAGATTGATTATATATAAATTATGGAAGAAAATATTAGATAGAGAAATTAATTGTAAGTGATTAATAATGACCAAAAGGGTATCTTGGTCATTTGAAGATAAATTGCCTCTAGCAGAGGAAATCGCCTTTGAAATATCATTAGTCAAAAGAAATTGTAAACTCATTATCTTGATTGTTTATCATTTGTCATACATATTAATTATTTTGAATTTATGAAGTAATACCAAAAGGCTTCTTGACGATTTGAAAGGTCAAGATGACAAAGCCATGATCGGATTAGGATAGTCTCATTCCTCTCTTACCATTCCACCTACTAATCAATTTTGTTGATTTTTTCGTATTTCATTTTACTAAAAGTAAATTAGATGATTCTTTTACTTTGCCATAAATCTCACCGTTTCATATGTAACAAAGTGATAATTAGCACCATGTGGTCTAACAACTTGAATGAAATTAAAGAAACAAACATGTTAAACGAAAATGACTTATTTAGTCCTAATATTTAAAGTTTAATGACTTAAAGTGTACAATATATATATATTGCAGAAGCCTTATACATACATAAATCTATATCTATATATTTTCCAATCCTATTTTCTTAAAATTTTATATATTTTAATTAATTTACTAATTTTTATTGGTTGAGAATATTTAGGTTAATTAAATTAATTGAAAATTAACTTAAAATTAAATATCAACTTTAATTGGTGCAAATATGTTAAACTATTTTATTTAAATTGGGAGAGGGGGGATTCGATCCCCCGACCTGCAAGCCGGATGCTACGCCACATTACCAACTACTCTGGCAGGTATTTGACAACTATTTTCTTTAATTTTTTTAATGAAATGCTAATTTAAATTTTATTTTGGTTGTAAACGCTTAATTGGCTTATAAGAGTATCCCACATTGAAAAGTTACATTGTTTTTTGAGTTTGACAATACTATAAAAGATGGTACTTTGACATGTTTTGAGTTACAAAATTGGGCTGACATTTTAGCCCATCAAATTAAGGAAGCCCGCTTATTTGCTTCCTATATTTTTTATTTATATAAATAAAAATAGTTAAAGTTTTAACAAATAACGTGTAATTCAGATGACCGAGTCCTCTGAATTCCGATTGAGCTTATAACCAAGTTCGATTTAGCTCAGACTTATGCAATGTTCATTTATTTTATTCTAATGGAGAATTTTTATTTTCATAATATATTTTTAAAAATAAATAAATATGGATATTTAAAAAAACTCAATTTGCTTCGTTTATACTGCAAAAATCAAGTGAATCTTTTTCTAAACTCTCTAAAACTAAAGTATTAATTTGTAGAAATTTTAATTTATAATAAAATTTAAAAATATTAATCTAAAGTCAAATAAGAGAATTAACAACAATAAAAACTCCCACATAAAAAATAAAAAATAAAAATTATTTTTAAAATTTGACAAATGACAAGACTATAAAAGAAAATTAATGGGCATAAAATTTATACTTCCTCCGATTCAAAATAGAAGTTTTTTTAAGAGTTATTTTTTGTTGCAAAATATAGGTCTTTTTACAAGAATGGTGCATTTATTGGCTAATTTACCCTTACATTATTTTCTCCATATATTCATATTTGTTAAAATGTATAGTTCTCATTAAACTCTTCATTAATTTATTTGTTCTTTTGGAGTATTAATTAGGGGTACTTTTGTCATCTTGATTAGTATCTTAATATGTGTGAAAACTCCTAAAAAAACTTATATTTTAAATCGGAATGAGTATCTATCTATATTTATATTACAGAGTCTGTTTTCAGTTTCTGCCAATCACATCCTTCTAAATCCTACATGTAATTTCCATGAATTTTTATTCAATTAATTATTTTATAAAATTTTGATTGGTTGTTTAAATTTTACTTTGGTTGTAAATTCTTAATTTGCTTATAAGAGTATCCCATATTGAAAAGTTGCATTGTTTTTTGAGTTTGACAATACTATAAAAGAGTGTTCTTTGACATGTTTTGAGTTACAAAATTACTTTGACATTTTTTCTTTCATTAAACATTACGTTTCCGTGCATAGCACGGGTATTTTTGCTAGTATATATATTTTACAGAAGCCCTTTTCAGATTTGTATATATATAGTGCCACGTGTCATTTTGTAGATTATTTTGTTATTTAATTAATTATAAAACTTTTGATTGGTGCAAAAAAATTGAACTACTTCAATAAAATTGGGGAGGGGTAGGATTCGAACCTAGAACATTCAGGTTAAATGATACACCACAATGCCATCTACTCTATCAGGTACTTGACAACTATTTTATTAAACTCTTTTACTGGAATGCTAATTTAAGTAAAATTTCAGTATTCTTCGTTTGATATAATAATCTACCTTAAATATACTATAGACTTGTTTTCCTGTAGCTTCATTATAGACATTTTTCCTACAATTTTGTTTATTGTTGGTCTAGATGGTTGACGTCAGTGATAAAGGCGACGAAGGTTGAGTAGTGGTAGAACGATTTCGAAAGTGGTTGAAGATGAAGCTGAGAGTGAGAGCGTGGAACAATTCTTAGGATTTAAATGACTTTTCGTGTATGTATATTTTTTCTTTTCTAATGTGAGAAAATTTAGGAGATGGTTATAACTTGATTTTTATATTACAATCTTATGCTTTTTTTTTTTTTTTTTCCTTTTTCAGATTAAAGAAAATTATGAGATAGTTGGAATATTGTAATAAATTTTGTAAGGAAAAATTGTTTCGTCTGAACTTTTACATTGCAATAATTTTTACATTAATCTATAAGCTACTTACCGACCATACTGTTTTTGAGCTTTTGTCGAATAAAGTATATAGAATGAGTTTTTGTCGAGTAAAGTATGTCTATTAAGCTAAAAAACAGTATCAGGTAGTTGGAATATTGTAATAAATTTCGTAATGAAAAATTGTTTCGTTTGAACTTTTAAATTACAATATTTTTTACATTAATGTATAAGCTACTTACCGACCATACTGTTTTTGAGCTTTTGTCGAATAAAGTTTACATAATGAGTTTTTGTCGAGTAAAGTTTGTCTATTATCAGTTTTTTCTTTTTATAATGGCTAGGATTAAATATCTCATTTCCTAAAATAATAATATGTTTTCATACAAACTTCCACTACTAACCTTCCTTAGTTTAAGCGTAATTTAAAGGGATTAACCTTTTTATCGGATAAAGTATGTCTAAAAAAGGTTTTTTTCTTTTCAGAATGGCTAGAATTAAATATCTCATTTCCTTAAATAATAATATTTTTTCATACAAACTTCCACTACTAACCTTCCTTAATTTAAGCGTAATTTAAGGGGATTAATCTTTTTGTCGAATAAAGTATGTCTGAAAAAGGGAAAAAAAAAAGAATGATTGTAATATGAAAATCTTACTTTACTCGACAAAAACTCATTCTGTATACTTTATTCGACAAAAGCTAAAAAACAGTATGAGATAGTTGGAATATTGTAATAAATTCCGTAAGGAAAAATTGTTTCATTTGAACTTTTACATTACAATAATTTTTACATTAATCTATAAGCTACTTACCGACCATACTGTTTTTGAGCTATTGTCGAATTAAGTATACAAAATGAGTTTTTGTCGAGTAAAGTATGTCTATTATGAGTTTTTTTTTTTCTTTTCATAATGGCTAGAATTAAATATCTCATTTCCTAAAATAATAATATTTTTTCATACAAACTTCCACTACTAACCCTCCTTATTTTAAGCGTAATTTAAGGGGATTAACCTTTTTATCGAATAAAGTATGTCTAAAAAAGGTTTTTTTCTTTTTAAAATGGCTAGAATTAAATATCTCATTTCCTAAAATAATAATATTTTTTCAGACAAACTTCCACTACTAACCTTCCTTAGTTTAAGTGTAATTTAAGGGGATTAACCTTTTTGTCGAATAAAGTATGTCTAAAAAAGGGAGGGGGGGGGGGAAAGCATGATTGTAATATGAAAATCTTACTTTACTCGACAAAAACTCATTCTGTATACTTTATTTGACAAAAGCTCAAAAACAGTATGAGATAGTTGGAATATTGTAATAAATTCCGTAAGGAAAATTTGTTTCGTTTGAACTTTTACATTACAATAAGTTTTACATTAATCTATAAGCTACTTACCGACCATACTGTTTTTGAGCTTTTGTCGAATTAAGTATACAAAATGAGTTTTTATCGAGTAAAGTATGTCTATTATGAGTTTTTTCTTTTCATAATGGCTAGAATTAAATATCTCATTTCCTAAAATAATAATATGTTTTCATACAAACTTCCCCTACTAACCCTCATTATTTTAAGCGTAATTTAAGGGGATTAACCTTTTTGTCGAATAAAGTATGTCTAAAAAAGGTTTTTTTTTTTTCTTTTTAGAATGGCTAGAATTAAATATCTCATTTCCTAAAATAATAATATTTTTTCAGACAAACTTCCACTACTAACCTTCCTTAGTTTAAGCGTAATTTAAGGGGATTAACCTTTTTGTCGAATAAAGTATGTCTGAAAAAGGAAAAAAAAAAGCATGATTTTAATATGAAAATCTTACTTTACTCGACAAAAACTCATTCTGTATACTTTATTCGACAAAAGCTCAAAAACAGTATGAGATAGTTGGAATATTGTAATAAATTCTGTAAGGAAAAATTGTTTCGTTTGAACTTTTACATTGCAATAATTTTTACGTTAATCTATAAGCTACTTACCGACCATACTGTTTTTGAGCTTTTGTCGAATAAAGTATACATAATGAGTTTTTGTCGAGTAAAGTATGTCTATTATGAGTTTTTTTTCCTCTTCAGAATGGCTAGAATTAAATTACTTATTTCCTAAATATTTTTCATATAAACTTCCACTACTAACCTTCGTTAGTTTAAGCGTAATTTAAAGGATTAACCTTCCTTAACTAATAATGCAAGAAGACAACTTTATTAAAAGTGAAATACTTTTATTAATTTTCATCTTAAGTCAAAGTGAAAGATTATATTCTGGATTGAAGCAATATTGTATTTGTTAAAGTATATAGCTTAAATAATATTTGAGTTTCTGATAACTATGTATCATCATATTGCTTATGGCCCTGGCGTTATTTTTCAAAATTTCTTTTGTATTATTAGTAGAATTTTTTTTCTTTTTTGCATTGATTAATGATAGTTGAATCTATTGAACATTGCTAGCCAATTTTAATTTTTTATTTTTTATTTTCTTTTAAATGTTTCGATTTATTTGATTGTAGGGTACAAAGAATCCTATTTCTTGGTAACCTTTTATATTATATGTATTGATTTACTTATGTCCTAGAAGTCTTAGGCAAAAAATTAATTTAGACTTAATTTGTTATTTTCGTTCTAAGAATTAAGTTTTTAGCCAAGCCCAACAGAGTTTTTACAAAAGTGATTTTTCTTTAAAGATTGTCATTCAAAAATGACCAATTTGCAAAAAAATTATAAAGTTTAGGAGGACCTTATTTGAGGGAATTTTTTGGGAAGTTTCTGTGAAATTATGGGGATTTATGAGAATATTTTATTCTTATATTTACTCATCTCTTCATCCTTTTATGTTCATGAATTTTGATGTTTAATTATTATTTACATCAATGTTTGATCCATTTTTTATCCAATAAACATTACTATTAATAAATTCCCTTTAAATAATTTATTAATATACTATTAGACTAATTTTATCTTTCAGGAAATAAAAACATTTACTAAAATGGATCTTACAGCAATGCAAGTTTGGCGAAAAAACTTGAGCATAAAATTGCTCGCTCTCATAAAACAAGATGCATTGTCTCAAAATGTGGAGCACACAATGTTGAAAAACTTCATGAATTAGATGGCTCCATAAGAAAAATGAAGTCACAATACGTAGTCTCTTCATATTTTCTAAAAAGATTAAGTTATTAACATTTAATAGTAGTAGTGTAATGATTATTTGACCAAAACATTAGATGAAACATTAATCGAAATATATAGGGTTATGTTTAATTCTTTTGATTATATATTATTTGATCCAATATTTTTTATCCAATAATCATTCGGTGTTCCCCTTTATATTTGTGAGTTACTCAATAAAAGTCATATTACCTAATCATTTTCAATTTTCTTATTTTTTTTCTGAAAAATTAAAGTTAACGAGTTTTTGTTCTAAATACAATTGTACAATCATTAAATTAATAATTTGAAATTCAGTATTTCCGTGCATAGCACGGGTCATTTGCTAGTATATATATATTACAAAAGACCTTTTCATTTTTATCTTTACATTGTGCCACGTGGCGGATTCTTAATTATTCTTCATTTTATTTTATTTTTTGTAGTTAAAATAACTACGTAAATAGACATTTTATGAACTACTTTCCTAACCAAATCATTCTATATAACTCAATTTGTGTTTCGTTTTTTTTAATTCAAATTTCTTTCTCACTCATCATTTTAATAGTAATTGGTAAATGCAAATTTTATTTTTCATCTATATATAGATTACAAAACGTGTTTTCAATTTTTAAGCTAATAATATGTATCTATATTCTACGTATTTAAATTAATATCCTAGGTAATCACGTAAAATTTAAATTAATTAAGTTATATTATGTTATTCACCTAAAATTTAAATTATTTAAAATAATTAACATTTAAAATTTATTTCAATAACTTCCTATTCCACCCCACTAACCCATTATCTCTTTAAACAATCTCAATTTAACCAAAAAAAAAAAAAAAAAAAAAACATCCTGCATATTCCACCTCACTAACCCATACACGTTTTATCCATGATATTGTTTTTCAATTTGAATTTTTTAGCATAGAGGCCCACTAATCCATTATCTCTTTACACAACCTCGTGCATATTTAGCAAAAAAAAAACCTCATGCATATTTCAATTTAGCAACAAACCAAAAAAAAACTCCTGCATACCATGCATGCTATCTCAATACACGTTTTTCCATGGCATTTTTTTCCATCTGCATTTTTTTCCATAGAGGAATTAGCAAAAGATTTAACCATACTGAAGAAATTCTCCCCTCGTGCTTAGATGCTTCCAGGTCTGTTTGTAATTCTATGGCATATTATAATTATTATTTTCATTGTTTATCACGATTTTCTATGTATTCTATAAAATTTGCATGACATATTAGCTTTGCATGGCATACTAGGATTGACTACTTTGATAATATTTAATGATTATTTATCCTTAGTTTCTTAATGTAGGAACTTATTAAAATAAATAGTTTTTTCATTATACTAGCACAAACTTGATGGAAGTTAAGATCTAATGATGGTAAATTTTTTGTCTATGAATATTTTTCCCTATGATATGTCCCTTTTTTTGCTGCATAAAGACATCAGTCCTGCTGGCGCCTTTTTTTTTTATAAAAATTATTTCTTTTTCTTCTTCTGATGTAACCACTAATTCTTTTTCAGTTACTCAAGAACAATTTAGAAAATCATCAATTTACATTTTCCATTAAGCCATTCAGCGCCTCCAGGTTTTTTTTAAACATGGTTTTATTGTTCTTGATTGTTAAAGTTTACTACTTTTTTTATGTTGCCTTTTAAATTTCAAGAGAATTCAAGATATGGGTTGCAGTATTATGGCGAATTTTAAAGTGTACAAAATGTCATATGATATTTTTCTTATTGTTTGTGATGCAATTTATCTGACTAAAGTAATTATTTTGGTTGGCTTTTAGACTTTTGTTTATCTTGATCATTAAAGTTTAATTATTTTGTAATGTTGCCTTTTGAATTTCAAGAGAATAAGAAACGGGTTTGTATTATTATGGACAATTTTGAAGTTTAAAGAATATTTTTCTTATTATTTTTTTATTCGGTAAATTTTTTGTTTATGAATACTTTTTGCCTATAATATGCCTCTTTTTTCTGCTCAAAGACACTAGCACTGCCGCCGCCTTTTCCTGAAGTTCTAGCTTGGATATCTCATAATATTTTTTAATAATCATTATCAAGTGGAGTTTACTGCTGATACAAGAATAGAAATGAGTACAGATGATTGCTATGATATGCCCCGTTACAAATATAATTTGGTCAAATTTCACAATATACCGAATTACATGAATCGCCATTCCACTTTCATAGGTAATTCTTTGTTTCTAACTATTATAAACTTATTGTGTTATATTACAATTTTGATATAATTATTAACGGAAAAACATTGTCTACAGATGTTGTTGCATTAGTAATTTTTGTCAGTAACTGTTATTCAGTTATGAGTAATGGGGCAATGAAGCGAGAAATTTTGCTATTGGATAGAAAGTAAGAAAAATCTTAATTTAAATTTACATACAAACAATTTATTGTACACTTACCTAATCATTCCAAATTAATTTTATGGCAAAAAGTATGAAAGTACTTAGGTTAACTCTTTGGGGACATTTGGCTACTGATGAAGGAGGTGAACTGTTGCAAAAAATAAATGAAAATACAATTCTACTTGCATGTGGACTCATAGTGAAGAACTTTCAAGGTATGATGCTAAAACAACATGATTCAATTTACATAAAACGAAACACTAACTTTATATATGACTAATTAATGTATACAGGGCCATCACTTTGCACAATCAGATCAAGTAAATTGTACTTCAATCTAGAGTTGGGATTCGCAAGTATTATCAAGAGTTGGTAAGTTGTACATATATATTTGATGACGTGATACTTTTATCACAAGTAAATATTATTGTTTGTTCATGTTTCAAAATAATCGTTGTGCAAATATACTTGCTATGTGGATGAGGGGTTCTACGTTTTCTACTTCGCAATTGTTATTAATCACAAATGCAAAACGAAGTCGAATATCCGATTATCAAGCATCAGCTCAAGTAAGAAAGTCTTATTAATAACTACAATATGGTTAATTGTTATTATTTATTCTTAATGCTTGCGATTTTCTGATCAACTATTGCATGAATCTAAATTATTTGTAGAGGCTGAGAAGTTTTTAATTGGATCACGGATAATAACAACATGACGTAAAATTGACTAGAGATAGATTCGATTTCCTTGTGTGGTTTCTAGCGAGTAGGAAACAAAAGCTAGGGAAAGTCCACAGAGTTTTATGCGGTTTTAGGTCTTAAAATCACGTAGAGATACGACTGATTTATTCTCTAAAGCTAGGAGTTTTTCGCCAAGAGATTGGGTCTAACTTATATTCGGGAATTTCTACCATTAACCTAGTTGAGACTTAAATTAAGGAATCATTTGTTTTCTATAAAAGGAGTAGACTGGATTAGAGGTGTCTTAGTCCATTCGTTATATATATTTTCATCTCATAAAATTGCATCTTTACTTTATTTAATTGTTTTTCCATTATTAGTTTTACTTAATTCATTAATCCTTATTTTGGTTTAAGTTAGGTTATAAGTAAGATAATTTTCCAGTTAGATAAACAATCCTCGTTGGAACGATCTTGTACTTACTACTTTATTACTTGTTGATATTTGTGCACTTGCAAATTTCGCATCAAGTTTTTGGCGCCGTTGTCGGGGATTGTTTTTATCTAGTGTAGAATTATATTACTAAACCTAAGTTTAAACTTTACTTTATTTTATTATTTGCTTGATTTTTTATATATTTTATTTTTATTTATTTTATTTTATATTTACTTATTTATTTTTTTATTTTTTTTATCTCAAGAAAGAGTCTGCTAAAATTATGGAGGATTCAAACAAGATAAGCGGACGCATACAAATCTCCAAAGAAGATTTTGAGGCAGCAATAGCAACCATGGGAGCTCAATTGGGAATTAAATTTGATTTTATTAAAGAAGACCTTCCATGTGATACAGATGAGCATCTTAATGAGTTGGAGGAAACCACACTAATAGATGAAAGTACATTAGAGCAAGATCTAGAGATTGAGCCTACTACGCTTGAGGAAGATGATGAAATTGAGCATTATCCACTTATCCAAAATATACAAGGTGAAAAAGGTAAGGAAGGTAACAATGGTAATGTTGATATTAAATCTCTTCCTTTTTCTGAAATTTTTAAGCATCATTCATTGAATGTTGATGTTGAGTCTATTAAGCTTGAGAAAGATTATGTAGTCGAGAATTCTCCACTTGTCCAAAATTCATAAGATGAAAAAGGTAAGGAAGAAAAACTAATTAATTGTATTTTACTAACTGGAAAAAATAATTGTATTTTACTAATTATCTATTTTTTATTTCAGGGAACACATTTTCGGATTGTTGCCGATGTAAGTATCATAAATACCGAGAGATTGTGGATTGAGTATTGCAATATATGCGGTAGTGAAACAAAGTCCGTTAATGGAAATGAGGTGTGCATTTATTGTCAAGATGTGGTGCAAACAATACCAAGGTAAATCATATATTAATATTTAATCAAAGTTGCATTCAAAATTCCTAATTTTGTTGTCTTTTAAAATGGATAGATTTCGATTCTACATTAAATTAAAAGATAGTACTGGAATTATACACACCCTTCTAAGAGACAAGCATGCACAATTTTTACTTCTATGTTCACCAGATTACTTAAAATATCTAAAATCCAAGGTATTTCATAAAACATTATGATCTTTTATAAATTATTCAATTACAATTTTACAAATTACTATACCATTATGCATTTTTTATTCTTATGTATTTCAGGAAAATGGACAGAAGCTAATGCAAGTTCATATAAATTTTTGCGTGAGTTCTGCATTTACATTTCTTATTCGTCCACCTATATTCCACTTAGATCAAAGTCTTAGCCCAGTAGTTTCTTTTGTCTTGAAAGTAAAGTGGTGTGAAGAATACTCGCATATTTCCTGACATACAAATTGAATTCATGTTAAGTAAGGTAGTTAATGCTATAATACATTGATTTGTTAGTCAATTTAATTTATTTTCTGTTAATAAAATATTTATCATTATTTTTTTTTTTTTGAGGCCCGAAGGCGATTGCCCCCGAAGGGGAAGAGCGGAGAATACCCTAGATAGGAATATTGTAGCATGCCCCAAGCCGGGGAAGGAACTTAGCCTCACAAGAGGAGAATTTTATTGCCCCATAAGGGGAGATACGGGAATCGACCACGGGACGGAGGTCCCGTGGCCGGGTAGCCTTACCACTTGGGCTACCCGATTCCCATAAATATTTATCATTATTGATAAAATATTTTTGTTATTCATTTGCAGGTTGTGACCATTAATCAGTATATCTACATTTGGGAGTTACTCAATAAAATTCACATTACCCAATCATGTTCAAACTTCTTATTTTCTTTCTGAAAAATTGAAGGGAACGAGTTTTCGTTCCAGGTACAATTGTACAATCATTAAATTAGTATTTTAAAATTCAGTATCTCCGTGCTATGCACAGATCATTTGCTAGTCTATATATATATATATATATATTACAGAAGCCCTTTTCAATTTTACTCTTTATATTACGCCACGTGGCAGCCTATCATTTTTCCTATCTTTTTATTGTTTTTTTTATAATTTAATTATTATCTTAAATCACTAATCAACTTTCACCCCATTATCTCCCTAATATTTTAACCACTCCCCTCATCCCTTAAAATTCTAATCGGTTACCACTTCTTACTTTCACTACCCTCAATCCTACTACATCACTACTTCCCCATCTAACTATCCTTTTATGATAGAATCAAAAATTTTGACCGATAACTATCCCACATGATCTCCAACTGTTCAGTCTTTATATTTTATCTGCAGAAGAAAACATTATACCTTTCAATTGCTCTGCTCATATCCTGGCGATTTTTTATTTTTTTTAATTTTGCAAAAAATAAACTCCATTGAATTCCTATATGTCATTCTTATTTTTACGCTTATGCTTTTATTCTGATTTCTTCCATACTAATACTAATTTAACATTTTGAGTGCAGCAATTTTTTTACCATTACGGAGATACTTTCATTGTCATTAAGGTGAATCATAGGTACATATTCTCTTCCATATTATAACCCATTTTTAATATTTTTCATTTTTCATGTTGATTAGTCCGGAAATAGCTTCTTTTACTAACTGATTTTCTCCATTTGTTATTTCTTTGTGATATAAAAAAAAATTAAGGTAAAAAAATTTAATTTTCTTTTTGATAGTGTATTATAATATATTCAGGAATTTTTTTTCTTCTAACTAAATAACGTTGCTTAGTCAATTCTTGGCTTCCTAGAGTGGAAGAACTCAAAAATCACCAGCTTTGAGTGATGAAGAAAAACCAGTCATGGCAGTTATGTAGTATCATATTAAACAATGTTTATTTTTTACGCTTTCTTTTTCATTACTTTATTCTTTTTTCCAGTTATTCTCTCTAATAATCTTTTCTTATCATAATTACTTTCTTAAATGACATTTATTTGTCATTAAATAACGTTTTTGGTTCTCAAACTAAAAAAATGCCCTTTTAAGCTCTCTCAAACTCTTTTATTAAAGGATGAATTATTGTCCAAGAAATGATAAAAAATGGATGATATTAGTTCGAGTAACTTGATTTCTTATTTATGTTCTTTAGCGCAGACAAAGAAAGAAAGAAAGAAAGAAAATCTTCTAAGGGTGATAGTTTTTTAATAATATTTTTTTTCTCTTCTTCCATCACCTTTCATGATTTTTTCGGAATTGATTTTGATTTTTTCCAAGTACAGTGTTCTTTAGTAAAGGAAGAAGAAGATGAATTATCTCACATACTTTTTTTAATAATATTTTAAAGTTTAGTTTCTTCCTTCATCTTTCTCGACTTTGGTTTTATAAATCTCTAGAGCTCTTATCAGAAAGCTATTGTTGTTGTTGATTTGTATCAAAAAATTCTTTGGGAAAATAATTCAACGTGTTGCTAGGTTTTTTTCCTCTCTCTTTTAGTGATTGCTTCAAAATACAAATCCCAATCTTTAACCACATTTGTTTTGATAACTTCCGAATACAGCCCCTAATCTATCACCACTTCCTATCCCCATCTTCTCTTGACCCCGTACAACCCTTCCTCTCCCTTTTTCTTCTATCGAAAACCAGTTAATGGATGAAGGAGAGGATGAGGTTTCGGTATTGTCATGGATGGTTTACTTTTTTCCTGAAGGAAATACTTATTTTTCTCCATTACATGAATTTGTAATTGACATTATCTTATGTTTGTTGGATGTCAAGAAGAGTATTTTCATATTAGGAAACTTAAGTATGGGGAGGCTTCATATGAGGTATTTTGGTATGTTTTAACTTTTTTTAACAATTTAAATGATTCATTGTTTTGCTAACACATTTTGCTGTTTTTTTAATTACTCTCTTGATCTTATTGAAGTTTTAGGTCACTTCATCAATTCATATTTCTTTTTTATTCTCAGATAGAAAAGAGTTCTTGATAATGAAATGGCCAATATCATATTAGCATACTCACTAGGTATATTGTTCTTTCTTTATTTTTCTCATTTTATTTCTTTGGCTATTAATATGCTATGATAAAAGATGTCTATATTGCTCATTTTTGTGTTTTTTATCAAACAGTTTAAGGGGCATTATGTTTAATTTCCAAACGAAGCTTTTGATTGTGTAAGCAAATCTATAGCAAGAAAATTCAGTAAATGCTTAATGTATATCATGAAGTCCATTACATAATATATGATCATATAGATTTAGTGATGTTGTGAACATACTGTTGGATATTTTTTTAATAGTGTAATCCTTGGGCTTTTGGAGAGTGGTAACAATTTGCTAATGTTATTTGGCCAAAAAAAAAAAACAAAAACAAAAACAAAAACAAAGTGTAATGCGTGCACTGAACATGTCAATTTTATAGTAACATCATTTACGTTTCAGTATTTTTGAAGGCAAATGTACTTTCCTTAACTTCAATTAAAATTTCTGATTTTTCATTTTGATTAAAAATATTTATTCCCCGTGCATAGCACGGGTCATTAGGCTAGTATATATATATTACAGAAGCCCTTTTCAGATTTGTATATATATTGTGACACATGTCATTTTCTGTGATTTTATGTTTTTAATTAGTTCAAAACTTTTTATTGGTGCAAAAAAATTGAACTACTTCATCTAAAATATTATATTTTAGAAGTTTATAAAAATTTTAACAATTTAAATTCTTTTATAAAAAAGTTCATTGGCTTAAAATATTTTTCCATAATCAATCTATATTTATATTACATAACATGTTTCCAAGCTTTAACCAATTAGAAATCTTCAAAACTCTAACCCAAATTTTTCGAATTTTTATCTTCTAATCCACCACTTTCTCAGTCAAATCTTCAGATTTATTTCCTTCCTTTTCTTTTTCATCTTTTTTAATCATATCAAGAACTAAAGAAAAGCCCTCTTAAAATTTTGTGTTTTGACTTTTATTTGATCTAGAAAATCATGGAAACTTTAAATTCAAGTACGTTGTTTATTATGTTGTTTTTTGTTTTCTTTAACATATTAAGAGATGGAGCGCAAATTGATGTACGGGTTTTGGAAATCATAGGTACAATTTACTTTTTTCACTTATTTTCTATTTATTTCATTCACTAATTCACTATTTTTAAATTTATTTCCTTTTTTTTCTTTAGAAAATCAACGACTTACCTCTACCACTTATCGATGATTTTAAGAAGAGAAAATCACCATTTATGCCCCTCAAATAATTTTGAAAGGCAAGTTATGACCCTTAAGTTTTTTAGGTGCCATTTATGCACTTGAGAATTTACGAAGTGCTATAAATAGCCAATATGAGTGGAATCCGGCGAGGGCAGGTTACGTAGCACACATGCGGCTCACATGCACGAAATTCCAGGGGCAACTTAGTCTATTCACTTTTTTTTAATTTAAAAAAATTAAAAATCCCCCTTGTGTTATTTTTTTTTTCTTTATATTATTAGTAAACTTTTGGCATTTTTTTACATTAATTTATGATAGCTGAATCTATTGATCATTGATAGCCACTTTTAATTTTGTATTTTTTTTAAATGTTTCAATTTATTTGATTGTAAGGTACAAAGAATCATAATTTCTGGTAACCTTTTCTGTTATATGTATTGATTTCTTAGGCAAAAACTTAATTTAGACTTAATTTATTATTTTGATTCCAAGAATTAAATTCTTTAGCCAGAGCTCAATAATGTTTTTACAAAAGTGATTTTTTCTTAAAAGATTGCCAATATACTAATAGATTAATTTTATTTTTTAGTGAATAAAAATATTTACTAAAATGAATCTTACAGCAATCCAAGTTTGGCGAAAAAAACTTGAGCAGAAAATTGCTCGCTCTCATAGAAGAAGATGCATTAATTATCTCAAAACGTGGATCACACAATGTTGAAAAACTTCATGAATTAGATGGCTCCATAAGAAAATTGAAGTCACAATACGTAGTCTCTTCATGTTTTGTAAAAAGATTCGGTGATTAACATTTAATAGTAGTAGTTTACTCATTATTGGATCAAAACATTGGATTATGTTTAATTTTTTTTAAATATATATTATTTGATCCAATAATCATTCGGTGTTCACCTTTACATTTGTGAGTTACTCAATAAAAGTCACATTACCTAATCTTGTTAAATTTTCTCATTTATTTTCTGAAAAATTAAAGTTAGTTTTTGTTTTAAATATAATTGTACAACCATAAAATTAATAATTTGAAATTCAGTATTTCCGTGCATAGCACGGGTCATTTTCTAGTCTATATATATATTACAGAAGCCCTTTTCAGATTTGTATGTATATCATGCCACGTATCATTTTCTAGGATTTTTTATATTTTTAATTAGTTATAAAAATTTTGATTGGTGCAAAAAATTTGAACTATTTTATTCAATTTGGAGGAGGCAGGATTCGAACCCGCAAACATGCACGTCAAATGCTATACCACATTGCCAGCTACTTTGACGGCCATTTGACAACTATTTTCTTTAATTCTTTTAATGGAATACTAATTTAAGTAAAATTTCAGTATTTTTCATTTTAATATAATAATCTACATTAAATATATTATACACATGTTTTCCTGTAGCTTTATTATAGACCTTTTTTCCTATAGTTTTGTTTATGGTTGGTCTAGATGGTTGACGTCAGTGATAAAGGGGACGGAGGTCGAGTAGTGGTAGAACGAGTTCGAAATTGGTCGAAGATGAAGCTGAGAGTGAGAGCGTGGAACAATTCTCAAGATTTAAATGACTTTTCGTGTTTATATATTTTTTCTTTTCTGATGTGAGAAAATTTAGGAGATGGTTATAAATTGATTTTCGTATTACAATCTTATGCTTTTCTCCCCCATTTTTCAAATTATAGAAAATTATGAGATAGTTGGAATATTGTAATAAATTCCATAAGAAAAAATTTGTTTCTTTTGAACTTTTATATTGCAATAATTTTTACATTAATCTATAAGCTACTTACCGACCTTACTGCTTTTTAGTTTTTGTCGAATAAAGTATACATAATGAGTTTTTGCCGAAAAAAGTATACATAATGAGTTTTTGTCGAGTAAAATATGTCTATTATGAGTTTTTTTTTCTTTTCAGAATCACTAGAATTAAATGACTCATTTTCTAAAATAATAATATTTTTTCATATAAACTTCCATTACTAACCTTCCTTAGTTTAAGCGTAATTTAAGGAGATTAAATTTCCTTAACTAATAATGTTAGAAGACAACTTTATTAAAAGTAAAATACTTTTATTAATTTTCATTTTTAAGTCAAAGTGAAACATTAAATTCAAGATTGAAGCAATATTGTATTTGTTAAAGTATATAGCCTAAATAATATTCGAGTTTCTGGTAACTATGTATCATCATATTTCTTATGACGCTTGTGTTATTTTTCTAAATTTCTTTTTTATTATTAGTAAAATTTTGCCTTTTCTTATTGTAAAACACAAGAGGGGGGTGAATTGGGTTTTAACTAAACTTGGGAACTTTTTCTTAATCTTTGCAATGCAAGTGGGAGTTTGAGCAAGAAGAATAAAAGCAATGCAAAACCCAATCAACAAGACAAAGGATTTAGAGTGGTTTGATTCACTTAGAATCTACGTCCACTACCTTGAGCCGCACCCAAGGATTTCAAACAACTTCACTAAGAAGAATGTTTACAAATGTGGCTAACTCACTAAGAGTTTTACAACACAACCACACAATGAAAAACTCACTAAGAGCTTGCCCACACAAAGTAGGACTTTACAAATAACCCTATCACTAAGAAAGGGCATGAGATAGGTTAAGTACAAAGCTTGATCACTCTTAGAAGTGAGAATGTATACCTTTGAAGCACAAACAATTTAGCTCTTGAACATATGAAGTCCACTCTTTGTCTTGCTTTTTGAAATAACACCTTTGAATGATTTATATCATGGAGATCAAGTGTTTTTGCTTTGAAAGTGTTTTGGCTTGATTAGAGATCAATGAATATTTGATATGCAAGCCTTGGAATGTTTCTCTAGCTTTGGAGTATAAATACATTTCAAATTTGACTGAAAATCGAGTCTCCAACGGTCAAAAAACGGCTAGTATTTGCAGAGCTCGGATGACCGAAACAAGTCTCGGATGACCGAACTTGAGCAACTCGGTTGACCGACCAAAAACTCGGTCGACCGAACCATAATCTCGGTCGACCGACCCAAGCTTAGGTCGACCGAACTTTGACAGAACAACTCTCAGTAAATCCTTCGGTTGATCCGAGAAAATCTCGGTTGACCGACTTTTCAGAGTATGAGAGATGATGTTTTGACCTTTGTTTTGAAATCTCTTGAAGTCTAAAAAGGTTTTCCTAAAAGGTAACAAGTAAGAACACTTGGAAAACTTTTCTAAAAGACTTATCTATGAAATCAAAGGCTTTTTGGATAAGAACACATGTAAAGATTATTTTGAAACTTAAGCCTTTTGAAAACGTGTTTGTGTGTATGCAAGACTAGAGTGTAGAGCTTATGTTCATAAGAGCTTTGGTTAGAGCTATATAAGATAAAGACTTATAGAGACAAAGCTAATCTAACCAAACCTAAGTCTTCAATCTTCAATCTTGAAAGATGAGCCTTGAATAATACGACTTTGAATCTTGATCATGGCTTGATTGAAGTACTTAGAGCTTCCAATCTATGTTCCGATATTCTATCACAAAGATATAAACATTAGACACAAACATCAAGTGTTTGTCCATTATCAAAAACCGAGTTCGATCGCCCTTAGGGCTAACACTTATGACCCTTGCTGAATCTATTGATTATTGGACCAAAACATTGGATGAAACATTAATCGAAATAGTATATGATTATATGTTTAATTATTTTGATTATATATTATTTTATCCAATATTTTTTATCCAATAATCATTCGGCGTTCACCCTTATATTTGTGAGTTACTCAATAAAAGTCATATTACAGTTAACAAGTTTTTGTTCTAAATACAATTGTACAACCATTAAATTAATAATTTGAAATTCAGTATTTCCGTGCATACCACGGGTCATTTGCTAGTATATATATATTACAGAAGGTGTTTTCACTTTCTGTATCTATACTGTATATATTACTTTATATATATATATATATATATATATATATATATATATATATATATATTACTTTTCCGTAATTTATTTTCCTTTTTCAATTAAAGATGATAGTATTTCTTTTCAAAAAAAAAATTAAAGATAATATTCAATTAGTTTTACTCTATCCACATCTCACAATAGGAGTAATTATTATAGATAGATATTTTTAAAAACTAAAAAGATAACTACCCCTCAATCTTCCTCAACTCCTCTCTCCCACGTCTCTCTTCATTCTCACCCGTCACTAATATCACCCGTCACTAACCTCCTCCCACTAACAATAACCTCCAGCTATCAATTAGTTTTACCCTTATTCTTCTACTCTCTCAATTTCAATTAGCTTTTTGCATGTTTTTTTATATGAATGAGTAAATTTCAATTGATGTTTTCTGTGAATTTTATTACAAATATCTTCATATAATGCTGGTTTTTATCTTTTAATTTATTTTCTTTCTCAATTTTCTAATGCTGTTCTTTTATATTATTGGTATCAATTTTCTTTTATCTTCTTCAAGATTCTCTAGATTTGCATCTCTAGAGAGGAGTTGGCTCTTTTTCAGGTTCAATATAAAAGAGAGGAGCAAAGCAAACTAGCCCTTAATTGGTCGGCGCCTCCCCACCATCTTCTTCAACCTCATGAATTGAGCAAATTATCAAACTCCCCCCTGAGATAATGACGGCTTATGTAGTAGGAAAGTCAAACAAGGAGGGTAAAGAGGGAAAGAAAATTTCCAAGCGGCGGAGGTGAGAGGCAGGGCATGACGCCGGCAACTGTCGTACTTCAAAGATTTCCACCAAAATGAGGGAAATTAATGGAATTATATTGGCAAGTACAAAGCCAAGCTCCAGCTTGTAGCTTGGAGTTGAGAGTAATCAACAAAAAGCGGTCCATACATCGGAGAAAATTGCGCCTGCTTTTGAAGAAGCTGTTGTTGAAGCTTTATTGGTCGGAGGCGAGTGGTGTTTTGAGTGTGTTACTGAAAGGAACGGCTAGCGAAACATCTATATCGAAAAATCGGTATAAATATTGGGTAATGTTTAATGCTTTCACGTAAACTACTTCCTAATCCACCACTCACAATAACCTCCTCCCACTATCAATTAGTTTTACCTTTGATTCTTCTCCTCTCTCAATTTTAATCAACATTTTACATGGTTTTTTCTTTTCTTTTATTTAAATTTATTATTCTCATGCTTATATGTTTCCTAATAACACAAATATAATTTTATGTTTTCAAGTTCATTGTCTCACAAGCATAGTCTACGTCTACATACTGCACATTTTTGTTTTCAGCAATCACAACAATCGTGAAGTAACAACCTAAACAGAGACAAATGCTACCTATAAAAAGATGATCTATTGGTCCGATTGTTATCTGCCTACACTCTTTAGTAGAGCTAACTTATAGTTGTATGTGTGTGCAAGTTTTTAATATATACTTGGTGCGTATATATTTCTTTTCTGGTGATAACTCATCCATGTTTGCTTTTTGCTTAATGCAATATTCTTTGACATTTTTATCAGGCCCGGTGATGTGGGGCTTAAAGTGCCCTACGGAACATGGTCTCAGAAAATTAGGGGCCCCCAATTTTTGTTATATATATACATATGCGTATTTTATTGAAGAAATTTCTGAATTCTTTTATATTTTTTTTCAGAATTTGGGATCATCAAATTAAATGTATGGATTCTCTTTTTTATTTTTGTTCAAAGATTACATGAAAAAAATTGTATTTGTCTTAAAAACATTTACACTGAGCTCATTTCCTTTTAGTTTCAAATGTTATTATTATTATTATATAATATTTTTGGCTGCATTGGGTATTATGTTAAATGGAAAAGAAAGGAGAAGAAAAGAAAATCTAGGACCAGTGAATGAAACCTGCTTCTTTGTGCCATTACCGGCTATAAAACGCTGATGGATATATGAGATTTGTCTTTGTTTGATTGCTAGGAGCAATATTATTTGTTTTAGTACTATACATATATTCTCTCATAGAATGGTACACTTTTGCATTTTTTTTGGAACAGTTGACATTTTCTCCTGAAAATTTAGCCGGATTTCTGATTTTATTACATGATGATATAATTAAGTAATTGCTTATTAAGATTTTATAACAACTCCGTTGATTTCTTTTACCTGTTTGTTCATTCTTTGCAATTTTGATGGGTTTGAAACATAAATGATTTTCAAGGTGCAATTTTTGGTCTACTATTTACTCTAATTTCAGTTTGTTTTAGTACTATACATGTATTCTCTCATATAATTTTCATTTTTTCTCTTATTGTATTTAATGTCTCTTGGAATGTTCGAATATATATGTTTAATTAATGATCAATTAGTGAGAAAGGTCATGCTGGCAACTTAGTGAAAACCATCACACCTTATATGGAAATATGGTCCGCAAATTAAAGATATCCAAGGTATGAAATTTTCTTTTCATGTAATCTTTACTATTTGATTTTCCTTTTTTGGTGATAAGTTTATATGGTTATCCTTTTTTCTTTTTTTTTTGCTAAGTAATATATGGTTATCTTTAAAGAAGTATATTTGTTTGCTAAGTAAGATCCTTTTGTTGTCATTTGGTAGGTGATATTTTCTGGTGATTCTGGTTCAATTGATTGAGCGGCTTTCCTTCTACTCCTTTGGTAGGAATAGTTTTTATCAATGATATTGATTTTTATTTGGTTAATTGTTCTGAAACATATTGAAAGTTAGTGATATGAGGAAATCAATAGCTTTTACACATTATCCTTTTAAGAATCCATTTTCTTGATTGATTTATGGCTTCTTCGTAATATAATTGGTGGAGAATTGAGATTCTCACATTAAATGAGTTTGGGACGAGTGGATAATTATTATGGATTAGTTTAATACTCTCTTCATCCCCATTTAATTATCTTTTAGGAGATCTATATATAGGTATCCAAATTAATTGTCGTTTAAGACTCTTTTATTAGTTGTCAACAATTTATTTGAATTATACCCTCGACATTTCTTTTATTTGCTCCCTCTGCCCTAACTATTTTTTTCTTTCTTTTCTTATGCTATCAAAGTGAGAGAGAGAGAGAGAGAGAGAGAGAGAGAGAGAGAGAGGGATTATATTGGAACTTTCGGTGAAAATGACAAGTTCCTTAATTTTCCAAAATTGTCTAAAGAGTCTTATATTTAGGAATGGAGGGAGTAGTATTGTGATGTTGAAACATGAAATAATAGTGAATGTGATACGGTACCAACCTTGGGGCTGCCCAACTCAAGAGAACGTGTGTTACGATACAAAGAGGACTCTAAATTACATCTAGGAATGTCTTAGTTAGTTGGTTAATAAGAGTCCTAATGCAACTAGGACTCTTCATAGATTTGGTAGTTATTTACTTTCTAGCCGCCAAGATAATAGGAACATGTGCCTATTATCTTGTTTAGGTAGTTACTTGATAGCAAGTTGTTATTCAAGAGTCCTAATTCTTCAAGGACTCTTATTTCCTTTTTCCTTCGAAAGATATGATCATTATAAACACAGTAGCAAAACTGTCCATTCCTTGTACACTTGTGATACTTAAGAGGTTGACTTGGGCAACATTCCTAGATGTAATTTAGAGTCCTCTTTGTATCGTAACACACGTTCTCTTGAGTTGGGCAGCCCCAAGGTTGGTACCGTATCAGAATGGTTGTCCAAGGAGAGGATAGGCTCAGTCAAGATCACAATGAGAATGTAAAAGATTATACTAGGGGCTTTGGATGAAGTAGGCCTGCAAACGGATACAAACGGATACAGAATTGTCTATTCCGGATCCATATCCATTTTTAGTTTTTTCTACCATATCCGTATCCATATCCTAGCGGATCCAAAAAATGTATTACCAGATCCGCTGATTTGGATCCGAATACGGATATGGTAAAACCCGTTTCACTAAGAGTATTTGCCATCCTATAGGAGAAAGACAATGAATCTACAATTATGTTTTACAATCTATAGTTTCTCAAATAAAAGAAAATTAGAGGATATGAATAAATAAAATAAAAGAAGCCTAAAGCCTTTTCACCATATTACAATTCGAACACCAAATACAAAAACATATATTTGTAAACGAGAAACAACGGAAGAAAAATACTTTACACGCAACTGAATATACTTGCGGCGGTGAAGGTGACGGTGACGGGAAGGAGCAGCGGCAAGGAGTAGGCGCCGGAGAAGGTAGAAGAGGAAACGGGAGAGAGAGAGAAAAGAAGAGGAAAGAAATGGAACGGCGCCGGAGAAGGTAGAAGAGGTAACGGGGGGGAGAGAGAGAAGAAGAGGTTGTGAGGTTTGTTATTTTTTAACTCTTAAGAATGTATATATACAGGACTAAAATTGCAATATAAATAATTATCACATAAATCCTATAAAATACTTATATTACAAAAAAGTCCTAAATCCTATAAATCATGTAAAATATATTGTTTTAGGGAATATATATATTGTTGTACCTGAAACGGATTCGGGTTTAACGGATACGATTTTTTATATTTCATATTCGTAACCGTTTATGTAAAATATATTGTTTTAGGGAATATATATATTGTTGTACCTGAAACGGATTCGGGTTTAACGGATACGATTTTTTATATTTCATATTCGTAACCGTTTTATTACTCTTATACGGACTCGGATTCGGATGCGGGTATATGGGTCTAGAGTTCTTACCATATCCTAAAAATAAAATCGGATTCGAGTCGGATACGGATAAAAATTCGACCCGTTTGCAGGCCTAGTGTGAAGTACTTGAAATTCTTCAGAGAAGACTCTAGAAATGATATATTGTGTATAAAAATGATTGAATTGCTTTTGAATTGCCACGTTACAGTCTTTTTTGAATTATTATTTACATAATTTTTTTTAGCTTTTGCAAATATACATAGAAAACCTTAAGGTAGAGGGTAAGATAGAGATAAACAGTTGCCAAAATTGTGTTTTAATATCAAAGATTGAACCTCCTTCTCCATATAAAAAGAACTCCATATATAACTTTTATAACAAAAAGATATATAAAAAAAAAAAATAATAACTCTAGGTCCCAGTGTTGAACTACATATGATAATTATTACTCTATCTTATTTTGGTAGTCCATATTTTAATCAATTTAACTTTCTTTTTCGTAAAGATATATAAAATTTTGCAAACTTATACATTCTCCAGTGCATAGCACATGATTTTTAGGCTAGATATATATATATATATATATATATATATATATATATATATATATATATATATATATATATATATATCAAATGAATGGTGGCATAATATAGCCAATTTGGATCTAATAGGGAATTTAATAACTGTTCTGTTTAATAATTGTTTTTTCTATAGTAAGTGAAGAATACTTTTCAGCCGTAAAATTAATATGAAAGCTAAATTTTTTAAATTAAATAATGTCGTACGATTTATAATTATAATAAATAACAATTATTTCTCAACGTTAAATAAAAAATTAACGACTAAATAAATGTGTTATACGTGCAAAAAAAATACCTATTTTGCAATCGATTCAAACTGAGAAGGTAAGTGGGAAACGATTGCCCCAGTGAAAAAGGCATCACATCCCAGGGGTAAAATCCTGGGATCGATTCCCACATCCCCTCCCCCCATAAAATAAAAAAAATAAAAAAATAAAAAAATAAAAAAATAAAAACTGAGAAGGTAAGTAATTCAATAATAAACTATAAAACTCATAGTTTAAAAAAATGTGTGTTAAAGAGTAGGAGACCCACCGGACCACGTTGCACATACAAAATTATTTTTGCTGGTCGCAAAAAGACATGAAATTACGGTCATTCTCGTTTTTAAAATTTCTCCATGTTGGCCAGCCACGCAAAATTATTTTTTCCCAGTTGCTTACGTGGTTCTGCGTTGAATATCTTTGTCCTTTAAAAAAACTCTCCACATGGATGATTTCCAAATGATATGCATCTTAATATTCAGATCCGATAATATGGTAAATAATCATTTCTATTTGTGTATGTTCTTATTTTTATATCTAATCATTCACAATTTATCATGTGTATATATATTTAAAAGAAAATATTGACATAACGAATTTTAAATGGTTGAACATAAAAATAAAAATATAAACGGGTACAAACAATTTTCACTCCAATAATACAATAAAATAAAGTTTTCGGACAATATTAGGGTTTTACAAATAAGAGAGTTGACAAGTTCAAGTCAACGTTCTCTAACAAACCCAAAATTGTTTATTTCTACTTGCCCGATCAATTAGGAAAGTTGTTAAATCCTTTCGAGTTGGTTTCATATTCGTTAAGACATAAAATAAAATAAAAATACAAAAAAGTTGTTAAATCCTTTCGAGTTGGTTTCATATTCGTTAAGACATAAAATAAAATAAAAATACAAAACCTACTGTGATACGGGTGAAAATCTCTGTCATCTCCGATCAGTGTATGTCACAGTGTCACTAACCAATCGTAATTTACTTATATAAATATTTGTTTCAATTATATATATACATGGTAGGATGGGACACGGGGGACATACACAAAGCGGGGACAGAGGATTTTCACCCTCCCGCTAAAAAAATCTTCGTCCACTGTCGGTGTGTCCCTCAGTGTCCCCTGACCCAATCACATATATATATATATATATATATATATATATATATATATATATATATAATAGGCAAAATGTTTCTATATATCCTTAAAAACCTCGCTATTTTATAAAAAAATAGAATCCGAGAAAAATAATAGCTACTGAATTTGCCAAGGCTGTTGCTATTCGGTCGCTATTATTTTCCCGGATTCCGTTTTTTATAAAACAGCGTGGTTTTTAAGGATATATAGAAACATTTTGCCTATTTTAGTTACTATTAGGCAAAATGTTTCTATATATCCTTAAAACCCCAGCTATTTTATAAAAAACGGAATTCGAAAAAATAATAATGACCGAATAACGGCAGAATTTGTCACTATCCGTTGCTAATCGGTCGCCCAACCCTAACCCTAATTTCGTCGCTATTCGGTCGTTATTCCGTCGGTATCTTTTCCGTCGGTAAACTGTCGTTACTTTCCATCGGTAATCGATCGTTAACGTACGTAAAACGCCGTCGTTTTGTGTCATTCATTAATTACTATACAAATATACACTGTTATGTATTCCGTCAATATTCGGTCGGTATTCAGTCGTTATATATTCCGTCGGTAAACGGTCGTTAATATCCGTCGGCAATCGGCCGTTAAGGGTGAACAAAACGACGGCGTTTCACTTTGGTCAACGGGACCGATGTGGCCGACAGAGGGGCGACGGAATAACGACCGTTTCTTTTGTGGTTTCTAGTCGGTCGGTATTCGGTCGTTAAATTTGTGACCTAAAATTTCGGTCGCTAAATTTGGTCGCTATTTAACTGTTTTCTTGTAGTGCGATATACTCCGTCACAGACAACACCTTTAGCAAAAATCTTTCTCTGGATTGGGTCCTGTACAAAGCAAAAACCATCAAAATACAAAATAGCATTGTAACTGTTTTATCAATTTGGAAACGGATATAAGGTTACAAGTGAAGGATGGAGTATAAAGGACTCTGTGGAGCACCAAATCCGTGCTAAATTTGACGGTTTCATGTTGGTTTACCGTAAACACTGTTCCGTTAGGCAAACAAATATTGATGTGAGGATAAAATATTTGCAAATTTTCAATAATAGATATTTCGAAAGTCATATATGACTAGCACCGCTATCCAAAATCCACGGAAGCGTAAATTTATTATCAGGCATTGTAAAATCCTTTTTACCCCCTTTTAATAGATTAGCTACCTCAATGCAATCTGTGAAATTTGGGCTTGGCCCAGAAAATTGCCTAATGAACATGTGGGGGTTGTCGGGCAGAGAGAGTAGATTGGGCCTTGTCAGATGATTGCTGGGCCGGGAAGACATGTTGGTCCAGTGTGGATTGTTGGGCCGATAAAGTTGACCCACCAAGCCTACCACATATGGCGGCTCCTTGGTCATTGACATGAGCTGTGATTGGGCTACCACTCTCCTAGGCAAAAATATGCGAATCTTCTGAAACAAGGTTGGCTTGTGCACTGTAATTGAATCTGCCACCTTGACGTCCTCCGCGGCCCCCACGGTTTCGTCTATCCTTTCCATTTTGATTCTAATGGCTTGTCATAAATTTTCCAACAACTCTCTTTTTTGTGACTAGTTTTCCCACAGTAATCACAAATTAGTTGTGAATTTGATGGCTGTTTTTAAAATATTTTAATGGGATAATTTCGGCCAGGTGTAACAAAAGGCACAAAAACAGAATGAATATTTTGAGATTCAAAGATTTTCTGCTATGAATTTGACCGACTAGAGGAATATCTTGATCAATGTCAAGGATTTTTGCCGAAAAATAGAGTTAGGGTTTAGAACCTTACTCTGATACCATGGAAGATTATATGAAATCAATAATCTTGAATTGTTTTCCTAAACAAAGTAGGAAGTTACTTAACTATGTAACTCTAAATAAATAAGAAAAACAAATCATAATTTATTTCTAAGATATACTAGAATAGGTAATCCAATTAACATAATAAATCTATTATTCTCAACACTTTCCACACCACATCTTCTTCCTCTTGCTATATATACCATTATCTCCATTGAAGAAATAGCATGAGCAAAATGGAACCCTTGGTTGAGATAGTTTCAAAACTGGTCATTAAGCCTTCTTCTCCTACCCCTAAATCACTCAGTCGTTACACTCTCTCCTCGACCGATCGAGTAATGCCTTTAGTCAATATATCCATTGCATTCTTTTACCCTAATACTCCCGACCATGAAGGTTCGACAATTAGTCAGCAGCTTCAGAATTCCCTGTCGAAAACTCTAGTTTCGTACTATCCCTTTGCTGGTCGATTAGTTGAAAATGACTACATCAATTGTAATGACCAAGGTGTTGACTTTGTCGAAGTCAAAATTCACTGTCCAATCCACGACATTATGCAGAACACGCAATCCTATGTTGAATTAATCCTTCCTCGTGAGATAGCTGCTCGTAAAGAAGATAGTTTAGTAGCAGTTCAGCTCAGTCATTTTGACTGCGGTGGAGTTGCTATTACTCTGTCCATATCTCATAAAATTGCCGATGCCTCTACCTCTATTTCATTTATGAATTACTGGGCCTCTTCAACATGTCTATCATATCTTGTACCGGATCCGTTATTGGTTGCTGACTCTCTCTTTCCACATCGACACGATATATTACTTGATGCATTTGAAAATCCCGAAGACAATTGTGTTCTCAGGAGATTCTTCTTCCCAGCAGAAGAGATAGGAAGGCTCAAAACAAAGGCTGTCGAATCGGGCATTCAAAACCCTACTAGGGTTGAAGTTGTGACTGCACTTCTCTATCAATGTATAATGGTTTCAAAAAGATGTACCAACTACTCGTTGTCCCAACCAACTGCGTTACTCCAAGCTGTTAATTTGCGTCCTTTTTTGGGACTACCAAAAAATTCTGTTGGGAATATCGTTTCATTTTTTTTCTGCATTAATAAAGATGAGCATGTACCTGATTTTTTGGAATTAGTTGGTCAGCTAAGGAAGGCAAAACTGGAACTGAAGAATCATTCAAAAGAGAACCTTTCTTATGATTTACAGATGGGAGAGTTTGTTGAGTGTTTAAAGCTGGATGACAAATTAACGACGTTAACAACTAACATTTGCAGCAGCTGGTGTGGATTTCCAGTTTACGATGTTGATTTTGGATTCGGAAAGCCGACATTAGTGTCTGAATTCTTAGCCCATTTAAAAGACATAATAGTCTTGATCGATTCTGTCGAATGTGGAATCGAAGCTCTAGTTAACCTGGAAGAAGAACAAATGTCTGCCTTTGAGAACAATGAGGACCTTCTTACATTTGCTTCTCTATGTTCTGCCAAATGATTGAAAATAATGGTTAAAGAATTGAATAAAATATTACACCGCGTAATTTAAAACAAAAAAAAGGATAACATACTTCCTCCTGTAAACATTTTCCATCTCATTT
This sequence comes from Vinca minor, assembly GCA_026122235.1. Taxonomy (NCBI): domain Eukaryota; kingdom Viridiplantae; phylum Streptophyta; class Magnoliopsida; order Gentianales; family Apocynaceae; genus Vinca; species Vinca minor. The sequence continues at coordinate 3,949,218 of JAOCZM010000134.1, forward strand.
TATGTCTTTTCACATGTGTTATTTTATATTTCATCTCATATTTCAATATCAAAGGATTGTTATGTATTACTACCTCCTCTATATAATCTAAGTCATTTGATACATGAAACAAAAATAAAGTATTTAGTTAGTCAAAATATGAATATTACTCTTTTAAAATATATAGGGAAAAAAATATTTGTTACTATCTAATGAGAGATTATTTCTTTCTATCATCTGGAAAGTATATTAGAAGTTCTTTTCTTACCCCGGTATGAAATAAAGAAACAAAATAAAGAGATAAGTACGGTATGAAATAAAAGTGAATTGAGTAATTGGCTATTTATGGTACTAAATTATTTACCTATTTCTATTTATGGTACTAAACTATTATTTTAGCTAATAATGTCACTCATTTATTTGCGAGTGTCAAATAATATACAACCACAATTTATTTGGATGTTTTCCGACCAAATTTGGCATGCGACTTTCATGTGCAGATCATTGAGGGGGAAAATTGAAATTTCACAATAATCCAGTGATCCGTGAGTTAAAGACTTGACCCGATTTTGAGCGCAGATTTTCTGTTTACGGGTAAAATCTTTAACCTCGCGGATCACTGGGCTATTGCTAATCTGCACATGAAAGTTATGTGCCAACTTTGGTCAGAAAACACCTAAAAAATTGTAGTTGTATATTATTTGACACCCGCAAATAGATGAGTCATATAATTAACTAAAAAAATAGTTTAGTACCATAAATAGAAATACATAAATAACTTAGTACCGTAAATAGCCATTTACTCAAAGTGAACTTCGCACTGAATTAATCGGGTGAAAATCATATGTACCCGTAAATATTCCTATTTATATGTCCAATCACTTAGAATTCGCCATGTAGACATTTTTTCTAACCATGAATTTTGAGTGGTTGGACACATTAATGTGAATATACACGAGTACAAACGATTATTTGTCACATTAATCATAGACAGTCAAACAAACCATGGAATTAAAGATCTTACCACAAAAAGATCATACCAAAGAGAGATAATTACTGTAATTTTGGACCTCTGACTTCCGATAGTCAGAAGGTTTTGTATATATTTTTTATATGTCTTAACGAATATGATACCAACTTGTGTGAATTTAACAACTTACCTAATTGGTCAGTCAAGTATAGAGAACGTTGACTTTAACTGGCCAACTCTCCCATTCATCTTCAACTTGCTGAATCAAAGGTTCCTTAGCTCAGTGGGGCAAGGATCTGCCCACAACTTTGAGGTTGTGGGTTTGATACTCCCTCACACAAGGAGAATGATTTAATTGTAATTTCTTTGGGTTCCCTTTTGTGGGTCTTATACTCCCCTTCATGGGGCACCATCTAGCTCAACGGGCTTCTACGACACCCGTTCAGCCGAGCTTTTACTACTCCTCCTCATGGGGCACCCGCTCAGCCGGGCTTCTATCCGCCCACCCAATTTTTTCCAAAAAAAAAAATTATTTTTTTAATTTTAGTTTTGTTTTTATAACACCTCGTCCCGTGAACATTTTGAATCACTTTACGATTTAAAATTAGATTTTTTTAGTTCGTGAATTATAGGAATTACACCACTTATATCTTAACAGTTTTGGTTAAAATTGTAACAAACTTAATTGTGTAAGAGATTATAATATTTATAAAATTTCATCAAAATATTCATAATTACTAATAGATTATAATATAAGATTTTATCAAAAATAAAAAAATATTCGTTCACATTAATAATAAGCCCTCCATGTTTCCTCCAACTTCATCTCTAATACCTATAATATTTCTAAATGGCCTTTTATTTTGGTCTAATCATACAAAAAAGGTCTTTGGGGCCTTTTTATTCAAGCTTGTTCTTTTTGAATTCAACAATCAAACATGATATATATTTTAATTTCCATTGTAAATATTTATTTTTTCTTCTCGAGAGTCCTTCTCATCAAAAAAATTTTTTGCCTCCGCCAATGTTTATATGCTTTTATGAATTTATTTTGTCAATGTTAATTGTGCCCCCAAAAGAAAATTTTCTGGCTCCGCCCTACATGGGCTCCTTCTCTGGTGAGGTCCAATAAATAATTGTAATTAAAAAAAAAATCTTCAACTTGCTGATAAGATAATAAAAAAAATAAAGGAAACACAAGAGAACAGTTTGTTAATGCAAAATATTTTTTTAATTGAAAAGATAATTTAAATCGATATGAGGACGGCATGATAGTTCAGTTTAGTTCGGTTTTGCAAACGTTTCAATCCAAATTGATATTTTCATATTCAAATTTTAAAACCAATCAAAAAATTAAACCGTTATATTTTGTTTGCATCGGTTTGATTTGGTTTGATTCGGTTTCATCGGTTTGTTTTGTGAAATAAAAATATCTTACTACAATAATACTTACAAGCAATATAATTAATGTACTGATGTGATACAAAATATTACTATATATGGAACATAGGAAAAGAAGCAATATCATAGTTTATTTACTTCTTCAATTAGCAAGAAAAACTACTTATAAAATGGAAGGAAGAAATAGTATATACCTCTAAATTGAAGTTAGAGATTTGTTGTTTGAGAAGAAATGCTAGATAAAAAAAAAAAAAGCGACTTATTTGGGCTAGAATAATAATATTATTTTTACTTAAGGTATTATGCATTAAATAACCCTAAATTATTTCCAGATACTTATGTCCCTCAACTTTCCAAACACGTCAAATGCTCCCTCTTACACTTGTACCACTAACATATAACATATAAATCATGTTATTACAATAAAATCACATAAAATTAAATACAAAATATGCAAACACGTAATAAAAAAAATTCCAAGTATCACAGGGCAAAAAATTCTCTGTCCCCGTTGAGTGTATGTCCCCGTGTCCCCAATCAATCATATATATATATATATATATATATATATATATATATATATATATATATATATATATATATATATATATATATATATATATATTAACTTGAATATTCAAACAATTAAAACTTATACTTATTTACAAAATACTTATATATATTCGAAGCAGAACAATTCAAGTAATACATTTATGTGTGCATTTACGTGAATCATTAAGTGATGAAGTTAAAATTTTAATAATTGATTATTAATAACAAAATAATTACTAAAATATTTATATTAGTTCGTACTCGCATTTTGAACGATGTCGATTTTCGGATTTATAATTTTTTAGCGTATTCGGTCACTATTAAGCTAAGGGGCTACCGAATTTGCCAAGGCGGTCGCTATTCGGTCGCTATTATTTTTTCGGATTCCGTTTTTTATAAAATAGCGGGGTTTTTAAGGATATATATAAACATTTTTCCTATTTTAGTTACTATTAGGAAAAATGTTTCTATATATCATAAAAAAAACCAGCTATTTTATGAAAAATAAAATCCGGGAAAATATTCGGTCGTTAACCAGCCAAAGTCAAAAGTCAACAATGTTGACCATTCGGTCGCTAGACTTTCCGTCGGTATTCGGTCGTTAACTAGTCAAAGTCAAAAGTCAACATTGTTGACTATTCGGTCGCCCAACCCTAACCCTAATTTCGTCGCTATTCGGTCGCTATTATTAAATGCCTAAACGACGTCGTTTTTTGCGTTTTATTTCTCTAAAAATATCTAAGGCAAGAAGCCTCCCCCTCTTTCTTCATTCTGCCCAGTCGCGACCTCCACCTTCACCACCATCTCTTCCGGCGATTTCCCAACAAATCTACCGCGAAACCCGTCCCTCCTTCCATCTCCACCACCTCCGGCACCTCCAAGACGTCGCCACCACCTCCGGCACCTCCAAGGCCTTGCCACCACCTCCGATTTCAGTTGGGTTTTTTAGGGTTAGGTGAGAATCTTGCCTTTTCTAGCTTTTTTTTTCTTTTAACAATTGGAATAAGTGTATCTATTTTGAGAAGATTAAAACAAAAATGGAGGGTTGGTAGTACTGATTTCTACTTGCATTTTAATATATGGGTTTTCCATAATTTCTTTCAATTCTCATAATTTCTTGCAATGTTTTTGCCAATTCTCATAATTTCTTTGTTTTTCAGTGAAAGAAGGGGATAAGCTTGGGTGATAATTAGTAGCAAATTAAAAAAAAATCTCAACTTTTTCAAGAGATTTGCTGGGTTTTTTTATACTCAAAAGGTATGTAATTCTACTGTTTATATAGTGTTTTTTTGTGATAATGTACATGGGTTCAAGCCAAAGATTTGGATGATTTAAGATTATTGGAGTTTTTTAACATCCAGTGTAGTTTTCTTGGTGTATTATTGAAATGTATGCTAATTATATCATTTTAGTTCCAATAAGTAAATAATTGATAATCGAACAAAACAAGAATATTCATATTAGTTCTATTGCACAATAAAATTCGCAGCAAACAATATATATAGACAAGATGCCATTAATAACATAGTTTACAATATGCCATTATCACACCCTAATAAGTACTTGAAAAATAAGGTTGAAAATCATCAAACATAAGATTCAAAGTTAATATGCATTTAATTATTAAGACTTGATATATGCAGATATTGTGTTTATAATGGAGGACCGTAGTTGGATGTATATGGATTCGACAACAAATGGTGGACCTTGTCATAGACAAGAATTTATAGCGGGATTGAAACGATTTGTGGATTTCGCTATTAGTATGTCTGCCAATGTACAAATTGATGGGATTAGGTGTCCTTGTGGGGTTTGTAAGAATAAGTATTTTAATATGCATGACACTCTGAAGTATCATCTTGTTATGAACGGATTTGTGTCTAACTATTTTAATTGGACATGTCATGGTGAGGCATTCATTCCAATTGTATAACTTTTTTAACATAATTCAAAGTGATAATTTCATTGCAATAAAATAATTTGATTCTTTAATTTTCAGATTGCAACTCATGCATTTCCAAAGATATACATATAAATGACATCAAGGAGTTTATGAGAAGTGTAAACTTTGATTGTGAGTGTTGTAATGTAAATAAGAAGTGCACACTTTGATTGTGAGTGTTGTAATTCAAAGTGTGGACTTTGATTGTGAATATTGTAATGTAATGAGAAGTGCACACTTTGATTGTGAGTGTTGTAATTCAAAGTGCACAATTTGATTGCGAGTGTTGTAATGTAAATGAGAAGTGTAAACTTGAGTTTTTTAGTAAGATAATTGGTTATATAATGTTATTTTTGGGTTTATTGATTATTTATGCTATTTGGGATCTTATTAATACTGTTTCTGTGTGTATTGCTTTTTTTTAAATTAGGGATTTAATTAAATTTCAGATTTATTTTTTTAAATTAAAAACAATTTAGCGACGGAATATCGAGCGAAATATCGGGTGCTATATTAGCCGTCGGTATTCAGTCGTTAACCAGTCAAAGTCAAAAGTCAACAATGTTGACTATTCGGTCGGTAAATCGCGACTGAATGTTCGGTCGCTAGCTTTTCCGTCGATAATCGGTCGTTAAATATTCAAAGTCGAAAGTCAATAATGTTGACCATTCGGTCGATATTCGGTTGGTAAATAGCCTTTCGGTCGGTAATTTGCTTAGCGACGAAAAATACACGATCACGTCATTCAGTCGTTAAGTTTAGCGACGGAAATGTCCGTCCTTGTAACACAGTTTTCTTGTAGTATCAGTTGATTGACGTAGCACCTCAAAATACCATGGCAGGAGCAGTTCATAACCAAGACGCTTCGCAATTGTGGCATCGGAGACTCGGTCATCCCTCTTTCTCTACCTTAATAAATTTGCCTTTAGAAAATAATATTACTTCTCATCAGCCCGTTGATCCATGCGATATTTGTCATAAAGCTAAGCATATTCGTTCCTCTTTTCCAAACAGTACTAATAAAGCTTCCAAGCATTTTGAATTAATTCATTGTGATCTTTAGGGAAAATATGCTACTCGCTCTATCACATGAGCCCATTATTTTTTATGTGTAGTAGATGATTTTCACGTGCTATATGGGTATATTTACTCCATAACGAAACAGATACTAGGAAAGCCTTCATAGACTTCCATAACATGTTTCAAACCCAATTTAAAGGTCTTATCCAACGGGTTCAGAGTGATAGTGGTTTAGAATTTATTAGGCTAAGAGACTATTTTTAGCATAAAGGAATAATTCATGAAACATCTTGTGCTGCCACACCTCAGCAAAACGGGAGAGTTGAAAGAAAGAACCGTCATATTTTAAAATTTGAGTCAGGTATGTCACTTCAATTTTGGGGGAATGCATCCTTACTGCTACCTACCTTATAAATAAGACTCCTAGTATGTTACACAAAGGTAATTCACCCTTTGAAGTCCTTTTTGGAAAAACACCTTCAAATAGCCGCCTTCGTATTTTTTGATGTCTATGTTATACTCCTATTCCAACTAAAGATAAATTTAGTGAACTATCCCTCAAGTGTATTTTTTTGGGATATCCAATGGGAAAAAAAGGATGGAAAGTTTTTGATTTGCAATCAAAAAATATTATTATATCAAGAGATGTTCATTTTTACGAGCATATTTTTCCCTTATAGAATGATGAATTTTCAAATGTTTTAGCTGAGCCTATATTTCCTAGCCCAGATTTTCAATCTGGCTAGTCGGACTTTGGCCCAATAGAAAGTCTTCTTGAGCCGAGAAGCTTGCCCACAACCAAGCCCACTTCCAGATCCACCTGTTCCTTTACCGCGGGCCAGCTCGCCAAGCTCCACTCAGCCAAGGCCCACACCATCTGGAGCCCAGTCACCTCCTACTTCAACCCAGGGCGTTATAGAAGACTAGTTGGTAGACTTATTTATTTCACTATTATAAGGCATGACATCACATATGCTGTCAACATTTTAAGTCTATTTATGTAAAGGCCTAAAAACAAACATTGGGAAGCTGCAATTAGAGTTGTTCGATTCATCAAGGGCAATCCAGGCAGAGGAATTTTATTGTCTAAGAATAATCCTAATTTGAATTTAATTGCCTATTGTGACTCTGATTGGGCAGTATGCCCGATGACGAGAAGGTCCATTACAGGATATTTTATTAAACTTGGTAATACCCCTATCTCTTGGAAGCCCAAGAAACAACAAGTTGTATCACGTTCTTCTGCAGAAGCGGAGTATCGATCCATGGCAAATACAACTAGTGAATTAATTTCGCTTCGTGAATTGTTCAGATTCCTTGGAGTGTCACTCGGTCCAACTAAGTTTTTCTTGATAATCAATCAGCCATTTACATTGCTACCAACCCAGTTTTTCACGAACGTACCAAATATATAGAAATCGACTGTCACTTTATTCGTGAAAAGATTGAAAAAGGGGATCTTATGACTTGTCACATTGGTACAAAAGAGTAATTGGCCGATATGCTTACTAAAGCCTTAACTCATAAGCAATTCGATTATCTGGTTTCAAGTTGGGTGTTTTTATTTACACACTCCAACTTGAGGGGAGTGTTGAGAATAATAGATTTATTATGTTAATAGGATTACCTGTTCTAGTCCATATAGGTATCTTAGAATTAAATTATGATTTTTTTTTCTTATTTATATAGAGTTACATGGTTAAATAACTTCCTACTTTGTATAGGATTCTCTTTGTATTTATATGAGAAATTCCCCTTGTTCAATTAATCAATTATAGATTATTGATTTCATATATTCTTAAAGAAAGGAATAAAGAATTAAGAACTTAACCAAAGGAATTATCTGTTACTTTTACTTTATTTTGCGATTATTTGAGGTCAACAAGAACAGTAAACCGCACACCAATTTTAATTCGTTGTCTGCTCTCGTTGACTTTCAACATTATCAAATGAATGGTGCATAATATAGCTATTTTGGATCTAACAGGGAAAATTTAATAACAATAATAATTGTTAGATCAAAAAATTGGGATCAAATAAGGTTCAAAGAGTATAAAATTAGATTGATAGTTGGAATTTGATATAACTTTATGCCTTCTTAATCCTTATTTGATCCCAACTTTTTGATCCAATAATCACTACTCATTTAATAAATGTTGTTAAGAATAATATAATTATTATAGGATTCTAATAATTACATATTCTAGTCTATTACAATATATTAGAGTTAAATTTTCTTATTTATTTAGAGTTACATTGTTAAGTAACTTCCTTCTAAGTTTAGGATTATTTTGTATTTATATGGGGAATTTCTCTTGTTTAATTAATCAATTAAATATATTTTTTATTCCATATTATCTTACATGGTATCAGAGCGGGCTCTTATGCAGGATGTGTAGGCTCATAATGCCCAAGTGGGCTATAATTGTCCCTGTACGACCCAGAAGGGCGGTCAGCCTTAAAATTGACTCACATCTCGATGTGAGTGGAGTGTTGAAATATGAAGTCTCACATCGAGTGCTTAAGGAAGATCCAAATAAAATATAAACTCATGGGTTACCACCTCTCCTTACTAATTGGTTTTGAGAGGATATGGAGGCCCATGACCTAATTTTCACATGGTATCAGAGCATGGTTCCAAATATCAGGCCCAAATATCAAAAATAGCATTTGAGGTAGCCAATTTATTAAAGGGAGGTAAAAAGGACTTTGCAATGCTTGGTAAGAAATTTACGCTTTCATGCATTTTGGATAGTGGCGCTAGTCATCATATGACTTATGATATATCTATCATTGAAAATTTGCACGTATTTTATCCACGTATAAATATTTATTTACTTAACGGAACAATTTTTATAGTGAATCAGTGTGGCATAGTCAAATTTAGCCCGGATATAGTGCTTCACAAAGTCCTTTATACTCCATCTTTCACTTGTAACTTTATATCCGTCTCAGAATTGACAAACCTATTACAATGCTATTTTGTATGTTTTGATGGTTTTTGCTTTGTACAGTACCCAATCCAGAGGAAGATTTTGGCTAGGGTATTGTTTATGATGGAGTTTATCGGTTGACTGGCGTAGCATCTAAAAATATAATGGCAGGAGCTGTTCGTGACCACGACACTTCTCAACTATGGCATCGGATAATTTACCATTAGAAAATAAAATTAGTTCTTGCCAAGTAATTAATCCATGTGATATTTGTCATAAAGCCAAGCATATTCGTTCTTCTTTTCAAAATAGTATTAATAAAACATCTAAGCCTTTTGAACTCATTCATCGTGACCTTTGGGGAAAATATGCTACTCGTTCACTCACAGGAGCACATTATTTTCTATGCTTAATAGACGATTTCTCACGTGCTATTTGGATTTATTTGCTTTATGACAAAACTGATACTAGGCAAGCCTTTATTGATTTTTATAAAATGGTTCAAACACAATTTAATGGGGTTATAAAAAATAGTTCGGAGTGATAATGGCTTAGAGTTTATTGGTTTACGAGATTATTTTGTAGATAAGGGTATTATTATTCACGAAACATCATGTGCTGGTACTCCCCAAAAAAATGGGAGAGTAGAAAGAAAAAATCGTCACATTTTAAACGTGGCTCGTGCCTTAAAATTTGAGTCAGGATTATCAATTCAATTTTGGGGGAATACGTTCTTACCGCCACTTATCTTATAAATAGGACTCATAGTGCCTTATATAAAGGGAAAACACCTTATGAAGTACTTTTTGGAAAATCACCTTCGTATTTATGGATGTCTTTGTTATGTTCGTATTCCCACCAAAGATAAATTTAGTGAGCGGTCTGCTAAATGTATTTTCTTGGGTTATCCCATGGGGCAAAAATGGTGGAAAGTCTACGATTTGCATTCAAAAAATTATTATATCTAGAGATGTTCATTTTTACGAATATATTTTCCCCTTAAAAGATCGCAATTTGACTGAAATTGATTTCAATTTTGATGAGTCTAATCTCACGAGTCCAGCAACTTTACAGAGCAGCCCAACTTCATACCCCTTATTATCCTGTAGCCCAGATCCAGGAAATTCTTCCCCTCAATCTTGGGCTAGCCCACGAATCAGCCCAGTCCCAGAAGACCCGCGGACCAGCCCAATTCCTTCCTCGCGGGTCGCCCATCAGGTCCCTGAAGTCTCGCGCACCAGCCCGGTTCATCTGTCGAAAGTCATCCATCCGCCTTCTCCATCTCCTGAGTCGCGGTCACGCGCCAGCCCATCTCCTAAGTCACGGGCTAGCTCCCTAAAACCCTTATCAGCCAAATCGCTTGAAATCCAGCCCATCCTTCTAGATTCTACTAAACCAAATCCGCTGCCACCCAACCCAACTCCCAGTCCTCTCCCACCCGGCCCAACACCATTCACAGAAACAAATCTGTTGCCACCCGATCAATCCCTTACAGACCCGGTGCCACCAATACCACCTCGTCAATCCGAACGCCAAACCAAGACATTTAGCCATTTAAAAGATTTTGAGTGATACGCCGCTGCTGATCTATTACAGACAACACCATTACCTAAAAAATTCTTCAGGTATTTCTTATCCTCTATGTCATTTTTTGACTTATGATAATTTTTCCCGTTCTCATAAATTATTTTTAGCCTCCATTGCTTCTGGTTTCGAACCCAAAAATGATTTTGAAGTCATAAAATATCCGGATGGCGTGAATCAATGAGACGGGAATTAGCCGCCCTAGAGAGTAACAATACTTGGGTACTTGCTCCTCTTCCCCCTGGTAAAAAATCTGTTGGTAGTCGTTGGGTTTATCGTCTCAAGTACCAATCTGATGGGTCCATTGAACGACCAAAATCTAGATTTGTTTCTAAAGGTTACTCTCAAGTTGAGGAGGAGGATTTTTCCTAAACATTTGCCCCTGTTGCAAAGATGAACTACTGTTCGGTGTCTTTTGACTTTAGCTGTTTCTCAAGGTTGGTTTTTTATCAGATGGATGTCAATAACGCCTTCCTTCATGGTGATTTAAATGAAGAAATTTATATGGATCCACCTTTAGGTCTTTATTTGCCTCAACCAAATTTAGATTGTATGTTTTAGAAATCTATTTATGGTTTGAAGCATGCGTGAAGAAATTGGTTTTCCAAATTAATGAATACTTTGAGAAAGTTTGGTTTTAAGCAATCACCAGTTGAGCACTCTCTTTTTATCTACAGGCAAGGAAATACTACTTTGGTTGTCTTAGTCTATGTTGATGATATAATCATTGCTGGTAATAATCTACAAAAATGCAATGAGTTAAAAACAATTTTCAATGCTATTTTTAAGATTAAGGATCTGGGAATTCTTAAATATTTTTTGGGAATTGAAGTTGCTCATTCTTCTCGGGGATTGTTTCTTAGTCAGCGAAAGTATGCACTAGATATTCTGACAGAATGTGGTTTATCTAGAGCAAAGCCCAGCAACACACCAATTGAGTTGCAACATAAATTATCTGATGAAGATGGTGAAGTTTTTGGCACATGACGTTATGGGACACTAGTTGGAAGACTACTTTATTTGACTATGACAAGGTCTGATATCACATATGTTGTAAACATTCTAAGTCAATTCATGCAGAAGCCTAGAGATAGACATTGGGAAGCAGCGATCAGAGTCGTTTGATTTATCAAAGGCACTCCAGGTAGAGGAACTTTATTTTAAAAGAATAATCCTGATTTGAATTTAATTACCTATTGTGACTCTGATTGGGCACTATGTCCAATGACAAGAAGGTCTATTATAGGTTATTTTATCAAACTTGGTAATACTCCTATCTCTTGGAAGTCCAAGAAACAACAAGTTGTATCACATTCTTTTGAGGAGTCAGAATATCGAAGCATGGCAAATACAATTAGTGAATTAACTTGGCTTTGTGAATTATTCAGATTCCTTGGGATATCACTTGGTCTAGCCACACTCTTTTTTTATAGTCAAATCGGTCATTCATATTTCCACAAATCCATTTTTTCATGAACGTACCAAACATATAGAAATCGATGTCACTTTGTTCGTAAGAAGATTGACAAAGGAGATATTGTGACTTGTCACATTGGTACACATGAGCAATTAGCAGATATTCTCACGAAAGCCTTGACTCAGAAGCAGTTCGATTATCTGGTTTTCAAGTTGAGTGTTCTCGATTTACACACTCCAACTTGAGGGGGAGTGTTAAGAATAATAGAATTATTATAGGATTCTAGTAATTATCTATTCTAGTATATTACAATATCTTAGAGTTAGATTTCCTTATTTATTTAGAGTTACATTGTTAAGTAACTTCCTTCTAAGTTTAGGATTCTTTTTGTATTTATATGGGGAATTTCCCTTGTTCAATTAATCAATTCAATATATTTTTTATTCCATATTATCTTACAGTTCCGTCTAACATCAGTGAGGAACACTTTTCAGTCGTGGAATTAATATGAAGGCTAATTTTTTTAAATTAGATAATCTTTTACGGTTTATAATTGTAATTAATAATAGTTTTTTCTCAATCGTCAAATAAAAAACCAACGATCAAATGGGTAGATTATACATGCAAAAATATACATGTTTTACAATAAAACTCGAAACTGAGACGGTCAGTAATTTTTAACTATACATGTTACCGTCTAAATCATTGAGCAGTTTGATTCAACAACTAAGTTTAAATAAATTTCTTTAATCATTCAAATAAGTTGATTAGTTAATTCCAAATAACTATTAAACAATTTAAACAATCATTGAAACTTTTCTGCTCAGCTTAATTAAAAAGACATAAAAATAGAGAGAAAGAACTACTCAACTACTACTTCGAAAAAAGGAAAGAAAAAAAAAACTCTACTCAACTACCCTTCCGTCCCAAATTAACTGTCAACTTTCTAAATAAAATATGCATTAATGACATTTTTTTCCAATTTTACCCTTATTTCAACTCATCATTGAATACTCTTAGTTAATTAAAATTATCACTTTCCAATACATATTTAAGAGGTGGTTGAATATTGTGTGAGAGGAAAGAGAGAGAAATATATAAATTTTAAATGAGATTAATAAAATTAATGAGGGGTATCTTAGACTTTTACTTATAAGTTACAATTAAAATCACCAAAATCTTAATACATATGTATTTATCAAAGTGGATAAATAATTTAGTACGAAGAGAGTATTACGATTCAATAATACACTAAAACTCATGGTATAAAAAATGTGCGTTAAAGAGTATGAAACCACAAGACCACGTTGTACATACAAAATTATTTTTGCAAATTAAGTCTCCAAGTTGACCACGCAAAATTATTTTTGTCCCACGTGGATGATTTCCAAATGATATGCATCTTAATATTCAGATTCGATAATACAATAAAATAAGGGTTTCGGACAATAGTAGGGTTTTACAAATAAGAGAACTCCTTCATTTTCATTTAATTGTCGTTATGCAGATTTATAGATATCCAAATTAATTATCAAAAGGTATCTATTACGAGTTTGCTGCATTCTTTTGAAGTTATCAAAAGGTATTTTTGCCGAAATTTGTAAATAATTGCAACAACTTCCCTATTCTGACGTTTGTAAATACCGTGAATAAATAGTTATTCCGACATTTGTTAAGTCATTTTAAAGTATATCAAAAGATTTTTTCGCGGCATTTTTTAAATAGTCGCAACAAGATATCTATCCTGACATTTGTAAATTTTGAAACTAGGCTGGCCGAGCCAAGTAGGAGCTGGAGCCTAGACAAGCCGAGTCGTTGAGTCCAACCATCTTTAAATAATGTAGAATAGAGTATCTTTTACTCAAAGAGATATGAATTGAACTCGCGACTATCTCTTACTCAAAGAGATATGTCGTGCAATTGGTCATTGAGCTAACTGGTCGTTTGTTATTTGTTTAGCCTTCTATATGTGTATTTTCAAATCTTCGCCTAGAGCTATAACTTTTCAAAATTTTCAATAGTTTATTATAGTAGTTTTCTATAGGTAATTATAATACCTACATATTTATAAAATTGAAGAGTTACATGAATATCTCAATGCATTTAGATGTAGTAAAAGAATTCATGTAACTCATATCATAGTAATTATTACTATTTATTGTTGAATTAAGTTATGGAATAAATTATGATCGATATGATCAGCTGAAGTTTTCTTCCATAATAGATAATGAAGTAGTAGAATACTTGTAACTTTCATCATAAAAATTATACCTATTTATTGTTGTAGTAAGTTATGACATTAATTATGAGAGTATTTTATCTCAATATATAGTAACTAAACATATATTGTAACTAAATGGTATATAGGTAAAGGCATCATATATTAAAGAGGAAATTAATGTCAAAGTTGTCACGTGTATATTTATGATTGGGTCACATCACACATCACACATCATGCCTCTTCTCCAACTTTATTATCTTATATATAAAATTTCTTCTCAAACACCCCATCTCTAACTTCAGATTTAGAGGTATAGACTTTTTTGTCCTTCTGTTTTATAAGCAAATTTTCTTGCTCATTGAGGAAGTAAATAAACTATGATATTGTTTTTTTCTTCCTATGTCCATATATGGTAATACTTTGTATTACATTAGGATTCCTAATAGCTAACTAACTATAGGTGGAATGTTTTTCTTTTTTTATAATTTAATTTATCTACTATACATAAGTTATATTGCTAGTAAATATTATTGTAGTAAACATATTTTTATTTCACAAAAAACGATGAAAAAGTATGCAAAATCGAACTACCTATAAAATATGCTCTATTACAATGGATCGGAATAAAAAACTTGGACCACATAGGGACAACATGAGCAACCACCACACCCCAACTTGTGATTTTCTTCTTTTTATTATATCATCAATTTCCTTTTCCTTTTCAAATTTTTGGATTTTTGGAAATTTTTGTAAAGAAGAAAATGAGAGAATTGGTGTTTTATCTTTAGCATTATTTTTATAAATGTGGTTGTAAAGATAATGAAACTTTTAAGAAGGGATGGGATTATGCCTTCCTCATAGGTCACCAACTCTGAGTTTCCTTAAATTATCTTCTTCATTAAAAATATATATTTTACATTAACAAACTGTTCTCTTCTGTTTCCGTTATTTTTTATTAGCTTATCCGCAAGTTAGAGTTGACCAGTTAAAGTCAACGTTCTATAACTAACCCAATTTTTTTTTATTTCTACTTGACCGATCAATTAAGTAAGTTGTTAAATCCACACGAGTTGGTTTCATTTTCGTTAAGGCATGTTACTAGGGTGCTGAACACCCTTTTTTTCAGAAACGGTTGAACATTCCATCAGTTGTGGGATTAAATTATTTTAGATCTTGCGGATGTGTTTTATCCGGCTGTCTATAAGGCCGTCCACACCCAATCCCTCTTATTTAAACCCTTAATTTCTGCACATTATATATTTTACCCGATTCCCCCCAACCGCGATTTTGGCCCAAACATTGCGGATTAATCCATCAAATTCGGCATCATACTTATCATGTCGCGAGATTATCCTTATTTTGAAGCTTCATTTTTGGAAAAATCCCCAAAATTTAATTTGCCCAATTTCGTTCATCCTCTTTTATTTTTTTAAATTTTTATGATTTCCAATAATGGAGAATTTCATTATAAACAGCTGCAAATCACCATATCCATTCACAGAGTTGCTTGCAAATCAGAACATACTATTGTATTGGGATTTCAGCACCAAATCAGAATGGATCAACTTTATTGGGGCACAGTAAGTATAATTAATAATAGTTACTTTGAGTCATCTATTTTACATTGATTCTACTCTAAATCCATATTTATTTTATAAGGTCATTTTCAGATCTTATTTATCTCTATATTTCTTACAGGTGTTAGTGATGTTTCTTTCCGCTATTAGTTATGTTTCTTACAACTTACACGTGTGACTGTTGTCTAGATGAGATGTTTTTTTTAGTGTTGTTAGATATTTTTTTACCGCTGCTAGATGTTTTACTAACAGTTGTAAGAAACATAACTTACAACTGTTAGAAAACATCTAACAATAAAGATAGAGTAATCCAAATTTTTTTGAGATATGGAGAAATTTTGGGAAAATATCTTTAAAGATATAGGAGAATTTTATGGAGTTAATGAGAGAAATTTATGGAGATATGAGAGAAATTTAATTGAGACATCAGAGAGATTGCCGAAACTTTACGAGATAGAGAGATTTGGGAAAATATATTTAATGATAGGGAGGAAATTTTTGGAGATACGAGAAAATTTTAATGGAGGCATTTAAGATATTTTTACCGAAATTAGAGGGATAAGGGATAAAGGATTCGGGCTTTTCGCGATTTAAATGACTAAACATGATATTTCCGTCAGATTTCATTCAAATAGTGTTTCAGAGGTGTTGAACAATAGGGTATTTAGCCCCTAGCCGACTCGTTCGTTAAGACAAATAAAAAAATACAAAACCTTCTGATTATCGATTTCCAAAAGTTACAGTTATTAGCTTTCTTTGGCAAGATTTTTTTTTCCCCCTAAGTTCTTTGGTAAGATCTTTAATACCTTGGTGCATGAAAAATACCAAACAGTACTTATCTGTTTATTTTGTTTCTTTATTTCATACAGAGGTAAGAAATGAACTTCTAATATACTTGTCAGATGATAGAAATAAATAATTTCTCCCTAGATAGTAACACATATTTTATTTCCCTATATATTTTTAGGAAATTAAAAAATTGTTCCAAATGAAAATAATATAGATATATAGGGGATATATTCAATGCGAATTTTAAAAAATTTTACCTAATTTTCAAAAGTCTATGGATTCTGCTGACTGTATGGATTGTTTTAACGCTATGCAGACTCTACGTAGATTCTATCCTATTCTATTATATTTTACGCAGACCTCTAGATTTTAATAAATTTTTTTAAAATCTAAATTAGGGTACCTCTAGATTTTAATGGACTTTTTAAAATCTAAATTGAATACCTCTAAATTTTAATAAATTTTTTATAATCTAAATTAAATATCTATAAACTTTAAAAATTCTTAAAAATCCTATAAATCTAGATTTAATACATCCCTCATACTCTTTGATACATAATTTTGAGTAAAAAGGTTTTACATTTTAAATTATGAATCTATTTCAACATGCCACTGAAGCTAGAAAAGAGGACAAATAGTTACCAAGTAGTAATGAGTTAAAGTCTTAAGCGACGTAAAGACTTATATTGAAACTTCTTCTTTATATTACTGGTAAAAATACAAGAATGTGTATAGCTATCGTTCATAGCTATGTATATATCAAAACTAAATATAGAGTGATCATGGTTTATTTTTTAAAATTAAGTTAAAATTTGACTGATTTGTTGACTAAATGATCTTAAAAGAGCTCTTGTCTTTTAACTGATTATATGGGAAATGGGATGAGACTTAATCCCAGGGCCGGTCCTGACATTTCGGGGGCCCTGTGCGAAAACTAAAAATGGGGCCCTTCGTATGAACATTAACATTTTCAACTTGTACGTTGAATACTTGGAAATTGGAATATATTAAATCTGCACATTGGACTATTAGAGTAATGGACATAAACGGCTACATGGTAGCTTGGATATTTGGGGTGGGCTTAACATATAAACAAGTTATACTTGAAAATTTTGGGCACCACCTGGGCATGGGCTTGGGCCGGCCCTGCTTAATCCCATCTTCTAGTTATATATTGTGGGTACTCAACCCAACGCTAAGTACAATGCTTAGTCTTGAGTTCAATGATTTCAAATTTATCAATTTATGATGGCAAACACCAAATTATATAATCATCTCGGATAGAAATGTGTACAATGCTTAGTCTTGAGTTCAATGATTTCAAATTTATCAATTTATGATGGCAAACACCAAATTATATAATCATCTCGGATAGAAATGTGTTTGAAATTTTCACATACATAAAGTAAGGTTGAACTTGCGCTCTTAATAGATGCATAGACAATTTTGTCGAGCACAAAATGCGAAAGTGTTCTAGATAGGTCTACTTGTGTAAATGTGAAGTGATACCGCTTCAAGGTGCTAAGGGCTTGCCCTGATATATTTACGAGAGATACATGACACACGATCATGTATGTGTAAGTTTAAAAGATGTTTGCAGTAGGAACTTAATTGTGTGATTATTTGTAGTACTTATCAATTGGATGAATGATTAAAGGCTTTATCCACCATTTCGCTTCGGATTAGTAGTTATGAATTTAAGATGTTGATTCCCATTTATTGTGTTTGGGACGACTAAATTGTCAATTGAAAATGGCGGTGGTCGTGAATAGAATTTTCAATTGAAAATGTGTGAACACTTGAAAATGTATGACCATATGAAAGTAATTCATGGTGAAGAAACATGAATGTACAAACTAGTTATTATTGTTCATGTAAAGACACGATTAAGGGTTAAGATAGGAGATCATATCTAAAAATTAGAGTTACAAACCTATTTTTAAAAGGATTAGATACTCAAAGAACTGGAGAGAGATCTGAACACACAAAAAACAAAACTTTCTAAAATTGAATTTGAGAATGCACTCTAATTCAAAAAAAAACTTCTTTGTATTTATAGCGAATTTACATCACAACTTTGCACCAAATGAAGCAAATATTACTTAAGAAAATTGTGAACTGTGAATCACGTCTGGAAGAAATTTTAGTTCATTTGTTACGATTAGAAGAAGAAAGATTTCTTATAAATTGTGAATTAACTATGAATCGCAATTAGAGTTTATTTGTATTTGTGAAGTCTATCACAAATTAAAACCTTGAAGTAGAAAGTAAATGTAGATTAACTTGCAAGAATAGAAGGAAGAAGAAAAATTCGAGTTTGGAGAGAAAAGCTTCTCAATTTTCATTGATCTTTTCTGAGGTATGTACAAGCTATTTATAGATTTCTACATCCTATGTACAATTGTGGAAAGTACAAGTAATTTAAGCTATGTACAAAGCTATTGTGCACTGCTAAAGTGCACAACAACTATTTGATAAAATGCTCATGTGGCAAGTTATAGTTTGAACAGGAAAAGCAGTTACAACTGCTTTCCATATGGTTTCTTGGGCTGCAAGTTGTTACTTCTTTATCTCTAGAAGCTTTTGATGATGTGGACTTGTTTTCTTGTACTGCTTCTCTTGTTTGTGTATTGATTGTGCTCACTTGTTTGCTAGTAATGTTGCTGTTTTTTGTGTCTTCTGTACAACAGTCTATGGAGCTCCTTTTGGCCGCTCCAACTTTGCCTGTTGAGCTCTTTAAGTTGAGCTCTGAATGCTGATGTTTGTCTTTATATTTTGACACTCCCCACAATCTGGACCAGGGAAAATGTCCTGAATATTAAGAGAATGAAGTAAAGGATAGAACAATGAAGGATCTAGAGCCTTAGTGAAGATGTCTGCTAGCTAAAGTTTGCTAGGAATAGGAAGTGGTTTGAGAAGTCCATCTTGATACTTTTCTCTAACAAAATGACAATCTAATTCAATATGTTTTGTTCTTTCAAGAAAGACTGGGTTCTCCACTGTGTAAATAGCACTAGTATTATCACAATACAAAGGAATATGAAGTTGAATAGGAATGTGAAAGTCCTTAAGCAAATAGGTTAGCCATTGGATTTCACAACTCTATACTCAAGTTCTACTGAGCTCCTAAAAAGTGTAGGCTACTTCTTAGATTTCCAACTGATCAAAGAACTGCCAAGAAACACACAGTATCCTGTTATAGACTTCCTTGTATCAGTACACCCGGCTCAGTCTGAATATGAAAATGCGTCAAGTTGTGAAGATGAATCTGCTGCATAGAAAAGTCCTTGTCTTGGAGCCTTTTTTATATACCTTAGTAATCTGTGTGCAACCTTGTAGTGAAACTCAATAGGGACATTAATGAACTGACTCAATTGCGTTGTCCTGCAAATTGAATGCCAGACCTTGTAATGGAAAGATAAAGAAGTTTACCAACTAACTTCTGTAAGGAGAATTATCAGGAAGCAAAGATGAATCACCAATACTGAGCTTCTATCTTGAATCCATAGGTGTAGAAATTGGTTTGCTAGTCCAAAAAACCTTCATCTTTTAAGAGATCTAGAATATATTTTCTCTGGGACAGATTGATGCCCTGAGAAGTTCTTGAAACTTCTAAGCCTAGGAAATAGTTGAGGTTTCCCAAGTCCTTGATTTTGATGGTCCGATCTAAGAATGCTTTGATGCTTTTGAGAGATTCAATGTCATTTCCTTTTTAAGGTGGTTTTAGTGAACAAGCTATAATCTGATTTGGATTGAACAAAACCTTGACTAAGTAAGGCAATAGTTAACTTTAAATTCCATTGTCTGCTTGCTTGTTTAAGTCCATAAAAAGACTTTTGCAGTTTGCAAACCATGGTTGTTCTAGATGGACAATCAGAAACCTCATAACCAGGAGGCAACTCCATGTACACTTCTTCCTCTAAATCCCCCATGTAGAAAGGTATTATTGATGTCAAGTTGCTGTAAATGCCATCCATTTATGGCTGCCAAAGCTAGTAAGAGTCTGGTTGTATATATTTTTGCCACAAGGAAAAATGTATCTGTATAGTCAATTTCAGCCTGTTGAGTATATCCCTTAGCTACCAGCATGGCCTTAAGTCTTTTTATGACACCACTGCTTCTATGCTTTACCTTATACACCCATTTGCAACCTATAACTTTCTTGCCTGGTGGTAGAGGAACAATGACCTAAGTTTTGGTCAATTCCAAAGCCATAATTTCCGCTTTCATAGCATCTTGCCATTCTTTAAACTGTGCAGTTTCAACAAAAGATTTAGGTTCATTTGTAACATTTAAATTCAATACATATGTCATAGACCTTTCTGCTTGCACTATCATTGCAAATACTTTGTTGATTGTAGGCAAATGACTTATTAGTAAGATCTGCGACTTAATGGAACCGTATGAATCATTAAGTCCTTTGAGGAACCTAATGACATAATCAGTCTCCATGTATTTCTGTATCTAATGTAATGCACCACATGTGCAATTAGGCAAAGGCCTTAGAATCACAAGGTCATCCCACACAATCCTTAATTGTGTAAAATACTCACTTACTGATTGTTTTCCTTGCTTTATGATTTGTAGTTCTTCCAGAAGATCAGAAAGCCTGAACTGATCTCCACTTGAAAACCTATCATGTAAGTCATCCCATACTTCAGTAGTTGTTTCAATCCATAGGACACTATGTGCTATGGATGATGATACTGAATTAAAGATCCAGCTCATAGTCATATTGTTACGTTGTACCCATGCAGCTGAATTTCTATGTTCTTTTAGGTAAAGTTCCATCCACAAAACCAAGCTTGTTCTTAGAGGTAAGAGCCATGGCAGTCAAACTCGCGAGTTGACTCGTAGGATCGTACGATCCTACGAGTTTTGAGGGGTGTTCCGAGTTAAATCCTACGTAGAATTGGTAATCTGGTAGGATCGGAGTAAACTCGTAGGATCGGACTCAGAAACGTAGGATCGGTACGATCCTACCGATCCTACGAGTCACTCATTTTTATTTCGGGTCGGGTTGAGATCAAACCCGACCCGAAAAAACGGATCTTTTATTTCATATTTGTAATACAAAGGGGCACAGAAAATGACATCGGCATTGACAGCGAGCATCCTTCTTATAATTCCAATCTCAAAAACCCTAACCTTAAATGGATCCAATCTCGAAACAGAGTTATAGAAAATTTTACTAATGATATCTAATCTCATAGCAGCATATGCAAAACGGAGTTTTTTCATATCGACGATTCTCCTGCTTTCTTCTCCGATCGACGATTTATTCTGTTGATAAAGGTATACCGTATATACTTTAAATTCTATTTTTCTGAATCTGGAATTAAAATATAAATTCTTGGATTAAAATATAAATTATGCAAGCTGTGATTCCATAGCTTTGTGAATAAATGTGCAATCTTTGGTCTCGTGAATTAGTATTTCATGATTTTGTGCCCTGGACTTTTTTGCTCAAATTTTCTGAAACTTATCTCAGCCCTGCTGCTCAAATTTTCTGCTTCTTCATAAGTTGGTAATAGGCCCAAATTTCATAGGTTCTGCTTTGAGGAAAATAATTCAGCAATTATATGCATAGCAGTGTTTCCATGATTTGCAGTCTGTGATTGTTAATTTGTTATATTCGGTAGCTTTTGCCACTTAGTGATTGGTATTTGGTATTAGTCTGTGATTGTTAATTTGTTATATTAAGTAGCTTTTATACTATAGTGAGTAGAAGGTAACTTATTTATACTATTCTTGCTTGTTTTTATTTATTTGGAGTTTGGACTTTAGATTTTACGAGCTAAATTCGGTTTTATTATAATTATATAGTTATATGCCTATATGGGAGATCATTGATGCAAGATGGGACAAGCAACTACATAGGCCTTTGCATGCGGCTGGCTACTACCTTAATCCCAAGTTTTATTATAGTCCCGATTTCAAAGCGGCTTTTGAAGTGAAACGTGGACTATATGATTGTCTAGAAAGACTAGTTGGAAACATGGAGGAAGTCTCTAAGATTGATGGGCAACTTGAAATTTTCAAAAGTAAATCGGGGTTCTTTAGTAGTAAAGTTGCCATTGTGGGAATACAAACCAAAACTCAGACACAATGGTGGGAGTCTTATGGCGATGAAACTCCGGAGCTACAAAAGTTTGCTATACGTGTATTAAGTTTGACATGTAGTTCATCCGGTTGTGAACGCAATTGGAGTAGTTTTGAGATGGTAAAGTTTAATTTTAATCAATTGATTTGTATGTTAATTTAAAGCTTATATAAACATATAATACTTGTTGTATATAAAAAAATTCTCATTCTCTTTTGTTTAGGTTCACACAAAGAGAAGAAATTGTTTGTAGCAAAAAACTATGAATGATGTTGTTTACGTGATGGCGAATTCGAAGTTGGCCAAAAAGAAGCAAGTCAAGAAGGCAAAAGAGTACGTTATCGATGATCTCTCTTCCGATGATGATTGGCTTGTTGATTCAGATTTGGATTTGGATGTTCAAAACGAAGAGTTGATTCAATTTAGAGAAGGAACTACTAGTAGTGGTGTTGGTGGTGCAAGTAGAGATGATTTGGAAATTCCGAGTCTTGATTATGATCTTAATGAATATGGTAATGGTGCGAATAATGGTCAAGATGGAGATAACATGGAGGATGATGACCCAGATGTTGTTGCTAATAACTTGAATGATTTGCTTTGAGTATTTGATTATCTTTTTTTCTTTAGGACACTTTTGTATTATGCTTGGATTTCGGAACATGATTTATATTTTCCAACTTAGTTTCAACTAAGGTAATTTGTGTGAAGAAATTGTGCTTTTGTATTTTAAAATTGTGATTGAAATGTTTTTCTAAGAGTACATATATATTTTCAATTTTTTTTTAAAATTAAGTAGGATCGACGATCCGAATTACGATCCTACGATCCACATATGCCCTCCCGATCCTACGTAGGATCGCGAGTTTGACTGCCTTGATAGAGCTATCCTCATAGCTCTACACCAAGAGTTATAATTGTTTCCTGTTAGCACCTTTGGCACAAGGACAGCGGAAGGATTCTCACTCGGATGGAGGAAGAAAGGATTGCCAAAGGAGTTCTCAAAATTGTTACTCATGTTTCAGAAGTCACAAGGTGAAGAAGCAAATGTAATCAAAAGAGAAATAGCAAGATGATAGTTTCAGAACCTAAGCTCGGATATCATATCCCAAATTAAAACCTTGAAGCATAAAACAAATGTAGATTAACTTGCAAGAATAGAAGGAAGAAGAACAACTCGAGTTTGGAGAGAAAAGCTTCTCAATTTTCATTGATCTTTTCTGAGGTATGTACAAGCTATTTATAGATTTTTACATCCTATGTACAAGTGTGGAAAGTACAAGTAATTTAAGTTATGTACAAAGCTATTGTGCACTGCTAAAGTGCACCACAACTATTTGATAAAATGCTCATGTGGCAAGTTGCAGTTTGAGCGGGAAAATCAGTTACAACTGCTTTCCATATGATTTATTGGGCTGCAAGTTGTTACTTCTTTATCTCTAAAAGCTTCTGATGATGTGGACTTGTTTTATTTTACTGCTTCTCTTGTTTGTGTATTACTGATTGTGCTCACTTGTTTGCTAGTTATACTGTTGCTTTTTGTGTCTTTTGTACATCAGTCTTTGGAGCTCCTTTTGGCTGCTCCAGCTTTGTCTGTTGAGGTCCTTAAGTTGAGCTCTGAATGATGCTGCTGATGTTTGTCTTTATATTTTGACAAAGTCTGTGACAAAACTAATTCAATAATTAAATATGAAGAAATTATTGTTTTTCTTTCTTTTTAATTTGGATGCAGAAATTTAAGACGAATGAGCGAGCAGCGATTGCGCATTTAGAAGTACATGCAAGAGAAGAGCAGATTGCGCAATACTTTATGTTGCGATTATTTGATGAAGCCACCAACAACCGATTTTAATTCGTTGTTTGCTCCCATTGACTTTCAACATTATCAAATGAATATTGCATAATATGGCCAAGTTGGATCTAATAGGGAATTTAATAAATGTTCTGTCTATGTTAAGTGACACCACGGTTCCAGTGCGGAACAAGGGTAAATTTCGCACGTGTAGAACGGAACTTATTTCATCCGTTGAATTAAAATTTTGAAGGTTAAGATTGATTTAAACGAACACTTATTCTGAGACTCAAAACACTTGTTATGTTTTTACCGCTCGAACACCTATTGTAAGCTTCAGAACACTTGTTCTGAACCTTCAAACACCTATTTTGAACCTCAGAACACCTGTTCTGAGGTGTTCCGTATATATTGAAAAATATTTGTTGTGCATAGGATCTGGACTGTGTAAGTGAAGAACACCTTTTCGGTTGTTGAATTAATATAAATGCTAATTCTTTCTTAAATTAGATAATCTCATACGGTTTAAATCCACTCGAGTTGGTTTCATAATCGTTAAGACAGAAAATAAAAAAAAAAATACAAAATCTTCTGACTATCAGAAGTCAGATGTCCAAAAGTTACAGTTATTATCTTTCCTTGGTAAAATCCTTAATTCCTATGATTAATGCTGTCTGAAATTCACTTTTTTCGTGATACGTTGGTGTTTGAAAAAAATACCAAGCAGTACATATATCTCTTTATTTTGTTTATGTATTTCATACAGGAAAATTAAAGTTCTAATATAATTATCGTTTAGGAGTACTTGCCAGGTGATAGAGAGAACTAATTTCGGCTTAGTAACGAATATTTTATTTCTCTATATATTTTTACGAAATTCCACAATTGTTCCAAATGAAAATGAGAAAGATATATACTCCTTGATACCTAATTTTGAGTAAAAGGTGTGGGTAAAAATGGGTTCGAGTAGACTCGAACTCGGCTTACACCGTCCGAAAAAAATAACAGTGAGTTTAAGTGAGTGGAGCTTGAGTTTGATCCCACTAAATCCGGTTAAAGCTCACACCCAAAGAAAATAATATAATTGTAATTATTATATATTATACTAAATTTTAATTTCAAAAACATATACAAACTGACTGCAAAAACCATCATTTTTTTACGATGTATGTGGATTCTTTAACATTTGACCTTACTATGTATTAATCTTTGGTTATTTTTTATTAGTTTATCTTACTATAAAAATTAAGTATCATTTTATTATATATATTTGTATTCTAGTAAGGATTCAGTCTAATGGCTCATTATATTCTACAATTCTTGCCACAATTGTTTTTTACTAATTTAAATTTAGCTCATTAGAATAAATCCTGAAAAAAAATACAATGAGGCATAAGACTAAATCTTGTAGTAAGATATAATTTTTTTTTAAAAAAAATCCAATTATCAATGTCTTAGAAAATATTCAAGACACGTTTGAAACTCATCACATTTGCGATCAATCCGTTTTTTCTCTCCGTGTGTGGGCTTTCAGCTCGGCTTATCGGCCATTGGATCTGATTGTGTTCTCTTATGGGCTCATTTATTTTTGGTCTAGTTAATTTTTTATTTTTTAATTATTTTTTCTACTATTTGTAGTGTTTTATCTAATTTGGGGTGTTAACTTTTATCCGTTATCATGGTGGTCTCCACCATTGTATAACTTTTATTTTCTTTTTATCTTTTGATTGTAATGGCTTCGGCATTTTATGATTAATGGATAATTTCTTATTTAGCAAAAAAAAAAAAAATATCACAACAACAAAAAAGTTTATTGCGATGTATTATAATGAAATTTTAATTTTGTACATTTACTTATTTTAATTTCTATTTGTGTGTTTGTATTTTTATGAATCAAATTAAAATTAATACACTCACATTAAATTTTTAATAATTAAATGTCTTCATTTTTCCTTTAAAAAATATATTTCAGAAACATAATCTTTGTGTTTGTGTTTATTTGAAAATGTCACAAGATCTAATGACATAGTATATAAATGTAGTTATATGAGTCGCAAAAAAAAGTATCAATTTTTAACATGTAATGTAAATGTCATTAACTAATATAATTTTTTTGGTAAGAACAAAAATTATTATAATCTTAGTTATGAAACGTCGTATAAAATCCAAACATAGCGACATTTGTATGAAATGCCACATGATTTAACGACGTTATATATAAATGTTGCTATATAAGTCGCAAAAAGTAAAAATTTATAACAACATTTGATGTAAATGTCCCTAACCAACATCAAAATGTCGCTATGAACAACAATTATTATAACCGTCACAATGAAACATCGAACAAAATCCAAACATAGTGACGTTTGCAAAAAGTGTTGCTTTAACTTACTATTTTTTTTATTTTAAGCGACGTTTAATAAAAACGTTGATACAAAAATATTGCAAAAACCTGTTTTTGTTGTAGTGTATGGTGTCTAGTGCATCGCCCATAGTTACGATAAGTCAGATTTGCCTCTCTGCAAGTGTGTTTTGAGGCGCCTGTTGCAGCTCGGCTTATTGTTCGTTGAATAATGTAGAAAATAACAATAATTTTAAGTAAGACAAGGTATAATAGGGAATTTTGGTGGGAAAAATAAAAAATTATCATAATTGGGATTTTTAGTGAACAATTTCCTAAAATTCATCACACTTATCAAGATTTTGAGCTACTATATTATATAAAAGCCATGACATGATAAATACTTTTCCTCATCAACAACATTTCCGTTCAGTTCCTGTTGTTTCTATTATTATATATATATATATATATATATATATTTTTTTTTTTTTTTTTACAATGAAAGTTGTCGTTTGAATTCAACAATTTATTTTTTTGGGATTAATTGACAACATGTTGAAAATAAAGACTTGATCGAGAACAGTGACGGATTCAGGATTTGAGATCAGTGGGGTCATGGACGATTCTAGGGGGCCCGAAAATTTTAAAAATACTATTATATATGGTAAATTTTAGTAAATTTTATATGTAATTTGGAGTATTTTATCAAGTTTGCACCCCCTCCCCAAGTTGAGAGCAACTTGTTAAATATCTCGCGTAGCGGGAAGGAATTGAGACTTGAGAGCTGAGAAACATGACTATTTTTTTAGTGAGAGCAACTTGTTAAATATCCCGCGAAGCGGGAAGGATTTGAGACTTGAGAGCTAAGAGACAAGACTATTTTTTATTTAGAGCAACTTGTTAAATATCCCGCGAAACGGGAAGGAATTGAGACTTGAGAGATAAGACTATTTTTTATTGAGAACAACTTGTTAAATATCTTCTAGAATACTAGAAACAAAAAGTATTTTTAAATCTTTATAATATTTAAAGCTTCTTGTTAAATATCTTCTAGAAACAATAAGAATGGTTAACACCACTGCTCCAGCGCAGAACGGGAATTGTTCCGTACGTGCGGAACGAATTCTTATCTGTTTGATCAAAAGTTTGAGAATGTTTATTTTATTAGTAGGGTCATTAATTTTTTGTGTGGGGTCATTTATACATTTATTATGTAAATGGAGTAAAATATATCATATATAATTAAAAAAAATTCTTTTCACTGGGGTCAAATCCAGTGACACCCACTTGCATCCGTCACTGATCGAGAATATAAGAAACTTATAGCACAATCAATATCAAAGTTTCATATATAATTATATTTTTTGAATAATGTAATTGGTACTTTAATAAAGTTGTAGTTCTCATTTTAATTTTCTGGATTTATTATTTCAATAAAGAGTATTTTTAAATTTTTTTGTTAGCGGAATTTTATTTTTTATTAATGTTATTTTAATATAAATAAACCGTGAGACAAATTATTAATCTATATAAGTGAGAAAAGGTATAAAATAATGAAATGAGATGGAATAAGTAGTGGCAAATGATGTGTCAAGTCGAATTGTTTTGAAACTTTTGTTATTGTGGGAGAAAAACTAATAAAGTTTACTGAGACTTTAATATGAGGAACAGTGGAAAAAAACCCAGCTAACCTTTTAGACTTTTTTTTTTTTTTATTATTGTGAGTGGCTATTTTTTTTTTTTTTGGGATGAAATATACCTTAATCATTCATGAAATCTGAAATATACCAAATGTTTAAGGATCACAATATACATAAGGGGTGGTAGGGATATAAGAGGAAGAATTCCATTCCTATGATTACATTTTCCTCAATTTGCCAAAAGTTATGGGTTAATTCTGTTGTGGATCTGGTCTACTAGAACATGTGGTTCAGAATTGACCACATCACTACAGAATTGTCTCTCTCTTCATTCTGCAATGACGTGGGCAATTCTAGACCACGTTTATATCAGGAAACATCCAAGTTATGAGCAGCCTTATTGTGGATTCTAGAAACATTTTGTATCTTGTAAGCACTAAGTGACTGAATATGTCTCCTACAATGGCATGTGATCACAGTTGTTGCATCCCCTTCTAAGATAACTTTACCTAACTTGCACCAGACAACAGTTTTGATATCCAGGAGAGCATCTTTAGCTTCAGCAGAGAAAGCATCCTGCACTTGTCCAGAGTGACAGTCTGAAATTCCCATTCTCATCTCACATGACAGTTTCATTAGTGAAATTCGCATTCAAGAATGCTGCATTAAAGTTGATCTTGAGACAATTAATATTACTCCCTCCATTCCTAAATATAAAACATTCATTACATGTTGCGAAAATTAAAGAAACACAAAATTTAAAATGTTTTTGTAATTAAAATACCAATATTACTCTCTTAAATATTACCCACTCCATTCCCAATTAATTGTCGTTTAGAAGATCTATAGGTATCCAAATTAATTGTTATTTAAGGTTCTTTTATTAGTTGTCAACAATTTATTCCAATTATACTTTCGGAATTTCTTTTATTTGCTACCTGTCATCCCTATTTTTTCCTTTATTTTCTTATGCTATAGAAGTGAGAGTGAGGGGGTAATATTGGAACTTTCGGTGAAAAAATGACAAGTTCCTTAATTTTTAAAAATTGTATAAAGAGTCTTATATTTAGGAATGGAGGGAGTACTTCTATACCACTAATTCTATTTAATAGAGTAATATTGATATTTTGATTATAAAAATATTTTAATTTTTATTTACTAATTTTCGTAACATATAATGAACGTCTTATATTTAGGAATGGAGGTGGTATTATTTTGTATTTATTATATTTATACTCATTCTTGTAATGAATCAACCTTAGTATACTGCCACGTGGAGGGTGGAGAAGCAACTAGCAGAGTATCGGGCCCTACCCTCCAACTCTTTTTAAACTCATTCATACATGGAATGAATAGACATAGTTGAACTTTAACAATTTCTCTTTTTCTTTTTTAGACAAAAATAATTTTTTTGTACATTATTAGACTTTATCTTTTTACTGGCATTCAGAAATGAAAAATAAATAAAAATCCGACCAAAATGTTTTCATTTTTTTTTTCATTTTTGAATGCCAGTAAAAAGATAAAGTCTAATAATGTACAAAAAAATTATTTTTGTCTAAAAAGAAAAAACATAAATTGTTAAAGTTCAACTATGGCTATTCACTCTTTTTTGTTATTTTTTTTGTTTTTTGATGAATAACTATGGCTATTCACTCTACATATATGTAATACACACTATTTTCAAAATAAGAAACGTTCATTAGCCTTGGGCTTCTTTGACCCAAAGTAGAATAACAGGGCCTAACCTCCTAAATATTTTTGAAATTGATTTGATGAAAGAATAAAAGGTAATGGACCTAGTATATAATTGGTTTGAATTTTCGTTGGCAATATATTAATGTGGGAAATCAGCTTATTTAGTCCCTAAAAAAATTTGGTTTAGCTCGTATAGTCCTCAATGTTTAATTTCAGCTTGTAAATTCTCCCAGAAATTTTTGTTTAGCCCGTATAGTCCCAATGTTTAATTTCAGCTTGTAAAGTCCCCCAAAAATTTCTTTTAGCCTATAAAGTCCCTCAGAAATTTTCATTTAGCCCGTATAGTCCCCAATGTTTAATTTCAATCTCTAAAGTCCCTTACCTATTTACGGGGTGCATATAGAGGTTCCACCACCTCTTATGCGGAGTACTTAGGGCAAATGGGTTCCTCCAAATTAGAGAAATATAATTTGTTTTTATAACAATTTTTATACTGCTCTTTTGTATTTTGTAAATTTTATAGATTGAAACAGATAATTATTCTCCCGCTCATTAAACACGTGAATGACATTGAATTTGGGGCTGCCCTGATTCCGCCGCTGAAGAGGTGGTGGAACCTCTATATGTAACCCGTAAATAGATAAGAAACTTTACAAGTTGAAATTAAACATTGGAGTCTATACGGGCTAAACGAAAATTTTCGGGGGACTTTACAGGCTAAACGAAAATTTCTGGGGGACTTTACATGTTGAAATTAAATATTGGGGATTATACGGGCTAAACAAAAATTGCTGGGGGACTTTACAGGCTGAAATTAAACATTGGGGGCTATACGGGCTAAACAAAAATTACTGAGGGACTAAATAGGCTAATTTCCATATTAATGTATACGGATTTTTCTGATATTGACTAGGTCCACATGGACCTTTTGGTTCAGAATTAACCACGTCATTACAGAATTGTGTATCTGCTCATTCTATAGTAATGTGGTCATTTATGCACTATGTGTTCCAATGAACCCGATCCATATCAGAACTATCTAATATATACTCATCCCAACTCCTCTTCATAGCTAAATTAAATAGTCATTAATACATTTAAGAGTAAATCACCTATTTTGAACCTCAATAATTTATACTTTTCTTTTTTTAGAATTAAAGTTTTATTTAATCCAGACATGAATTTCAACAATTTATGATTAGCTCTTTATGAAATTTTTTTAAAACTTCGACAAAAAAAGTCACCTGAAACCAAAATTGTCCTTACACATTTGGACTCTAACCTACCCGAAATTAAGCTACTCCAGCCACCGCCTTTGTAGTCTCTGCTGCTGCCTTAGCTGTGTATTGGGCCGTCCCCCCACGCAGCCACCGCAACCATATCTGTTGTTGTAGTAGCAACCTTTGCTGCATATCCAGCTGCAGTTTTGTCATTCTCCACCGTCACATCTTTCGCTTTCAAAGCTGTCTCGGTTGTGACAGGGCTGGTCCTGACATTTCGGGGGCCTTGTGCGAAAACTAAAAATGGGGCATTTCGTATGAACATTAACATTTTCAACTTGTTACAATTTTTAAAATAAACGAAATACTGAAATATATTAAATCTGCACATTGGACTATTGGACATGGATGGCTACATGATAGCTTGAATATTTGGACTGGGCTTAACATATAAACAGGTTATACTTGAAAATTTTGGGGCCCTTCTTGAGAGGGGGCTGTCACGAGTCGGTCGTGACTTCACATAGGAGACGACAACGATGCCTCCCTGTGCGCCCGAGTTTGCCTAAGCCGTGTGGCCAAAGGCACCCGAGTATGCCGATCATGCAATGCGCGCCTCGTCGTAGCAACGTGACCCGCACGCCCGTGTGTCAAGCGTGCCCCATTGCCTCGCCCAACTCGTGTGCACAGAGGCGGCACCGTCCAATATTCAACTCCCGAGACAGAGTGCACAACATTGGGCAGAAAACACTGTTCATCCGCCCCAAAGTTGTGCACGACGCATGGCAGCCACGCCCCAATTGCGTGCACATGCATGGCAGCCATGCCCCAAAGCTGTACAGAGAACACTGTTCACCCGCCCCAACCGGCCGCACAGTAGAGCCCCTGACTGCCCGAGACAGCGACCCGTCGTGCGCTGCATGATCTGAATGCGGCGCCCCAATCTACCATGCAGCAGCATCAGTAGTGAGCGTCCCCAACAAGTCAACCGACTTAGCACGTGCCTTTTTGCATCCGAATGGGCCCAAATTTTGCAGGTCATCCTTATAGGACATTTTGAAGATAATGCACGAAGTAGATTGTAATTATCATTTGTATAGCATAGGTAGATAGATTTCCCACCTCCTCGGAAAAAAGTGGTCAACTCCTATCACAAGGGCAAATGCTTTTTAAGCACCTATAGGGGGAACAAAAAAATCAACAAACAAGCAAAAACCAAACTTTGAGCCATTGTAATAGACGTTCAAGCGACTCTCCCCCTCGTCATTTTGAACCTTTTTTATGTACATTTCTATTACTTGTAATGTGTTATATTTTAATGAGAAAAGCCGAGTTTTCGCGCAAGTGACCCGTGTTATTGATTGCTTTCGTTTTTAAGTGTTGCCTATCTTCTTGTCCCGAGATTGTGAACGGAGAGAAAGCTTTCCGGGAGTAACTTAGGAGCTATTGGAGCTAGAGTTACTCGGCGTCGCGGGCGTCTCAAGTGCTAAGACTTGAGACCCGTGACACTTGGTATCAGAGCCTTGTTCGGGAACGCGATGGCTAGTAAAATGAGAGGCGGTGTAGCAGCGGATGAGAGTGCTATGAGAGCACGTCTCGAAGCGTTGGAAGCGTCGGTTGGTAAAGTCCATACCTTCTACTACGGAGCTAGCGAGGATGATGGTAATTCCATGGAGCGTCGGGCGATGCTAATGGAGAACGATGTTGCCTATCAAAGTAGGGAGCTAGAGGAATTGAGCTCCGCTACTAGGGTACTTTTTTAGAGTGCCCAATCCAATGAGGAAAGGATTGTGGCGAGTGATGCGGCGATTGTTGAAATTCGTGCATCTGTGGCAAAGAACACCGAAACGTTGACCGAACTTCGATCTGTGATGGACGAAGTAAGGTGCGAGCTGATGGTGCTGTCTTTGGCCATTGGCCGTGCAGCTAGAGCACAGACTGGACCACTTGTTGTCGCTCCCAACACTTTTAAGGTAAAGGTGAGAGACACGAAGGCCTACACAGGAGCTAGGGATGCAAAGGAGATTGACAACTTCTTCTTCGACTTGTCCCAATATTTCAAGACTGTAGGCATTGTGGATGAGGCCATGAAGGTTGATACTGCCGCTACCTATCTGGAGGATGATGCTAAGCTATGGTGGAGGGTGACAGCCCACGACATCGAAGCGGGTCGGTTAGTTATCAATACCTGGGAGCTACTGAAAAGTGCTATGAAGAAACAATTCTTCCCAATGAATGCTTCATACGATGCTCGCCGCAAGCTTAGGGAACTAAGGCATACAGGTGCAGTTCGGGAATATGTGAAGATTTTTATACCTATATGCTACAGATTGAGGACATGTCAGAGATAGATAAGCTCTTTGCCTTTGTCGAAGGGTTGAAACCATGGGCAAGGCAAGAGTTGAACAAACAGAGGGTCGAGACAGTGGTGGAAGCCATGTCGGCGGAGGAGAGCTTGGAGGACTATGGGATGGAACCTCAGAGGGACTGAAGAGTGGATGACTCGAGGGGGTCTAGTGGAGGGAACTTCATCTCCCCCAAGCCGAAACAGACTTTTAGTGGAGCGGATCGTCCAGCATACAAACAGATCTTTAGTGGGGGAGATGCAGGCTCAACTTCAAGGGCGGGAAGCAGCGGTTACTCATGCTTCTTGTGTGGGAAATCGGGACACCTTCAAAGGTTCTGTCCCGATAAGATGGCGCCTAGTGGGTCGGTGAACGCAATAAGGTCCGATCTAGAGGTGATTGAGAGTGTGCTAGCAGCGATACATGATGTATCTGCTAGCAAGGAAAAGACCCAAGAGCGAGAAATCACTGGCGGGGGAGACGAGGGTTACCGAGCTGCCCGTCATGAAGAGGGGAGTTACTTGGGAAGCCTTAGAACTTTTGAATAGCAAGAATATCCTGAGGAAGTAGGATATTTGGGAAGCTTTCGCACGGTTGAAGATCAAGGTCTTGCTGGAGCCTTGGGGTCTAAAGATGATATCGTTGCAGTGAAAACGGACGGTGCTTTAGACATGAAACCTGGGATCGTTGCAGTGAAAACGGACGGTGCTTTAGACATGAAACCTGGGATCGTTGCAGTGAAAACGGACGATGCTCAAGACATGAAGCCCGGACTTTTGTATGTGGACCTGAAGATCAACGGGAGAGCTGTCTTGGGTGTTGTGGATTGTGGAGCCATGGAGAACTATATTGCTTGCTCCGAGATTGATCAGCTGGGCATAACACTATCAAAGAGTGTGGGTCGTGTTGTGAAGGCTGTTAACTCGTGTGCTAAGCCTTTTGTGGGCATGGCCCATAGTGTGAAGGTGGAAATGAGACCGTTGAAGAAACTGACTTCCTTCGCGGTTGTAAATATGGATGACCACCGAATTGTTCTTGGCATCCAGTTTCTTCGGAAAAATAAATTAGCAATAGACCCCTGGGCTAATTCACTAATGGTGATGGGGAATAAACCTACCTTGGTCCCTTTGAGAAATAATGTTGAGTCCTCAGAGAATACATCGCTACTGGCCACCATGTATTCAATGAGAGCTCCCATGAAGGGAAAGGAACACTGCGACACGAAGATTAAAGGATGCAGAACCCCGGGAACGGATTATGCTAGCCTAACCTTGAACTATTGCAGGAAACATATTCGCCTTGGCGTGCAACAAGGTGAAAGGACTCTGATTCCAGAATATCTTAAAGAAAGTGTTCTTTGAGCCCGAGCTGGAAGCGGAGTTGCTTGACTGAGACCGTGTTTTGACGAACCTCCTCAGGCTCGCCGTGGATTTAAAGAGTGCTCAGATGAAGAAAGCGCTGAGGACGTCGCCTAAATCAAGTGGGGGAGTATGTCACGGGTCGGTCGTGACTTCG
Source organism: Vinca minor (assembly GCA_026122235.1). Classification (NCBI taxonomy): domain Eukaryota; kingdom Viridiplantae; phylum Streptophyta; class Magnoliopsida; order Gentianales; family Apocynaceae; genus Vinca; species Vinca minor. The sequence continues at coordinate 3,984,254 of JAOCZM010000134.1, forward strand.
CATAGGAGACAACAACGATGCCTCCCTATGCGCCCGAGTTTGCCTAAGCCATATGGCCAAAGGCACCCGAGTATGCCGATCATGCAATGCGCGCCTCGTCGTCGCAACGTGACCCGCACGCCCGTTTGTCAAGCGTGCCCCATTGCCTCGCCCAACTCGTGTGCACAGAGGCGGCACCGTCCAATATTCAACTCCCGAGACAGAGTGCACAACATTGGGCAGAAAACACTGTTCATCCGCCCCAAAGTTGTGCACGATGCATGGCAGCCACGCCCCAATTGCGTGCACATGCATGTGGCAGCCATGCCCCAAAGCTGTGCAGAGAACACTGTTCATCCGCCCCAACCGGCCGCACAGCAGCGCCCCAGCCTGCCAGGCAGCAGCCCCGTGCACGCGCACTGTAGCGGCGCCCCAATCTGCCGCGCGCGCACTGTAGCAGCGCCCCAACAGCCAACCGACTTGGCACGTGCCGTTTTGCATCCGAATGAAGTCCGAATGGGCCAAATTTTGCAGGTCATCCTTATATGACATTTTGAAGATAATGCATGAAGTAGATTGTAATTATCATTTGTATAGCATAGGTAGATAGATTTCCCACCTCCTCGGAAAAAAGTGGTCAACTCCTATCACAAGGGCAAATGCTTTTTAAGCAACTATAGGGGGGAACAAAAAAAATCAACAAACAAGCAAAAACCAAACTTTGAGCCATTGTAATAGACGTTCAAGCGACTCTCCCCCTCGTCGTTTTGAACCTTTTTGATGTACATTTCTATTACTTGTAATGTGTTATATTTTAATGAGAAAAACCGAGTTTTCGCGCAAGTGACCCGTGTTATTGATTGCTTTCGTTTTTAAGTGTTGCCTATCTTCTTGTCCCGAGATTGTGAACGAAGAGAAAGCTTGCCGGGAGTAACTTAGGAGCTATTGGAGCTAGAGTTACTTGGCATCGCGGGCGTCTCAAGTGCTAAGACTTGCGACCCGTGACAAGGCCCTGCGCGGTTGCACCACCTTTCTGACTGCTCGGGCCGGCCTTGAGTTGTGTAATCCTTCGCTTGCTTCGCTGTTCCTGTTGCCGTAGATTATCCCTGTTTTTCATAGGCACAATAAACAACAACAACAACAACAACCAAGCCTTAATCCCAACAGATTGGGGTCGGCTACATGAACCAAAGTAAGAATCACGTAAGGTCTTCCACATGGATGCATTCTCTCCACTTCTTTCGATCCAAACACAACCCTCATCTAGTTCTAGCAGATTCATATCCCCTTTTATCACCTCCGTCCAAGTCTTCCTCGGTCTCCCTCTACCTCTTACGCCATCTATATTACACAATCCTTCAATTCTCCTAACTGGAGCATCACTTGGCCTTCGTCTAATGTGCCTAAACCAACGCAAACGGTTCTCTCTCATCTTGTCTTCAATAGGTGCTACACCAACCTTCTTCTGAATAGTCTCATTCCTCACTCTATCCATTCTCGTATGCCCACACATCCATCTTAACATACGCATCTCCGCTACATGCATTTTCTGAATATGACACCTCTTAGTTGCCCAACATTCTGTACCATATAATAATGCCTGCCTAACAAACTGTTCTCAGAAAACTTTCCTTTCAATCTCAGCGGTACATTACGATCACACAAAACACCCGTCGCACTCTTCCATTTCAACCAACCAGCTTTAACTCGATGCGCTACATCTCCGTCAAGCTCTCCGTCCCTCTGAATAATAGAACCAAGGTATCGAAAATACTCACTCTCTGAGATATTTTTGTCACCCAAAGTTACTACAGTTTGCTCTATCGTTCTGCTAGTGCTAAACTTACACTCCATATACTCTGTTTTACTTCTACTAATCCTAAAACCTTTAGATTCTAAGGTTTGTCTCCATACATCCAACTTGGCATTAACACCCGCTCTTGTCTCATCAATCAAAACTATATCATCAAGAAACAAGCATGCACCACTGTGCTCGAATCTTGTATACACTGGGTCGGGCTTCATCCATAACCATTGTAAATGTAAAAGGACTAAGTGCTGAACCTTGATGCACCCCAATTGTAATAGGAAACTCTTCACTTATCCCGCCACAAACTCTGACACTGGTGCTGACTCCCTCATACATATCCTTAATAAGATCAATATACTTCCGAGATATACCTTTCTTAGCCATCGCCCACCAAATTACCTCTCGGGGAACCTTATCGTAAGCTTTTTCCAAATCTATGAACACCATATGCAGGTCCTTCATTCTCTCTCTATAACGCTCAATCAACTGCCTTAGTAGATGTATTGCTTCCATAGTTGATCGTCCGGGCATAAAACCGAATTGGTTCTCTCAAATGCTCACAATTTTTTCTCAATCTATGCTCAATTACCCTTTTCCCACAACTTCATAGTATGACTCATAAGCTTAATACCACGATAATTTGAACAGTCTTGAACATCTCCTTTATTCTTATATAATGGCACCAAAGTACTTTTCCTCCACTCTATTGGCATCTTCTCAACTCTAAGTATTTTATTAAAAAGGTTAGTCAACCACTCAACACCTATTTCTCCTAAACACTTCCAAACCTCAATTGGTATACTATCGTGTCCCTACCGCCTTCTTTGGTTTCATCCTTTTAAGGGCCTCTTGCACTTCTTTCCTTTGAATTCTACGTATGAAATCATGGTTCACCTCTCCAATCGGGATAGAAAGGTCTCCAATATTCTCGTACTTGATTCCCATTAAATAACCTATCAAAATACGTCCCTCCACCTCGCCTTGATTTCCTCATCCTTAACCAAAACTCTCTCACTATCATCCTTAACACACCTCACCATACCAATATCTCTTGTCTTTTTTCTCTTAAACGAGCAAGTCTATATATACCTTTCTCACCATCCTTAGTGTCCAATTTATTATACAAATCCTTATAAACTTTTGATCTCGCTTCTCTAACTGGCCGCCTTAGCTTCTCTACACGCCGTCTTATACTTCGTAAAATTGCCATCACTTCTATACTTCCCCAAAGTCTTATAACACTCTCTTTTCTTCTTTATAGCTTCTCTTACCTCTCCATTCCACCACGATGTATCCTTACCGAATAGCACATTTCCGCTTGATTCACCAAGCACTTCCCTAGCCACCTTTAAAATGTCTTGCGCCATTTTTTCCCACATAAAATTCGGATCTATTTCAGACGACCAGTCCTCTTCCTGAATAACTCTATCAACGAAGATTTTCTGATTTTCTCCTTGTAACTTCCACCACTTTATTTTTGGAGCTGACCTAAATTTATGCATTCTAACCTGTTTACCGAAACGAAAAATCCAGAACCAATAACCTATGTTGTATAGCTACACTCTCGCCAGGGATAACCTTACAATTAGTACAACTACTACGAAACATGCTCTTCACTAGGAAAAAGTCTATCTGACTAGCATTTACTCCACTTCTAAAAGTCACCAAATGAGAATCTCTTTTCTTGAACCAGGTATTTGCTACAAACAAATCGTAAGCTAAAGAAAAGTCCAAAATTTCCCTACCCACTTTCATTTCTATCTCCGAAACCTTGACCTCCATGGACACTCTCAAATCCGTCGCGACTAGAACCCACATGTCCATTCAAGTCTCCTCCAATGAAAAGTTTTTCGCTCGCCCAGTATATTTTGGACCACCTCATCTAAGTCCTCCCAAAACTGCTTTCTACGTAATCACACAACCCTACTCGAGGCGCATATGCACTAATAATGGTAACCACCTCGCCACCCATCATTATCTTAACACTCATAATTCGGTCACTTTTCCTCACGAACTTCAACCACGCTCATTGACGTAAATCACGAGCCACAATTATTCCAACACCGCTCATATTCTTATCTTTACTCGAATACCAAAGCTTGTATCCCCAAGGCTCTATGACTTTTGCCTTCCCGCCAACCCACTTAGTTTCTTGGAGGCACATAATGTTGATCTTTCTTCTTACCATAACCTCTACTAATTCGGTTGACCTTCTAGTTAACGATCCGATATTCCAAGAAGCAAAACGAATCCTTCCATTGTGCACTAACCGCTTTTACCTGCACTGCTGCCGACTTAGAACACCCTTGCCTATTTGACACCATATCCAGGGCCCTCGACATGGCGCGTTGCTTCCGGGCAACGACCTAGCAACCCTTGCACATTTATCACCACACCCGGGTCTAGGAAGTGTAGCGCGTCGCTGAGTAGGGAACGCCCCAACGAAATTCTTATTTTGGTTCATGTCATGGGATGTGACTGAGTTTTACGCTGGTTGTCACGAGATCTACCGCAACCCTCCTCCTTTATCCGGGCTTGGGACCGGCAGTAAGTGTTAAAGACAAAAGTCCTCAACACTCACTGGCGGAGTTAGGCACAATAAAAAAAAAAAAAAAAAAACCACACAAATGTAACAAAATGTAGCATAATTTTTTTTAAAAAAAAATGGGGTATTAAATTCTTGTCTGTTGGCCCATGGATTCTTCTATTTTAGCCCTTTCATAGCGCACTCCGGCGGCTCTAATGGCGTCGACAGAGTTCTGTTGTGCTTGTTGTCTAATATTAGTGACCTCCTCAAGTGAAGGCTGCTGCTGCCTAGATCAAAATAATGTGTAAGGACAATTTTATCCTTGTGCAAAACGTCCCCGTTTTAATTTCAGGTGACTTTGTTGTCGGATTTAAAAAAAAAAAAAATCGTAAAGAGCTAATCGTAAATTGTTGAAATCCTTGTCTGGATCAAATAAAACTTTAAGTCTAAAAACCAAAAAGTATAAATTGTTAAGGTATAAAATAGGTGATTTGCTCTACATTTAACCATAAGTTAGCCCCCCAAAAAAAAAGAGAAACGAGAGAATGTTTAATAATTTCTTAGATTTTTACCAACCATATTTTTTTGTGCCTTTCTCTTCTCATCATTATGAAAAAAGTATAATTAAGGTTAGTTTAAAAAATACCAAAAAGTTCATCTCAATTATCAATTGGGTATTCATTCCTCCAATTTTATCAATTTGGTACCCAAATTGAAATATCATCAAAATCAATTTAACAAAAGTTTGAAGTGACTATTTTGCCCATTATTTTCTTAATACTTTTCACTATTCTACTTAACAAAAAATTTCAATGAATTATATTCGTATTATATATAAATATTTATTATGTAATAAATTATTCGAATATTTTTAAAACTTTTTATTTATTTATTGGGGATAGAACATATCTATTACAAGAAATGAGTATTAAAGAAGCGGGGAGATGATTCGAACTCATAACCTCTACGTCATGAGGTCTCAGCCATGACCACTAGACCAATGACTTATTGGCTTTTAAAAACATTTCTTTTTGCTGAGTCACTATTTAAAAAGACTATTGTTACGCTAACAATGACCATCTTTCTTTCTTCTTCTTTTTTGTGCTGAATACCATCTTTCTTTCTTTATTAAATAGAAAGGAGAAAATCACTTATATATCATGATGCATTATGATTTTTTAAAAAAATAATTATTATTCAGGAAAAAAAATTAATTAATTAAAAAAATTATATTTTCTTGAAAATTTATTATATATCATTTTTTTTTAAAGTTGAAGAAATTAATTATTATCAATCATCAATTCCTCGATAAGGATAAAATAGTCGTCAAGAGTGCCATATTCCAGTGGGGCTGGCCTTTGCCCACGACCGTGAGGTCCTTGGTTCGACATCGGGCCACAACGCCTAGATTACTAACCCCCAGACCCCTCCCTAACCCCCAAAAAAAATATTTAAAAAAAAGATAAAATAGTCAAAAGGAAAAATAAATAACAAAAGTAGGAAAAACTTAAGTGAGGAAAGGGGAGGTTGGTTTTAGAAGTGATGATGTTAGGTTAGAAATTTAGGTTTGAGGGTATTTTGGAAAATAGGAATTCATTATTTGCTCCCATTTTCTATCATTATAGTGAAGTCAAGGGTTAGGAATTTGGATTGGAGGTTTTTTTTTTAGTCTTCTAATCCGACCTACGAAAATCGTTGTGTATTTTTATTTCTTTTATTAATATTTACTTGTGTACTCAGAGAATTAATTAATTTCCTAACATTTATAATTATTGATCTCATAAATCTTTATATTTTTTTTATCTAAAATGTAAATGTATATAAAGATCAAGAGTTGCGCGGGCAAAGCCGCTACAAAGCGAAATAATGGGAGTTACATCATTTCCTAACAAAATAGGTATATGACTGAGAACACCCCAAGGAGACCAAGATGGAGAGCTACTCTCTAACTTCCTCCCTCTAGTCTACATACAAAGTAACTAAAGCAATACAAGGTAAAGAAATCCTATTACATTAAATGAAAACATCAAAAAATTGGCTAAATAATTTCCCCCCTCCTCGGATAAAAGATGGCTATTGTTGTCATTTGGGCAAATGTCTCCAAAGCACTTTTAAGGAGGGCTGAAAAACAGTGAGCAATTGTTGGTGCTGCCGGCTTGGGCACCTATGCACATGTCTTGTATCGATCGGCCTAAGAATCCTCGCCATCGGCGTCATAATCCTCCTCGGATTTGGGTGCCTCATCCTCGTCGGCTTCGTCGTCTAATGCCTCGTCCTCACCTATTTGCACATCCTCGGCTGTCCCGGAGATGTACTCGTTATCTGTCTCGTTCCCATCCTCCCTAACATCATAAGGTTTCGGTTCCACTGGAGTGGCTGGCTACTCGGTGTCCTTGCTCTTAGATGTCTTGGGCGTTGTTTGATGCCCCACTGTTGTGTTTGCTTGGTGCTGCAATGGGCACTGCAATAATCCTCTTCGGCTTCACCTTATTTTGTTGTTGTTCGACAACAACATTCTTTGCAACTAGCTTGGGTACCTTTGTCTGAACAGTAGGTTTCAATGCAATGGCCTTCCCCGACCTTTGCACAAAAGTCCCTTCCTTGACGACGTTGGCGAAGGACCTCTGGCCATTGGCGTCACCTTGGTTCTTGGCCCCATAAATCTTTATGTTGACATCCCTTCGGGGCGTTTAGAGAGATTTCCGAGAATGGATGACAGAAATTAAGTATAATATAAATTAAAAAAGAGTCAGGTTCCACAGAGGTTGTCGGCTTCAGATACAACATTATGATATGGAAAAATCAACAAGAAAAAAAGTGATGGCCTCTCAACCAGTGCGGAGCTAGAAATTTTTCTTTGGGCCAAAATAAATTCATAAAAACATATAAATATTGGCGGAGCCAAATTTTTTTTTTTTTTTATGAAATCTTATAGATTAGAGTTATACACATTTTGTTCACCCTTTTCACTCTAATGGGAGCACAATTAACATTGACAAAAAAAATTCATAAAAGCATATAAATATTGGCGGAGCCAAAACTTTTTTTTTGATAAATCTTATAGACTAGAGTTATACACATTTTGTTCACCATTTTCACTCTACTGGTCAGTGAAAAATGTCTGAGAAAGAAAAAGGTAACGTATATATAATTGTTTGGGTAATAATGGGTCTTGGTGGGTCTATTAGTTTTTAGTAGGTCTTTTAAATCCATTATTGGTTATTTTTATAATCTATGAGTCCAAATCTAATTAGATTTGGGTATCAAAGAATATATTTTCATGTACTTTGTAAAATGTCCGATCTTTTTTTTTAAAAATCTATCTTATTCTCAAATCTTGGATATATATATATATATATATATATATATATATATATATATATATATATATATATATATATAAATTAAAAAAAATTTTGGGAGGGCCATTTTAAAAAAAATCTCTTTTATTCTAAACTAGTTGGATATATATACATAGTATATAAAAAAATTGAAAATTCTTGGGGGCCTTGTTATGCTCCGCCATTGCGCTCAACATCCTCTCTCTTCAACAGACCATCCTAATTCCTATGAATCTTCAGATAAACTTTCAACTGAGGAATTGGATTCCTTGATCAGAAGCAATAAGCGAATTAAGGACTTATTCCCTATTCCATCCTCTACTAATCTTAATACTATTTCCGATAGCCAAATCCCAATTTTGCCTGATATACCATTCCCGAAAACTTCTGAAACACAATACTTCTCTACTCATCCTATCCCCTCTGAACTTACACCTACAGCCCCTAACAATAAATCATACATTTCATGCCTTCAATCTACCTCCTTTCCTGACTCTGATGCACATCTTGTATCTTGCAATTTCCAGCATCTAGACTTTTATGATGAATCCATTACTCCCCAGCAATCAGTCAACTTCATACCAATTTCAACTGAATACAAAGACGAATATATCATCCATGGAAATTAGCCCTTATTGTTAAGCTATTTGGACGCACTACGGATACCACTTTCTGGCATCAAAACTAAAGGACATCTGGAAGTGATAACTCGTAAATTTATCTATATTTTCTTCTACTTTAATAGTAATTTTGAGCTTCAAAGAGTATTTACATATCGAGTTTTGAGCTTAGAATGAATGGTATAATCCTTACTCTTATGTGTTTGCATTTGTAGGGACAAAATATTCTTTTGACGGGTAAAAGTGAACCAAACTTGCAGAACAAGAAAGAATTTTGAGAGTTTTGGTGTATTTCAAATACCTTAAAGAATTTTGAAGAGTTGTATTTTATGTCAACTACTTTAGAAGAGTATGAGAGTTTTGATCTATGTCAATCTATAAATACTCTTTACTACTCTTAGGAAAAGATATTCAGTCATTATTAGATTATTCTAGGTTTTGATTTGTTATTGAATTTTTCTCTAGTATTAGCTAAATATTTATTCTAAGGCCATGATGTAGCTAGATTAATTTTATATATTATTCTTGTGATTTAGTTATTCGATGAGTGTTGTGAAATTAATTTCTTATTATTATTCTTAATGCTTTTGTGTGATTAGCTACCACTCCAATTGTCTTTACGTTAGCTTGAAAGATTTGCGACAGCTGACCCTGTTAATTAGGTTAAATAATCTGAACATAAATTGCATGCAAGATAGACATATACTTGTTTGGTTTGTGTGATCTTTTGATTTCATATGTTTAATGCATTTTTATGGGTTAAAATCAAAATAGACATATAGTTGGTTTATTAATGAGAATATGTTTGATAAGTCTTGAAAGAGGTTATTAGATATAATTGGAAATCGGTCGATTAATGAAACTCACTCTAGAATAACATATCGTTAGGATAATATATTAGTTAATTTAGTCAATTCATGTGCCTTAGATCTTTCTCTTATCAAACTTCTTGTTCAAGTTATTTGTTTTATGTTAGTTAATTAATTTAGTTTAATTAAATCATCATCAAGCATCGAGTTTACTTTATTTGCTTTTGATCATGATAGAATTATTTACTTAGGAATTAATTAATCATTATTCTCTGTGGGGTCGACCTTGACTACTACAACATCGACCTAGTATACTTGCTAGTATAGATTTTGCGTATCAGGAAGCCATATAAGCAATTAAATATTATGGATTTAGGTAATGATTTTTTCTTAATTAAATTCTCTCTTGAGGAAAATTATCATAAAGCACTATATTGTGGCCCTTGGTTTATTGGCCAACGTTTTATTAATGTATGCCCTTGGAAGCTAAAATTTAAATCATCAGATGCTACTTTTACGGAAATCGAAATTTGGGCAAGACTTCTTGAGTTACCTACTGAATTTTTTGATAAAGCTTTATTGTTCCAAGTAGGCAATATTTTAGATACATTATTACGACTTGATGCTACAACAAGCTCTGTATCACGTGGCCAATATGCACGACTGTGTATTAAGGTAAGAATTGATGAACCTCTCATTACAAGTATTTACATTGGACATCATTAACAAAATGTTATTTATGAGGGTTTCAATCAGATTTGTATTTCTTGTGGGAGAATAGGACACAAATCCTACTCTTGTCCTTTCACATTAAAAGGTACTGCCAATATTACTAGTATGCCACTTTCGAATACATCCAGCCAATCGCAAGAATATGGCCCTTGGATGATTTGACTCGGAGGAAAAATTCAAATCCACGGTCAAGATCATCTATGAATTCATTGCAACCTTTGGTCCAGAATCAACAGGAAATAAATTTGGAATCATTATCATCCATATTATCGGAATCCCAGAGGCAACAATCAACATATTCAAGAAAGACGGAGACGATTCAATCATGCCCACAACAATCAGCAAGACCACAAGGATCAAAATATTCGCAGTCACCGCAACGAACTGAGGGATCAAATGGAATTCTACGCTGTGGTTCCGAATCCAACCTTCATAGTACCTCCTCGCATTCACCACCCCTTCCAGGTAAGCAATCCTTTCAACTTGACATCTACAGAAACAATCCAGCACTCTCCACTATTTCTAATAGCACCATCGAACAATCTCATGTTAGCGAATCCGACTCAAGTGGAGTCTTGGCTCGAACTAGGGTTACAGAATCATTACCTTCTCCTAAACATTCAAACGGAAAGTCAGACTCAAACTTTCCACATCGACGATCCGAACTTTCTTGCTTGTCTAGTGAGTGCAGGTCTCCAAGTGAGTATTTATTCACTCCAAAATCATACTTGGTTTCACTACAAGAAAACAGTTAAATAGCGACCGAATTTAGCGACCGAAATTTTAGGTAACAACTTTAACGACCGAATACCGACCGCCTAGAAACCGAAAAATAGCTGTCGCTATTCCGTCGCCCCTCTGTCGGCCACATCGATCCCGTTGACCAGACTGAAACGCCGTCGTTTTGTTCACAATTAACGACCGATTACCGACAAAATATAACGACCGAATACCGACGGAATACATAACGGTGTAATAATAAATGAAGGACATAAAACGACGTCTTTTTACATACCTTAACGACCGACTACAGACGGAAAATAACGACCGAATACCAACGGAATATATAACGGTTATATTTTTAAAGTAATAAATGAAGGACACAACACGACATCGTTTTGTTTGTTGTACCGACCGAATACCGACGGAAAGTATAACGGTTATATTTTTAAAGTAATAAATGAAGAACACAAAACGGCGTCGTTTTGTGTGTTGTACCGACCGAATACCGACGTAATTTAACGACTGAATATCGACGGAAAGTAGAACAATTATATTTTTAAAGTAATAAATGTAGGACACAACACGGCGTCGTTTTGTGTGTATACCGACGGAATTTAACGATCGAATACCGACGGAAGTTATAACAGTGTTAAAACGACGTCGTTTTGTAGACTGGTTTCTCAAAAAAAAATATAAAAGGAAGGCAGAAGAATCTTCTTCTTCCACGGCTTGAGCAGAAATCCCTAAATCCCTAAAATACTCTTCATATTCACGACGGAATTCTTCTGCCACCTCCATCCCTCCACCTTGCCACCTCCATCATTCCACCTCGCCATTGCCATCCCTCCATTTCGCCACCGCCTAGCATCTCCGGCGCCACCATCTCCTTCTTCACCCCAGAGTAAGTGATTTCCTTCATTTTAATTTTTTTCTGAAATTAATAATAGTTTAAATGTAAATTAACTTTCTTATTCACATTGTCAGCCACATTGGAATCTCCTCTTTTCCTCATATATTTCTTCATTCAAAGGTACTATTTTATTTTTTCAGTTTTTATTAATATTATTATTTTTTTGTGTTTTGTTTGTGCATATTTTTTATCTTGAACTATTCTGGAATTTTTGTTGTGGGATTTTTGTGTTAATGTATTTCTTGACATTTTGGTAAAAAAAAAATCTCAGGATTTGGTATGTGGCTGTAGTCGGCCTTTTTTTCTTCCTCCTATTAAATTTGTACTACAATTATTGTGTCTTCTTGTTATGGAATTTGTTACGGGAAGATTAGTGAGGAAATGACATTTTGAAAGTAATTAATTTTTCCTGAAATGATATTTTGTTTTTGCTGAAATGATAATCTATTTTTTACTGAAATGATAACTGATTTTTTGCTGAAATGATAGTTTTATTTTTTTGCTGAAATGATGGTTGCTGAAATGATTTCTTTTTTTGCTTGCTTCATCATTTAATGGTTGCTGATATTAATTTATTTTTTTGCTGAAATGATTTAAATCTGAACAAAACAAGTATTTTTCAGTTATTTTATTTTTTTTCCTGATTTATTATATATGATGAAATGAAATCTTTGATGTAGCCTAGCTAAAATATGTAGCTAAAATATGTAGGCTTCCTTTCTTATTTCTTTTGGTGCTCTTTTCAATTGCTTTCACTAGATAGAAAAGTTTCTCACATTGTATGCTTTAGCATTTTGCTCTCTGAGCATAGAGGCCTAGTTATAAAAAGACCTAGAGGGTTTGGAGGTGGCGGTCGACCCTTAGATTTATAAAAGTACATATTCTACCTTTAGCTTGTGGCATTACTCTCCATTCACTTTATATCCTAATGAATTGTGAAGATGTCGAACCATATCTTCAGTAAGTAAACCTATATATTGCTTCATTTTTTTTATATAATTAAAAGTGGCCAAATAATAATATTGTCATTTAATTTGTAACTCAGGAAATTTGTCAGTGAAGTACATGACCAAACCCCGCAGATAACGGAGGAAGAACTTCAAAGTCGGGTTTATAATGATTTTTCCAAATGGTTTGGAACTCATGTAAGTTGGTATTGCGTAGAAATATACTTGTCTTAAGAATGCATAATAAAAGTAATTTAACTTTTATTGTTCTCAACAGATACATAGCCTTCAGGAACATTCCGAAAGTTTGTTGAAAAATCTGTCTTGGGGCCCGTCAAGGAGAGTGATGCCATACACCGATTACTTTGTTAACGGTTATAGATTTCACACCAAAGCCCACAACGATGGAAAAGGAACGACAAATAGCGGGGTATGGGTTAAAGGAGATTATTACGGTGAGTTGAAGCAAGTAATTGAGGTTCAACTTGCTGGACTACCTGACCAAAAAATTATTCTTTTCAAATGCGACTGGTTTGATTCTACTCCAAATCGAGGTTTAAGAGTGCATCCTCAATATAAACTTGTAGAAATCCATAGGAAAAGAACCTAACAGGGTTACGATCCATTTGTATTTGCTTCCCAATGTCAACAAGTCTACTACACACCTTATCCGGGTAGTAAGACAACATCTAGGGCTGATTGGTTGGCTGTATGTCGTTCCAAACCACGTCTATTTGACGTTCCTGGTGTTCCGGTACCGTATCAGGACGAAGTATGCGAGGAGGAGACCAGTCGCATTGATCCAACTATTACTGAAGTTGGTCAACTTGCACACCGGTCAGGGGAAATTGAAGTTGTACTTGTGGCCGGTACGAGCCGTGGTTATGAATATGATGACGATGATGATGAAATTATGTCGGGTATGACAATTCTGAAGAAGAGGATGAATTTATGTCGGATGATGATTTAGAATGATTAAGATTTTCTCGCTTCTTGGAATTCCACATATTGAAGGTGAGTAATATTTGTTGTACTTTATTACCATAAATTAATTGTCATATTGTATAACTTTTTAACATAATTCAAAGTAGTAATTTTATTGTCATAATAATTTGATTCTTGAATTTTGCAGATTGCAACTCATGCATTTCCAAGGATATACATATGACTGACATCAAGGAGTTTATGAGAAGTGCACACTTTGATTGTGAGTTTTGATAATTAAAATAAATTCCTTTGAATGTGAGTGTTGTAATGTAATGTGCACACTTTGATTGTGAGTTTTGATAATTCAAAGTGTGCACTTTGAATGTGAGCGTTGTAATGTAATGTGCACACTTTGATTGTGAGTGTTGTAATTCAAAGTGTGCACTTTGATTGTGAGTATTTAATGTAATGAGAAGTGCGCATTTTGATTGTGAGTGTTGTAATGTAAATTTGTGTTTTTAGTAAGATATTTGGTTATGTAATGTTATTTTGGGTTTATTGATTATTTTTGCTATTTGAGATCTTATTAAAACTGTTTATGATCTTATTTTTGCTATTTGGTTATTGCTGTGTTTTATAATAGGGATTTAATTAAATATAATATTTATTTTTTAAAATAAAAATAATTTAGCGACGTCCACTAACCGTCGGTATTCGGTCGTTAAAGGTTTAATATTCCGTCGGTATTCGGTCGTTCCAAGTTCAAAGTCAAACGTCAACATTGTTGACTAAGCCGTCGGTATTCAGTCGCTATATGGTGACCCGAGTTACCGTTGCTAAATAACCGTCGGTATTCCGTCGTTTATAGGCAGAAGTCAAACATCAACAATGTTGACCATTCTGTCGCTGATCGGTCGCTATATTTCTGTCGGTATTCGGTCTCTAAATAAGCCGTCGGTATTAGGTCGTTAACAGGTCAAGTCAAACGTCAACAATGTTGACTATTCCGTCGGTATTCCGTCGTTAAAAGGACCAAGTCAAACATCAACAATGTTGACTATTCGGTCGCTATATGGTGACACTACATTCGGTTGCTATATAAGCCGTCGGTATTCGGGCGTTACCAGGTCAAAGTCAAAAGTCAACCATGTATTCTAGTCCGTCGCTATTCGGTCGCAAAATTGTGACCCCACTGGCCGTTGCTAAATACGTAGTCGGTATTCGGTCGGAAAATTTGTTAGCGACGAAATTTACACGAACACATATTTCGGTCATTAATCTGTCGCTAAACCTTAATTGGCGACGGAAGTGTCCTTCCCTGTTATACAGTTTTCTTGTAGTGTTTGTCCAACCAAGCCCATTTCAGAATCCATGGCAGGCAATGCAACATTCATTCAATCCATGGAACTTTCATCAACCACCAACAAACTCTCTTGTGACTCCAATTCATCTACCTCTATTCCCACCATTTCTGGACCCTTCATCACCCCTCCCTCCTCATACACAAATTCTCACACAATCAATAATAGTGGAGGAAACCCAACACAACAACCTAAGCGACGAGGTAGACCCCAAGATCTTCTACCGAGAAGTTTACTAGACGAAGCACCGATCTTGGAACGATTTCTAGAATTAGAAAGCATAAAGGACAATCCAAAAAGTAATGAAAAAATCACTCAAGAAATGCTATGTAATCTCATTTCACTCTCAAGTGACGAAATTTTCTGTGGGAATTCGCATGGTGCATTACTCAACACAGGAAATGGAATATGCAGTGGTACTAGTTCCAACTTATCGACCAATAGTTCCGGGAATGAACCTCGACCTGAACCATCTTCAAGAATCACTTCATATTTCCAGCCCTCTGCCTCAACTGAACCTAAACCCCAAGAAGATATTCTTATGGAATTGTAGGGGGGGCTAATGGGCATGAGTTTCGAACCCTCATGAGAGTCATGATTAGGGCTGTTATCGAGCCGATTAAATCGTTAATCGCTCGTTAATCGATTCGTTAAAATCGGTTCGTTATACTCGCTCGGCTCGTTAACGAACCGGTTACGATTCGGTAAAATGGCTCGTAAATCGTTTTAAATCGCTCGTTAAACCGGTTAATAATATTCTACCGATTTTAGCGAGTTAGCGAGCCGATTTTAACGAACCGATTAACGAGTTAACCGATTTTAGCGAGTTAGCGAACCGATTAACGAGCGATTTGCGAGTTAACCGGTTCGCCAACAGCCCTAGTTTTGTAATAGTATGATCCGATTAACGAACCGAATTACGATTTAATGCGAATTATGATTTTATGCGAATTACGATTTTCGATCCGATTAGCGAACCGGTTTTGCGCGATTTGATACGGTTTGATTAACGAACCGGTTTTGTACGATTTTATTTCGAACCGATTACGAATTGAACAACCGAATCGGTTGACTAACGAACCGATTAACGATCGATTCGGTTTTCTTAACGATCCGAACCGATTTGGCCCAAAACCGGCTCGGTTCGGCTCGTTAACAGCCCTAGTCATGATAGCCTACCATTGACCCAATCTTATTATTCTAACTGAGACAAAATTGGATCGTGAGGGCGCTGAATCTTTAATGAATGATATACACTTCACTAATTTCGAATGTGTTGAATCAAATGGGAATTCCGGAGGAATCTTAGTGTTATGGAACCCTAATCTTCAAGTTGATTTAACTGAAAGTACTTCACAAGATATGCATATGATAGTCACGGTACGGGATCTTAATATGGAATAAAACGGTTTACGAAAGATTTCAAAAGGAAGCCATAATATGGAATAAATTATAAAACGGTTTTTGGCAATATATTTAAAAGGAAAAAAAAATATAATGGCCGATTACATGGAATACAAAAAAAATTCATACTCACCCAAGTATTTTCCTTACAAATTTGCAATGTCAACTAGAAAAGGAATATCTTGACATACTCAAAAGATGAAAATGACTTTTGGAAAATGAAATCACGAATACAAAGACTTCAGGATGGAGATAATAATACAAATTTTTTCAATATTTTTACACTTAATAGACGTCGAAAAAATTGTATAATTACTTTGAAAGATAATGGAGGAAATTGGATTCTTAATGCACAAGATATCTCTACTCACATTATTAATCATTTTAAAAACATATACACTTCAAATCACATTTCTAAATATTGGCAATATAAATCTTTAGCAAATTCTCCTACATATAATTTTGATAATTTTAGCATGCCAAATAATTTGGATTCCCCGCCATCTCTTGATGAAATTAATATATCTATAAAATCTTTTAAACCCTATAAAGCACCAGGGTCAGATGGACTACATCCTTTATTTTTCCAACTATTTAATTCACACACAATATCAGCCTTACACACCCTAATTAAAAATAAATTTGCATCTTGCCATATTTCTAAGGAAATTCATCAGACATATATTTGTTTAATACCAAAAATTCAAAAAGCTGAAAGTATTAACCATTTTAGACCGATAAGCCTTTGTAATACATCTTATAAAATCATTACAAAAATTATAGTAAACCGTATTCGACCTATTCTAAATGACTTAATTAGTCCTAATCAAAGTAGTTTTTTACCCAATAGAAGAGCTTCAGATAATGCTACTATTGCCCAGGAAATTTTACACTCATATCATAAAAAAAAGGGCAAATGTGCAAATATGGCCATCAAAATTGATCTTGAAAAAGCTTTTGATAGATTAGAGTGGTCATTTATTTATAACATGTTGAACTTCTTTCAATTTCCTTATAAACGTATTAAACTTATCATGAATTGTATTACAACATCATCTTTATCTATTTTAATTAATGGAGGTCCATCATCTTTTTTTTATACCAAGTAGAGGTTTAAGACAAGGAGACCCTCTATCTCCATATCTGTTTATTTTAAGTTTAGAATACCTGACTCTTAAAATTAATCATGTCGTTGAACAGTCACTATGGAATCCAATTAAATTGAATAAAAATGGTCCAACTCTTACTCATCTTATGTTTGACTGATGATTTACTTTTAATAGGAAAAACAAATATTAAAACAACTGAAACAATTCTTAATTTGCTTCAAAATTTCTGTCATCTCTCAGGACAAAAAATTAATTACTATAAATCTCGTATAATATTCTCCCAAAATATCCAACCTTCACTAGAAAATAACATTTGTAATTCTTTTTTAAAATAAAAACGCTCTAGTGATTTTGGGAAATATTTGGGTTACCCTTTACACAATTCAACCTTGAAGGCCACAAATTTCCAATTTCTATTGGATAACCTATATAAGAAGCTTACTTCTTGGAAAACAAAAATTTTTCTTATCCTGGTAGAATTACTCTTATAAAATCGGATTTATCAACTGTTCCTAATCATATTATGCAACTATTATCACTTCCAAAAAAAATAAATCATAATATTGATACTATTAACCGAAACTTTTATTAATCATAAAATTAATCGGTATTACGTCCCCCTCCTTGTATCTATCCGCTATTTTGGCTTTATTAATAAACGGGGGACCGCCCCACCACAACTGGTGGCTTTGCTAAAAAAAAAAAAAAAACCTTTTTATGAGGCTCAACGCCAGAAAAACAAAAACTCCCATTAATAAAATGGTCCAGTGTATGCTCTCCTTATAGTCAAGGAGGCTTGCAAATTCGAAAAACAACTCATCAAAATTTAGCACTTTTATCAAGCCTGTCTTGGCGATGTTTTATAAGTAAAAAAAAAAACTCCCTCTAGGCAAAAACATTTAAAGGAGAATTCAATATCTCATTTCAATACTAATCTGAATCATTATGCACCTTCTCCTATATTGAAAAATATTATTAAGGGTTGGTTATTTTGCAAACCATATATTAAATGGCAGATAGGTAATGGAAATAGTATTTCATTATGGAACGATAATTGAATTTCAGATAAACCATTACGTTCTTTAATTAATGGACCATTAAATAAAAATGAAGAACATCTGTTAGTAAGGAATATTTTAATTAATAACATACTAACTTTTGATAATTTATCCTTTATTATCCCCGATAATTTAAATTGTCTAATACAATCCATTAATCTACCATTCAATACCAATAATTTACACAATATTGATCAACCAATTTGGACATTATCATCCTCTGGACAATTCAATGTTAAATCTACTTATTATCAAATTGCTTCTTCCGAAACTTTAAATCAAACACTTAACCTAAGTTGGTTATGGAAACTAAAAATTTTACCAAAAATTAGATTTTTCCTATGGTTATATTTTCATTATCGTCTACCTCATTCAAATCTATTATTTATAAGGCATATTGTTACGCATCCTTATTGTTGGATGTGCACATCTATCCCTGAGAATACATTATATATATTACGTAATTGTGTTAATGCTCGTATTTTCTGGTATCATATATCTACTATGGTTCATTTTAATATTCGCTCGTTAATCTTTAATTCGTGTGATTTACAAACTTGGTTAAAAATTAATCTCACATCTAAAGATCTATATATTTCAAATATCCCATGGAATATTTTTTTTTCTTTTGCATGTTGGCAATTATGGATTCAAAGAAATAATAAAAATTTTAGAAATATATATGCTCCTGTAATACCAAAAGATATATTTAATAAGAGGATTGAATTTGCATACGCCAACAACTTATTCTTGCATCAAAAGAAATATACTATAACTTATTGTTCCTGGATACCTCCTAAATTAAATTTCATCAAACTTAACACATATGGGTCATTTGTAAAAAATGGTAACTCTCAAGGAGGAGGTGGAGGCATTTTTCGTGATTATAATGGTAACTGGATTTTGGGCTTTAGCATGCATCTCAAAAAAAGACAAATAATGAAGCTGAATTACTTGCGCTACATAAAGGATTATCGCTAGCCATAAATTTCGATTCTCAAATTATATTATCAATGTTTCAAAATAATGATAATATTTTATATTCAAACATTGTATGCGATTGCAGAATCCTGTTAACGAAGCTACAGAGTTATACACTGACACACATTTTCAGGGAATCGAATCAAGTGGCTGACACTTTAACCAAATATGGAAGCTCCCATCCATGGATTGATAACCAAATCTTCAGGATTATACCAGATATTGCTTATAAGGCATGGTTACAAAACAAGGAAGGGAGAAAGTTTCTTAGAAATATTAGTTAATTTCTTCTTCGTTGTATTTCCTTCCTGTATTTCCCTTTTCAATGTACTTTCGTTTAATAATAAAATCGTCTAATTACCAAAAAAAAACATTATGATATGGAATGCATTTGGATCAAATAAATATTCACTTTATCCCTTGTGTAATTTTAATTTGTTGATTACACTTGTGACCTCAACAATATTGCGTTTGATATATTTTGTAATCGATTGACTAAAGTTACATAATTGTAAGCTCCTTTTGATATATTTCGTAATTGATTCAAAAGGACCCGAATATTTTGGGACCCTCCTTTTGAGGACAGATACAAATTATTTACAAGTTTCTGACTCTCAATTAAAGACTAAAGGGGTAAACTATTAGGGGACATGTTGGTGCTATTGCGCAAAAGGAGAGTGAGTCTCTAGCACCAGAAAATACTGATGTTTCGGACACTTTCGAAACACTGGCATATCTTCAGCTGGAAGATGATTACGAAGATTTTATTTCTATTCGCACCCGCAAGTGTAAAAAGGGAAATAAAACCCCTATTGAACATCATATGGAGACTAGTAGATACATACAAACCTTTTAAAAGACGTTAGATTTTACAACCTCTATTATTTATAGACTACTAAGAACGATGCTCTCCTTATGTAATAGTGAATTTGTTTCCACATTTTATTTAAGGCAGACAATGCCCTCCATGTCTATTTTTGTCTTATTTCAATAAAAAAAAATCATTCAAAAAAAAAAAGAAGTTGCATAATTGTAGAATATTTTGTAATAAGTTATAGTGTCTATATAATCTCAAACGAATAAGTATAATCAAATATGTGATAACGATGACAAAAAATATTCATCTAATTTTCATGGTCTTCAAAATCATCTCAGATTCAAAAATCAATTTCATGTTGAAAATTTTGCAAGAAAACAAGAATGAGACACTGGTCTGTGGGGACTTTGTTCTTATTAAACTGAGAAGATCTCACGGGACTTCACCATAGGAATGGCATTATCAGCTTTTTGAACATGATACGAGATTTTGGGGGTTTTTTTTGTCCATTCACAATTTGTCATCCAATCATTTCATTCAGTTTTGCGTAAGCACAGATGTCAGCTAATTGGGAGTTTTCTCTGATTCTTTTATCTTCTTCTCTCTTTTTTTAGGCTTATATAATTTGGAAAATTCTGATATGGACCGGGTCCGTGTGAACCATGTGATCCAGATTTGGCCACATCAATGCAGAATGAGAAGAGAGAAAAAATGCAGTGATGTGATCAAATCTAGACCGCATGGTCCAGTGGACCCAGTCCATATCAGAAGTGTTCATATAATTTTAACTTTTTTTCTCTGTTAAGATCAATAGTGGTTCCCACTCTTTCTATAGCGTGACTCTAATAGTGAATTATCTAAAGTAGACACCAATAATTTTACCTTTTTTTTCCACATACTTTTTTAACATTTATAACCATTAATAATTTACGGACTACTATGGAAAGGATGATAAGTTTAGAAATTACCCATACTATATAACCAGTTATAATTAGAAATTGCCCTTTTCACTGAAACTGTCATTTTTTTTTTAAAACTTAAACATCCGTAAAATTATTATTGATTATAAATATATAAAATAATTTGCGAATAAAAAAAATGTAAAATTGTTGGCAATAGTTATTCACTTACCAAACGCTATCATTATTCGAATAGGGGTCATGAATCCGATAGTAACTAATTGGTTCATATTAATAAGCAAGGTTTTGAAATCCGGACCGGGCATTGACCCGGAAAAGTTACTGGGTCACGGGTCACTGGTCGGACCGTCATCGACCCGGTCAACGGACCGGTCAACGATCTAAATATTAAAAAATATATATAATATATACTTATTAATAAAAAATAAAGTTAATAAGCTTTAATGGGTCTTATAAGTGAAATATAAAATTATAAGGACTTCTTTGTGTTCAAAATATTTTATAGGACCTATGTGGTAATTATTTTAATTTTCAGTTTAGTCCTACCTATATATATTCTCTTAATCATAACCCTAGAAGAAAACCCCACCTTTCTTCCTCAGCGGCTCCCCTCCTCTCCTCTCCGCCCCTCCACTCCGCCCCTCCGCCTCTCCACTCCTCCTTTCTTCCTCAGCCTTTCCTCTCCACCTTTCTTCCTCAGCGGCTCCTCTCCTCTCCTCTCCGCCCCTCCGCCTCTCCACTCCGCCCCTCCGCCTCTCCACTCCTCATTTCTTCCTCAGCCTCTCCTCTCCACCTTTCTTCCTCAGCGGCTCCTCTCCTCTCCTCTCCGCCCCTCCGCCTCTCCACTCCTCCTTTCTTCCTTCGACGGGTTCCAACGGCGGAGGTTGTATTTTTGTGGCCTGGCTTCCGGCGAGTTTCAGTGTCGAGTCCTAATTTGGACCCGATTGAGGCGGCTTCTCCTCCTTTGGGTGACCCTGGGGACGGTTTCCACAAAACCGTTCCGGTTTTCAGTCGAACGGTCGGGACCGTCCCGGGTCAACCGAGTCAAACAAAATAGAGCGGTTTTTGAAGCTTCCGGGTTTTGGCACCTAACCGGACCGCTCGGAGGTCCGGTCGACGGTCCGACCGGTCCGACCGTCCGGTCCGGTCCGGGTTTCAAAACCATGTTAATAAGTATTCCAACTTCAGTTATATTCATAGATTTTACAAATGGTCAGTTCATACTTTACTTCAATGACGGATCTAGTCTTCTATTATATTATATTTTACAAATGGTCAGGTCAAATAACTTCGGTGAAAGAAAAAAAAAATTATATTATATTTTATTCTATTTAAATGATAAATGTATACATATTTTTTTTTAGTGCCACCACTAATAAAATAAAAATTCTCCAAATTCTTTATCAGTGTCGTGTGCCTCAGTGTCCTGTAGTCCTAGATCCGTCAATGCTTTAGTTAAGCGCGCACATCCAGAATTAATTCTTCTTTTCAACCAAAAGAAAATTTATCCAATTTTTTTTTACCACATATACTCTTAATATCAGCAATGATCTTAAAGAGAAAGGTAATAAACTTTCTTAAAAGCTAATGAGGCATTGGTCTAATAGCCAAGGCTGATGCTTCATAACGTAGATGTCATTAGTTCGAACGCCTCCCCACTTCTTGAATCCTTAATTTTTTGTAATAGATAGGTCCCCAACCCCAATAAAAATAAATAAAAAAATAAAAAATAAAAAATAAACTTTGTTAAAAATTATTTTATAGCCAACCATTTACATTTTTATAAAGTACTCAATGCAAAGGGAATTAGTCACTCTTACCAGTAAACACTCTTATTTCAATAAAAAATGAATTTAAAACGCAGTGTTCTCTTGTCTCCCCGAAATTTCCGTGCTTGTAAACCAATTTTCATAAAATAAACATCTTTTTCTTTTCTTTTCTTTAGACCGGTATTCAAGTAATTAATCCTAATATTTGTTCCAAAATTTTGCAAGTTTATAACACCAATCGCTTTTAAAATATCTCGAATGTACAACGTCATCCCGAGTAAATCCTATTGCCACGTACCTACAAAGGTTAAATGTTCAATTCCTATTGCCGACGTGAGGACTGTGTTGGTGGGTGATCTGTAAGTACCCTTTTAAGGAATATGTGGTTCTTAAAGCCTGCTCTAATCTGTGGTGGTGATTAAAGTTGAACCCACCCAAACATTTTTTACCCCCAAAAAAATAATGTTTAATTCACATGAAATATTTTCATTGTTTTAATCTCCTTCATATCTTTCATTACTCAAACAATATCCTTCCGCATGGGATAATTTTATTAATTTATTGCCCAAGGGAGTCAAGGAGATATATGTGGCCTTGAAAGATTAGGCTTTAATGAAAATGGGAGTTGGGGAAAAGCAAAGAAAATTTTGCGTTGTGGCTCCGGTGTGGAAGCGCGTGCGGGACTTACTCTCATCGGATTGAAATTTTAACGGTAAAAATTAATTTAAAATTGACACATCCTTATTTTACGATATTTGACGTGTTTTTGTATCTTAAAACACTTGTTCTGAGACCTTTTGTACGTGCGGGTTTTTTGCTACTCTGCATAAGATCCGGACTGAAATTTTTTAGGCCAGTAGGTTTATGAAAAGGACATAAACACAAAAATTAATAATTTTTTATGTTTCTTAACTTAATTTTTCCCTTTTGGGAACACGGATAGGAATTGTTCTAGAAGGTAGAAAATACTTAAAAAGTGAATTAGTTCAATATTGGTTATTTAATTTTCACCGCACCAAAAAAAAAAGTTATTCATACTTATCCAATGTGGAACAATAGCTTGTAATCTTATTCTAAAGTAATACTTAATGTGTTCTTAGTCAACAAAGTTGGAACAAAACGTGATTTGAGATTAGATAATTAATTCTTGAAAATTAATAACAAGTATCCGGATCAATTATTAGAAGATTGGTTAATTATTACTTATATGAGGATAACACTTTTCCTTTGATAGAGATAATAAAATACAAATGAATATTTAGGCGTTCTTCTCAAAGAAGATAAGGTGTACTTTCTCAAAACAAAAGTTTCAACTGTTATATCTTGCATCCGACAATTGAAATTTTTATATGCATACTGAATAAATTATGTTTTGTACATGAATGAAGGAGGGCATAGCAGTCTTTTCGAAAGTTTTTAAATATCATACTACATATAATAAATTTTATATGTAATTCACGATATTTAATAAAGTTCTCTCTAAATATTTTTTTATAATTTTTATATATAATTCGATATATTTATCATAATTTTTCACTACAACATATCATTCTGGCTTCGTCCCATTGCGCACAAGACTATGGTAAGAGTTGCAAAAATCAATTAAAAGTTGTACCGTCAAGGCTTCGATGGTAGTGGAAGATTAGGAAATGTCGGAAAGAAAAGCACTGCAAAGATGTTGGTTTATACGGCTCCATTTGGCTTTAGCCAGCAGAGCCCAATGGTGGCCTCTCCACTAAAAATGGATACTACAATTCCCAACACTTGGGTTTCGTTCTCTACTGCCGAAAGTAATTATATCCAAAAGACTATAAGTCATTTGAGCCGGATACAAAGCGAAATATCAATTGTTCCGGATTATACGAAATAATTATGAACCATTATCACACTTCGTCTCTGGAGTGATAATATACCAGTGCTCTATTGATTAATGAAACACAGTCAGAGAATTACTAAATGAATGAGTTCATTAGATAAATTCATCAATAATAATAACATAGTAACGGAAACGTGATTCTAAATAGGAAATATGTCTAAGTTATTATATCTCAAAGGAAACTACAAGTTTCAAAATAAATAATTATAAAAGCAATAACATGTGTGAACTATCTAGTTAGCATGGCTCTTCGCAATCCCATCCCAAACTCCATCATAATAGGTATAATCAACATCTACAAAACCTGAAACAGAAAAATCGGATATCGGGCTGAGATCCGAGTGCTCAGCAGGTACCTAAAACAATAATAATAATAATAGCAACGTATATAGACAGAACAGAACAGGTACAACAGAAATCAGAGACAGATAATGCAGACGATTGTTTCCCAAAATACCCTTATGGAAGTATATGCAAACGAATCAATCCAAGTCTCTCAAGACTCATAACTCAGTGCAGTACAGTACAATACATAACAGAGAGTTCAGAACAGAACAAGACAGTGGACTGCACAACTGCGATTTTCAAAAAAAACGGATTTAAAATTCGTGCAAAAGTGCACCAAAACATTAACCAACATCCCCAACTCGCATGAGACCAAATAGACTCCAAGCAACAACATATAATGACCAAAGTAAGAACGAACAAATAGAATGCAACAGTTAAGCAAATAACCACCTTTTTTCGCACATAAACGATTCCATAACCGAGTATACAACAAGCACCACGCGTTGCCCATTCAGTACAACCAATTACATACTCGTCTTAGATATTTAAAACATAACTACCTACTATGACACAACTCCCACCATATGAGCTCACATATCTAATCTCTATTACTCAGTAATAACGGCAGTGGTCCCAGTTATAAACCAAACTAAGACGGTTTCAGTAAACTCGGGGTTCGGCTTCTCCCCCAAACTACGGGACACAGATTTTAAGGTTCAATCTTTAATTGTCTCATCATCCCCAACCAGGAACTCCACAAAACCACCACCATACCTAATGATTAGCCCCATTAAGTATGGGCCATAGGACAGAACAGAGCAGCAGACCTCTTATAGTCACAAAACATAGAGCAGAACAGAAGGCAAACAGACCTTGCTAACTAGCGATCCTAGATACAAGCTCAATAGGGGGCGACAACTCGGTCGACCATAACTAATCAGGACTGAACAGACACCAAATAAGACGACTCGAATTAAGACCCAATTAGGCAAGTCCCGAACAGACCGTAACAGAACAGTTCAGAATAGTTTGTAAATACGTTTAACAATTAAATAACGCAATAGAAAACATGTTATAAGGCATGCTCAATTTAACAAATTAAAATAGTAATAAATAAACAATTAACAATAACATCAAAGGTCAATCTCTACCAGTTTATGCAATTGAATATCCCCCAAAACAGTAAATAATGTCAGAACAGTAATCCAACAGTAATCAGTATTCCAGAACATAAATGAATAGAAAGCGGGGTCCCTACCGTTACGATGATAAGAAGATGGAAAATAATTTGAAAATCAGCCTTGACGCGAAACACTTCCGGGGGCAATAACTCGTGATTCGGGTACTCGGCTGAAAATTCTTCTGCATTGCCTCAAAGCCCCTTCGCATACCTTCGATTCGGTGTATCCCGCAATGAAAAATTAATCCCGGAACCTCATCAATTATCTTGTCAAAGTTGATCAGAATTCTAGTTCTTCTCTCTACTTCTGACATATATTACAGAAAATCTAACGGTTAAAATCTCGATCCCTATGGTTAGATTGTAGCCCTATCCGTCTAGTTTCTAAATAAAAAAGAATTACTCCGATTGGAGTTCGTATGTTACCTGCACGACGATTCTACCGGAACTGTGCAGCAAACGAAATTCATAAAACCAGCCCTCGTTCCTGGTGCAAAATCTTCCAACTCCGAATTCAAAATGTGAATCCGCTTCTACACCCTCGAATCTTGTTTTGTCATGATCAATTTTCATATAATCATCGAAATCCGATAAGAATTTCCCCACTCAAAAGTCCTATAAAAACTGCTAAAAAACATAGCTCTCAAAGCCTTTTTTTCTCTCTTCTGTATGCTTCACGCCAACGAGCCATTTCATTTCTTCTTTTGCATTTTGTTGGCACGTTTCCTGAGGTGAAAAGAAGCTCCCATGTCCATGATCCCCTTATACACACGTTATACCCATTCATATTCTTACGTTCTCTTTTCATTTATTTTTATTTTTATTTTCTTTTCCTTTCAAGCCAAACCTAGCGAACCTTTTCATCTTACTCTCTTTATTTATTTATTTTTTTTAATCCTTATTCTATATTCCTAATTAAATTAAATGTCTAGGTGAATCCTTATTCTATATTCTTAATCTCAATTAAGTCTCATAATTACGATACGCGTTTAAAATATACCTCAATAAAACGTACACGAAATAAAACATGTAACATGAAGTAACAATTAATTTAGATAGCATGTAAATATACAAAATTGTTAAAAACGAGAATCATAGAAGATTCCAGAATGAACAATGAGAGCAGAGAGAAAACGGACATGGAAAAGGGGAAATGTAAAATATCTGTTATTCAACTTAATAAGAAATTGTACATAGGTCCCCTATTTATATAATTAGTCTACACAAGTCAACAAGACTTTTGTAACAAATCTATAACAGAAAAACTAACTACACTTAACAGAATATTTACACTTTAACAGAATATTCCTTTAACCTTTATCAGCTTGAGTATTAACAGCCTTGTTCAACACACCCCCACAAGCTGAACTCTGGTAGATATTGTGTAGCCCAATGCTTTTAAGTAGTTCATGAAATCTTGCTAGTCCTAAGGCCTTTGTAAAGAAATCTGCAAGTTGCTGAGATGAACTAATTGGCAAGAGTTTGATGATTCCTCTTTGAAGTTTTTCTCTAACTAGGTGACAATCCAATTCAATATGTTTAGTCCTCTCATGATAAACTGGGTTTTCAGCAATATAAATTGCACTTCTATTGTCACAAAATAAAGGAACTGGTCCTTTTTGCTCAAAGTGAAGATCAGAAAGTAAATACCTTAGCCATTGTATCTCACAAGTACTAGCTGCCAAAGCTCTGTACTCTGCTTCACTTGAAGATCTGGAAACAGTTGCTTGTTTCTTTGCTTTCCAAGAAACCAAAGCAGTGCCTAAAAACATACAAAATCCAGTAATGGATCTCCTAGTATCAGGGCATCCAGCCCAGTCAGAATCATTGTACCCTCTTAGTGTTATCTGGTTGTTTGCTGGGAAAAATAATCATTGACCTGGGGTTGATTTCAAGTACCTAATAACCCTTAAACCTCCCTTCCATTGCAGTGTAGTAGGACAGTCCAGAAACTAGCTGAGTTGTTGTACTACAAATGCCAAATCAGGTCTTGTGTGAGTTAGGTAAACTAGTTTGCCAATAAGCCTCCTGTAATCAGTGTTGTTTGGTAACAACTTTGAATCTCCTTGAGCAAAATGTGTTCCTGGTTCCATTGGTGTACTTACTGCCTTGCAGCCAAGCATCCCAAATGCATCAAACAATTCCAAATTGTACTTCCTTTGGTTGACATTAATTCCAGTAGAACTCCTTGCCACTTCAAAGCCCAAGAAATACTTTAAGTCTCCAAGATCCTTGATCTTGAATAAATGATGTAAATGCTTCTTGACGTGCTGTATTGTAGAAAGATCATCCCCTGCAAGAAGCATGTCATCAACATTCACAAGGAGGGCTGTAAAACCAGTGTCAGATTTCTTGACAAATAAAGTGTAATCACTGGAAACTTGAGAAAATCCCAGCTCAAGAATGGAACTGGTGAGCTTATGGTTCCACTGTTTGCTGGCCTGTTTGAGGCCATACAGTGATTTATTCAATCTGCACACCAAATCAAACTTAGCAGAGAAGCCACTTTGGTAATTGCATGTAATTTTCTTCATCCAAATCCCCATGGAGAAAAGCATTATTAATATCTAGTTGCTGTAAGTACCAATTGTTAGCAGCAACTAATGTAATAAGAACTCTGACTGTGGTGAGCTTAGCTACTGGGGAGAAAATGTCAAGAAAATCAATCCCTTCCAGCTGAGTGAATCCTTTGATAACCACTCTTGCCTTTGGCCTCTCAATTCTACCATCAGACTTTAGTTTCAATTTATACACCCATTTATTCCCAATGGCCTTTTCCCCTTTAGGCAGGGGCACCAAAGTCCATGTGTTATTTTCTTCCAAAGTCTGAATCTCCTTTGCTATGGCTTCTCTCCATATTTCATGTTGCACTGCCTCTTGATATGTTTTGGGCTCAAAATAAGCATCAACAGCCAGAATGAATGCTTTGTGCTTAGTACCCAACTGATCCAATGAATAAAAGGCATTGATAGAATGAATGGTACTAGACTTAGACAAAGAAGGACAATGATAAGCATTAAGATGCTTAGGAACAGTAGGAACTCTAGTGGATCTTCTGAAAGGAACTGAAGAAATGGGTGATGCAGAAGGTTCAGAATAACCAGAAACTAAAGACCTATTGAAGTCAGTAGATGCAGAAGATGGAATAGGTATGTAATTAGAGGTAGGAGAAGCAGAATAAGAAGGTAAAGGAATAGAAATCTGAAGGGAAACATATTCTGAATTTTTGAAAGAAAAATCATATTCATAGAACACAATATCTCTTGATACAAAGATGTCCTGACTCTTAATATCCACTAAAATATAACCTTTGGTTGTAGAAGGAAACCCAATGAAAACACACTTTCTACTTCTTGGATCGAACTTGGATCTATGATTTGTAATGGTGGAAGCAAAAGCAAGACAACCAAAAACCTTCAAGGAAGAATAATCTGGAAGTTTATTATACAAAACCTCATAAGGAGTTTTGTTTTTAAGGACATTGGTAGGGCTGATATTAATAATATATGCTGCATGTAACACAGCATACCCCCAAAAATCAGAACTAATCCTAGATTGAAACTTAAAGGCCCTGGCAATGTTCAAAATATGTTGGTGTTTCCTTTCTGCCACCCCATTTTGTTGAGGAGTCTCAACACAGGTGGTTTGATGAACTATACCCCTAGCCAGATAGAACTCAGTCATGCTAAATTTAGGACCATTGTCACTTCTTATGGTTTTCACATTAACTTTGAACTGTGTAAGGACAAACTGGCAGAAAGACTGTAGAATAGACCTAGCTTGACCTTTGTTTGTCATTAAAAACAGCCAAGTATATCTAGAACAGTCATCAAGAATGGTTAAGAAATACTGTTGACCATGAATGGTTGGAAACCTATAAGGTCCCCAAATGTCAACATGTAGAATATCAAAAGGGGAATTAGAAATGGTTTGACTGATAGTAAAAGGCAATTTGTGTTGTTTTGCATAATGACAAACATCACAACAAGTCTTATTTAGGTACTTAATATTGGTAATAGAAGGACAAGCAGATTTAACAATTTTGATCCTAGAATCTGACATGTGTCCCAATCTATTATGCCACAAAAAATCAGCTCTATTTTCTATCTTATTGCAACTAGAAACAGAATTATTTACAGGAGAAGTAAAGGTAGAAATGCTAGAAATATGAGGGGAAATTCCAGCTTGAAAGTAATACAAGCCTTCATTGAGGTGAATGGAACCAATCTTCTTCTTGGATTGGCTTTCCTGAATGATACATCCAGCAGCAGAAAAGAAAACCTCATAAGGTGAGAAAATGACTAACTGGCTTACAGAAATAAGAATTTAAGCAAAATTTTCAATGAGATATACATTATGCAAGAGAAGAATAGAGTGAACTAAACCAGTTCCTTTATGTGTAGCATTAACCACAGAACCATTAGGAAGTCTAATAGGAACAAGTTTAATAGGATGATATGAATGAAAGTAAGAAATGTGATTGTAGCACCTGAATCAAGAACCCAAGGAGAATCAAGCCTTTTACCTATATTGACATCAGAAGGAAACTTTGCAGAAAGAGTTGCAGCCCCTGGAGTATGCAGTTCCTCATGCTGGCTTGTCCTTATATTAGCATTGGAAGTAGAACCCTGCAGCTGCATATTATTCATCATATGAAGTAGCTGGTTAGTTTGTTGCTCACCATTGCTAGAATATGCTGTTGAAGCTGTGGTTCCTCCATTGATCATGCCAGGTGCACCTCCAGTGTAAACATTGGGCTGCTGTCCCATGTAATAATAAGGTTGTTGGATAAAATGTGGCATGTATGTTGGCATGGCCTGAGGTGCAGCTGTCACAGGAAATGTGCCATAGGGCACATTCATTCCCATCGTTCCAGTAAGCAGTCCTGGACCAGGTATATTCTCATTCATGACCATCATTTGATTCACTTGGCCAAAGGAACTAGTCTTCTTGCCTTTGCCGCTTCCGATTCACGGGTGGTATCCGTACTTCTATAAAGACTCTTTATCTATAGTGTGCCCAGACATACTACAAAATGTGCAATGAAGTGACTTCTTATTGATATTATTAGTCCTCCCACCAGAAGCAGCATTGACATATCCTGGTTGTATTGGATGAGTACTAAGAACAACAGTAGGATATGAAGCAGGTGATGGACTAGACTGGTTCAACATAATTTGCATAGATGTCTGGGGATTTAGAATGCTATAGTTCATTTGTCTTTCACACTGAACTACCATTGAAAAAGCATCAGAAATATAAGGTGTAGGTTTGGTGAGAAGAATCTGGTTCTTGACCCCTCCAAACACATCTTGAAGACCTTTTAAAAACCTTATGACAAAATCAAACTCAACATAAGACTGCAAATTCTTTTGTACATCACAGGAACATTTAGGCACACATGTACACTGTGGAAGTGGTCTCAAAATCATAAGTTCTTCCCAGAGAATTCTCAATCTAGTATGAAATTCTGTGACAGAAGAATTTCCTTGTTTTAAATTGTGAATTTGCTCTAGTAAATCCGATAAACGAAAAGCATCACCCTTAGAAAATCTAGACTCTAAATCCTTCAAAATTGCTCTAGCCGTGGGCAACCAAATAGTGCTCTGAGCAATAATAGGATCTATAGAATGTAAAATCCATGACCTTACCATGTTATCAGCTTGTTTCCACAAGGCATAGGTAGAATGATCTTGAGCAGGAACTACCAAAGTTCCATTGATGAAGCCTTCTTTGTTTTTGTAAGATAGAGCCAGCAACATTGACATACTCCATGGGTGATAATTGAGCTCTGTCAACAATGGTTGAATTAGCACACTTGTTGGACTCTCACTCGGATGTACATACAAATTACTGACTGGTACTGGATCAGCCACAACAACCATATTTGATGCAACATGAGTCGTTGGTGCAAAATCATAGAATTGATGAAATCAACAGAATCAAGAAGTGCGAAGAATCAATTCGCCACAAAACCCTAAATTGGTTCAAAAACTTCAGAAAATGAACCAATAGATCAATTGAAAAAGAAGAACTAAAGCGAACAAACTCAAGAATGAGCACGAAAACAAGAATGCGG
This sequence comes from Vinca minor, assembly GCA_026122235.1. Classification (NCBI taxonomy): domain Eukaryota; kingdom Viridiplantae; phylum Streptophyta; class Magnoliopsida; order Gentianales; family Apocynaceae; genus Vinca; species Vinca minor. The sequence goes on from JAOCZM010000134.1 coordinate 4,016,421, forward strand.
AAGCTAATTAGAGCACTAATTGCTCTGATAGCATATTAAAAATGAGAATCGGAGAAGATTCTAGAATGAACAATGAGAGCAGAGAGAAGACGGTTATGGAAAAGGGGAAATGTAAAATATCTGTTATTCAACTTAATAAGAAATTGTACATAGGTCCCCTATTTATATAATTAGTCTACACAAGTCAACAAGACTTTTGTAACAAATCTATAACAAAAAAACTAACTACACTTAACAGAATATTTACATTTTAACAGAATATTCCTTTAACCTTTATCAGCTTGAGTATTAACAGCCTTGTTCAACAAAAATAAATTAAGCCTACACCATTAATCGTAAAAAATTAATTATACGTAAAATATCGCGTAAGTAAAAGTTACGAATTTTACAACCGTCGAATTAAATATTTGACGATTAAGATTATTTCAATCTCAATAAATATTATAAAGAAGATATTAAATCAAATTATTTCAATCAACATATTACAAATTTAACGATCATAATTATTTCGCGTTATGCGGAATATCCGGTAGCCGTATTGTAAGTCATTGTCGTTACCATTTCAAGAAACCTTGACAGGAATTTTCTATATCATTGTACTTCTAAAATTAATAATGATTATAATGGTTGAATGCGGTTTTTTCTTTTTTCTTTATTTTTTGTGTGTGTTTGGGGGGCGTTGGGGGTGTGAAGCAACAGAATCAATCATTAAATGCGATATATTTGGCCAAATGGTGTATTTAGTCCTGAAATAATTTTCAGCTTGGCAAGTTTGGTCCTTAATAATTGTTTGCACCTTTTTATATCCTCAAACAATTTTCACTTGGCAAGGTTGGTCCTTAACGATTGTTTGCATCTTTTTAGGTCCCTTTGCATTTGTTAGTCAAGTGTACATGGGTATAATAGGAATTTCACATATTTTTTAGATAACTAATATCATTTGTACTCAATTGTAAATATAATGAAATATATATACCTAATTATAAAACTAAAAAATGAGGAGGGGCTGGAGAAGAAGGAAGAGGTGGGAGGCGGCGGTGGGGGGAGAAGGGAGGAGGCGACTGGAGAAGGAGGAGGAGGGAGGCGGCGGCGGAGGGAGAAGGGAGGAGGCGACTGGAGAAGAAGGAGGATGATGAGGGAGGCGGAGAAAGGGCTGGAGAAGAAGGAGGATGAGGGAGAAGGGGCTGGAGAAAAGAGAGGCGGTGGCTGGAGAAGAATGAGGAGGAGGGGGCTGGAGAAGAAGGAGGAGGAGGGGGAGGGAGGCGGAGGAGGAAGCGGAGGGGGGGAGGGGAAGAAGGAGGAGGGGCTAGAGAAAAGGGATGCGGGGGCGGAGGAGGGAGGCCGCTGGAGAAGAATGAGGAGGAGGGAGAAGGGGCTGGAGAAAGGGAGGCAGCAGCGGCGGAGGAGGGGCTGAAGAAGATGGAGATGGATGGAGGAGGTGCTTTAGTTTTATTTTTACAATTAGGTATTTATTTTTAAGTATTTTTACAATTAAGTCCATATGATATTAATTATCTAAAAAAATGTGAAGTTCCAATTTTACCCACATCACTTGTTGACTAACATTCAATATTTCAAAAACAAAAGTCAAAAGCACCAATTCCAGACCAATAACTTGATTGAGGATCTAAAAAGTTACAAACAATCTTTAGGGACCAATTTTGCTAAGCAAAAATTGTTTCAGCACTAAATACACCAATTGGTCCGATATATTTCACACCATATAGATTAGAAACGTGCTAATGTCAATTAAAAAAAAAAAAGGTGCTACTGAATTTAGCCATGCTTAAAGTTGAATTAACTTAGCATTACTCAAAATCTCAACCATCGCTTATGTGTATTTAGGGGGGAATATATTTATAAGAAAAAAAACCCTTATCTGTGTAACAATGGGTTCTTTTCTTTAAAAAAAAAGGTGTAACAATGGGTTACAACAGTAACTTGCTATTGTGATAGTCCTTTTCATAATCCAAGATTTGAAAATATATTTCTAATTGATTAAGGTTAGGTATTTAATAATCTAGTGTCTGGAAAAGTTCTAATATGAAGCACAATTATAAATTTTGTAGTAGTGGTTCAAAGACTTAAGACTCATAAACTCATATATATATATATATATATATATATATATATATATATATATATATATATATATATATATATATATATATATATATATATATCTTCTCTAATTATTTTTGGCTTTGATATAAAGATTGATTACATAGCAAACATGTCTATTTTGGTTGGAATCATTAGTAAAAATAATAAAATAATTATGTTGATACATTTGAGAAATTAATCGTTTCACAACAAAGAAACTGGATTTATTCTTATTATATTAGGTATATTATTTTAGTGATATTATGTAAACAATCACTTTGTTCATTCAGTGTCAAATGTTATGTCAAATTTCAATTCATTTGTTTAATAGTATTATAGAACAAGCAACTTTATGATTTAACAGTTGCAATGAATGCATAAAATGTCTACTTACATAATATTACTGAAACAATAATCTCATATACCGTCACGTTTGGTACCAAAAACAGATTTGATACGCCATTGAGCACATAATTTAATCTAACACAATTTCTTCAACCTGAACCATATACCTTCATCTTCAACATCTATTTCATTAGTACAATGCTCTAGCATTATTAACCCAAATTCTTTTTCCTGAATAAAAATTTTTAAAAAGTTATTTATCTGGAAACAGCACTACGATTTGTATCATGTGGTAATAAAAAAAAGTCGAAATTTATTTCAATGAAGACAAATTTAAATTTAGATATTGAATGATAAAAAGGGACAGCACATCACATGCCAATCAATAGTCCATTAGTTTCATTGCATATAAATATCAGTCCTCTTATGTACTCTCTGTGGAAATGGAGAACAGAAATATGGAGTTGGAGAAGATCAAGATGACTGAAAATGGCGAGGAGGAGGACTAGGAGAAGAAGAAAGAAGCTCAAATCAAACGGAGGCGACTAGGCGGTATCCGTACTATGCCATTTATACTTGGTGAGTTCATGATGCTTATTTTCTTTCAAGTTATCCTTTGTACCAGCGATTATCATCTCACGTGAGATAACTCTGAAATTCTAACTAATATTCCCTCCGTCTTAAATTAAGGATTCATTTTTTTTTTTGGTCTCAAATTAACTGTTCACTTTTTAAATAAAGTATGTATTAATGATAATTTTTCCAATTTTACCATTTTTCAACTCCTTATTGAATACTCTTTTTTTTTTTTTGAGCGCCCGAAGGTGATTGCCCCCGAAGGGGAAGAGCGGAGAGTACCCTAGATAGGGAAGATTGAAGCATGCCCCATGCCTGGGGAGGGAAGATAAGCCTCATAAGGAGGAGAATTATTTGCCCCATTATGGGGAGATATAGGAATCGAACACGGAACCTCCACCCCGTGTTCGGGTAACCTTACCACTTGGGCTACCCGATTCCCATCTTATTGAATACTCTTAATTAAGTAAAATTATCACTTTCTAACATATTTAAGAGGTAGTTGGATATGATATGAGAGGAATGGGAGAGAAAGACATAAATCTTAAATAAAATTAGTGAAAGTTATCTTAGACTTTTACTTATAGTCTACCATCAAAATCATCAAAATCTTAATACCCGTGCATTTGTTAAAGTGGAAAGATAATTTTGGGACGGAGAGAGTATATAGGAATGCGTGTAATCATTTATTATTATCAAAGAAAATTATTTTGACATAGTAAATTTAGTTGTTAAGTAAGTAGTCGTAAGTATTGTCAGACCCATAAGTTATGATCTCGGTTCGGCGGGCTTGGAGGGTGACAATGTCTCTTACTAACTTTGATCAAGATTAAGCAATTCAGCGTAAAGTTCAAGTTGAGTAATTGATTTTGCTAGAAGGGTGTTCGGACGTTTTTAGAACCTGATTAATATTTGATCACTAAATTACAATATTGTGGATTACACTTATACGTATATGTTTGAAAATAAATCTTGAAAACTTATAACATCAACATCATTATTAACAAAATCATCTTGTGTTACTAAGAGCTCGAACCCTAGTTATTCACGAGTGGTGTATGGCTTCTTGCTTTTAAGCTAAATTTAGTGATTCCTTGATTTTATAAGTTCGGAAAAACATTTAAGTTCAAAATGGTAGCTTAGACTATTAATCAAGTCCCCCAGTGTTGTAGGAGTCATCTGGCCAAGTGGAAACGGCCGTGGGACGCAGGGCTTCGATCCTGCGTTCGAAGATGAAAATATTGATCCGTGATACATATTTTTCTTTATTTTTTAACATGCATATGTTACCTGAAAGTACCAATATAATTTATGTGTCATAGAAGATGATTGAACTCTAATTGAAAGTATGAAATTACACACATATTACTAAGGATGACAACTGAGCCTAAGGACTAGGTATCAAGGCTACAACCCCACCTCTCCATTCTCATCCTCGGTCTCGGCCCTGTCACGAACTAGAGATGGCAAAGTATGTCGGTCCGGTCTTATCGTGTCGTGTTGACTCATATATTATTTATCATGTTGCTCGACCCGGTCTCAATGGCCCATTAAAAGTTTTTGTAAAAGTTTAATATTTCACTAATTATAATAAAATAAGATCAATAATAGCTAATTAATATCAAAAATTGTATTTTAATAAAATTAAACTCACTGAAATTTGATAAAGGCGAACTAGGAACTAGTAAAAATATGTATCATACTAATTAAACTGAATTTGACTATTAAATGATTTTATGTCAAAACTAAGTAAATAAAAGTGTGAGTGGTTCAATATAGCACCATTATTTAAGCATTTTTCTTTTTTTAGATAATGGGTTATTGAACCGTACTGGGCAAAGCTTATTCGGCCCAAGGCTCGACACGAAAAGATTTCGTGTCGGATTAAGCACGATCTGATAAGTACCTATCCAAATATAATCTTATCGTGTCGTTCACGTATCATGCTATTGTGCCGGGCCATTTTTTGACCCATGTACCTCGAACCTCGGCGGGTTATTGGAGATCTCTGTTCTCACCTAGGTCCCATCTGGATTTAACCGAAATCTTTATTTTTTTCTCTTTTTTTCTTTCTAAAGATAGTATAAAATAAATTTTTAATTAGCTTTTATTTGAAATGAATAAAAGAATTTAAATTTATTAGCTTTTATTTGATATTTAAAACCTAATTTTGTCTTAATTGATTTTATTTGAAAAATGTTATATGCATTTGAATAATACTTCCTAAGTCTGGAATTTAAATTTAAAATTTTCTTTTTAATATTTACTATAAGTACTCGCAACTTGACATGTATTAAATGGTATTAATACTTTCATAGAAAGTTTAATTGCACTTTACTATTATTAAGTTAGAGGGTATAACACTTTAATCCATGAAATTTTAATTAATGCACCAGGGCAGGAGTCCATTTACCGTCAGTCAACTATTAAAAAAGTGGATGACATCTATTTTGAGTATAAAACAATATTAATATCCCTATCTTTTATTATGCGATTACTATCCTCCACAAAATTAATCTCAAACCACTTATTTAAAAACACTCAATGATAGAAACCTAAACTCAAACTCTAGTCTTCATTAAATTTTCTTTTACGCCGCACTGACGCAACTTAGATGATAGTAGTTAGAGTTTTTAAAGAAGAATAAAATGAAAATTAACCCATTTACTTGTGGTAAAAATTATCAACATAAGGACTCGCTCTGAAACCTTGTAAAAATTAACTTATGGACCTCTATATTCTATTCAAATTAATTAACAATGAGAGGTGGTGTTAACCTTTTAACTTATAAATGACTCTAATCTTACTTAGACAGTCAATGTTGGAGTTTCGTTCCTTATTAACATGTGTATTTTTCCTTCCTTATGCGACATCATCTCAACCAACTTATACGAGTTGTGTTTCTTTCCCTATCATGTTACTCCATGCATTTTACGATATCATCGTTTTTAGTTTTCTACCTCTTTTTAAAAAGTTGATCCTTTTGCAATTCTTAGAAGTTATTTTTTGTATATCAATACAAATTCTCTTGTTCTTAATTTTTATTTGTTTAATTTTTTCTTAATTTATGTAAAAATGTCAAAAAAATCATACACTTTAATTTATAAGAAATATTTAAGAAATATTTACAGTAGTTCTGATTGATTTAATTTTATTGAAAGTGATTATCAAAATTTCATTACACATATTAAGGATTCTGAATAGATTATTTCTCCTATTGGCTATATAGTGTATACCATTCGGTATATAATATTTTGATATATGAATATCTTGATGTTATTTTCTTTGCTATTTTAGCGAACATTAGTGACGAAGACAGATGCGGGTGGAGACAATCGTCCCCGAAAATTTAAATTTTTTTACTAGATATAATAAATTTTATATGTATTTCAGAATATTTGATCTAATTTGTCACTCAAAACATTTTTTTACAGTTTTTATATATAGTTAGGTATAACTAATGTAGTTTTTTGCCCCACCCTGAAAATACTGACTTCGTCCCTGACAGACAAGCAATGAGATCTATAGTTTTTCCCTCAAAAAATTCAGGAAATGTGTTTTAAAATAATGATGCAATTGCCTTGAAATGTAGTAAAAGGTTCAACGAATTGAGTCGTTATATTTGTTGAGATTTAGAGCATAATGAAATGGATGGAACTCAAAAATGTATCACACGATCGGAACTACTAGATGAACCTAGCTGTTACGTTTCTAAATTTCACACATTCTTTTCCTGTACGAAAAAAAAATAAAATCTCTCTACCTACAAAATCAACTTTTTATATTTAAATTTCTTCCCAAATTATATTTAGAGCTTATTCATTATAAAAAAATTAATTTAAGAAAAAAAAAAGTTTGTGTTCTTCCTTTGCAAGTGCCTATGGAGCTATTCACTCTCCCCATTTTCCTCTTCATATTTTTCGTTTCTGTTTACTTTTACTACACATTTCGCAATCCAAAATCCCAAAAAATCCCCAAAATAGGCTTCAAATCCTACCCAATAGTCGGCACTCTACCGGATTTTATCCGAAATCGCCACCGGTTTCTTGATTGGTCGACCGAAATCCTATCAAAATGCCCCACAAACACCTCCGTCCTCCGCCGTCCAGGAAAAATTCAAGGAGTTATAACGGCCAATCCAGTTAACGTGGAATACATTCTAAAGACTCACTTCGAAAACTATCCCAAGGGGACGCGATTTATCGGCCTTCTCGAAGATTTTTTAGGTAAAGGGATTTTCAATTCGGATGGTGAATTATGGAAAATTCAAAGAAAAACTGCTAGTTATGAATTTAATACGAAATCACTCCGAAATTTTGCGTTAGAGAATGTGCGAATAGAGTTGCAAAAAACGTTTAATCCCTCTCTTTGAATCCGCCGCGAAATCCAATAGGATTTTGGATTTACAAGACATTCTTGAACGTTTTGCATTTGACAACATTTGTAAACTCGCATTTAATATTGATCCGGGTTGTTTAGGGGGCGATGGAACAGACGGGGCTGAATTTATGCAGGCATTTGAAGATTCCGCAACATTAAGTTCCGGTAGATTTTTATATGCATTGCCATCAATTTTCAGAATCAAGAAATTTCTCAATTTTGGATCGGAAAAAAGACTAAAAAATCAATTTCAACCGTTCATGAATTCGCGGATAAGATTATTAGGACAAGATTACAGGAAAGGAGTGAGAATAAAGACGAGGATTTCTTATCGAGATTTATCGCGAATTCGGAAAATTCCCCTGAATTTCTTAGAGATATTGTGATTAGTTTTATTTTAGCTGGGAGAGATACGACTTCCTCTGCTCTCACTTGGTTTTTCTGGCTGCTATCAACAAGGGTAGATGTGGAAGAAAAAATCCTGAAAGAAATCGAGAAAATTCGCGAAAATGGCGGGAAAATCGTTGGTGATACTTATAATTATGATGAATTACGTGAAATGCAGTATCTTTAAGCAGTAATTTCAGAGGCTATGAGATTATATCCACCAGTTCTAGTTGATACAAAAGCTTGTTTACAAGATGATATTTTGCCAGATGGGACTTTTATAGGTAAAGCTCAATTTTTTTATTTTATTTCTTTAGTCGAACCCAAGATTTATTGTCAGTAAAAAATAAAACATGAATTTGATATTTAAAACCTAATTTTGTCTTAATTGATTTTTTTTTTAGATATTTCTTGCGAATGTTATTACAATGTCAATAACTGCTTCCGTTTTAGGTGGATAGTCCAAAGAAAAAGACGTTCAATCTTTGTTAATATGTCTGATTGGGGCTTCAAAATGTGAGATAAATTACGGTTAATTAAAGAAGTTGAAATTGGGGAAGAGTAGAGGAATATGAGTTTTTAACTACTGATTGAAAAAAGACAAATTTTCTCCCTTACTAACGAGCACATGTGCTGTGCACGTGACTCTTTTTTGCTTGAAAATTGTCCGCCATCACTATTTGACAATTTGAGCAGATCCGTGAAACATTGAGGCTAAAAGTAGCCTAAATTTTTATTTTTGCTATTCAAAGAAAAATATAAATAGTTGGTGTACAAATATAGCGTTTTTCTCTTCTTTATGGCTATAAAAATCAGTACTGAGTTTTTTAACCAACTGATCTACCTCTTTCACTACAAGAAAACAGTTAAATAGCGACCGAATTTAGCGACCGATTATTTCAGTCACAATTATAACAACGGCATACCGACCGAATAGAAACCGAAAACATTGCGGTCGTTATACAGTCGCCCATACGTCGGTAACATCGGTCCCGTTGACCAAATTGAAACGCCATCGTTTTGTTCACAATTAACGACCGAATACCAACGGATAACAACGACCGAATACCGACGGTATATATAACGACCGAATACCGACTCAACTTACCGACTGAAATCATATCGGTCGTTAATCCGTTGGTCACATTCGGTCCCGTTGACCAATTCGAAACGCCATCGTTTTGTTCACACATAACGACCGAATACCGACGGATAAAAACGACCGAATACCGACGGATAAATAACGACCGAATACCGACGGCAAATACCGACCGATAAAATAAAACGACGCCGTTTTGTTCGTTTTATCTTCAATTACCCTAAGCATTTCGACCAATTCTTCCCGTCGTCTCTCTTCACTGCGAAACCCCCCCCCCCCCCCACTGCGAAACCCCCACCCCGCCTTCTGCCACCCTCCTCCAGCCGGCCACCACGCCTTCTGCAACCCTCCTCTAGCCGGCCACCACCTCCTTTCCCCATATCATCAAGCTCCATCCTTGCAGTCAAGCCCCACCGCCACTCCATCCTTGCTGCCTCGAATTCCTTGCTGCCTCAAATCGCCGCCATTTCGACGCCACCATCTCCGGCGACCTTCGACGCCACCAGAGGTAAGATTGAATCTTCATTTTCAATATTTTTATTAAGGGCATGGATGGTATAATCAGTGGAAGAGTTATACCTACAATTTTATTTGTTTAAATTGATTTAGTAAGACTTAAAAAAGGAAGAAATTCTTTCTATCTTCCTTGGCAAAATATGGGGCTCAAGCTTTAAAAGTAAAAATTAGAGGAATAATCCTTTGCAAACTCATGGACATTGAGGACTGCTTTGTGTTGTGGTGTTACTTGTTCACATCTTCTCGAGTTTCGATGCATTTTTGTGGTGATTTCAAATGCTTTAACTTAAAATATGACCTTATATATCATGATAAACTTTAGAGCTGATTTAGGATTTTGCGAGCTTCATAATTGAACCTCAGATGAAAAAACCTAGGAGATGAATTTCCTAAGTTTATCTGCTAAAATTTTGAGGCACCAATTGATATGTGTTTCCGTCATTATAGCTTATGGTAAAAAGGCGCCAAGGAAAACGATGTAAATGTTCTATGCTTCACTGCCTGAAATAAGAATAGTTGAAGTGGCCTGGGTAGCTTGTTTGTTTTTGCACAATTGAGATTTACTTCAGATTAAAGACTGTAGTTCTATTTATGCTCTTATTGAGGGGTCAGTGTCTGGTGAAAGTGCAATTTAGAAGCTCCATTAAGATTGATTATGAGCATATTAAGTGAATATCAATTTTCAGAAAGCTGTATCCTTGGTGTCATCGAATTAGTTGCTGGATATCGACATATTTTGTTAGTTTTCTGAAAATTTTGTTCTTAATTCTTATATACATGTCAATTTTTATGAAAATTTTTTGCTGACTCAATCCATTGCTTGTTTAATCTTCTCAATATGCAGTTTGTTATTTATAATTTAGTTCATTTCTGACATTCCGAACGTCATTTGAAGCAGTTTTTTTAGCTTGTTTGAGAGATCAATTCAGAGATGCCTCCAAAGAAACCTATACGAGCGTGCTTGCCATTTAGTCAGACTCCAGTGTCTGCTACGCCACCTACCTCCCAGACACCTTCATCATCCGGTTCGCAGTCGACAGCTGCATCTGCCCCTGTGCTGGGTATGACACATCCGACACAGTCTGCTGGTGAACACATGTCTGGGGGTTCTCCTACGCAGCACCACCCACCGAGTCTACGCCAGTTGAAGGCTCTACGCCTCACCAGTCTGAGGTCCCAGAGACGAGGACTGATCCTAGTACTGGAGGAGCGCCGATTGCAGTAGAGACTCGGACTCTCCTGCAGTCGACTTATGGCACGTAAGTTGATTTCAAACTTATGTCCTTTATAAATCAAGTTAATTATAATTCTTTTAATCATTTTAATCTCTAATTGATTTTTGTCGCTGCCATTATAGTTTTAGATTGAGCTCTAGCTGCTCCGCCGCCATTACCGGTATATTCCAGGGCCGTTTCAAGGGAGCATATAGCACCATAAAGGATGTTCCCATGGAGGAAGAAAATATGTGGTGGGAAGAGTTTACGGTAAGTGTATCAATTATAATGAATTTACAAGCGTAAAAATATTAATTGTCTAACATTATTACCAAAAACAGAAAATTTATCGATGGGCTCCTGAGCATGAGGAGGGGGTCAAGAGAGATTGGCGCACGATACTTAAGAGGAGACTGAGCGGTATCATGAGTGACCACCGAAAAAAGGATAAGAAGCCCAAATGGGTTTTTGAAACTGATTGGGACAGACTGAAAACGTATTGGGCAACTCCGGAATTTCAAGCCAAGTCTAAAAAGGCAGCAATCAACCGGAAGGAAGGGAGGGGCGGCAAAGGCCCAATGAAGCATACTGGTGGTTCACTTAGCCACATTGAGCATCATCAGAGACTGGTAATTGTAAAAGTTTTCAAATTCATTAAAATTTTGTGTTTTTATTTAGGTATTTAATGTTTTAATACATTTTATAAACAGGAAAATGAGGCGGGACATTCAATCCCATTCCCGGATAGCTATGATTGGTGTCATCAACACCGTACCGGGTCGAAGAAAGGGGATTATGTAGATGACGACTCTAGACGCCTATCGGTAAGTATTTCCAAAATGGTTCCATTTTTTTTTATTAGTTATTTACTTGCATTTATCACTAACCTTCCTCTTTTTTTTTACAGGGAGTGTTCCATTCTGTTTATGACAATGCCGCAACCCAAGCTACTCAGGCAGGTCAACCACCTCCCGATTTGCCGACTCAGATTGCGCTCTCTGCGGAGGCAGTTGGCGGGCTAAAAAAGGGACGAGTTCAAGGACTTGGTTCCTTCTCGGATGTGGTTAAGGCAATGAGGGGAGGTAGTCAGTCGGTATCTCACTCAGAAATGGAAGACAAAATAACAGAACTGAACGAACAATGGAAGAAGAAATTTGAAGACAAAGAGAGAGAAAATGCGCGGAGAGAAAAGAAGAAAAATAAGGCATTAGCTAGTACCTTATTTGAGATGTTTTCAAATAGGGACGCTATATTAAGCCCAGCTGAGCTAGAAGCTAGATTGAGCAACTTAGATAATGATGACTTAGATTCAGATTATGACGATGATCCCTTAGCTGTAGATGATGTATTGGGTCGTCAATAGAGATTGTAGGTATTTTGGAATATTATTCAACTTTTGTTATGTTTTTTTTGTTTAATGTTGAACTAAGCTTGTTATTATCACTATTGTATGCTTATGGAATATTGACTGCTGGAATAATGACTTGTATGTTATTTGTATGCTTATGACTTGTATGTTATATATTTCTTCTTCTTTTGTTGAAATTAAAGGTTAAATTTATTTGTGTACATAAATGATTATGAAAATATACTTACAATATATATTTGAGTTATAATGGACCAATGTTTCTTTACTTGGAATAAATTTGTTGGTGTTTATTACACTTTAACCTTGACATTATTCTTTATCATTGTAAACTTTGACAAAAATTTAGATAAGATGCCGTTAATAACATATGTACGTACAAATCATAAAAATTAAGGTTCTATGCATTTACTTATGAAGACTTGTTATACGCAGATATTGTGTTTATAATGGAGGATCGTAGTTGGATGTATACGGATTCAACATCTAATAGTGGATCTCTTCATAGTCCAGAATTTATAGCGGGAGTGAAACAATTTGTAAATTTCGCTATTAGTATGTCTGCTAATGTACAAAATGATGGGATTAGGTGTCCTTGTGCGGATTGTAGAAATAAGGATTTTCATGTACCAGATTTGGTGAAGTATCATCTTATTATGAACGGATTTGTGTCTAATTATTATAATTGGACATGTCACGGTGAGGCTTTCTTTCCAATGCCTCAAATTCCGTTTATTCATGAAACCTCTCATTATGTGGATAATTCTACAAGTCATACGACAAGAAACAAATATCGAGAGATGGTTGTTGATGTTGCTGGACCCAGTTTTAATGTCCCGGAAAATAGGGACGTTGAAGAACCCCCCAATCCGCAGGCACAAATGTTCTATGACATGTTGAAGGCTGTTGATAGCCCACTCATGACGGAGGTTGTACAAACCATTCACAGCTATCAATGACCGCTAGAATGTTGAGTATAAAGTCCGAAGACAACTTATCTGAAACTACTATAGATAAATTTGCACAGTTGATGAAAGAGGCGCTTCCTCCTCAAAATAATGCATTAGACGACTTTTACCAAATGAAGAAATTGGTTAAAGGTCTTGGATTACCAGTGCAAAAGATAGATGTTTGTTTTAACGGTTGTATATTGTACTGGAAAGATGATGTTGAGAGTAGAGAATGTAAGTTTTGTGGTCATGCTAGGTATATTAAGAAAAAGAAATCAAAAAATACACGACAAAAAGAGATTGCTTGCAAAAAGATGTATTATTTTCCAATTACTCCAAGATTACAAAGACTTTATGCATCTGAGAAAACTGCAAAACACATGACATGGCACTCACACAGTGAGAGAGAAGAGGGAATAATGAATCATCCAAGGGATGGGGAAGCTTAGCAACATTTTGATAGAACACACACTCGATTTTTGCAGTGGAACCTCGAAATGTAAGGCTTGGGTTATGTACAGATGGTTTTGCACCTTTCGGCATGTCAGGGAAGCAATATTCTTCTTGGCCAGTTATTCTAACTCCTTATAATCTCCCCACTTGGATGTGTATGAAGAACATTGTAATGTTCTTAACAATCATTGTACCTGGACCCCAAAATTCAAAACACAAGATTGATGTGTACTTGCAGCCTCTCATCGATGAATTGAATCAGCTGTGGATTGAAGGTGCAGAAACTTATGACATCTCTAAAAAGCAAAATTTTAAAATGAGAGCTTCATTACTTTGGACAATTAGTGATTTCCCAGCATATGGAATGTTGAGTGGATAGAGTACAGCAGGCATTCACGCTTGTCCATATTGCATGGAGGAAACACAAGCGTTCCATTTGCAGGCTTGCAGGAAACAATCGTGGTTCGATTGCCACAGAAGCTTCTTGTCACCTGATCATCCATTTAGAAGAGATGCAAAGGGATTCCGAAAGGACCGGCGACATGAGAGAGCAAACCCGCCATCTCGGCTGACTGGTGATGAAATGTGGTTTAGAGTTAGAGATTATAAAAAAATTACCGATACAGCTGAAGAGATTGGTAAACAGCAAGGCAGAGGTCGATATCACAGTTGGGCCAAACGTAGCATATTTTGGGACTTACCTTATTGGCGGACACTTCTAATAAGACACAACATTGATGTCATGCATAATGAAAAAAATGTGTTTGATAACGTCTTTAACATCGTGTTGGACGTGAAAGGTAAAACTAAGGACAATGTTAAGGCTAGAGCGGATGCTGAAAGATATTGCAATCGGCCTGAATTGAATATTAAACACGATGGCCGCGGTAAAGCAACGAAACCGAAGGCATGTTTCGCTCTTACCAAGGCACAAAAAGAGATGGTTTTGCAGTGGATTAAAGAATTAAGGCTCCCAGATGGATATGCATCGAATTTGGCGCGATGCGTTGATATGAAAGAGTTGAAAATGTTTGGAATGAAGAGTCACGATTCTCATGTATTCATTGAGCGACTTATCCCTATAGCACTTAGAGAAGTACTACCGACAAGTGTTTGGGGACCCTTGGCTGAACTTAGTCTGTTCTATAGAGATTTGTGTTCTCCAAAGTTGAGTGTGGCGCATATACAAGAATTGGAGGATACTATTGCTATTTTATTGTGCAAGTTAGAGCGAATATTTCCTCCGGGATTTTTTGATGTGATGGAACACTTGCCAGTTCACCTTCCGTACGAGCTGAGGTTGGTGGCCCCAGATGCGGTTTAGGTGGATGTACCCGTTCGAGAGGTAACAACCAATGTCTTAAGTTATCTCAACTTCATTTTTATTTATCATGTTCTTATTTACAATGTGATTAACTATTTATGCTTTAATTAGGTATCTGTACCATCTTAAAAAGAAGATAAAAAATAAGGCCAGAGTTGAGGGGTCAATTTGCAATGCATACTTGGTCGAAGAAGTCGCTACATTCTTTAGCTATTATTTGAACCCCACGTGAAAACAAAAGTTACAACCGTTAGGGCGAAATGATGGAGATGACAAGACAAGTGAACCTTCCCCGAAATATTATCAATTTGCAACTTACTGGGAAGATCATTTGGAAAAAAAAAGAAAAAGATTTTATTAACTGATAAAGATTATAAAACAGCCATGAATTATATCTTGATGAATTGTGAAGAGGTCGAACCATATCTTCAGTAAGTAAACCTATCTATTGCTTCATTTTTGTTATAATTCATGGCTGTAGGCAAATAATAATATTGCCATTAATTTGTAATTCAGGAAATTTGTCAGTGAAGTAAATGACCAAATACCACATATAACGGAGGAAGAACTTCAAAGCCGGGTTTATAATGATTTTTCCAAATGGTTTGGAACTCATGTAAGTTTTGTAATGTGTAGAAATGTAGTTGTCTTAAAAATGCGTAAACTAAATTAATTTAACATTTTGTTGTTCTAAACGGATACATAGCCTTCCGCAACATTACGAAATGTTGTTGAAAAATCTTTCATGGGGGCCCAGTCAAGGAGAGTGATGTCATACACCGATTACGTTGTTAACGGTTATAGATTTCACACAAAAGCCCACGACTGAAGGAAAAGGAACGACAAGCAGCGGGTTATGGGTTAAAGGAGATTATTACGGAGAGTTAAAGCAGGTCATTGAAGTTGAACTTGCTGGAGTACCTCACCAAAAAATAATTCTTTTCAAATGCGACTGGTTTGATTCTACTCCAAATCGAGGTCTTAGGGGTGCATCCTCAATATAAACTTGTAGAAATCCATAGGAAAAGAACGTACCAGGGTTACGATCCCTTTGTATTTGCTTCCCAATGTCAACAAGTCTACTACACACCTTATCCGGGTAGTAAGACAACATCTAGAGCTGATTGGTTGGCTGTTTGTCGTTCCAAACAACGTCTTTTTGACGTTCCTGATGTTCTGGTAGCGTATCAGGAGGAAGTACGCGAGGAGGAGACCAGTTGCATTGATCCAACTATTACTGAAGTTGGTCAACTCACACACCGGTCCGGCGAATTTGAAGTTGTCCTTGTGACCGATACGAGTCGTGTTGATGAAGATGCGGATGAGGATGAAATCATGTCGGGTGATGACAATTCTGAAGAAAAGGATGAATTCATGTCGGAGGATGATTATGAATAGCAAAAACACAAGTATAACTTTTTAACTCTTCTTTTATTGTAACATTTATTTCTCATATTAGTAATATCTTTCACACTTCACAACTATCTTTTTTTACATATTGAAGATGAGTAATATTTGTTGTGTTATTTTTGTAGTATTTTATGACCATAAATTAATTGACGTATTTGAAACTTTAATTTTTTTTCTTGAATTTTCAGGTTTCAACTTAGAGACGAAAAGAGTATTAGAGAAGTGTAATCTTTGGTTGTAATCAAAATAACAAGTGCACACTTTGCTTTTTGTAATGTAAATTACAAGTGCATTGTTTGATTGTTACTTTAAACAAAAATTGTAGGCTTTTGATTGTTGTAATTTAAACAAGAATTGTAGGCTTTGATTGTTGTAATGTAAATAAGAATTTTAGGTTTTTGGATTGTATTCATTATGTTTGTCATTTGGATTTTTTGGATGTTGTTTTTGGTTTTGTATTGCTGTTTTGGATATTCTGTTTCAGCAGGTTTTTAAATAGGGATTTAAATATATTTCAGATTTATTTTTTTAAATTTAAAACAAGTTTGCGACGGAATAGCGACGGTCGGTATTCGGTCGCTAATTCAAGTCAAATAAATTTATAGACGGTCGGTATTCGGTCTCTTTATATCGGTCAGTATTCGGTCGCTTTATTATCGGTCGGTATTCGGTCGCTTTATTATCGGTCGGTATTCGGTCGTTTTATTATCGGTCGGTATTCGAGTCGTTTTATTATCGGTCTTTATTCGGTCGTTTTATTATCGGTCTGTATTCGGTCTCTTTATTATCGGTCTTTATTCGGTCGTCTTATTTGGTCGGAATTATTTCAGTCGGATGTCGGTTGTTAATAGTCAATGCTAAAAGTCAAACCAATTATTATATTCGGTCGGCTGTCCGTCGGTATATAGCGACGGAATAATCGGTCGCTTAATAACGGTCGGTATTCCGTCGGTATATTCTTAGCGACGATAAATACACGACCACTATTTTCGGTCGGTAAACGGTCGGTAAACATGAATAGCGACCGAATACCGACGGTACTGGCGGTCGCTATTTGACTGTTTTCTTGTAGTGTTTGTCGTAGGTAAAGATTGGTTCTTGACATATCACACATTTGCAATGGGAAGAATGGAGAAGATATGGGGAAAAGATTGCAAAGAGTATAAACCAGATGGATGGATGAAAACGGAGTTTGTAAGTAAGAAACGCCGTTTAGGTATCCAGTATTTCAAGGTGGACCAAGAATGTGCCTAGGAAAAGACATGGCTTATATTCAAATGAAATCCATTGCAGCTTCTGTTATAGAAAGGTTTAGGTTTCAAGTGTTGTTGGAAGAAGGAAAGTGTCCTCAGCATTTGCTGTCTTTGACACTTAGAATGAAAGGAGGTTTATCAGTGATAGTGAATGAGAGGGGTGTGTGTGAATAATAATATAAATATGTTTCATGTTATGTTATGTAATAATATGATATAACTATTTATGGAGACAATATTCTATATATAACTAATCCCCCCTTCTAAAATCTATTTGTTTCTTAAAATAGATAGGTTCCTCCCGATAAATAATAATAAAATAAAACTATATGCGAGTCTACGCTTTGAATTTCAATTACGTTGATAGTATATGCTTTTCTCTCACGTAATACCATTTATTATTAAGACTTGTAAGTATCATAATTGACCATACACTAGCACATTACCCTATGTCGATATAAGTGTATCATCACCGATTCTACATTTACAAGTAAGAGTTCAAAGATATTATGGGAGAGGGGGGTTAGGACCGACACAAATGGAACTGACTCATTTTCCAAATTTAAGATCTTCTATCTCATTTTTTTTTAATTATAAATGACTACAATATATCCTTTTTTTTTCTAAAATTTCGCAATTTCTTTTTGGTTATTTTTTAAAATAAAAAACTTCTGACTTATCCAATTTTTTTTAAATATCTAAGTTTAGGATTTTCTATCCATTTTGTAACTCATCTTCTTTTACATTTATGGATTACTATCACGTATCCCGTTGTTTTTCTTCAACCGTCACTTTTTTTAGATTATAATATTTTTACAAAACATCAGATTCATGGCAACATAATATTAAAATGAAAAATATAACACAGAAAGAGACAAAACATTCTAATATGAATTTTAAGGATAATTGATATGGGATAGAGAGCGTATGGTAGAGCGCAGTCACAAACTTTAGCCTCAATTAGCACGTCGCCCTTCCATTCCCGATTACAGTTAAAATACAAAAAAGATTGTCCTGATATGGACACATTTAAAAGTAAAAAAATTGTACAAATTTATCACATCACTATAAAATGAGGAGAGAGACAATTTTTTACTTTTAATCATGTCCCATATCGAAGCAATCTTTTTGTATTTTAACTGTGATTGAGAGAAATTTTTTTTGGAGAGCGACGTGCTTGATTTGAGCCAAGTTTGACTAGCGCTCTACCATATGCTCAGTCCATATCAGAATTTTCCGAATTTTAATTATGTTGATAGTACACGCTTTTCTTCATATTGAAGTAATCTCTGCCACTTTGTCTCATCACACGATCCTTTGTCCGAATCTCTCTTTTGATATGAGATAATCTTTATCATCCTCTTCCCCTTATTATTGCCACTGTAACTCACTCATATATGACTTAGCAAAAAAAAAAAACTCACTCATATATGACTTGGCAAAATCAGTCATATATACACAAATAATTGTGGTGGTAGGATGTCGATATTTATATTTATATTTTGTTAATATGTATTTATATTGATTTTCCAAAATAAAAAATATGTATTTATATTTTGTTATTAGTTTATTTATTTTTAATAATTGAGTATCATTATATTATTATGTACACGTGTATTATTTTCAAAACTTAATTTCAATTCTCATTGTATTATATTATTTTTGCTACAAGAATTTTATTTTTTGGCTAATATAAATTTAGCTCGTGAGCTCAGTTTGAGTTCACATTAAAATGTGAGATGAACGTAAACTCAATGTTTGTGAGTTTTTTCAGGCTGAGTGTGAGTTGAAATTTCCAATTTTTATGTGAGCTGAGCGTAAGTTAAAGCCAAGCTCGACTCACATAATTCGATTGACACCTCTACCAACTGAGTCAACTTGTATCGGTAATTATTTAACATGTTAAAGTCACATAAGTTGGGTTTTACAGACAAGAAAGCAAAAGCATGCTTTAAAAAAGAAACGGAGAAAAAAAACATACTTTTAGTTGGAAGCTCATTCTTACACTGATAAAGAATAATACAGTAATACTTAGCAAAAAAAAAAAAATAATAATAATACAGTAAAACATCCACAAATTAATACTCTCTCACCCCTCTGCGAATTCAATCCTCCGAAGCTGCCCCCTTCCCCGTCGCCATCTCCGGACAGCACCATACCCGTCGCCCTTCAATCGACGCTGCCCCCTTCCCCTGATAAATATCAGAAAATCCGGCCACCACCATCTCAGTCATCCAAAAAAACCTAAGTCTGCGAAGCTGCCCCCTTTCCCCTATTCCCTCTGCTAATTCCTGCCACCGTCGTGTTCTCTGCGAACTCCGGCCACCACCATCTTCTTCCGTCGCGTTCTCTGCCATCGCGTTCTCTCAGCTCCGGTCATCTCCGTCGGGAACAGGTTTATCTATTGATTTAACAGGTTTTCAAGATTGGAATTGTTAATATGTATTTGTCTATTGATTTAACTTGTTATTTGCTGCCATTTCATGGATAATTTTCTTAATACTTAAATTTTCTTAATATTGCTTTAATTCCACGTGCTGAATTATCTCTGTTTCGCACTAAGGCAGCGTCCCCATCAGCATGATCTGTGATTCTGTATTTAGGTTGATTTGCCGGATTTGTATTATGGAAGAACCAGCTGCCATGGAAGCAGTAGATAGAATCTCAAACCTTCCCATGATAGCCATTGATCTTATCATAGAAAAAATGTGTATTAGAGATGCAGCAAAGACTAGTATTTTATCAAAGAAGTGGAAATATATTTGGGCTAATAGCCCATTTATATTGCTTGACAAGCAATTTTCCAATGACATAAGAAGTAAAAGATCAGAGGCTCAATTTCAGAATGATTTCGTATACATAATCAATAGAATACTCTTACAACACCCTGGAACTATAGAGAAATTTGTTATTGACATTTCAGATTTAAGTCCAACACGTTACTCCGATGTCGATCTATGGATATTGTTCCTGTCGAAAAAGGGTGTGCAGGAACTCATTCTTGATAATTCAAAGCCGAATCCTTACAAATTGCCTTCTTGTATTTTCTTATTTCATGAAGTTAGAGTTCTGAAAGTCTCGAATTGTATTTTCAAGTTACCAAGTAGTACATTTGGAGGCTTTGGCAATCTCAAGAAGCTCGCGATCAAAGATACAACTCTGGAGTCGTTTGTCCTGGATGTTCCTCTACTCACTAGTTTAGATTTAAGAAAATGTCAAGGTATAGGCAATGTTTGTATACATGCTCCAAGACTTACATATTTATGTCTTAACGAAAACAAGGATCTGGAAATAAGTTCATATATGATCTGCAAAGACATAGAATTTGCATATCTTGGTTTGGAAAATGGATTAAAAAATCAGAGAGACAGTGAAAAGATCAATTTGTCGGACTTTCTTGGCTGCTGGCCCAATCTTTCTAAGTTTTTCATGTCTGGACTTGTTACTGAGGTGAGCCCTTGTCTTGCATTTCTTGTACTTGGCTATGGTAATTAATGTCTTTCTTATTCACCAAAAAAAATAAAAAAAATTAATGTCTATCCTTTTTAGTTTCCTTCCAAGAAGTTGACTGCAGAGACCGTCCCTACAAACCTTGAACCAAGACTTAATCACTTGAAACGTCTCGTTCTGTTTCGTATAAGATTCTGTTTTGATGAAATAGTTTGGATCCTTTGCTTACTGCGAAGTTCGCCTTTCTTGACGGAATTCGAAATTTGGGTAAGGATATTGACATATTTGTAGACTTATTAGTACTTATTTTACAGAAATTCCTCCTCATTCATCTGATTTTTGCATTCCTCTCTTGTAGGCTGGCGACAGCCTGGTCGATGATACAAACACTCTAACTTACTTGGGCCAACCAGATATAATGAATCAAAATATAGAACAACTTCGTACGGTAAAGATGATACACTTTACGGGTGTAGAGGTTGAACTTGCCATTGTCAAGCTACTACTGAGTTGTTCCCCTTCACTAGAAAGAATCTTTATTCACAAGAAGGCACGGCTTGATCTGAATCAGCAGTTAAGGATCGCAAAAGAACTGATGCAGTTTTCCCGAGCATCAACGAAAGCAGAAATGTTTCTCCAGCCAGAAATGCTGTAGTAAAATCCTGTATTTTAAGTTTTTTGTTGGGTGACAACAAATATGGTTTACTTTGAGTTCGCACTGAATTTTCCATTTTTTTATTTCTTTTGCTTTATTTGACTATACTTTTTTTGGGGAACTATATTATTAAAAATCTAATAGGTTATGTTATTGAAGGAACTATATTATTATGGTTATTTATTATTATATTTTGCCTAAATTTGTATGCTACTAATATGTATAATATATATTATAATATTTATTCAGGGTGTATATTTTTTCAAAAGGCGTGCGCCTAAAGGATCAAAATCCCCTTGTGCGCCTTGACAACTGGAAAGGATAGCGTTTTTTCCTTCCATCTGCTTAGTATTTTTCAAATTTTATCCTGCAAAGGAGAGATGCATAGATGCTCTAATTTGCAAAACATAAGTTGCTAAAGATAATTTGAAATGAAGATAATCGAAATTAGATTATTTTCTAGCACCAAGAGAATGAAGCGGCCGAAAATTTTTCAAGCCTCGTGGGAGCAGGAGAGTTCTCAATGATACTTAATCCAGGGATGAAGACAAGGGGGCGGGGTGGTAGTCGCCAGTCGTACCTAAATTTTTTAAAAATACTATTTTCTCCATTCCTAAATATAAGACTCTTTAAATTAAAGAACTTGTCATTTTCACAAAAAGTTATAATATTATCCCTCTCTCTCACTTCTATAGCATAAGAAAAGAAAGGGAAAATAGGGATGACAGAAGCGGCAAATAAAACAAATGTAGAGGGTATAATTGGAATAAATTGTTGACAACTAATAAAAGAGCCTTAAACGACAATTAATTTGGATACATATAAATCTCCTAAATGACAATTAAATGGGAACGGAGGGAGTACTAGTTATAGTAAATTTTATATGTCATTCAAAATATTTTATCAAATTCGCCCACAACATTTGTTTTTGCAGTTTTCATATGTAGTATGGCATACTGTTGCAGTTTTCGCCCTTAACGCTAAATTCCTAACTTCGTCCCTGTCTTAATCCGCTAGTGATGGACAAGACACCTAGAGACGTTTTACTCCAAACCCCTTCCGCTCTACCTCCTCTGCAACAAGATCAGGGGAAGTGGAACTGGTGATAGACAAATTTATTTTCCTTTTCTTTTGTTTGGTGCGTACAAAGCATGAAAAACACAATCATCTTAAGCACATCATACTACAATATCATATTTTCAATTTTCTCGCCTTTTTTTGAAAGTTCTTTTCTCAATTTTAATGTTTTAAGGCTTTATCATGAAATAATTAAAATAATTTAATTTTGAAGATTAAGATTCTGTTACAAAATATATATATACTAGCAAAAATACCCGTGCTATGCAATAATCCAATGGAGATTTGTTTTTAACCCATTACGACACCGTTCTATTAATTATTACCCAAAGCCTTTACGGCATCGTTTCAGTTAGTATATTTATATCTATAAGCAAGGACATAAAGGGAAAGCTCTTGGCATTGAAGGTTAGTGCTGCTCTGGGATTTGCTGGCCGCTTGGGGATGAATATGCACTGTTGATTTTGAGGATTCTCCTAGCAGTGATGAGTTGGAGGAACATGATTGTGAAACTTGGTCTAGATATTTTCTTAGGGAACATGATTGTGAAACTTGGGAAGATTATATAGCCGCCTTCTATGAGAGGTTTGATTATTATCTTATAAAGGAGAAAATAGATGAAGGGTTAATTGACAAATCATAAGATAATTTGAGTCCCCAAGTGTTTGACGAAATTCTTGTTGAGGATAAATTAATTGAAGCTGTAGATGGAAAGGAAACTTGTAAAGATGAACCTATTACCACTATTGAGATTGTAGTAGTCTCAGAAAATTTGATGCAATTCAGTGGTGCTTTTCGCAATGAAAGTTTTTTGGTAAATGTCCATGAATCAATTAGGAAAGAGTTGGTTTTAAAACATTGTGGCAAATTAAATGTTCAGAAAACATTAACCTGGTTTTTGACTGAAGAGAATGAGCTAAATTTAGGTATGTATCATAGGAGGAAGGATAAGGGAACGAGTGTGATATATGAAGATTCTGGTGCTAAGCTTGTTAGTGCATCATTTGTTGCAATTTGCCTTAGTTATATGTCAAGAACAGTTGCTTTGATATCTGGAGCTCATGATAAATATTTTCAAGTGCAAGAAAAATTCTACGTTGTTGATACTAAGCTTGATGAGACAAGCAGAAATAAGTTGGAATTGCAGGAAATTGAAGCTCATGTAGAACAGATTCTCGATGGTGAGATACATAGCTTAGCATCAGGAGCTGGGGATAACAGTTTTATGGTTGGTGATTCAGGAGTTCAGGTGGATAGGAATTTTAGCAATGGGATTCATGGTAAAAGTGTTTATGTGATGTTTGATAATGGCAGAAAAAGACCATGTTCAAGCGAGAGTCGCGACTCGACTCCTAAAAAGGCATTTTTGATGAAAGGAGAGACAAATATGGTGCTCATGAGTCCATTGAAGGAAATGAAGCCTCATTCAACAGGGCTCCATCAGTTGGACATTGAGACTTGGAATATTGTTAGTGAATGGAAGTTTGAGAAGAATGAGGCTGATATTACAATGAGGGATATAGCCAAGGATACCAAAGGATCACAGTTATATCCTTCTGGTTCGACATTCTTGGGGTTGGGTAATAATAGGTTGTGTCAATGGGATATGCGTGTTAAAAGAGGGATTGTTCAAACAGATTCATCCATATTAAATTGGACACAGGGGCATCAGTTATCTAGATGGACATATTTCCAGTGCTTTGCAACTACTGGTGGCGGCTACAGTCAAGTGATTCCCATGGATGAGTTCAATATTCACTTAACTGGGGATATCTATGCTATAACAGCTGCTAACAACCTGCGGGCTGCTGCCATTGATACTAGAATACTCCATGAATCTACACAAACTGATAAGGCTATTTTTAACCGTTTGTGTCCACCTAACAAATATGGACAAAGGAAATTCAGTGACATAATGGTTTCTTTTAAGAATTTGCCTAATGAGATAAGGTTCAGGGGTGCTCGTGTTGATAATGCTGCAGTTTTTGGGCTTTCGAGTTGGGAGAGGTATGATGATGCTTGTAAAGTATATAAGTCTATGGAGATCGGGCTTTGAGGTCTACCTGCGTTTTGGAGATCTAAGAGTTGTAAGCGACGTATTGATTTGGGATTTTTTGCCCTCTTCTCCTTCTGCCTCCATCGACAATCTATGCCATGTTACAACTGATTCTCGCAGAAGGTATGCTGGTTTGAGGAGGCAGCTTTTGGTTGATCCACAAATGTCCAAAGATGGAAGTAATTCTCCTGATTTTGTTATAGACAATCCATTGTCACAAAATCCAGAAAGCATGGGGGGGGCAGCTTCTTCAAGAATGCTGAACTAGAGAGAATGGTTGACCAGGATTTGACGCGTTTGTATCCTGAACATGGTAGCTATTTCCAAACTTCAGCTTGTCAAAGCATACTAAGGCGTATTTTGCTGCTTTGGTGCCTTAGGCACCTCGATTATGGTTACAGACAAGGTATGCATGAACTTTTGGCACCACTGTTGTATGTTCTCCATGTTCTTCAAGCTCTCTTGTTTCACAAAAAAATGAAAGGTGGAGTGGTGGCGATAATGGAAACCAATGGGGAAACAGTGTGGGTGTTGGGAAAATTTGATACTACAGTATTTCAAAACATTAGAGACTCATGGGGAAAATTCAGCAATGCATTCAAAGATCAGGATCTCCTTGATGTATGTTCCATCCTTTTATGGAGAGATGACAAAATATATGTTTTTGATCCGGGAAAAATAAAATGTGTTGCAAGAAAGGCTTCACCGCAAACTACGGAGGGGTTGTCATTTTCACTCCAAGCCTTGAGGACAAGGCTTGTTTCAAGAAGGGAAAATTGTCATGACCGGTATGTGAAGGAAGATAATGAGTGTCATGGCTCAGGAATAGGTTAGGAATTTATATTTGAAAAAAGGGGGAAAGGGGTTAATAGATTTGGGGATTAGGGCAGTCTAATTGGAGATTTGTTTTTAACCCATTACGACACCGTTCTATTAATTATTACCCAAAGCCTTTACGACATCGTTTCAGTTAGTATATTTATATCTATAAGCAAGGACATAAAGGGAAAGCTCTTGGCATTGAAGGTTAGTGCTGCTCTGGGATTTGCTGGCCGCTTGGGGATGAATATACACTGTTGATTCTGAGGATTCTCCTAGCAGTGATGAGTTGGAGAGGCAGGATCCCTCTCGGGATGATAACCCTAGCTATAAAAGGAAGAAGTGACCAGAATAGAAGGCATTCAGAAAATTATCAAAGTTGGCATTGCCTTCTTCTTCTTCATTGTGAGTGATTTCCATCTTTCTTATGTAACGACCCGTACTTTAGGGTATCAATTTAAAAAGGCAGTATTATATTATTTTCACTTGTTAAGGATAAAAGTGTATTTTTAATTAACTAACAAGGGAAAAATAGTCCAAACAATAAATTGGTAATTTTATAAAAAGACAAGGGCATAATAGTAATTTTAAAGTTAGGAAATAAAAGAAAATGAAAAAAACAAGATGTTTATCCAGTACTTGGACGCCAAGGAAGAAAAAGAAAAAAATAGGACAAGGAAGTAATTACCTCGTCAGAGAAGGAGACCGGCCGGTAAAACGCCGTCGGCGGACAGCGGCAGCAGACCGGCGGCAGTAGAACTGAGAAGGGAAAATAATAAAATAAATTATGAATAGAAATACAAAACAGAAAGAATTTAGAAAAAGAGAGAGAAACAGAAAAGAAAAATATTACTTCGCCAGAGACACGGCGGCAGCAGTGGTTCGGCAGCAGCGGTGAGACGGATCTGAGGAGGAGAACAAAATAAAATAAAAATAATTAAGTAGGGTGAGTTGTGGGAGTAATGTTACTGGAGAAGAGAAAAGAAGTGGCGGAAATCGCCGGAGAAGAAGAGAGAGCGGCGGAGGAACCGCCTCGGAGAGGAAGAACAGAAGAAAGTGGAAGGAGAAAAGAAGAGAGGAAGAAGAAGGAAGAGATGGGCCATGGCGGTGGCGGCTGAGCCGCGGCGGAAGAAGAAGGGGGAGGAGCCGCAGCAAAGAAAAAGAAAAAGAAAGAAGGGCGGCAGCGATAGGAGAAAGGAAAAAGGGATCGGAGAGAAATAGGAAATAAGAAAGCGGCGGCGGCGGTGAGCCGCGATCGTCGGAGGCAAAGAAGAGAGAGGCGCCGGTTGCGGCTGGGAGAGAAGGAGAGAAAAGAAATAGTGAGGCTAGGGTTTCCTTAAAGGAGTATATATACTAGGACTGAGATTGCAATTAAAATATTAGCAAATAAAACCCTAAAAGATAACTATACTCCAAACAAATCCTAAACTAGTTACTTTGTGTTTTCAATATTTAATTGGACATTAAAATAAAAGAAAATATTTAAGGGAATAATTAAAATGAAATATATTTGAAATAATTTAATTCGGAGTCCGAAATAGCTTTTAGAAATTACGTTTTCGTCCCTATAATATTCTATTTGACATTTAAGGCCGTTAGAACTTATAAATTATTTTCGGATAATTTATTAGATTAATAATAATATATCTAGGCTATTTATGTCTTCAAAAGCATAGAAATGTCATAGAATAAATATTTACAGTTTAGTCCCTAAACTTTAGGAATTTACCCAAAAGCCTAGGAACTTTGTTTGAAGAGTTCTAGACATATTAAGTCTTGCATTTCACTAAGTTTCATAAGTAATTTCTAAAGAGTTAGTATTTGCAAAATAGGTACAAACCCATAAGAAATCACTAACGAGAAGAGGCATCTCGAACCATCGATAGTTCGGTTATGTTTAAACGGGATCCCGGGCCTGTTGGAATCAGAAGGGGCGGGGAAAGCATCGGGCTGACCGCTATCCTCTGTGAGCCTTCAGTGTCTAAAGGTTTGGGCGATATGTATCCCGAGTCAGGAGGTTGGCTCCGGAACATGAGCCTGTGGACTTGGACTGGCGGGTACCCCAGTTCTAAGAGTCACAAATAGGTAAGGAGTTGTGGTTGAAAATCGTGAACACGTATGGTGTAAGGCTGGTAATGACCAAAGGGTTAATGACTTGGCCGGTCAGGCGCCCTTTTTATATGTTACCCGGAATGGTCTTTTTATTCCGGTGAATATTTCTGAACTTGAATGAAAGAGCATTCCAGTTAAGGCAAATGTTTTTCTAAAACTAAATAATTTCCAATTGGTTTTGGAAGAAGATAAAGAAAATGTTTTGCAAAAGAAAAATATTCCTGAATAAAGAAAGTTTCTCCGTGTCTTCAAAATAAAATGTTTGCAAAATAAAAATGAATTTCAAATCACTGGCACTCACTTCACTGGGGACTCACTGGGCTATTTATAGCTCACTCTTTCTCTGTTTTCTGTTTTAGTTTTGCAGGATTAAACAGTTAAAACAAGATCATTGTAAGGCATAGAGTTGAGACCCAAGGTTAGAAGAAATTGGTATCAGAGTTGCGCAGCGAAAGCTTGGGATTAGAAATTTGCACATTGGGATTCAAGCGAGGACCGGGGTCAACTTTGAAGACATAGAATAGAATATAGAATAGTTTAGGGAAAAAAATTCCCACTTGTATTTCTTAATAAATCCGCATGTAATTGTAAAAGATAGAACCCAGTGCCGAGAGGCACGCGGCATACCCGACCCGAGAGGGACGGGGTGTCACATCTTATCACCTTCGAACCTTTATCCATCGGACCTCTGATTCTCTCTCTCTAATTTCGGCTCATGTATTGATTCCAGGACTGGAAGATTGCATTGCAGCTTGGGCTAACTGGTTTGCATTTCAGTTCATTTACTTAATTAGCAGAGTGTTAATCAATTAGATTTTATTTTAATTTGTAATGGTTGATTACTTATTTCTGGAACATCAATCTTGGGTTTGAATCAGTTATATATATATATATATATATATATGTGTGTGTGTGTGTGTGTGTGTGTGTCTTTCTTCTCGATTGAGTTATATATCCTGTTATTGTGGGCCTGAGGCCACTTAGCTGATTTGAGGTTTAGAATCCTTAGCATTACGGTGTGTCTCAGATTGGGACATGACATCATCTTCATCTGTCTTCAAGAACACGACGAGGCTCAAGAACATATCTATCTAGATATCAAAACTCAAGCTTACTCTTGTAATTTTCACAGAACAAATCAGCCTTATTAAATTTTCTACTGGTCTTGGAGTTGTGCATTCTTGCTCTGCTTTTGTCAATCCCTTTTCTCCAAATTTCAAGAAAATCTACAAACTATATCCAGACCTCCAAATCCCTACACAATCCCTAATGTTGGAAAACAGTAAACAATAAAAAAGAAACCCATTTTGAATCCAAAAAGTTTCAAATTTTCAATAAATTTTCAAAGTTGAGTAATTGGTAGGTAGATTCCGGCCAAATCTGCCGCCGCGACGACTACCTATTGGATTGTACATACACTTGAAGGGGTTCGGAAATGGATTGTCCCACTCAGCAAAAAATCACAGGTATGCATGAATTGTTGTACAACATCGGCAAGCTTCTTGGTAGGACCCGGAATCCGTCTACAAGCAAGTTGAATCGGGGCTCCTTTTATATTTCATTTGGGCAAATGGGTCATGTTTGCTTTGCTTTGGATTTGATTACTCGCAATGTAATTGTTTATTTTTGCAGTTAAGGCTTGTTTTGGAATTATTGTTCATTTTTTGCTTGAAGAAATGTCAAAATTTCTTTTTCTTCTATAACCACATTGTCCTTTATGGAATTCTTCTTCTTCTAAGCTCTTGATTTTGGGTTCTTTTGGTGAAAAGATGATTGTTTGTGGTTAATTTTAGAAAACAGTTAACAATAAAAAAGCAACCCATTTTGAATCCAAAAGTTTCAAATTTTCAATAAATTTTCAAAGTTAGATAATTTTCGATGTGTTTTGGATATAGGGGGTGATTTTTTCCTTTGAGGGGATGATTTTTTGTTTTGTTTCAAGGTTAAATTTTGTTATTCGAAAAACTTTATTTTCTGACAGATAAAGAAAGGTAACTTCAAGGGAGATGAGGTATGTGCTTTCTTCGACAGTGGGTTTAGGGTTTGGGATGTAGGAAATAATAGTAGAGAAATGAGAAACTTGTCAAGAATAGTTGTGCCGCGGACGGAACCACTGTCTTGAAAGTAAATTTCGGTACGACCTCGGTGCAATCTATAATACCATTTGCTCCCCAAGGTTAACACAACTAGCCCTTAAGCACGTGCACTCGTGTCAAAGGACTTGGAACTTGCAATTTTATGAACTCATAAAACAAACTAACACTACACCCTTTTGAGAAGAAAATAGTAGAAGAGGAAGATGATTTTTTGGTGTGTTTAGATAGCTCATGAGGGCTGCTATTTATAGCACAAAAATGAATGTTTGGAAATGGCTAAGAATGAGAGAAAAATCTGGCATGATGACCTATGGTATCATTGACTCATTCTTGTGACTCATTCAATGAGTACATGTATTGACTAATTCAAAACAATGTGAAGCTGCCATTTACCAACAATCCCCCCAAATGGCATGCTAGCTTTAAAAAACCGTGAGAATGATTAAATTACTTCAACACCAATATCTTTCGATTGAATTGATGCATAAAAAGTAAGGTAACAACTTAGTCTATGAAGTGAATTTCTCTTGAATTCATAGACTTAAATTGAGACACATTTAACAAGTAATAAAGCTAAAGATTGCAAGTTCCGCGATAATAAATACAAGCGCTTTTGAAGGTCATGCGCATACCTTGGGTTCTCATGAGTGCTCTAGAAAGACAGCATTAGTCTTCCATGGAAGGCGGCCCACCTCACAATCAAGTAGGTGGTTTATATTCAACCATTAAGAGTCATTTAGACTCAACCTCCACAAGCGATTATGAATCCATCAAGTCCTTCTCAATAGGACCACCCAAGCATCAAGTCCTTCTCAATAGGACTGACCAAATTAAAGGGTTGTGAATTCACGATCCACTACTACCACATAAAAATGGGGCCAGTAGGACAAATAGAGAAATTATATGGCTTTGTTTGACCACGAGTGGTATCCACCATATTTCCTCAAACCATGGGCTTAAGTCATGTTCCTCTCAATATGATTGAAAAACTACTTTCTTTGCTAATCCTTAAGATAAAAGGATCTGCAAAATAACTCATGTCAATATAAAGAAATCAGTATAGATGAATTTCCCCGCATAGGCATATCAACCAAAAATTTCTTAGCCATTCAACTTATTGGCTAACCAACTCAAGAGTAATAAATTCATATTTCATTGTAGAGTCTGATATACATGTTATTCAGACTTCTATGATATAACATCTCCACCTAGAGTAAAAACATAACTACCAGTAGAGCTGACTTACCGTTATCGGTTAGCCAATTTGCATCACAAAATCCTTCTAAAATAATATGGAATTTATTAAAATGCAAACACAATCGTACCTCCAAGATCCTTAAACAAACGATCAAGTGCATCCCAATGCTCATTACCTGGGTTGTGAGAGTACCAACTTCGTCTTCTCATAGCATATGCAATGTCATGTTTAATAATATGTTCTTAGAAACAAAACACTTATGCATCCAAGATGATGTCAATATAGGAAAATACAACACCACAAAGTCAGCAACATAAATGAACTTTAGTTCAAGACGTTGAGACATTTATTTCAAAATCAATATTCAGAACATTTCAACAAGTCCAACTATCTGTTTGTATTCAAGTCAGAAAATCCCATCAACATGTTATTCAAAACATAACATGCTCACTTTACCTGCTCAATAATTGCACATTAACACTCATCTAGCGACTCCAAGAAAATCTGTTGAAGAACAAAACTATGAAACAAAGCTTTCCACACCAGTGTTTATACTTCAAAGCTTTAAAGGTCTTAGACCGAACCTGAAAAGCTGATTTCATATTTTTTATTTCTTTTTAGCAAATACAAGCTACCCAGAGTTTAAGAAGCTAAAATCCTGTCTTTCATACACATGCCCGATTGATGTTAAACATTTTAAATGACCCATCCACCATCTATTAGGCATTTTACATATTTAACTCTACGATTCACAATATCTCACAACTTAAACATATCTTATTAATTTTCAGATCATTAACGAATAACCAATTTCCAACCTTTAAAGAGGTAAAAATGATACTGGAAATTTGATCAATCTTGATTGACCATTAAATATGCATCCCATCAAAATAAACACACAAAGATAAGTGAAAACATCAATTCTATGAATTATTGGTAAATTTGAAAATCGTGTATGTCATTTTTCAAATTTTTCTACAAACCTGATCACTTATAATATGCAAAATACAACAACGAAATGAGGCAAATGGCATCGTATAACCCTTCTTCTCTGTAGATGGCATTTCCACTTCCACCCCCGAAAACAATTCCTCATAAATCAAAGTAACCCCCCAGTCCCTTTGCCTAAAGGACTAACATAATCCAATTTTCAATCAGTCTTATTCAACAAATACCAAATAGCCATCAAATCATTTAAAACATCCTCAGACTTTGAACATAAAAGAAATGGAAACACATGAATCCTCAATGCCTAAGCAAATGGAGGGAGCGCAATCAAGAAAATTTGAAAAAGACACAAACTTTTGAGAGTCCAGATCAAGGAACCCAGAAATACGCCACCATTCCATATATAATCTCCAATTTCTAATACTACATAATCATTAGCAATGTTCAACAATTTTACATTAACCATTTCATTCTTTCTCAGTAGCATTATCATTTTGTCTTTTATTATTCATCACAAGATTATCATACAGAGGTTCTAATAGAGATAAATCAGACAGAACTATACTCAACGTAACAATCATGATGGTTCCCTACTAACACAAAAATTATAATTTTGCTTTCAAATTGTAGGAAATAATAGTAGAGAAAAGAGAAACTTATCAAGAATAGCTGTGTCGCGAACGGAACCACTGCCTTGAAAGCAAATTTCGGTACGACCTCGGTGCAATCTATAATACCGTTTGCTCCCCAAGGTTAACACAGCTAGCCCTTAAACACGTGCACTCGTGTCAAAGGACTTGGAACTTGCAATTTTATGAACTCATAAAACAAACTAACACTACACCCTTTTGAGAAGAAAATAGTAGAAGAGGAAGATGATTTTTTGGTGTGTTTAGATAGCTCATGAGGGCTGCTATTTATAGCACAAAAATTATAATTTTGGAAATGGTTAAGAATGAGAGAAAAATCTGGCATGATCACCTATGGTATCATTGACTCATTCTTGTGACTCATTCAATGAGCACATGTATTGACTAATTCAAAACAATGTGAAGCTGCCATTTACCAACATGAGAGTGGCGGAAGAGATCACCGGGGGAGGTGGGCGGCGGTGAAGATGAAGTTGATTCTTTGGTTAAAGCTTTGAAGATGAAGAAGAAGCATTGAAGTTGATTTTTCTCTATTTTTTTTTTTTTTTAAATGTGATCAAAATAATAAAATTGAGAAAAATAATAAATATAATGGGTGGATTATTTTGCCCATACACTTTCGCATGTGCGGGCTGCACATGTGAAATGCCGTTTCCTCTCATCGAAGTCTGCTAATTTTAAGCATAAATGACACCACGTAAATTGTTAGAGACAATTGCTTTTGAACATTTCTCAGGGGAATTAATAGTGATTATCTCTCCAAAAAATGTTTGGTAATTTTTTTTTTAGTTATCAAAGTCGGACATCTATTGATCAAAATAAGTTTGAAATTTAGTAAAGTAAAAAACACTCACACTCTCTAAATTATTCGCGTTTTTTTATTTTTGACCATAGGAGAGAAACCGTCAAATTTTACCTCGAACTATCAATACATATCAACCCGACCCTTCCATCTATTTATATCGTTACCCTCTAACGGAAAGGCAAAAACTGATGGTCTTTCCGATATATATATATATATATATATATATATATATATATATATATAACACTAAAAAAGAAAAAATTCTCGAAAGGGTTCACAAAATGACAATTTTTATTATGTTCAATAAACCATAAAGTTGCAAACAAGATGTTTTGCGAGGGAAATGTTGGCGCCTGATCCATTTTTTGTGTTAATTTTTGTTTTTGTTTTCAGTTTATGATATAGATTATCGAAGTAACTCCGGCTTTTGCCTTTTCGTCATAGAGTAACGATAAATATTGCTAGAAGGGTCACGTTTAATACGTTTGGATGGATCTAGAAAAAAAAATTCGTTTTATGTTCAAGGATAAAAAATAAAAAACACGAATAATTCAAAGAGCATTGACGTTTTATTAAACACAATAGTATTTTAAAAATTGCTCTATAAATTAACAAACTATTAATTTATTGATTAATCGACATTTTTATACATTAATAATTTTTTTTGGTCCCAACATTAATAATTTATAGAAATATTACGGTAATTCTTAATTAAAATCAATTGTTTTTTCCACGAAAAAAATTAAGTTATCTAATCTTTTCATCTGACTATTGAGATGGTATCTACACTTGAAACAAAATCCAAAATCTAATGCAAATCTCGAATGGCCTAATAAGGACGGATGGCTCCTCGTTTCCTGCAACTCTTCACCCAATATATTAACGTTTTAACTTTTCTATGAAAGCCAACCAAGCGCCCCATCAACCAGTTCGGATCCTATGTGTAACAGTTTTTTTAATACGTATG
This sequence comes from Vinca minor, assembly GCA_026122235.1. NCBI lineage: Eukaryota > Viridiplantae > Streptophyta > Magnoliopsida > Gentianales > Apocynaceae > Vinca > Vinca minor. The sequence goes on from JAOCZM010000134.1 coordinate 4,050,630, forward strand.
AAACACCCTCAACATGTGTTTTGAGATTTAGGACATGTGTTCTAAGGCAGTTGAATAAGAATTTTTTTATCTTGGTAGACTACTACACCCTTTTTCGACAGGAACAATATCCATAGATCGACATAGGAGTAACGTGTTGGACTTAAATCTGAAATGTCAATAAATAACCATAATAATATAGTTCTTTCAATAATACAACCTATTATTTTTTTAATAATATAATGGCCCCAAAAAAAGTATAGTCAAATAAAGCAAAACAAATAAAAAATGGAAAATTCAGTGCGAACTCAAAGTAAACCATATTTGATGCTTGAGAGGTTTCTGGTGGAGAGAGGGGGGTGGCGGCAGGGGTGATCAGTCTTTTTCTACCATTTTGCCCTTAATTCGACCGGAAACTACCTCTTAAATTGGTGGTAGGACTCTTTATCTGGCACGAAAATTCTTCCAGGACCTAACAAGAAGCGAGAAAACTTATATGACCTTATCGTGTATTGGTAAATACTTTAAGGATTTTTCAGGTCATTTTCCCTTGTAACTTTGAGAATTATTAATTTATATTATTGATGGGAGTATAGAATATATGAAAGAAACTTTCTAAAAATTATTACTTTATTAATTTATCGAAATAATTATATTTCACATTGGCCATGTTTAAATCGAGAAAACATATGATTTTAGAAAGATTATTAATTTATATAGATTTTATTGTATTGTTCTTTATCAATAGTAGAGCGAGAACACCCGCACAGCAAGGTTTGAACTACAATTCAGTTACTGGTGGTCGTGACAATAAATGGTAAACATTAGTACGGTCAAACGGGCCGATTCTGCCCGTCCAACTACAGAAATCCACCAAGAACTCTAGCCCAAGAAATCAGCATCTTACTCCACCGCCAGTCCCCGACCATCTTCTCCGACAACTCCAAACCATACGTGCTACCATTAACCACCTCACTGTCAGATCCTGCAAAGGAGGAAGAAGAGGTTCATGGTATTCTTTTTAGAGGGAAAATTAGTTTAAATAAAAGAGAGGATTTTGGGGATTAGGGAAAAAGTAATCCAACTGCTTTGAGTCCCAAAACGGCAGCGTTCCATTAAGTTTTCCATAAGACTTGACACGACGTCGTTTTGAGTTATTAACCTAAAATATCTAGGTGGCCTGCCCAAGCAGCAAAGGGCCTGCTTCTCTGCTTTTGCTGTGAAGATTGATGAAGGATGAGCACACTCCACTGTGCACGGTTGATTCTCTGTGCAAGTTCTGACATTGACGAGGTGTAGAGACACGATCTACATATGGAATGGTACCTTAAGTATAAAAGGAAAGCTTTCCCAAGGTAGAAGTCATCCAAAAATTATATCAAAATATTGGCAGCTGCCATTACCCTCTCCCTTGTAAGCTTAGGCTTTTCTTCTCTCCCTCTTTGATTCTTCTATCTCCCTCTCTGATTTTCTCTATCTCTCGGATCCACCCATTTCTGTCCTCTGAAGTTAACTCAGGATTGTCTCTGCTACAAGAGGTGGTTTTGGTGTGCTTGGCAGCTTTGGCATTGTTACTGAGTTTGCTCTCTTTGTTTTACTTGATATATTAGCTCAATTGTACTATTATTGTCTTAATTAGTTCTGGGGATAGTGATCTATAGTTAGTAGTAATATGGGAACAGTGATTCATTTGATATTATTATCTTGTAATGAGATTTTGCTGTTGAAGTTTCAGTATATGTATATATCCATATTTCAGTTGCTTTATTGCCATCTGGTGTTTGCTTTGTTTGGTTAAGGGATTGAGTGTGAACTGTGTATGTCACCCCCGCTCCCTGGAGGCCAAGACACGACCGTGTCAACAGCCCATACTATCAACACAAGGTCTCATATTCATCATAAACTTTAAATTCCCAAATGTATAATAAAATCTCAAAGGAAATTTTATTCTTCTTAACATTCTCTTAAGATAAATCATTACATCAGTATCTTTCGCAGCGGAAACAAAACATAACATAAAATAGTTTCTCAAAAATAAAATGAAACCTTAAACAAATACTTTCTTCACCAAAAGGGAATTTCTTCCTGCTTTCCTACATCATTATTATCATCATGGTTTTAAAACCCGGACCGGACCGGCCGGTCGGACCGGTCGGACCGTCGACCGGACCCCCGAGCGGTCCGGTTGGGTGCCAAAACCCGTTCGCGTCGAAAACCGCTCTAAAATCGTTGACCCGGTAGAACCGTCCGGTCGGACCGTTCGACCCGGAAACCGGAACGGTTTTGTTGAAACCGTCCGGGTCACTGAGGTGTCCCCATATCTCATTTGGTTTATAATATATAAATTAAAATGATATCTTATGTTGAGTCAAGCCCCTATAGCTCAGTGGTGGGGCATCAGTTTTGTGAACTGATGGTCCATGGTTCAAATCCTGCATGGGGCAATTTTTTTAATTTTTCAAATGTTATTTTTTCCCCAATCATCATAAACCCTTCTATTTTCTATTTTCTATTTTCTATTTTCTTATCTATTTTATTCCTTTTATATTTAATGTGATTCTATATATTTTATTTATATTATGTTAACCTTCCTAATACAAATAAAATTATTAATTAATCCCAATTCCAATTCCCCATCTAATTAAATTACTCATTTACGTGAATTACAATTACATCCCCGATTACGATACGAAAGCGAAATGACATTTAACAAAACGTAACAAAAATTATACGTAACATATTATAACAATTAAATAAGCATGAAATCACTTAATTAATACGAATAAATCACGCCGACGAAATTAAATATACGAAAATCAATTAAAGCGCAAACGAAGAGTTACGAGTATCACAAGAACGGAGAATATTTTTTAATCATACATTCAATTTATCACTCAACTAACTAATAATAATAACTTTTTAGTCATTAATTGAAGCCCTTGGGAACTGTAGAAGTGTATAAAAAAAAATTATTACATTAGTCCTTAAATTTTACTATATATACTTACATTAAATTTATTTTTTATTAATAAGTATATATATTATATATTTTTAATATTTATGACGTTGACCGGGTCGTTGACCGGGTCAATGACGGTCCGACCACCGGTCCGACCAGTGACCCGTGACCCAGTAACTTTTTCGGGTCGATGCCCGGTCCGGGTTTCAAAACCTTGATTATCATTGCTAACTTCACCTAAAAAACAACATGGAAAGGAGTGAGCTTCCAACTCAGTAAGAAATTAGACTTCTTCCGGAATCAAGTAGTTTGAAAATACTTTTCGTATTTTTACAAAAACATAACCTTTGACATAAAATCATCTTTGAACTTTGAACAACTCAAAACATCGTTTACCTTGAAAACCATACCTTTACTTTTCTGGATACATAATATTTGGTATAAAACTACCTTTGGACCTTGAAGACTTTACAAATAATAATTATTTTTTAAAAGAACCGAAAACTCTTTTGAGAAACAAAATTCTACATCATCTGAAAAGAATCCACCCGGCTTAAATAACTTTACAATAAACTTGAATTGTAAGAGACACAAAACTTTTATCATCTGACACGGTGACTATAAAAATATTAGAAATGCTTGACTTGAAAGAATCTTTTACCCCAAGGGTACTTTACCGCAAAACAATACTTGTTCGATTAGGAAAAAAAAATATTGACTCACCAGAGTCCTTAAACCGAGCACAAATTTATATAAAACACTTCAACGAATATACAAATACGAGCCTTGAAACACACTTTCAGTCTTCATACCAAAATGCAGAAACATTTCATAATTAACATATACTTTGGCTGTGGTAATGTTGGGTGACTCAATGAGTCCTGAGCCTATGGTCGATCGACTTTGGTGACTGAACATATACCATACTGAAGCCACAAAAAAAAATCTAAGTTTGACTGTGGTAATTGTTGGGGTCCTTAACTGGGTCCGGTTGCTGAAACAATTACCATACTGAAGCCAGAAAAGAATTAATCTTTATCTTCATTAAACTTCAGATGTGATAATTGTTGGGTCCTTAACCTTTCGATTGCTGAAACAATTATCATACCGAAGCCATGAAAATACTTTTTAAAATTAATTTTCTTGAACACCTTCATAAATATAACTCTTTCTTTTTAAAACCAAATTCTAAAAATCCGACACTGATAAACCACCTGCTTAACATTGGACATCACTGCCTAGTTGCATAAAATAGAAAACAATTTATCCTATTTACGTTTTCATATGAAATTTCACAGGAACAACAACTTTGTTTTTTCCCAAATAAATATGCCAGTACTTATTAAGATAAAAAAAAAATAATACATTTCTCCCCCATATAAAACCTACATATCATAAATACCTTCTTTTAGACATGCTTCCAAGAATTTGATCAAATGACCAAATCAAATTTTATTTTAAAGAATCAGTACATGCCAAATACGGAATACCACATTTTGATTGGAAAATTTCACAAGAAAATAATTTAAGTCATCTTCAATAATTTGTAAAGATCTCATATGCAATTTAAACTTAAGATATAACATCATACTAAAATAGCATGCTTGATTCCTATTTATTTTTCATATAAAAATAAACGTTTCAAAACTCCATTCGGATCAATATTTTCATCAACGCATATTCATTAATATTTGTTTATCTAAAAACAAGAAGAGGTTCAATTCCTTACCTCAAATCAATTATCATCCATCCTAGACTGCGAAACACTCTAACGACAGTCTCCAAAATCCGTCTCCTTCTCGTCTGTAGTCAAACACCAAAAGTTCTCTGGGTACAACTCTCCGTCAGACTCTCTGTATTTTTGTCGTAAAAATAACTCATCATAGTCCCCTCTTATAGATCGTGTTACATGAGAATATTGCATAAAATCAATTTAATATCCAATAGAATTCTACCTTAATTGACACTCTAAGTAAATCAAAATAAATCCTCCCAATCAAATAAAATATATATCTTAACTAATTTGATTCTCCAGATAATCATCTATCAATTAACAAACTAAATCCTCACCAATTGATCTTCTATGTCAATCAAGGCATAACTTACTTATTTTATTTTATTTTCTTTCCTTTCAAAGAATTGGGTTTCACAGTGTGTCTAGGAGTTGGAACATGACAAATTGGTATCAGAGCAGTTCAATCCTAAGGGGCTATGAGGTTATGGCTAAAAACCCAAATTTGGAATTCCCTACATATGATAGCTACACAAGTGTTAGAGAGTGGAGAGGAAAATGCATAGATTATTTTCAGTTACATCATGTAGATGAAACAAAAAAACTTCCCCTCACTATGTTGAATCTTAAAAGCAGAGCTTATACTTGGAGTAGGGGACATTTAGCAAAAAATCCTAATTGCACTTGGGAAGAATTGATAACTTCAATGTGTAAAAGGTTTTGGGAACCTGTTGAAATGTCAAATGAAGAATTAAATGGGAATAGAAATGCCGAGGTTGAACAAATTGACAAATCAAAAGATAATTTGAGTCACCAAGTGTTGGATGAAATTTTAGTTAAAGATAAGCTAATTGAAGTTGTTGAGGGAAAAGAAAATCGCAAGGATAAGTCAATTGCTTCTAAGGAGATTATGACTGCAAACAAAGAAGGAGAACAAGGCCTTGTCTATTTTCATGAGGCAAACACGGTTCTAGTTACACGTATCAACCAACTTTACCATTTGATGCAATTCAAAGGTGATTTTTGCAATGGAAGTTTAATTGTGAATGTTCATGAATCAATAAGGAAAGAGTTGGTTTTAAATCCTTGTGATAAATTAAATGTTCATAAAAGATTAACTTGTTTTCCGACCGAAGAGGATGAGCTAAGTTTGGTCAGGTATCATAGGAGAAGGGATAAAGGAACGAGTATGCATACAAAGTGTTTGAGGAAAATGAAGCAAGCTCTTCACATTCGTTGAAGCCCGAGAATGCAGAAGCGTATACCTCAGAAGTGGCAAGAAGGTTTGGTGAAGACTCAGATTACTTGAATGATGCTAAGTCCGAATATAGTAGTGCTTATGAGGAGATTATTTTTGTGGAGATTAAAGAGGGCATTCATCTTGCTGCTATTGCTAGACCTTTGGTCACAACAGGATCAGTTCTTGGTCTAGGACTTGTGGGTCTGAAAAGGCCAAGGCGTTTCCTGTACTTTAATGCAATGCGTCTTTTTACGACTGAAGAGGCTTTAGTTTCAAGTACTGATGCAAAAGTCAAAAGGATGCAGGAATCAGTTCAACTTTCGAAGACAGAAAGTGAAAGATTGGAGAAAACAACATTACAAGCTCAGGAGGAGGTGGCACGTGGAAGGACGAAACTCAGGCAAGTTGGGAAACAAATTCAGAGTGTCATTAGCTTAGCTTTTATGATTGAAAGACAAGCCCGGGGTCTGAAAGCTGTTCTCCGAGAGCTTCCTAGTAGAGATGCATCTCGATTCCTAACCCAAAGGTCTAAACTTGCTTCAGAAGCTAGGATGTGGGAAAGAAAGGCCCGGAATTCAATGCTCAATTTGGATTCGTTGAGAAATGAATTCTTGGACTAGTCAAAAAAACATGCTGACTTGGTGCTGGAACTCTCAGCAGCCTATACAAAACATGAGGGACTGAAGAAAGAAATTGAACAGTTGAAATTGTCATTCGAGGAATCTGAAACGAGCAGAGAGGCACAGATGGTTCAAGGCTTCAATCTGAAGGTCTAAATCATATTCAACAGGAGTTGGAAAGTGAGATAAAATATCAGCAAGAATCAAATGCTAATTTATCTGTGCAACTAGGACGAAGCCAAGAGCCAAATGTTGAGCTTGTTTCTGTCCTTCAAGAGCTGGAAGAAATCATAGAACAACAAAAGGCCGAAATAGAAAATCTCTCCGCACTTCAGTTGAAGTGTAATGATCGCGAAGTTTCTATCCAACAAGGGGTAAGCAAGTATTTGTGTCAGAGATACCAACTATTTTCAAGGTTTGAAGAAGGATTACAAATGGATGAAGAAGTATGGTTTTCTGTTACTCCTGAAACTATAGCCGGACACAATGCTTCTCGTTGTGCTAGTGTTACCATAGTTGATCATGTTGCTGGATTTAGAGGGAAGGCAATCCAATTTGCACCAAGGTCTCAACATATTAGTGCAATTGATGTTGATCCAAATGAGCTTGACTATGCACAACATAATGCAGCAGTATATGGAGTTAAGGACTTTATCGACTTTGTCATAGGGGACTGTATCCTCGTTTCTCCAACGTTGAAGATAGATATGGTCTTTTTGTCACCACCTTGGGAAAGACCTGATTACTCAAAAGTAAAAGTGTTTGATATCAATGTCATGCTTCGGCCTTATAACAGACACTTTCTCTCACAAGTTGCTAAGTTTGTTGGTGTTGCAGATATGTGGGAACCATTGGATTTAACCAAGAACTTAGAATACTTGCAGCTTGGAAAGTAAGCTATGAAAGCAATTAAGTCGATATCTCAATCAATAACTTAAGAGTATTTTCTTTCTAGAGATATTTCAGAAGTCAGTATTTGCCTAGAAACTGAAAACTATTCATCGTCATTAGAATTAAATGCACTATTTGTCAAGAGGTTGATTACTCTAGCCACGAATAAAAAGAATAGAGAAAAGGAAGTGGGTTCTGATGACTTTGAGCTCTACCGCAAAGTCTGTGGTGAGGTATATATATTATTCTATGCAAAGCAAGGTACTCCGCGGGTTGTGAATTTTATTCAAACTCGGATGCAATGGTTTATACCTTGGTGCAATATGTATGGAGTAGATGTTAAGGGAAAAATGAAAAAAATGGTAAGCCGAACTAATTGATATTTCTTATTTTGTTATCATAAAAGTCATAAAATCCAAAACATATAATAAAATCTAAAAAAAAAAACCATTCTATAGATTTAAAAACACTTTCTGTTTAGTTTTCTAATCTTTGAAATTTGATTTTTCCTCATTAATTTGCTATGTAGTTGTGTCAAAAGAAAACCAACGTAGACACTTGCTGTTTAGATTTATAAACTTTTCTATTTGGTACCTTTTGTAAACACTTTTTTTGTACACATATTTTCAAGATTTAATGTATACTTCGTGCATAGCACGGGGATATAAGCTAGTATATATATATATTACAGAGCACTTATACATACAGATAATTGTATCTATATATTTCTTCCATCTTTTTTCTTAGATTTTCACTTTTTTAATTAATTTACTAATTTTTAATTGGTTGAGAATATTTAGGTAAATTAAATTAATTGAAAAATAACTTATCTTAATAAAAAATAAATATCAACCTTTGTAGGTGCAAAAACGTTAAACTATTTTATTCAAATCGGGAGAGGGAGGATTCGATCCCCCGACCTGCAGGTCGAATGCTGCGCTGGATTGCCAACTACTCTAGCAAGTATTTGACAACTGTTTTATCTAATTCTTTTAATGGAATGTTAATTTAAATTTTATTTTGGTTGTAAACTCTTAATTGGCTTATAAGAGTATCCCACATCGAAAAGTTACATTATTTTTTGAGTTTGACAAAATTATAAAAGATAGTACTTTGACATGTTTTGAGTTACAAAATTGGGCTGACATTTTAGCCCATCAAATTAAGGAAGCCCGGTTATTTGCTTCTTATATTTTTTTATTTATATAAATATAAATATTTAAAGTTTTAACAAATAACGGGTAATTCAGATGGCCGGGTCCTCTGAATTCCGATTGAACTTATAATCATATGTTTTGAGTGAGAAATTGGGTTGGCATTTTAGCCCATCAGAGTGGGGAAGCAAATTTATTTGCTACTTACATTTTTTATTTATATAAATTTAAATAGTTAAAGTTTTAACAAATAGGGGTTATTCGGATGATTTGAGTCCTCTCGAATTCGATTGAGCTTGAAATTAAGTTCGATTTGGAGAGTTTAGAAATTTGTAATTTTTTTAATATTTAATAGAATAAAAATAATAAAAAAATATTAATTAAAAGTTATGAGTTTAATATATTTATGATTTTTCTTTTATTCTTTTCTAATTTTTGGATTTTTCTTTTTCAATATTATCTATCTATATATTACAGAGCACTTATACATACAGATAATTGTATCTATATATTTCTTCCATCATTTTTCATAGATTTTCACTTTTTAATTAATTTACTAATTTTTAATTGGTTTAGAATATTTAGGTTAATTAAATTAATTGAAAAATAACTTATCTTAATAAAAATTAAATATCATCTTTTGTAGGTGCAAAAACGTTAAACTATTTTATTCAAACCGGGAGAGGGAGGATTCGATCCCCCGACATGCAGGTCGAATGCTGCGCTGCATTGCCAACTACTCTAGCAAGTATTTGACAACTATTTTCTCTAATTCTTTTAATGGAATGTTAATTTAAATTTTATTTTGGCTGTAAACTCTTAATTGGCTTATAAGAGTATCCCACATTGAAAAGTTACATTATTTTTTGAGTTTGACAATACTATAAAAGATGGTACTTTGACATGTTTTGAGTTACAAAATTGGGCTGACATTTTAGCCCATCAAATTAAGGAAGCTCAGGTTATTTGCTTCTTATATTTTGTATTTATATAAATATAAATAGTTAAAGTTTTAACAAATAACGGGTAATTCAGATGGCCGGGTCCTCTGAATTCCGATTGAACTTATAATCAAAGTTAAAAATATTAATCAAAGTCAAACAAGAGAATTAACAACAATAAAAACTCCCACATAAAAAAATTATTATTATTTTTAAAATTTGACAAATGACAAAACTATAAAAGAAAATTAATGTGCATAAAATTTATACTTCCTCCGATTCAAAATAGAAGTTTTTTTAAGAGTTATATTTTGTTGGAAAATATAGGTCTTTTTACAAGAATGGTGCATTTATTGGCTAATTTACCCTTACATTATTTTCTCCATATATTCATATTTGTCAAAATGTATAGTTTTCATGCAACTCTTCATTAATTTATTTTTTCTTTTGGAGTATTAATTAGGGGTATTTTAGTCATTTTGATTAGTATCTTAATTTGTGTGAAAACTCCTAAAAAGACTAATATTTTGAATCGGAATGAGTGTCTATCTATATTTATATTACAAAGTCTGTTTTCAGTTTCAGGAATCACATCCTTCTAAATCCTGCGTGTGATTTCCATGAATTTTTGTTCAATTAATTATTTTATAAAATTTTGATTGGTTGGTTAAATTTTACTTTTGTTGTAAATTCTTAATTTGCTTATTAGAGTATCCCACATTGAAAAGTTACATTGTTTTTTGAGTTTGACAATACTATAAAATGGTGTACTTTGACATGTTTTGAGATACAAAATTACTTTGACATTTTTTCTTTCATTAAACATTACGTTTTCGTGCATAGCACGGGTATTTTTGCTAGTATATATATATTACAGAGCACTTATACATACAGATAATTGTATCTATATATTTCTTCCATCTTTTTTCTTAGATTTTCACTTTTTAATTAATTTACTAATTTTTAATTGGTTTAGAATATTTAGGTTAATTAAATTAATTGAAAAATAACTTATCATAATAAAAATTAAATATCAACTTTTGTAGGTGTAAAAATGTTAAACAATTTTATTCAAACCGGGAGAGGGAGGATTCTATCCCCCGACCTGCAGGTCGAATGCTGCGCTGCATTGCCAACTACTCTAGCAAGTATTTGACAACTGTTTTCTCTAATTCTTTTAATGGAATGTTAATTTAAATTTTATTTTGGTTGTAAACTCTTAATTGGCTTATAAGAGTATCCCACATCGAAAAGTTACATTATTTTTTGAGTTTGACAATACTATAAAAGATGGTACTTTGACATGTTTTGAGTTACAAAATTGAGTGACATTTTAGCCCATCAAATTAAGGAAGCTCGGTTATTTGCTTCTTATATTTTTTATTTATATAAATATAAATAGTTAAAGTTTTAACAAATAACGGGTAATTCAGATGGCTGGGTCCTCTGAATTCCGATTGAACTTATAATCAAAGTTAAAAATATTAATCAAAGTTAAAAATATTAATCAAAGTCAAACAAGAGAATTAACAACAATAAAAACTCCCACATAAAAAAATTATTATTATTTTTAAAATTTGACAAATGACAAAACTATAAAAGAAAATTAATGTGCATAAAATTTATACTTCCTCCGATTCAAAATAGAAGTTTTTTTAAGAGTTATTTTTTGTTGGAAAATATAAGTCTTTTTACAAGAATGGTGCATTTATTGGCTAATTTACCCTTACATTATTTTCTCCATATATTTATATTTGTCAAAATGTATAGTTTTCATGCAACTCTTCATTAATTTATTTTTTCTTTTGGAGTATTAATTAGGGGTATTTTAGTCATTTTGATTAGTATCTTCATTTGTGTGAAAACTCCTAAAAAGACTAATATTTTGAATCGGAATGAGTGTCTATCTATATTTATATTACAAAGTCTGTTTTCAGTTTCAGCCAATCACATCCTTCTAAATCCTACGTGTAATTTCCATGAATTTTTGTTCAATTAATTATTTTATAAAATTTTGATTGGTTGGTTAAATTTTTACTTTGGTTGTAAATTCTTAATTTGCTTATTAGAGTATCCCACATTGAAAAGTTACATTGTTTTTTGAGTTTGACAATACTATAAAATGGTGTACTTTGACATGTTTTGAGATACAAAATTACTTTGACATTTTTTCTTTCATTAAACATTACGTTTCCGTGCATAGCACGGGTATTTTTGCTAGTATATATATAATACGGGCTGATTTATTTTTCTCAAAAAAAAATTCAAGCATTTTTTGATTTATTTTGTGTGTGTCTAAAAGCCAGCTAATGTGACTTTAATATTATCTTACAATAAGTAGTTCACACTCCACTAATCTCCTCCCCCGCCTCAAAGAAAATAAATATAAATGAAAAAGCTTTCTATGCTCTTTAGAATATGTAAAAATACATATATTTTAACAACATGATTTAAAGCTCTAAAATACACTTAATTTGAATGTAAGAGTATAACAAAAAAGAGATAAAAATTGGTCTAGTGTGTAGAGGCCGCCTCCAAACACATATTTCAGTAGCTTGAGAAAATTAGAAACAAATCATAAGAACAAAATTACTAGTATTCTCAAGAAAATAAAAAATAAAAAACTATTTTAATAAATTTATGTTTTTCCTCGAAAGAAATTGGATGTATTTGAACGATTTTTAATACTGTGAAATTGCTATATTTAATATTATACAAAAAGTAAATAAACATCCTGAAATAGTCAAAGATAAAGGATTAGAGATCTAATGATGATTGAAGTCACTTAGTAAGCTGAGTTGAATGGTCTTGTTGTTGATTTGCGAATGCGAGGTCGCTGGGACGTGTTGATTAAACTGAACACAAGTGATGGGTGTTACATTAAACGGTATTTTCATCATTTACACTAATAGTTTGGAAATTTAAGTCGCTACAAATAATCACTACTCCCTCCATTCCTATTTAATTATCGTGTGATTTATAGGTATTCAAATTAATTTTTATTTAAGGCTATTTTATTAGTTATAAACAATTTATTCCAATTATACCCTCGACATTTCTTTTATTTACTATCTCTGTCATCCCTATTTTTCCTTTCTTTTCGTATGCTATAGAAGTGAGAGAGAGGTAATATTGAATTTTTCGGTAAAAATGACAAGTTACTCAATTTTCTAAAATTGTGTAAAGAGTCTTATATTTAAGAATGAAGGGAGTACTATTTATGGGGATAGTTTTTCTATATGGTGATGATAGATGTTACAGATACTAATGGAGCCAATAAAGGAGCCAATCAGGGATCCAATCAAGACTATGATCAAGCGAGCAAATCTCTTATTTAATTGATTGTAATTAATATTATAAATAATATAGATTTATTTCCTTCCATTTTATTCATATGTAAAGATGTATATATAGGTGATGTATTGTAAACATTTTTCACAATCAATAAAAGACATTCTTTCTTTTACATAATTTCTTCTTTATTCATATTTCTTCATGGTATCAGAGCAAACCTTTTGAGGTTTTCCGCACATTTATGCTCCTATTTTCATTATCTAGCTTATAGAAGCTGTTTCTTTCATATAATTTTTTTAGTCGAAATGTCTTATGCTAGTCTATCACTCGATAGCGAAAATAATGGCGGTTCCACGGTTCGATTTGGTGGTCAATGTGTTGTAGAAGAATTTGCTCAATCTCCATGGCTTTTCAATTCTACTTTTCAGTCACAGCGGATTACTGATATTGCAGTTCATCCACCACGAGTTTCAATAAATGTTGTTTCTCTGCCGCCGGATGCTGCTTCATTTTTTAATTCAGGTAATAAATGTTTACCACCTATAATGCAATGGATTATTGATTTTGGAGTTACTCACCATATTTCTTGTTACTTGAATTCTTTTACATCTTATCACTCTTTACCCCATACCCCCGTTCGTCTGCCCACTGGTTCCTTATGCAACTCATGTTGGTTCAATTATTATAAACTCTAATCTTATTTTTTCAAACGTATTATTTGTCCCTTCATTCTCTTTTAATTTGTTATCCCTGGGGCAACTACTTCAGGACCCCAATTTATCTGTCTCTTTTCGTTATAACTATTGTCGTATTCAAGATCATATGAAGCTGAAAACAATTGGTTCGGCTGAAATGGTTAATGGATTATATTTATTGCACCCTGATAATTCATCTTATGTTCCTTTTGTCTCTAACATTATGCCTAATTCTAATCCTCTATCTGTCAGTAATGGTGCAAAATTTTCTAATACATCTCTCTGGCATTATCGCCTTGGTCACCTTTCTTTTCCTAGATTAAAAATGGCACAACATATGGATTCCAATATAAAAGTTACACAAAATGAACATGAACATTGCTCCATTTGCCCCATGGCTAAGCAATCCAAGCCTCCATTCCCCCTTGGTAAATCCACTTCTCAAGCATGCTTTGATTTAATACACGTGGACATTTGGGGACCATATAAAATTCACATCATTCACGGTCACCTATATTTCCTCACTATCGTGGATGATTTTAGTCGTTTCACATGGATTTATTTGATGAAAACAAAGTCTGAGGCCCGACCCCTTACCCAACACTTCTGTCAATATGTGCTTACTCAATTTGAAAAGGTCATTAAAGTAGTGCGTTCAGACAATGAACCTGAGTTTCAAATGTCTGATTTTTTTACTTCTAAAGAGATCATTCACAAAACCTCTTGCGTAGAAACTCCTCAGCAAAATGAAATTGTTAAAAGAAAACATCGTCACATCCTAAACATTGCTCGTGCCCTTAAATTTTAATCGCATCTATCTTCCGCTTACTGGATATTTTGTCACCCATGCTGTTTACCTTATAAACATTACCCCAACACCATTACTGCAGAACCAAACTCCTCACACACTTTTATACAATAAACCACCTTCATACTCACATCTCCGTGTTTTTGGTTGCTTAGCATATGTATCAACCTTTTCTGCTCATCGCTCAAAATTAGATTCTCGTAGTCGTCCCTCCATTTTCTTAGGATATCCTACTCAAACGAAAGGTTACACTCTCATCGACCTTCACTCACGGTCCATTTTTATCTCTCGAAATGTTACCTTTCACGAAAACATATTTCCTTATCCACAACATTGCCCACCCGTTCCTCCCTCAAACAATATTCCCTTACCAATTCCTTTCATCAATGATCTTCTTTTTGAACCCCCATCATCAAATCCAACTCACAATCCCATCATCAATCCAACTCCTCATACTTCACCTCCAAATCTTCCTCACAATTCTCCTCCTAATTCTACTATCTCGTCTCCCCCTCCTTATCCTTTTCGAAAATCCATTAGGATCTCACATACTCCTTCCTATCTAAACGATTATTATTGTTCTTTTGTTCAATCTTCATATCCTCCCCCTCTTTATAATGCAAAGACATATACTCCTCACTCCCTAGAACAGGTTCACGATTATCATTCACTATCTCCAGATCATAAATCTTTTACATTATCTGTTTCTACTCACTTTGTACCTAAGTGCTATAGTCAGGCTGTCAAGCACGCAGAGTGGCGGCAATCCATGCAAGCGGAAATTGATACTTTGGAGGCCAACAACACAAGGACACTTGTTCCTCTTCCCCTAATGTTAAGCCCCTCTGTAATAAATGGGTTTACCAATTAAAATTTCATTCGGATGGTTCTATTGAAAGACCTAAGTCTCGTGTTGTTGTCCAAAGTTTCACACAACAACCTAGTATTGATTACATTGAAACATTCTCTCAAGTAACAAAAATGACCACTGTCCGAACTCTTCTTGCTATTGCCTCTGCCAAAGGATGGTTCTTAGAGCATCTTGACATTAACAATGCCTATCTTCATGGTGATCTTAATGAGAATATTTATATGCGGTTACCTCCAAACACATCGAAATTGATTGCCACATAGTCTGTGAAAAAAACGCAATCTGGCATTGTTAAACCTTTTCACATTTCGACCCACTTTCAATTGGCTGACATTTTCACCAAAAACATTGTCTCTCCTCGATTCACTTTTCTTATTCAATCCCTTGGTCTAATTGACATCTTTTTTCCCAAGTTCAGTTTGAGGGGGATTGTTACAGATACTAATGGAGCCAATGAAGGAGCCAATCAGGGATCCAATGAAGACCATAATCAAGGGAGCAAATCTCTCATTTAATTGATTGTAATTAGTATTGTAATTAATATAGATTTATTTCCTTCCATTTTATTCATATGTAAAGATGTATATATAGGTGATGTATTGTAAACATTTTTCACAATTAATGAAAGGCATTCTTTCTTTTACATAATTTCTTCTTTATTCATATTTTCTTCAATAGATTTTAGAACCAATATTCGATTCGTACAAAAGATAAAAAAATGTGGGGCTAATTATTCGAACCTGCTCTGATGCTTATTCAATCAGCGAATCAATGATAATAAAGGCTAAATAGCTAGGTATTTAATAGGAATCAAACCTTAACGTAAACTCTAGAAGAATTAAAAAAACTTTAGATCTTCCAAGATATCAGTCCCTTTTCTGCAAGATATCAGTTCGACAACTTATTCTTAGATCAGAAGTTCATTTTCTAACGGAGTTAGGCAAGGACGGGAAGAAGCTGGTTCCGTCTAATAGGCGGCCTGGGCCAAGTCTAGAGTCTTAGGATTTGTACAAGTGTGCTTCGAAATAATCTTAGACTAGTGGTCTAAGTAGTTTCTGGGCTGGCCCATTAAGAAGCTCTAATAAGTGAGGTTGCTAAAAATGCGATTCTACGTAGATTCGGAAGGGGTGTAGAATCATAAACTCGTGAATCGTAAAATCGTACCAAAAAGTTAAAATATATATTTTATATGTAAATAATAATAAGCAACATATAAATCATATCATATGGTCCAACAATATGAGAAAAATCCATAAAACATAGTTTCACAAGTTTTTCAAAAGACAATAACACAATAAAGTTCACAATAAATAACTTACAAGTCTTTTAAAATATAAAGAATGCCGAACTATTTATCGGTTTCACAAGACTGATAAATGTACGAAATATCATAGCATGCTGAAAACAATTAAACTTTTTAGAAATTATAAAAAATTAGACACACACGAGATACATCAAGAGTATAATAAAATGACATATATTCTGAAAATGCAAAACAAAACAAATCACATATATTCTAGAAATGCAAAACAAAAAAAAATATGATAGAAACTTACGAACTCAGAGTTAATAACTTTGATTACCTGTTGGATTTCTAATAGTCTAAGAAATTGATGAAGAATAGGAAATTTTGTAGAATCGGTAGAAACGTACATTTTTACGTTTTACGATCCGATTCTACTCTGTTTCTACCAGATTGCGATTCAGCTCCCGATTCAACACGTTATACTTTTGTAGAATCATGCGATTTTACGAATTAACTCGCGATTTTAACAACATTGTTCATAAGGAGTATATTGAAGCCCAAATTTGAAAAGGTAAATATCCTATTGCATCCTTAAACCCTAGCCCAGACTCTTAGCCCAAACCTTAAAGGACATTTATCCCTACCTCCGTCTCCCTGAAAACAATGCAAATCATACTATGAATTTAGTAGCCGTGCTGTCCGAACTACCCATCTTCACATCTTCACACCTGTGTAAAGACTCACTTACTTCAATTATTCAGTCTTTACAAGCTTTTAGAGCAGTCAAAAATGGGCATATGCCCGCCCCGTAAGATTAATGAGTGGATATGGGGTTATAAATTCCATGCCCATTTAAATGAGGATATCAACGAACATGTTCGTGCGGGTAACGACCAATACGGGTATGGAGGGGTTGCAACCAAACATACCCGCTTTATTTTTTTGTTTAATTATTATTTTTGGATAGAGATTAATAAGCCTCTTCAGTCTTCCCAAAATGAACAAGAGTTCTATATCTCCAATATCTTCTTGCACGTGTTTTACCAAATATAAGAGTCATATTCTTCCTAGAAACGTACAAGCTCAAATATGCGTACGCAATTGGATTCACGATTTCATCTCCGAAGGTAACTAAATTATGTTCTAACTTACTACTTGTCGTTTACCATTTATAATGTTTTAACTTCTGAAGGCGTGTGTTTATATGTGAAGATGATGAGGAGGAATCAACATTATCTAAAATGGATTCAAATAATACTTCTAGTGTTCATGATCTAGATCAATAGATGGAGAATATTAAAAAATAATATCTATTTTTTGTTGCTTTGACTTCATCAATATGTTTGTTAATTTTGGACGGATGATCTTAAATTATTCTTGAAATCTTGGACTTTGATTTGATTTTTATTTTTTAACTATTTTGGATATTGTGGATTTGATTTGATTGTTCTTGAACTATTTTGGATTTTTATTTCCCTCTACAAGACTGTAAAATGTAAATGAATGAGAAATAACTGCATTTTGTTGATTTTTTTTTGGATTTGATCTATTTTTTAAAAAAGAAAAAAGAAATTAACAATAAGGGCATACCCATCTGCTCACGGGCATTCGGCGGGCAGGTACGAGTATCCATTTTGATTACCCGTTTAAAAAGCGGGCATACCCGCCCATCCCCATTTAAAACATGCCCATGACGGGGCGGTCGGGCATACCTGTTTTGACAGTACTGCAAGCTTCCCTTGCACATCTTTCATCACTTAAATTCATATAGTTAGTCTTAGAATTAGCTTTTTGGAATCAGCTAGGGTTCTTGCGAGAGGATATTTTTGTCTAATAACACATACTTAGGCAGAATCTAACTCCTAGACTAGGCTTCATGCGTTAGGAATTTTCCCAATAACGCATATTTAGTTTCAAGATAGTTCGTATGACTCCGAGTAGGCTTAATGTGTGAGGATTACCTCTCAATAACGTTTAATCAACCGAGTTACCCTATTTCAAATGTAAACCATCTTGAGAGAAAGAATTTCAAGTGTGAATATAAGACCCGATAATGAAATTCGATTTTTGTTTTTCCTGAGAAACTAAAAAAAAAAAAAACACAACTTACATAATAAATGTGCAAGTATATCAATTACCCATTATCAATTTAGAAGGAAGAGAACATTACCTGATAAAAGGCAATCAAATAAATCAATTCTATGTCTACGCTCGTCAGAGTAGCTGAAAACGTGGCATGCTTATTCTACACACATGTTGTAGGATCGAGTTCACCCTCTCGCAATTCTTTTTAAAAATATATATATCAATTACAGGTATGAAATTATATATAGTTAACATGAGTCCTTCATAAAAGATTAAAAAAGAAACTTAGAAACAAGAAAGAAAAAACTTATCTTTCTGGATCAACAGAATTGATAACTGCTAAAAATTAAGAAAAGTGGAGAATTATCATACTAAAAAAGAAAAGAAAAAGAGCAGCAACATATAATTGGGATTTGCATGGGCTTGGCCCAGTTTTTCCAGATCAGTCATAACATGGCACCCGGAAAAGTGGGACAAACATTTTTGTCCATAACGGAAGTCCCACTTACGTCCCGGGGCCATAACGGAAGTGGGACTTCCGGGGAAGTCCCACTTCCGTTATGGCCCCGGGACGGAAGTGTGACTTCCGTTATGAGTCAGGGCAGATGTGCTTGCCCAAAACACTTGGTTTTTTTTTTCCAGAGGTTATTTTTCTGAGGTGTTTGTATTATATATAAACAATATTTGCAAAACACAATACTTACTAAAAATTGAGCAAGAAAATAAATAAATTGTATATTAATATAAAACAAGCAACGAAATTATCGTAATAATATTTTACAACCGAAAAAAAATTAACATTCTTCGTAACTACAATGAGCGAAACGTAAACAACGTAAATGAAAACCTATCTACGGCGACGAAGGTATGTATGGAGCGGTGTGTTTCGGGGGCGGTCGCGAGAAGTAAAGGCTGCCATCTCTCACCCGCACGGCGCTACCAAAATTGGTTGAGATGACCTCCGCGCCTTCGTGGTCGATAAATATCCGCTCCTCGGGGTTTATCGGCAACGGAGTCTGCTGCTGCGTCTCAGTGATGTGCAGGCTGTACGAAGGCGTCCCTCCCGAGTAGAAGCCCATTTGTCTGCGGATGTAGAGGGCCCGGCACTGGGATCCCCACCCGTCTCGAAAACTTCATTTGAAAAAAGTACCGGGTGATGCAAATTGGTACTCAAAAGGGGTGGGTACGTCGACCTGACTGGGAAAGCGTATGCATGTCGGGGGGACCCATGTCAGGGATCTGTCGCCGGTGCAGCCGGCTCCGGTGGCCCGCCGCGCTGTCGTTGTCGCCTCGCCGCCAAGTCCTCCCGCGCGGCATCCCGTTGCCTCCGCGTACCTTGCCTTCCTCTTTGGGACCGGGCCGGAACAGGCTCTCTCGGTTGCGTCACCGGTTCCAGAACCGCCGACTCTGCCACATCCGCAGCTCTCGATCTGCAGGTCAGGGACTTCCCGGCCGCCACGAACGCCTCTTTGATTGTCTTTGAAGCCCAGGAGACTAGGGACCTGTAGTGGCCGATTGAGTTGGAAGCCGGCTTATCGAGCTCCGTCAGTATGAGTCTGTTGGCATCCGCCTGCAACATCAATTCTCGTGTCAGTATATTATAAACAAGGAAAAGCAATGTAGACAAACAAAAATACAAAACTTACAATAATGTCCTCGGAAGGCGCGATGGGTTGAATGCCCATCGGGAGTGGACCGGCATCCCTGTTGCGTGGGTTTGTAAGGAGGTGCACGGTGATGCGATTGTACCAATCCATGTACTCACGGGTTGGTAAGATCACATTACCGGGGACCGGGACAGCGTTCGCCAGTGCATCCTGTCGGGCATCCCACATGGCTATGTAGTCTTTGTGCTTCTTCGCCCAGTTCATATTCGGCCCCGCCATGTGGGTGTGGACGTCTTCGCCCTCTGTCGTACCCTCCGCCACCGATGGGGCTGGTATCACCTGTTGGAACCCGAATTGCCTAGCAACCCGGTCCGGCATTTGAAACTCAACCAACTCGAAACACACGAGTGGCGTACGGGCCCGACAGGTGGATAGGAAGCCCTCATCGCGTGAGACCCGAGCAGCGATAACCCTGATCGAGTACGGCCTCCACATGAACTGTAAAAAAAAATTGTACATTAGCATAAATTAATTGCGCAAATAAAAAAAAACACACGAAAAATACGATAAACCTTATCCCCTGAGCGTCCGTCAGTCGGTCAAGCTGGTCGCGAAACACCGTCAACTGAGATTTCGGCGTGTTCTTGAAATTCCGGGCGGTGTTCCAACGCGCCCCGTACGCTCGGCCGTCCGCGGGAGGTTCATTCATAATCTCTCCTCGGTTCGCCGGCCGGAGAAATGAAATGCGCTCCCACGCCCACAACTGGTACAAACAAACACAGATTAATCATCAAATGTTTAAAAATTTGCAGGTAAACAATAAAAAAAAAGTCATTAACAATTACACAAACTTGGATCAACAGGCAACAGCCAGCTATGTCCTTAGAGACTGCCTGTGCAGAGATGTACATCTGGCGGTATAGGTACGACAGGACGGCGCTGGCCCAGGAATGCTGGTCATCGGTGAGGTCCCCGTCGCTGATGAGCAAGAGATAGCGCATGTTCCCTCGCGACCCGGACTTATCCGGGAAGAGGAAAGTGGCCATGCAGAAGAAAGTGGCCATGCAGAGGAAAGTGGCCATTGCAATTTTAGTCCATAAGAATATCAAATTCACATAATTGCAATTACAATACATAAGGATATCACATTCACAAAATTGCAATTTTAGTCTATAAGAATATCAAATTCACAAAAAAAACATACATATACAATTCGCAAAAATACATAAATATCAAAACTATATATACAAAATACATTATTAATCTGCAATTGAATTTTAAAACTATATATACAAAAATTACACTTAAATAAAATTAAAAAAAAAAAAGTATACCTCCAAATTAAAATTTGGGAGAGAGAGATATTGGTGGTGGGAAGAGTGAGAGTGACGGTGGGAGGGAGGGGACCCGCAGCATGGCGACGGGCAGTGGGAGGAGGAGGCTGCGGCGGAAGGGGGAGAGGTGGTTTTTTTTTGGAAAACTTCTCTTGCAAATCGCGGTGGGGGGAAGAAGAAGGGTTTTTTTTAAAGCGGGAGCCCATAACGGAAGTCACACTTCGTCCCGGGGAGCATACGGAAGTGGGACTCAGTTCGCCACGTGTGCAACGGCGTGGGAAAAGTCGCCACGTCGGCCCGAGCGAAGTCCCACTTCCGTTATGACCCTGGGACGGAAGTGGGGACTTCCGTTATGGACAAAAATGTTTGTCCACTTTTCCAGGGGCTGCAGTATTATGGTCGATCTCGGAAAAAATTGGGCCAAGCCCATGCAAATCCCCCATATAATTGGGCCTTTTTCAAAACCTGTCCCAGTCGGCCCATTAACTGGTGGGCATAATGCAACCAGCCCCATCATCAATTCCGGGTAAGTCCTAACCCTACAGACGGACCCGGGTCCAATATTGTAGCATCAATACTTTTAGTGAGATGGAATTTTTTCACCATCCAATCAAATTTATGGACGTACTCTTTACAAAGGTTGTGATTTAAGAGGCCGGATTAGAAGCCTATCACGAGATCGACCTCAGAAGGTTGACACGTTTAATTTGGACCCCGAAATACTACACCTAATATGTCAATTGATCAACAATGTTGCGAGCTTCTTGAATCTAGAAAATGTCGAGGTCCCGTATACATGATCAATTGAAACATTTGTAGATCAACATGAAGATGATTATTATGATTTTACTCCTGTCCGTCACGTAAGAGTAAAAAGAAAGTAAAAAACACTCCTCTTGAACAGTATATGGAGACTAGACATAAACTTTTTAAGAGACGTTAGTTATTTTTTTTATCATGATAATTGCTTTCCCTCCGGTGTTTTCTAATAGATTACTAGAAATCGATTGCCCAATATAGTAGTGAGTTTATTTCCACCTTATATTGGAAGTAAGCTTTCATCACGTCCATGTATAATTTTTTTTGCTTAAATCCAATAAACTACTGGGTAATATTTTTTAAAAAGAAAAGAAAAAACAAAAGAGAGAGAAGGCGGGGAAGTTTGCCTTTCAGTTGAGGACTTGAGATACTACAAACTTAAAGTGGGTCACTAAAACACCAACTAACTGGTTTGGATATTCTGTTACACTCCTTACAACAGTATGTGTAATATTTTAATTATATATATATATATATATATATATATATATATATATATATATATATATATATAAAAGGGTAAATTTTAAGAGTGCAAATATGATATCTTCATTCTCTATCTCTATTTCCCAGTCTCATTAATAAAAATTTGTCATGGATTAATTTTTTTCTGGATGGTTTTACTATTTCTTTTAGGTTATAAATTTTTAATTAAAAAATTAACCCATGTCAATTGCTTATTGATTGGATATGAAACTAGACACGGAATAGAGACAGGTGATTCTTACCGTGGTAGAAAGTATCACACGAGATTATATGTGGCACTTCATGTAATATTCCTAATTATCCATTTACTTGGAAAGTTTATCAATTTTACTTTAAATTATATGAACGCAAAAATTTCGTAATTAAAATGTCACGCAAAACGACTCCGGCGGCAATGTGTTGGAAACATGGACAAAATGATTTAATTTTATTCAATAGTTGCATGCTCCTTACATAGATGTCTTAATTACTTCTATTATAAGATATGCTGACAAAGAAAAAAATATACAAAATTTCTAAACTACTAAAAATACAACAAGTAGTTTGACAATCTCTCTTTCAAGGCAAACTTGAGCCTCTATTCTTATGTATTTTTTCTTTCTAAATCAAGCCTTTGGTGCTTCCATGGCGATCATCGGAGGCGGTGCACTAATGGCTACTATTGGAACAGCATGGGCTTTGCTGGACTCAAATTTGGCTACCTCCATAATGTTAGCTTCAAGATCATCCTTATCCATCATTTGGTGGTTCCCTTGAGTTTTTATTGGTTCAGGAATACTTTCTTCAGCTTCTTTCTCTTGGTACTCCTTGTACTTTCCCCACAAAACAGAGTATAATCCAATAACAATCAAAACTGCACCAAGAACACTGAAACAAAGAAAGAAAGAAAAATTAGATTGAGTTTGGGAAGTATTTTAATTTCCATTTCTTGTAATTATGAAGATTAATTTAAAGAATTAGATAATTACCCTCCAATATAAATTTTCTCTGCCAAAATGAAAGAGCCCATGATGGCAACAATGATCATCATCAATGGACTGAAAGAAGTCACAAAAACTGGGCCCCTCTTCTGCATCACTAGCCCTTGTACATAGTATGCAATACTTGATGACACAATACCCTATAGTTAGGTGCAACATTAAAAGTTAGACGCAGAACTAAAAGTTATATATTCGGAGATAAATTATAAAAAACTATAGTATAGTATAATAAATTTTAAAAAGTTTAATTACTAAGACAGATGTAACATTTTTTTTAATATTATTATAGAAAATCTGACATTTTAGAAAATACTGATATGTAACTTACCGCATAGGCAGCAGCAAGAAGGTTCATGTCCCAACCAATAGTCCAAACAGAGGGTTTGTGTTCCATCACAAGTGTGACGGCAATTGATTGCAAAGTTCCCATAAAGCACACCAGAGCTGTGAGGGACAGTGGAGCTGTGTATCTTCTCATTGTAATATTCTGTAAAATGTCACAAAAGCCAAAGTCAGAAGAATTTCACTTTTAGTGATAGGTAATTTTTTAGGGGTAAAAAAGGAAAAGCACCTGAAGAATAAAGAAAGCAGCCCAGGCTAGAGTGGCAAGAATAAGGAGAATGGAACCCTTAAACCAGTCTTTGTCAGATGGATCAACAGTGGAAGAAGCATTAGATGATTGAGGCTGAACATGTTCTGACCATATCAATTTCACCACTTGACCTTTGTACAATGTCATCAACATTGCTCCTCCAACTGTCACAACTGTTCCAACTACCTTTGCTTGGCATCTTAGTTTCTTAATGTGAACTTTCTCCATCCTACATATACCATTAATTTTCACCAATTTCAGTTTCACGTTGGATTTCGTAAAAGTTAAATTAACAGCTGTGGGTCCCAAATACACTGACTAACTGTGAATCTTTTACCTGCAAATGACTGCCATGACGAAAGTCATAGCCGGGAGCATGTTGCTCATGGCACAGGAGAAAGTAGGAGAAGTGTACTTAAGCCCAGCATAATAAAAGTTCTGATCAATCACCGGCCTGAATAATCATTCATAAACAAAGCAAGCTTTAGATTTAGATTTTCCATTTCATGTCTCTGCCGTTTATTAAAATTTCACACATTATTTTATACTCACCCTAGTAGTCCAAGGGCAAAAATCTGCATGAAAATTGAAAACGTAATCTTTGGCCTTATTTTCCTGCAAAAAGACCATTAATGATAAGTTAGCGTTCAGTGCAGAATTGAATATTTACCTTTTCATACAAAATGCGTAATTTCAGGGTATCTTACCTCTCAAGGAAGATAGCGAAAGGGGCAATAACTGCGGTAGCAAAGGCATGTCTATAAACAACAAGAACATAGTGACTCATGCCTCTGTTGAGGGAAACTTTAGTAATAATATTCATTCCAGCATAGCCAAATTGAAGACAAATCATAGCTATGTATGGCTTTGCACTTTGGAAAAAATTGCCTAAGCAGCCCTTTCCTTCCATGTTTTTCTTGCTTGGTTGAGCTAAGGAAAGGAAAAATTCTTAAGAGGGAAAAAGCAGAGGAAGAAAGAAAAAACTAGAAGAGTTTGTGTTTTTCTCCTTAGGATCTTGCCTCAATACTCATGCGTATTTATAGGGAAATTATAAGAACTCTATCTATATAGTGACAAATAATCGTATGTACCTGTCTGTGTTAGTGTCCAACCAATCAATATTCACCATGTGTATATATAATTAAGAAAAATGATCACATGATGAATTCTTATTAGTTGGGTACATAAATAGATACACAGACGGTTACAGACGATTTTCATTATGTATCCTATTATTATTATTATTTTTTAATATATTACTACCTCCATTACTAAATATACGACTTTTATTACATGTTGCGAAAATTAAGGAAACAAAAATTATGATGTTTTTTAATCAAAATATTAATATTATTGTCTTAAAATTAACTTGTATGCCACTAATTCTATTTAAAATAGTACAATTGATATTTTGATTAAAAAAAACATCATAATTTTTTGTTTTCCTTAATTTTCGCAATATGTAATGAAAGTCTTATATTTAGGAATGGACGGAGTATTAAACTATTAAATGGTATTTTTTTTCAATCTAAAATTTAAATAAAAATGTGTGACTTTTAAGAGGAAAATTGAGACAACAATTTTTATAAATGAGATAAAAGAAAAATACATGTATGGGTGATTTTATGAGAATCTCATTCACTACAAGAGTTTGAGGTGGTTTCCCAAGCACTGAATCTAATTGAATATTCTGATTTGCCATGTACATATCCATAACGGATGATGTGGGTTTCCATATGGCATCAATCAAGAGATTATTTATGTGAAATTGGGG
Source organism: Vinca minor (assembly GCA_026122235.1). Lineage (NCBI taxonomy): Eukaryota > Viridiplantae > Streptophyta > Magnoliopsida > Gentianales > Apocynaceae > Vinca > Vinca minor. The sequence continues at coordinate 4,076,737 of JAOCZM010000134.1, forward strand.
CCCACTTATTTGTTATTCATAGTGGCCAGTGTTTCTGAGAGTTACCAAGCAAAGTAGTGTTTAGTGGTTTCTGATGCTAAATTATGAATGTGGTGGTGGGCCGCTTATACTTAGATATGGGACCCATTATCCTATTACTAAGATGCCAAATGATTATTTGTACCTGTATATATTCTCATTCTTATACTTAACTATTTATAATTCATCACATGTGTATATATAATTAGAAAAAATATTCACATTGCAAATTTTGAGTGGTTGAGCACATGAACGAGAACATGAACGGGTACAAACGATTTTCACCATGCTAAGATTGGCCTTCCGACACATTAGTAATAGATAAAAAAAAGGGTAGATAAAAATACTACCTCCGTTCCTAAATTATTAATACATTTCACATTTTCACACGAAGAAAGAAAATGATTGGATGACAATAATTACGAAGAAAAAAAGTCTTAATTATCCACAATTAAAGTATGATATGATGTTCATGGGTAAGTGTGAAATTGTTGGAAACACTATAGTACTCCCTCCATTCCCATTTAATTGTCGTTTAGAAGATATATATGTATTCAAATTAATTTTCATTTTCATGTCTTTTATTAGGTGTCAACAATTTATTCCAATTATACCCTCAACATATCTTTTATTGGAAAAGTGAAAGAGAAGGAGGAAGGAAGGGGTATTATTAGAATTGTGGTGGAAATATTATTATTTGTTTGAGTTTCTTAATTTTTTTTCAAGTGTCCTAAATGACCTATATTGAGGAATGAGGAAGTATTAAGTTAAGTTGACTAAGGGTAAAGTTGGAAAAAATATGACAAATATTTATCAAACTTTAAAATGTATCAAATTATTTGAAACATATAAAAAAGTGAAATGTATTCATTATATGAACTCAGGTAGTATTAAAATCGAAAATATTTTAGGCATACAAAAAATATATATAAAAAAAAAAAAGATAAACAGTAAAAATAGTTAATCGAAAATAATTGAGTGTTAAATATTGTTATTTTTCCTTTAATAACCGTAATAAGAAGTTAACTAATGGTGGAAATTTAATTTAATTTTTTTTTTGAAAAATTGCAAATTTAACTTTTGATATTGATATTTTTCCCCATTAATTGTGGGCATGTTTTTATCTTACCCATCCATCTATCTTCTTTTTTCTTTGTATTTGGAGAAAATGAAAGCAAGAAATAGAAATCATTGTTTTGACTTGCCAAAAGAATCCCAAAAATTGCAGAAAACCTACCAATTAACCCTTTTTGATTCATCTCTTATCTACCGATGTAGATCAGTTTCATCATCATTTACATGCTTTTTCCCTCCTACCATAATAAGAAGCTTGAAACGAAGATGTACCTAAAAGCTAATCTTTAGTTTTCTTATCCAAATAATGAACAAAGTACGATAAGGACAGGAATCAAAGAGTATCTCAGTGATTGAGGTTGCTAGTTCTCTGAACGAGGTCGTGAGATTTATTCTTATTTCTTCTTTCTTCCCCAATAAAAGAATAAAAAAGTACGATAAGGATCTTCTATCCTCGTTCTTTGTCACATCAATGAAAAATTACCACGTGTTTAATTTTTGATAAAAAATATATAACCTAAAAATATTAGTAGAACTCGTAAAGAAAAAGTGAATAGATGACAATCATCTGATTCGTGAGAAGAGAGAACTAGAAATTTGAGACATTATTTTTTTCTAAGTAAGTGTTTCTAAGATCTAGTCGTTTTGAACTCGAGAATATGAAACGTGCACCCTAAAAGGAATATATCACATATGTATAAGGCAAAGTAATTATTATTGCCTTTTTTTTAATTTTATTTTGGTAATAAAAGCAAAGATAATGGGTAGGCAAGTTTAAGAGGAAGACAGAAAGATGCCAATTAGTGGAAATTGCATCCATTAACTTAGGTTGCTTTTTTTTGGTTGTGGATTCGGTTTCGTTTCTAAACGTTCTTTCATTTGATAGGTTTTGTTACGTTCTTAATGGAGTATTTTTTTTTTTTCTTTGTGCAGCCTTTTGTTTCATTCACGGCAGAACATACACGGGAAGAGGGAAAAAAATATGGAAAATTCCTGATATGGACCAGGGGGGAGTAGGGTCTTGGTCCACTTGGCTCACAATCTGCCACGTCGCTCCTCCCTTTAATTTTTTTTTTTTTCATTTCTCAGTCACAGTTAGAATACAAAAAAAATTGTACAAACTTGTCACATCACTATAAAATGAGGAGAGAGATTTTTTTTACTTTTAACTGTGTTCATATCAGAACTATTTTTTTTTGTATTTTAACTGTGACTGAGAGATGAAATTTTTTTATTTTTTTTAAAGGGAGGGGCGACGTGGCACAATGTGAACCAAGTGGACCAGGACCCTACCCCTGGCCCTGGTTCATATCAGAATCGTCCAAAAAATATATGCCGTTTTATGTGTCATATCAGAGGCAAATTAGACTATTGTCTTAGGCCCCACAAAATAAAGGCCCACAATTTTTTTTAAATTAAAACTTTACTTCAAAAAGGAAAAAAAAGAGGCGTCATATAATTACATCTCACCTATTACCCACTAAAAGGAAGGGCTAGTCTAAACCCGTTAAGACTCACTTTAAAAATATAAAAACTCAGTGACTTCATATCTTCCATAATTTTTATCCCTAAAATTAACTGTCACGAGATAAATTAAATGGATTATGTATATTATGTATTAAAAGTAATTTATTAGAACGTCTGTGAATATTAAAACTAAGTAATTTTGCAGCTTAAATATCAAGAAAAATTAAAAAAATTAAAAAAATTAAAAAATTAAAAATATTTTTTCAATATACACCTCCAATAATATTTTTTTTTATCTCAGGCCCTATGTTCCATTCACAAAATCCTGTGTCATATCCAAATATTCTCGCCGCATTCCTTTCTCATTTTAATAAGCAAGGGAAAACAAGCGAAAAAGAACTTTTGTCTTAATTATTTCTTGTCACATTCTTTATCAAATTATCAAGTGTCAAACATTCTTTTAAGAGATCCACCCAAGGCAATCAAATTCGAGTTTATACGTAGGATCGGAAGGGTGTACAAGGATCGTAGAATGATAATTCGGATCGTAGATCCTACTTAATTTGAAAAAGATTAATTAATTCAATACTCTCCTGATTCTTCTAAATGAAATTTGAGATTTTTCCAGAATCTTATGATATTTGCTAGTATTAAACAAATATTCATCACATGAAAGAGCCATGCGAAAATGATATTATATTCCGTGTCTCAGAATTGTGAAACTTAATTTCTATTATCAAAAAGTTTTACCCAAAAAAAAACAGAAAAAAAATTCTACTCGGGCATCTAAATTCAATAATATTGATGCTAACATTAATTATTTGACTAAATAACTTAATTGATCGAATTAGAGTTTAGGATTTCGAATTACCTTTCCGTTGTTCTAAGCGATGGCATAGGAAGATCTCGGAGAGAAGAAAAAAATGGAGACAAAAAAGGAGATTGATATCGATCGAGAAAGAGAAGAAATTGATCAGCGGTTGAAGATTGGAGAGGCTTGAGAAGACTGAATAAGCCACGGAGTTGAACAAAGATTTTTTTTTATGTAGAATGAATTTTTTTTAAAAAACATTCGGGTTGGGTTGACTCGTATGCAGTGGCGGATGTAAACTGTAAAAGTAGGAGGGGCACAATCAACATTGACAAAATAAATTTTTAAAAGCATATACGCGTTTTCATACTTTGATAATATTCTATAATTACATCATTCTCAGTAGTACTTGATACATGACTGACACCAACAAAATGCTCTAATACCTGCCAATTCTTCACATAACGAAATATTACCGACATTTGCTCATTTATTGATATATCACGGATTCATCAACAAGAATAGAAAATAAGACATCACCGATATCTTTGATAATCACCATATAGTAAAAGTTTCACAAGATTTCAAATTTTTAAACTTAAGTTTGTTAATTTTTTTTTTTTTTTTAATAAACATCATAGTCCCACATTTTAACCAAACTTGTTAAGATATAAGTAGTGTTATTCCTATAATCCATGAACCACAAAATTTAAATTTCAAATCGAAAACTTGATTCAAAATGGGTACACTAAAAAATGCTCACGACACGAGTGTTGTAGAAACAAAGCTAAAAATATAAAATAAAAAAATAGGGGAAAAGTGCCCCACCATGCCCACCCTAGATCCACCGATGCTCGTAGAATCGTACGATCCTACGTTTCTAAATCCGATCCTACAAATTTACTCCGATTCTACTTAATTACCGTCCTACGTAGAATCTCGAGTTCTGTTACTTATTGTGCTGAGCACTCAAATCACCTTTGATAAACATTAAAACACCTTTCAGACAAAAGTCTTCAAGCTGCTACAACGAAAGTTATGGTTTATGGGACTTCATCGAACTGCGTTACTAATTTTCTTGTGTCATTTATTTTCTGTTGTGTTATCTTTCACAATGAATTTGGATCAAAGTCATAAAAAATGATATGATTGTTAGATTGGATGAGGGTAAAATATTTAACAAAAGGACGTAAAGGGAATGTATTCATGCGAATGACCACACTGAAATTTTATATTGATTCATGTAGCTGAACTAAATTATTTGGGATTAAGGCTTTGTTGTTATTGTTTTATCTTTCACTATCAATCAACACAACACACGTTGCACTTGAATAAACTAGCTTAAGATGTCTTTAAAAAGTAATGGCAGTGCGCAACCAAAAAATAAAAAAGAATTAATAGAAGAAAATGCTCATTTTTTTTTGTTTCGATTAAAAATTGCTGGAACGTTCTTCAATAACCTATGATATGTATAACATGGTCTTCTGCAATAATAAGGGAAAAGATGAAGAAATGACACTACGACAGAAATGGCAATTGCAAAGCATGTCATAGATAATTTTTCCTCGTCACTAAATAATTGTTTAGTGCTGCTAATATGTATAATAAATTTTATAGGTAGTTCGGAATATTTTATCAGTTTTGTCTCCAAATTTTTTTTTTTTTGCCGTTTTTATATATAGTTTAACATACTGTTATAATTTCGTCCCTTAACACCAAATTCCTACCTTCGTCCCTGCTTAAATCGGACTTGTCCCTAGAACCGATCGAGTCAAACTTAGTGGGCAATAAAAAAGGTCACAACATATTGTCACTAAATACGTCCCGCCAAGTTAAATTGAGAAGCAAGAGTCTTAATAGTGACAAGATTTGAAATACTGCAGTAAAAAGACTACATTACTTGAGAATATTTTCTATTGTTAGTGACAATATACTTCTTTTCACTATCATATAAGCTTATTTGATCATAACATTATTGAAAACATATTATTTATATATTTTATTGTAACTAAAATATATTTTTGTTGTTTAGACTTATATATTATAAGGGGTTTATAAGATGACATAGTTAATGAAATTATATTTAAGGGTTTTAAGGCATAAACAATTCGCACTTTTATATATATATATATATATTAAACTCTGACTTATACACAACAACTTGTATCAGAGCAAGGTTACACGGACCTTGGTGAACCGTTTTCTGGTCAGGGATAAAAACCTGTATTTGTAACAATTACACTTGTATTGCGTTATTTAATTTTCTTCTCATTTATTGGCTGATTAATTTGTGGTTATTGTAGCTATTGGTTTGTTTTCCGGAACTAACATTTCAGAAAGATTGTGGAAACCATTACGGGAACCATGTTGAAATTAAATTCATCGAATTACTCTATATGGAGGAAAATGATGGAAGATTGCCTCAATTGCAAATATCAATATGAGCCAATTGAAGGTGATGCAACCAAGCAGGAGAAGATGTCATAAGAAGAATGGGAAAGGTTGAAAAAGAAAGCTCTCATCACTATACACCAAAATGTCCATCTTTCTATTTTCCGTAATGTCTCCAAAGAAACTGATCCACATGTTTTTTGGAAGAAGCTTGAAAACATGTACCAGAAAAAAAAATGCCCATGGAAGAGTTTTTATTATGAGAAAACTAATGAAAATGAAGCTCAAGGAAGGACAGAACCAGTAGAGGAGCATCTGAATGTATTCGATGGCCTGGTAGTACAATTATCGTCGGGAGGACAAATCCTAGATGATGACATGCATGCAATAATTCTTCTAGGATCTCTTCCCTTGTCCTGGAACCCCCTAGTGGTCTCCTTAACCAACTCAACACATGATGGGAAAGTGAAGTTTTAGACAGTGAAAAATAGATCGCATAATGAAAAAATTCATTCGAAAGATGCACGTGAAAATGACGCAGAGGCTCTTATTATATAAAATAGGAGTCGTGGTCAAAATCGGGAACATGACAGATTCAAGTACAGAGGTAGTTCTAAGTCCAAAAGAAAAATCAAATATTACAAAGAAGGATTGCACACTTCTCAAAAAGAAGGAAAAGAAACAGGCAGGCGACGATGGTACTGCTACGGTATCCACCAGTAATGATGGAGCCAACCTATTTAGAGAAGAAGACTGTTGTCATTTGGCGAATCTGAAGCCAAATGGATCGTAGATTCCGGAGCCTCATTTCATTGTGTTCCCAAGAGGGAATACTTTACAAAGTATGTTGTAGGGATTTCCGGACCCATCAAAATGGGAAACAAAAGTACTTCCCAAATTGTTGGAATTGGGGATGTTCTCGTTCAAACAGAGATGGGCTGCACAGTAACACTCGAAATGTGAAGCATGCTCCTGATCTAAGGATGAATCTACTCTCTTCAAGCACTCTGGATAAAGAAGGATATGAGCAAGATATGGGCAAAGGTACTTGGAAACTCATCAAAGGATCATTGGTGGTAGCGAGAGGAAAATTGTGTTGCTAGTTGTACAAGACAAATATGAAGATTTTTCAAAGTCAACTGAATGCAATTGAAGATGACGCTTCACCAGATTTTTGGCACAGAAGGTTGGCACACATGAGTAAGAAAGGGTTGCAACTTTTCGCGAAACAGTCCCTCATTTTAATGGTCAAAAGTGAAACCTTGAACCCTTGTGAACACTGTTTATACGAGAGGCATCACCGCGTCCTGAGAAGGATTATGTTCTGATTACTGATGAGGTGGAGCCGGAGGATTTTCAGAAGGTCCAGTTTTCAAATGACAAAGACTCCTAGGTCAAAGCTATGCAGGAAGTAATGAATTAGCTGCATCAGAACATCACCTATGATTTAGTAGAACTTCATAAAAGAAGGAGAGAACTCAAGAACAAATGGGTGTTCAAGAGCGGCTGGTGGTTAAAAGGTTTTCTCAAAAGCAAGGGATTGACTTTGACGAGATTTTTTCACCAGTAGTGAAAATGAGTTCAATATGAGTAATACCGGGAATAGTGGTCTGTATGGATCTTGAACTGGATCAACTTGATGTCAAGACAACATTTCTCCATGGTAATTTGGAGGAGGAAATCTACATGGAACAACCAAAATGATTCATTATCAAAGGGAATGAGCAGATGGTCTGCAAGTTGAACAAAAGTCTATATGGACTTAAGCAAGCTCCTCGGCAGTTGTATAAGAAATTTGACTCTTTCATGGCGAGTCATAAGTATACCAAAACTGATACAGATCATATTGTGTATATCAAGCAATTTCCTGGTGATAATTTCATTATTCTTTTGTTGTATGTAGATGACGTGTTGATAGTAGATCAGGGCAAACAAATGACCGAGGATTTGAAGAAAGAGTTGTCTATGTCTTTCGACATGAAAGATCTAGGCCAAGCAAGACAGATTCTTAGAATGCAGATCCAGAGAGATTGGAAAGATAGAAAACTCTGGTTATCTCAAGAAAAGTATGTGGAGCGCGTCTTGTAGAGATTTAATATGATGAATGCTAAATCAGTTAGTACACCATTGGCCAACCATTTCAAGCGCAGCAAGAGAAGTTGTCCAACTACACCTGAAGGAAAGGAAGTCATGTCTAAAATTCTATATTCTTCTGCAGTTGGAAGTTTAATGTATGCAATGGTGTGTACCCGACCAGATATTGCTCATGCAGCTCGGAATGGTTAGCAGATTTCTCTCCAATCCAAGAAAAACTCATTGGGAGGCTACCAAGTGGATCTTAAAGTACCTACGAGGTAGTTCCAAAACGTGTTTATGTTTTGAAGGAGGAGAACCTATTCTACAAGGCTATACAGATGCAGATATGGATGGAAACCTGGATCGTAGGAAATCTATTTCAGGATACTTATTTACTTTTGCAGGGGGGCCATCTCATGGCAATCAAAATTGCAGAAGTGTGTTTCCTTATCTACAACTGAAGCTGAATATATTGTTGATGCTGAAGCAGGAAAAGAGATTCTCTGGTTGAAGAGTTTTCTTCAACAATTGGGAATGAAGTAGAATAGGTCCGAAATTTTCTGTGATAGTTAAAGTTCTTTGGACTTGAGTAAGAATGCTCTGTACCATTCACGAACAAAGTATATCGATATCAGATATTACTAGTTACATGATGTTGTGGACGAAAAACTGTTCAAGTTGAAGAAGATTCACACTGACAAGAACGCTGTTGATATGCTGACAAAACATGTTTCTCGGGGAAAGTTCGAGTTGTGTGTCGGCTTGGCTGACAAGGACTTCTTTTGACTGATTCGAAGTAATTCCCCTATATGAGATGAAGTGGGAGATTGTCAGAATATTCAGCTCAATTGGTCAAATAAATATTTGATGAATAGTTGGGCTACCAAGTGAAACTAGTGGTGGCTGGTAGATGAAGTTAATGGACAATTGGAGTGTTTGAATTCACAATGTGAATTCTGATATTCACAGTTGGCCTACCTTTATTTACAGGCATTGTCTCCTCTTGGAACTCCTAGAAATTGAGGCCATTGTTGAGGAGAAGAAATGTACCGACTGAGAGCTTATTTGAGAGAAAAGCTATGAGAGGAAAAATAGCAGAGAGTTGAGAGAATTCTTTGTGAGGTCACACCGGTTTTGAGTGTCGGAAAGTTAGTATTTCTTTTGAGGGTACTGGAGTGATAAAATTGTGAGGTACAGAGAATTAAATATGGGGAGAGAAAAATTGAGTGAGTGTGAGATACTCAATATTTTCTGTATTCAATCTAACACATAGTGAAATATTTTTCGGAGCCTGTCCCGTATTTTTTCCATCTGATTCAAAGAGGGTTTCCACGTAAAAATTATCGGTGTCGTTATTTTTCTTCTGTTAAATTTTTATTATTACTCTGATTTCGCTGCACGCATATTAAACTCTGACTAATACCCAACGGTCTCCGATTCGTCGTTTATAAAAAGAATAGCTCTACATGAATTGCCAATTGTTTGTTATTTCCGACTATGTCAAAGTTTTGTGGTTGTCTAGACAAGTAAAACGAGAACCACTCTCACCGATGACCCTTTGTAATAAGGGAAAATGGCCCCAGTAGTCCCCCAACTATTACCATTTAGCCTCGTAAATCCCAATATATTTTTATCAGCATTAAGAATCCCTTAACTTTTTACGGGCAGCACATGAAATCCTCACCACCACACCCTCGACAGAATCAGACTAAAAACAACCCGTGAGCCGCAAATGCCTTTAACCCAGGGGCATACTTGTCCTATTCTGCTCCGACCCTCATTAAGACCCATTAGATTGGGGATTAAATCCCTAAAGACACCAAATCGACATCACTTTTTTCACCAATACTTGTCCTATTCTGCAGCTTGATTTTCTTGCTACCCCCATCAAGATTTCTGCTTGAATCTTCAAAGTTTGGTGTTTCGATGAGTCACATGGAGCGCTGAAAACGTGTGGTCCTCTCCCAAGATACTACAAGTAATATTTTCCTAAATATGAAAATATCCTTGCTTTATTTAATGTTTTCTGAAGCATGAAAATAGGTTTTTGTTTTTAATGTTTTGTGTATTATGAAATATAGGTTTAATCATTGTAAATGTAAGTGTGTAGTGAAATTTAGGTTTAATCACTATATTTGTAATATGATGATGTATTATTTATAGTTAATTGTAAAATTGGTGGTTTTATCGCTGATTTAGTAATGACAGAATGTTTTATTTGTGGTTACTTGCAATATTGATGGTATTTTGAGTGATTTAGTAATGTCATACTGTTTTATCTTTAGCTACTTGCATTATTGATGGTTTTTTAACTATGAATATACATCATGGGGTAATTAGTGCAAACATTGGTTTGCAACCAATATATGGGTGGTGAGATTGATCATTGGGATTGGTGCATTCTTGGTGAGTTGGTTGTGGTGACATTAGATAAAATAGCTAAGGAATTGGAGTATGAAGATGTACCTATTTGTTTTTTGGAGGGATCCTACAAAGGATGGTGGTTTTAGCTTGGAGGTATATAATGATTGATGAGCCTATAGATGCAATGGCATAAGTTGGTGTTAGGAGGAAGAAGGTAGAAGTGTTTTTTAGACATGGTATGGGCCCTCCTAGCCCAAATCCATATCTTAACAGCCCTGAGCCTAATGTCCCCATGGAAATTTAGTGGACACCCGTAAAACAAAGCATAAGGAAGAGTAGCAAGGACAATGGGATTGGGAAAAAAGTAAAAGTGAAATTGTTTGAAGATGTTGTGGAGTCTTTTTCTGAGGGTGAGGATCTATATGATTTAGAATTTCATAATAGTGACAATGATGATGATGGTGGAGTAGGTGACTTTGTAGATGATGATGCATCTTGGTTAGAGGAAATGTTGAATGAAGAAGTACAAAAAAGAAAGGGTAAGAGGATAGCGGGGGCGGAGACGGGGGATGATTATGGGTACAATGCTTGCCATGAAGATGATTTAAATGATAGTGGCGAGAGTAATGAGAATGATGTTATTAATGAGGCTGAAAATTAGCAAGGTACTGAAAATGAAGAAGAAGGAACAAATCAGCAAGGTATTGAAAATCAAGCAACAAATGAAGATTTTAGAAGGAAACCAAGAAAAAGATGACTGTTTGAGGATGATCCTTATTTTGACATTCATGATAAGGATCAAAGTGTTCCCGATGGACAGCAAGGTGGGGGATTGGGTAGTGATGAAGTATTGTACAAGTCAAATGAAAGTTTTGGTGAAGATGATCCATCAAAGGAAAAAAAAAAGGCAAAGTTGGTGAGATTTAATGAAGAGAGGGATATGAAAAATCCTGACTTTTTTGAGGGACTTGTTTTTAGAAATAGGGAACAGTTCAAAAAATCACTTAACATGCATGGTATAGCACACAGGTAAATCAATTGGGCTAAAGAAGAATGACAGTGTGAGGGTAGTGCCTGTTTGCAATCAAATAAGTGCAAGTGGAAGGTGTTGGCTTCAGTTTTGAGTAGTGTAAGTGGGTTTATAGTGAAGACAGTTCACACACCACACATTTGTGGGTGGAACTCTGATCACAAACATGTCACTCACAAATACTTAGCCAGGAGATACTTGGAGGAACTAATTAAGAACAATGGTGTGGTAGTGTTGGATTTTCAGAACTATGTTCAACAAGAGGTTAAGGTGAATGTGACTATAAACAAGATTTACAAGACTATTGGAGAAGCAAAAAGACCTTGTATGGAAAATACAGAGATCAATACAATCTTTTATGGGATTATTGTGAGGAAATCAAAAGAACTAATCCTGGGTCGAACATTTTCCTTGACACAAAAGTGGATGGACAAGGAATGCAGGTTTTCCATAGAATTTATGTATGTTTGGATGCATTGAGGAAGAGATTTCTAGCTCGTGGTAGAAAAGTTTTAGGTATGGATGGATGCCACCCTAAAGGACTTCATCCAGGCATTTTGTTTACTGCTGTTGGATTAGATGTTGATAATGACAAATATCCAGTAATGTATGCAGTTGTGGAGAATGAAACAAAGGAACCTTGGGCATGGTTTATTAGTGGTATTAAAACTGACCTTGGTGTTGATGCCAGTTGGTGCATCCGGAATTCACCTTCAACTGCAGCCATCCTTCCCAACACCTCACAAGTTGGAGCATCCACCCAACTAAACAATCCACAAGAATCACAATGTTGCATATATCCAAAAAGAAGGCGCCAATATTCAATGTAATTTGAAGAACAAACAATGTAATGAATTGAAATTACTCCACAAACTTATCATGAATCTTTAATAGTGGACAAATCGCCTCCCTGAGTTTTCATTAGTCCATGAAGTCATCAACAAAACATCTAAATTACAACTACACTTCATTGTTTGTACAAGCTTGAAAGAGGAACAATGGAAGAATTGGAAATGGGATACAAAAACGATGGAGGTTTTGAAATGAAGTGGTGAAATGGTGTCTTTAGGGATTTAATCCCCAATCCGATGAGTCTTAATACGGGTCGGGGTAGAATAGGACAATTATGCCCATGGGTTAAAGGCATGTGCGGCTCACATGAGTGTTTTTAGCAAGATTCCACCGTGGGTGTGGTGGTGAGGATTTAATAGGGCTGCCCTGTAAAAAATTAAGGGATTCTTAATGCTTATAAAAACATATGGGGATTTACGAGGCTAAATGGTAATAGTTGGGGGAACTACTGGGGCCATTTTCCCTTGTAATAAAAAAAAAAAAAACCAAAGGTCCTGAAACAAGAGATACAAATATTTTTGTTTTTGGTAAGTGCATGAAAGGGAAATATTTTTGCTCAACGCTTGTCCAATTTCACTTCATGCTTATCTACACGCTTCTAGATAAAAAAAAAATCAATAATGCTTGTAATAGTTAATTCAAAAAATCAATAATGCTCGTAATAGTTATAAGAAAACATTTCGATGGAAATTTGGCTTAATTAGAATTGTTGTTTCGGTTTTCAGCATACTTGCTTAATACTATTCTCAAAATGTTTTACTTGATCAACGCTGGCATTAGATGTCGCATTACTTGTTTTGTAAGACATCGGATTAGTATTATTTTGTACACGTCAAACAAAATATATATTTTGAATTATAGAGTTGTATTAATATTATCAAAATTAACTTGATCATAAGAGATATCGAGGAGCTCAATGTCACTAAAAGTAGCACTATAGTCCACCTTTATATTGATTGCGACCAGGACATGTGTGTCCGTTGGCCATTTTGGCAAAAATAATAGGTCGTAGTCACCCTCGGAAATAAAAGTGGGGATATACATATTCCAAAATTTCAAATATGAAAAAATAAATAGTACCTTAAAATGAATTAAATCACACCCTCAATATTGTATAGCATTCTCTTAACATTTATATATCGTAGTAGAATTTAATCTTTGGGAATAATCTATTAGGCTTTATTTTATGTGATTATAATATATTAATGAAATTTTCAGAATAGTAATATTACACTATTTTAGTCAATATGGAAAAGTATGATCTTTAGATGAATCTTTCTAAAAGGAAACACAAATGTGTGGGAAAGATCATTAAGGAAACAGACAATCAATTAAAAAGTGCTACAATTTACCTTTTTTTCACTGCTTCCATTCGCTGGCAATTACTGATCTTTTTTGCTTGAGTTGTCTAACAAAGTAAGGCAGAATATATCGAAGGCATGGTAGTCCAGTGGGTAACATTCACTGCCTGTGACCGAGAGGTCCAGGTTCGATACCTCCCTCACACAAGGGGGAATGATTTAATTGTCATTTCTTTGGGTTCCCTTGTGTGAGGTCTTATACACCCCTCATGGGGCACCCACTCAACGGGACTTCTACGACACCCGCTCAACGGGACTTCTACTACTCCTCACGGGGCACCCGTTCAACGGGACACTTCTCCTCCTCTAGGGCGGTCATGGTCTAGTTTTAAAAAAAAAAAAAAAAAAAAAAAAAAGTAAGGCAGAATATGATTGGTTTTTGTTTCTATTTCAATAGCTTTTGATACTAAAGTGATGATATGTTATTGAGTTTTTAAATTTAACTGACAGTATCTCATTTGATTTGTAGATTACCACAGGGAAAAGGTTATTTATAAACCAAAAGCAACCACCATTTGTTTCGTGAATGATATAAAGTTCATCCCATAACCATGGATCTTTGACCCAACTTTTCAATAATGTTATCAAATAGTTTTTAATAATTTTGAGGTGTTTTCTCTTTGATCGCGCATGTTTTTTCATTAAGGAACGATCATAAGTGTCTTAATGATGGTTGAACTAATTGGTAATATGGACTCTCATATTAGTAACTGTCACTACGACGTTTGACATACTCAATGTGATGATAATTGAACCCCGCGACCTCCCGCATGTATGTCGTGCGGTCAGAGACGGATCCAGTACTTGAGATCAGTGGGGTCAGGGACGATTCTAGGGGGTCGAAAATTTTAAAAATACTACTAGATATGGTAACTATTTTTTATTGAGAGCAACTTGTTAAATATCCCTCGAAGCGGGAAGGAATTGAGACTTGAGTGGGGTCATTAAAGGGTCATTTATTATCTAAATGGAGTAAAATATATCATATATAATTTTAAAAAAAAATATTTCCACTGGGGTCAATTGACCCCACTGGGCCTCACCTACATCCGTCACTGCGTGCGGTGGGCCACTGTGCTAACTGATAATTTGTTATTTTTTGTTCTTCCTATTATATTTATTATAATGGATTTTTGGATTTTGTAACTTTACTTATTTTAATTTCTATCTGTGTTTTGATTTTTTTTTCATGAATCAAATTAAAATTAATATACTCTCATTAAATTTTGAAAACTTAAATATCTTTATTTTACAAGATATAAATGTCTCTTTAAGAGTTGCAAAAGTAACAATTTATAACAACATTTAATGTAAATGTCGCTAACTAACATTAAAATGTCGTATGAACATCTATATTACAACCGTTGTAAGAAACGTCGTTAAAAAATACCGACATTTGTATGAAATATCACATGATCTAACTATATAGTGTATAAATGTCGCTACAGTGAGTCGCAAAAAGTAAAATTATAATAACATTTGATGTAAATGTCGCTAACAAAAAATCAAAATGTTGATTTGAACAACAATTATTATAACCGTCATATAAAATTCAAATATAACGATGTTTGTCTGAAAATGTCACAAGATCTAACTACATAACATATAAATGTCTATATGACTCGCGAAAGAAACAGATTTATAACAACATTTAATGTAAATATCGCTAAATAACCTCAAAATATCGGTATGAACAACAATTGATATAACCGTTGTTATGAAACGTCGTATAAAATCTAGACACTGCGACGTTTGCAAAAAGTGTTGCTTTAACTTACTCTCTTCGATTTTAAGCGACGTTTGAAAAAAAACGTTGATACAAAAACGTCGTGATATGGTATTTTTTGTTGTAGTGAGTGGTTCAAACATCTTCTGTAATACCTTAGGGTAGCGTTGCGAACTAAAACATTTTTAAAAAAAAACGTTTCCTTTAAAATCAAAGGAAAAAAAATGATAAAATGTGTGTAGCATCTAAGGAACCTTTCTTCAGTTCCGGACACATCAATATTTAGTTCAAGTTATCCATTAGTTTCCTTCTATAAAAAGTTGGTCAATGAAGAGAAAAGGAGCTCCATTAGAGAAAGAAACCCCTTAGTTGTTTTGATATTTATGATAGAAACAGAATGATCACACACTAAATAATCTTATTATAATTTTTTTTGGGTAATATAATATTATTATAGTAGCTTTTATGATTGTGATTCTTCATGGATTCTGAGGGCCTTTTGCGTGTGAAGTTGCATGCATATACTACAACAAGGCTTTTTGCAGCCGACAAAAATCCGTCGCAAATACTTAATATTTGCAGTGGTCCATCACAAATAGCCAATTTATTAGCGGGCGAGTCTCAACCACCGTGCAACAGATTTCAGCCCGCTGCAAAATGACCACTATTTGTGGTGGTTCAACCACTGCCGCACATACCCGAACATTTCTGGCAGTTTTGGCTACTATTTGCAGCGATTTCTCATAAAAAATTAAAAAAATAAACAATAATTTGAAAGCCCAAGTCCGTAAACTACATTTAAATTGAAGCTCTAAGTCTCTAAAATTATAAACCATTAAGATTTAAAGTTTACAAAAACTTCTTATTTAACCCTTAAAAGTTTTAGAATAAGTCAGTTTTGTCCATTAGTATTTAAAATTGCAGTTCAAAAAACTTCACTTAGTTTCAATTTAGTCCTTAAACAAATATTTTTTAGTACTTTAAGTTTCTTAAAATATATTTGAGTTCATTAATTGTATATAAAACGTGTATACACTTATATGTAGTACGTATAACACATATAATATATAAGTACATATATGTATATATATATATATATATATATATATATATATATATATATATATATTATGAAGTATTAGTATATAATATATAGTACCTATAATTTATAAATGTATAGTAGTACTTAATTAGTATATATTACATAGTATGTGTATAATATGTCTATTTATATAGTGTTACTAAATATGTAGTATTTCTAATAGGTAATACTTATAAAATATCTAATGTATATACGTACATATATGTAGTATATATAGTATTCCAGTGACGCCAATGTCACTCACTAGAGACTATCTGTTATATTGGAAACTTAACCAGCATGTTCTATACGCGGCATTTCAGTTCCTTCATTCCAATGACGTGAGGGCAGATGATAGAGCTGGGTCTCGGGATGGATTACTCGACCCGGCTAGGTATACACGATTCTATTTCCCGAGCGGTGTGAAAGTCTTGCTCGAGAGGCTTGCGTCCAAATATTCATGACTAGGCTAGGGTAGACGTTGGTTGAAGACGATTTATGGGTTTCCTATAGATTAGGTAATTAACCAGTGTCTATTTGGAAGTTACTAAGTCTTGAGAGAATATGAGAGGATCAATCAGACAAGAAAAGGGGTTGAGATCTTGGAAAGTGTAGGGTTTCTAGTTCCTTCTAGCGTTTACTTGAAGGTCAATGTTTGATTCCTATAAAATATCTATACATTTACTCTATGTTGTCTTAAGTTTTTATTATCTTTAATTCGATTACTAACTTAAAAATCTGAGCAGGTTTGAGAGTTAGCCTCGCCTGCTTTGTCTTCCGCAGGAATCAGATCATGGTTCTAAAACCGATCACCTGCTTTCGTTCTGCAATTCGCATTTTTTACAACGCCTTCTTCCTCTTGCAATCTCCAGCTTCATCGCCTTCTCTACATTATTCATCCATATTCTTGCTATCCTCTCCATTCTGCCAGTCCGGCTCTTGTGCGGAACGGCCTAAGTTCCGTACGTGCTGGCCACGATCTGGGCCGTTGATTTCATTTTTCAAGTGAATCGACGGCTGTCATTTAAAAGAGGGTTAAAAGGGTACATATGTAATTTTATAAATAAATAATAATAATAACAACAAAAAGTAACACACAACCATCACATCGATTGGGTTACCGAGGAGAGAGAAAGTTGCAATGTTGAAAAGTCAAAGATGCATTTCTAGCAGAACACACGTTTCTTGCTTTAGAAACACATGTTCTTGTATATTGAGGAGAGAGAAAAGTTGCGGATGAAAAGTAACTTTTCTCTCTCCTCAATATACAAGAACATGTATTCTCTAACGAAGAACATGTGTTCTTTAACGAAAAACATGTGTTCTTGTAGAAATGTACCTTTGACTTTTCAGCCGCAACTTTTCTCTCTCCTCAATATACAAGAACATGTATTCTCTAACGAAGAAAATGTGTTCTCTAACGAAGAACATGTGTTCTGTTAGAAATGTAAAAATACCTAAATACCCCTGTTTTGATACAGCCGTTGGATCAAAAAGTACAAAAAAGTACAAAATTCAACGACTGACACCTTGTTCCGTATATACTAAATTTTCTTGTCCAGCATAGGAGCCAAAGTGCCATTCTGCAGCCTTTGTCAACAAACCCAATCCCCGCCAATCCCTATCTACAACCCTCATATCCAACCACTGTTGTATTCAACCCTCTCAAGACATCTTGGTCTTCTTGTTTTCTTTTTACTTTTTAAATTATTTAAAAAAATCAACAATCTTAAAATTGCACATAACCAATTAGAGACAAAAATGCCATTGATGAAACTTTTAACGGCAACTAATTATATTTAATCATTTATTGACGATCAATTAACTAAAAGTGCTCTATTTATAACATTACAAAACTAAAGTACTATTTATAACATTACATACTAAATCACTCAACGTTTAAACGTTGAATAAACTGATCCTTATATTTTCAGAATTATTTATTAACTTTATAATATTAAAAGATGGCAACATAAGAAAAATATTTTTGAGAATTAATATCAGTAACTTTATTATAAACCTTTCTTAATTTGTCTGTAAATGACAATAGACCTACTAAATTGTCTGTAAAACATAAATTATTTTTTGACCCAAGACGTTAATTTGTCTACTTTGATGGGATGGAGGTAGTAAACTATTTGTGGTAAAGAGATAATTCATCAATTAGTTAAAAGTATAACTTATCGTGTGTGTCCTCATACCTGTACCCAACCAATCACAATTTGCTATGTGTATATATAATTGAAAAAAAATTGTTCATATAGCGAATTCGATTGGTTGGGTATAAAAATAGGGACATATCCAGGGACAGATTTTCACCCGTGCTGGGTTGATTATCCATATTCGCCTCTTGTCTAGAAGAAGGACGAAGTAAAATATTTGGTGAGGTTTATTCCGATTTTGTACAATTATATTAGCCTCTAAGCATATAGAAACTAAAGGACATTTGATAGAGGCAAGTTGCGTAATGTTGTTTTGAGTCCTTTGACTCAATGTCTGGGAAGTACTCTCTTTGTAGAAAAGCATTAGCAAACAAGGTAAGTGCTCAACATGAATTGCCAATTCTTGTATTACATTGATCAAAAGGGAAAGATTTTGGCTTTTTCGGTTGGATTGAGTTTTGGCTCAACTCATGTGTACTTCATGTTTATCTAAACCCTTTTAGCATCTATCAATAATGTCTATAATGGTGGTAAGAAGAATAGTTCTGATATGAATCGGGTCATTGGATCATATGGTTCAGAACTTGCTATATCGTTACAAAATGAGAAGAAATGCAATTCTGTGATGACGTGTCTAATTCTGGATCACAAGGTCCATGTGGACTTGTTCCATATCAGAATTTTCCTTGTAAGAAAACATTTGGATGGAATTTTGGCCTAATTAAAATTGTTGATTAGCTTTCCTATGCTTACTTAACAAACCTTAATATTTCCTTTCAATATGTTATACATGTTCTGTTTTAGATGTATCATTACTTGTTTTGTAAGAGATCATTTGGTGTGGGTCGAATATAATATATATCTCGATTTTTAGAGTCGTATCAATATGCAAAAAGTACTTGGTCATAAGAGCTAGCGATTAGCTAAATGGCACTAAAAGTAGCACTATAAACAACCTTTATATTGATTGCTACCCGTAGATATGTTCTTTATAAATAAAATGACATTCATACTCATATATCTAGAATTAAATTCAAAATAATTTCACTTGGGTTTTAGATTTATTTAGAAAGACTACTAGAAAATTAAAATATGTCTTCTATACTTTTTTTTAATAAATAATTAATTTTGACCGAACATTGTTAAAAGGATTTTCTAAGAAGAAATATAACACCTTTTGTGTTGTTTGATAGAATCTGAACTCAGACCCTGTTACCATGCAAAAGAAATGAAGTCGGAAACTTTTATATTTTTCCGGTTTTGAAGTGAAACTTTCGTATAAAAAAATAGGGACATATCCAGAAACTAAAGGACATTTGATAGAGGCAAGTTGCGTAATGTTGTTTTGAGTCCTTTGACTCAATGTCTGGGAAGTACTCTCTTTGTAGAAAAGCATTAGCACTATAGGAAAACAAGGTAAGTGCTCAACATGAATTGCCAATTCTTGTATTACATTGATCAAAAGGGAAAGATTTTGGCTTTTTCGGTTGGATTGAGTTTTGGCTCAACTCATGTGTAAGTTCACTTCATGTTTATCTAAACCCTTTTAGCATCTATCAATAATGTCTATAATGGTTTTGTAAGAAGAATAGTTCTGATATGGATCGGGTCATTGGATCAT
The DNA here is from genome assembly GCA_026122235.1 of Vinca minor. Taxonomy (NCBI): domain Eukaryota; kingdom Viridiplantae; phylum Streptophyta; class Magnoliopsida; order Gentianales; family Apocynaceae; genus Vinca; species Vinca minor. The sequence continues at coordinate 4,096,771 of JAOCZM010000134.1, forward strand.
GTGGTTCAGAACTTGTCATATTGTTACAAAATGAGAAGAGATGCAATTCTGTAATGACATACCTAATTCTGTATCACAAGGTCCACGTGGACTTGATACATATCAGAATTTCCCTTGTAAGAAAACATTTGGATGGAATTTTGGCCTAATTAAAATTGTTGATTAGCTTTCCTATGCGTACTTAACAAACCTTAATATTTCCTTTCAATATGTTATACATGTTCAATGCTGTTTTAGATGTATCATTACTTGTTTTGTAAGAGATCATTTGGTGTGGGTCGAATATAATATATATCTCGATTTTTAGAGTCGTATCAATATACAAAAAGTACTTGGTCATAAGAGCTAGCGATTAGCTAAATGGCACTAAAAGTAGCACTATAAACAACCTTTATATTGATTGCTACCCGTAGATATGTTCTTTATAAATAAAATGACATTCATACTCATATATCTAGAATTAAATTCAAAATAATTTCACTTGGGTTTTAGATTTATTTAGAAAGACTACTAGAAAATTAAAATATGTCTTCTATACTTTTTTTTAATAAATAATTAATTTTGACCGAACATTGTTAAAAGGATTTTCTAAGAAGAAATATAACACCTTTTGTGTTGTTTGATAGAATCTGAACTCAGACCCTGTTACCATGCAAAAGAAATGAAGTCGGAAACTTTTATATTTTTCCGGTTTTGAAGTGAAACTTTCGTATAAAAAAATAGGGACATATCCAGAAACTAAAGGACATTTGATAGAGGCAAGTTGCGTAATGTTGTTTTGAGTCCTTTGACTCAATGTCTGGGAAGTACTCTCTTTGTAGAAAAGCATTAGCAAACAAGGTAAGTGCTCAACATGAATTGCCAATTCTTGTATTACATTGATCAAAAGGGAAAGATTTTGGCTTTTTCGGTTGGATTGAGTTTTGGCTCAACTCATGTGTACTTCATGTTTATCTAAACCCTTTTAGCATCTATCAATAATGTCTATAATGGTGGTAAGAAGAATAGTTCTGATATGAATCGGGTCATTGGATCATATGGTTCAGAACTTGCTATATCGTTACAAAATGAGAAGAAATGCAATTCTGTGATGACGTGTCTAATTCTGGATCACAAGGTCCATGTGGACTTGTTCCATATCAGAATTTTCCTTGTAAGAAAACATTTGGATGGAATTTTGGCCTAATTAAAATTGTTGATTAGCTTTCCTATGCTTACTTAACAAACCTTAATATTTCCTTTCAATGTGTTATACATGTTCAATGGTGTTTTAGATGTATCATTACTTGTTTTGTAAGAGATCATTTGGTGTGGGTCGAATATAATATATATCTCGATTTTTAGAGTCGTATCAATATACAAAAAGTACTTGGTCATAAGAGCTAGCGATTAGCTAAATGGCACTAAAAGTAGCACTATAAACAACCTTTATATTGATTGCTACCCGTAGATATGTTCTTTATAAATAAAATGACATTCATACTCATATATCTAGAATTAAATTCAAAATAATTTCAATTGGGTTTTAGATATATTTAGAAAGACTAATAGAAAATTAAAATATGTCTTCTATACTTTTTTTTTAATAAATAATTAATTTTGACCAAACATTGTTAAAAAGATTTTCTAAGAAGAAATAAAACACCTTTTGTGTGGGTTGATAGAATCTGAGCTCGGACCCGGTTACCATGCAAAAGAAATGAAGTCGGGTTAATTAACTCCTCATCATTTTATCATGTAATCCTTATTATCTTTCCTAAATGGCCTCATGGTTGACACGGCCTAACTCTGGCGACTTGGGATTCCATCATTGGCATATTAAAAAGATTGTTTAATCCATATTCAGGAAATATTTTTAAAAAATAAAGAAAAATTAAATGAATAGATTTGGAGTTGCTTTTTTACCTATGGTTTTAAACGTCATTTTATTCATTAGTGAAAGAAAAAAGGGGTGTAAAATTTGTTTAAAGAATACAAATATATGCTCCTATTAATTACATCACACTCTGGATACTCTATAGTGCTCCATTAAATTTTCTTATTAAAGCATTTAATATATTGAATTAATCAATTAGAGCTTAGAGTTTATTTTAAAATGATAGGATATTGCATAAACGAGAATTTCATAATAGAAATGTTAGACAACGAGTTTTACAAAAACTGCTAGAGAGGGCAAAAAATCCTCTGTCCCCGTTCCTTTCTCCATCCCTATCCCCAACCAATCACAATTCACCATGTGTATATATAATTGGAAAAAATATTTATATAGTAAATTCTGATTGGTTGGGGACAGGGATGGGAACAGGAATGGAAACAGAGGATTTTCACCCGCTAGGATGCGAACCGATTGCACTAGTTTAGTCAATTTGAAAAAAGTATCTTTAGATGAATCTTTCTAAAAATAAAGACACTGGAAAAGAAGATTCCCATCTTTTTTACGTGATGAAGATCATTAAGGAAACCGACAATCTTTCGTGTTCCTTCTCGCCATGAAACTAGTCAATCAAAAGTGCTAAAACTGCTTCTATTCGCTGGAAATCGGTAATCTTTTTTACATGATTTGTAGAACAAAATATAAGGCAGAAGATATTATTGGTTTTTCTTTCAATTATTCTATATCACTGGCTTTCGAAACTTGAGTGTCTTTAAGTTTTCTTGTCCTAATATCTCATTTCATTTGTTGATTATCACTGGAAAAAGGCTATAATAAAGCAAAAAGTGACCAGCATTTCTTGCGTGAATGATATAAAGTACATCCCATAGCCATTGATCTTTGACAGAACTTTTCGATGAAACTTTTGACGTATAACAATCATAACATAACTAATTAAATTCTCAATCATTAAGAATATGTGCGGGGAGAGATAGGAGACGGACCTAATCTTTAATAAATGGAAAACGTGATCCTCCCAGAATACTACTTAAACAGATTGATTGGAGACTAGTATAACCTTTGTTAATGAATGCACAAAGTTGTTACTCACAGAATATCATTGAAACAGTAGTCCTAATATACCGTCACGTTTGTTACGGAAGCATTCCTCAAATTAAAGTAAAAAGAGAAGAGGCTGCAAGAAATCATTTTGTGATATATATATTTGTATTTTGTTGAAGAAAAATAAAAATTGTAATTATTTGAGTCTTTTTATGTTGACAACTATCAGTGAATATTATTAGCCTTTTTGGGGACAAAGTACCAGCCCACTCATCACAAGGTCCATAGCCCAGTGGGGAGATGGCCTGCCCACAACCAAGAGGTTGTGGGTTCGATACCCAACTCACACAAAAGGAAGGATTTAATTTCCTATTCTTAGTTCCTTTTGTGTGGGTTCTTACACTCCCCTCACGGGGCACCCCGCTAGCCGGGCTTCTACTACTCCCCTCACGGGACACCCGCTCAGTCGGGTTTCTATCCGCCCTGTTGAAATATAAAGTCCCACATCGAGTGCCTAAGGAAAATCCGAATAACTTATAAGCTCATGGGCTAACACCTCTCCTTGCCAATTGGTTTTGAGAGGATATGGAGGCCCATGAGAAAATTTTCACATGGTATCAGAGCAGGCCCTTAGGCGGGATGTGTGGACTCTTTGTCCCCGTTTGGCCCAAGTAGGGCGCCGGGCCTTGAATTTGACTCCCACCTCGATGTGAGGGGGAGTGTTGAAATATAAAGTCCCACATCGAGTGCTTAAGGAAGATCCGAATAACTTATAAGCTTATAGGCTAACACCTCTCCTTGCCAATTGGTTTTGAAAGGATATGGAGGCCCATGAGCTAATTAAAGTCCCATATCGAGTGCCTAAGGAAAATCCGAATAACTTATAAGCTCATAGGCTAACACCTCTCCTTGCCAATTGGTTTTGAGAGGATATGGAGGCCCATGAGCTAATTTTTACACGCCCTACATGGACTCTTCCTCTGGTGAGGTCCAAAAAAAAAAAAAAAAGTACCAGCCCACTCTATTAATATTTGAGATGATATATATATGATTAGGTAAAGCCCAAAACGTAGAACTAATTTTGTTATATTTATTCTTTTATATATATATATTTTAACAGGTTCTCCAGTTATAGAGGGGTTTAATTTTAAAATTTAACATAGAATCTCCAAAATGATTAAAACCTGGTATAGTTTCAATAATTTTGAGATCTTGTCTCTTGACAGTGCATGTTTATTATAAATATAATCAAATGTGTAGAGCATTTATAGAACCTCTTAAGAGACCGACACATCAATCAGTTCGAGTTATCGGTTAGTTTCTTTGTAATCACAGTTGGTCAATGAAGAAAAAAGGAAGTCCACTGGATAAAGATGCCCTTTAATTTTCTGGATATTTGTGAAAGAAACAGAATGATAAAACACTAAATTAATCTTATATTAGTTTTTCTTTGGTGAAATAATATTTTTATTGTTGCTTTTATGTTTGTGATTCTTCGTGGATTCTAAAGGAAAAGTAAGATAACCCTATTTCGCCTAAGTGAAATATCAAGAGTTCAATAGATTACATGGTGATTCAAAATGTTTTTAGGTGGGGCTTTTGCTTGTTCAATTGCATGCAGGTTGTCAAACACGGATTCATGAGCATGCATCTATTTTGAAACACGATGAACCTAATACCTAAAACATGGTATGACATCAGATTTAGAGTCATAATAATACTCCATCTATTACATAATATAAGTCGTTAATAATATGTAATAAAAATTAAAGAAAAAAACAATGCACTTTGTTAGTCAAAATATCAATATTACTCTCTTAAATAGCATGTGTATACAGGGACGAAGCTAGGAATTTGATATTGGGGGGGCGAAACTGGTAAAAAAATTCCAAAATTCTTGGAGGGCGATAAAAAAGGCAAAAAAAAATTCTTAGGGGGGCGAAATTGATAAAATTTTCCAAAATTTTCCAAAATACACATAAAAATTCGATAAACAGTAGTATTTTTAAAAATCTCGGAGGGGCGCCGGCCCCCTCCCGCCCCCCCTGTAATCGTCCCTGTGTGTATACCACTATTTCTATATAAGAGAGTAATATTGATATTTTGACTAACAAATTACTTTGTTTTTATTTCTATAATTTTCGCTAAATATTATAAATGACTTATATTATGGAATGGAGGTAGTTGTACATAGGATCGTAGTAGTTAACTGTTAAAAGTCAGTATATTATACAATGTCACAACAAAAAAAATGTCTGCTAGGACGAAACTTTTCGTGACGATTGACGAAGCTACTTTCGTCACGAAAGGTACACATTTTCTGACGAAAACGGCTTCGTCATGAAAAATATGAGATTTTGTCATGACAAAAAGCACACTTTGTCATGAAAAGTAGTTGCTTCGTCACGAAAGGTCGACCAATCGTAATGAATACCAGTTTTCGATCACGATAGGAATGACTTTTGGTGAGGAAAACGTTCCTCGTCACGAAAACATATATTTGTCACGGAAAGTTTCGTCCTAAAAATATTTTTTTATTTTATAAATATACATGTATAAATATGCTATAATTTTAGTTTTTTTATATGTTTATATTAAATATATTTTTTTTAGTATCCAATTAGATTAATTTTATTCATATTTTGATAACAATTTATATACAAATACATTGATAATAATGTATTAATTTTAATTTTATTCATAAAAAAAGAAATCAAAACACAAAGAGAAATTAAAATAAATAAAAGTTCAAAATCTAAAATTTCACTATAATAAATATAATAGAAACAATAATTAAGAAAAGACCAACGTAGCATAGCGGCCAATCGCACGACATGCAGGCGGGAGGTCTTGGAATCAATTCTCATCTCTTTACGAAGGGAGAAACTTTATTCTAAATTATTGAAAGGGGCTTGACTCGGTTCCGGAGGGTTAAGGGGAGATGGGCTCGGCTTGGGTCTGGCTAGATACTTTTCTTGACGAAGAAGTTGTCATTAATACTCAATATATTGACAAAATCTAGTCGTCACTAATAGCTTTTGTGAGAAATATTTGACCTTTTGTGATGATAATTGTGCATCACTACAAGTCTTTTTCTTGTAGTGTGTATATAATACAATACGTCTAGTAATGTATATAGATAATGAAGTTTTTGGATTTTGAACATTTACTTATTTTCTCTTTGTGTTTTGATTTCCTTTTCTTCATAAATTAAATTAAAATCAATATATTCTCATCCATGTATATACTATTTTTTAGCAATTCTTTAATATAAGAGTAAACAAATATGAAAACTAAAATTATATTCTAAATTATAGCATATTTATACATGTATGTTTATAAAATAAAAAATAATTTTTAGGACAAAACTTTTCGAGACAAATATTTTTTTTGTCCTGAAAGGTTCATACGAAAACTTAGCTTCATCATGGTTGGTCGATCTTTCGCAACGAAGTGCGCTTTTGTCATGAAATGCCATATTTTTCGTGAAGAACCCGTTTTCGTTAGGAAATGAACCTTTCATGACAAAAATAGCTTCGACACGAAAAATTTCGCCCTAACAGGCATTTTTTTTTTTTTTTTTTGTAGTGAACACTTCCCAACCACTCTAATTTTGGATGGAATAATTTGCTTATGTGGCGGAGAACCTCTACCCCTGAGTCTCACTCATACCGACATTACGAATCCAACGTATCGTCAGTGGGGTCATAGGCCTCCAGTGAAAAATATTTTTTTAATTAAATGTGGTATATTTTTGTTTCGTTTAGATGATATTTTCATCAATGATCCCACACAAATAAGGTAAATTGATGAGTGACACCACTACTCTCAAGTTTTGAATCTGTCACTGCTTACCAAACAAACGTTTTTACACACATACCTTCCCATTTACCTCCTCTTCTCTTCGCTCTCTATTTTTCCTTCCAACCAAACAAAGGCTTAAAGTTTTATTTTATTTTTTTAATATAAAATTATATATATATATAATTTATATATATATATATATATATATATATATATATATATATATATATAAACAAAGTAGGAAACAAATGCCCAAAGACCTAAGACAAAGCATGCCAAATGGCTATAAAAGACTAAGGCCTCTTAAAAGGCTTATATCTAGTCGTTATGTGATGCTCTATAAGCATCCTTTTAGCATTTTTCTTACTTTTTTCGCGAGCGGACAGGAATAAAATCAACTTCTTCGACTAGTTCTTTAGGATATTCATACTCCAAAAAGTCGTCGCTCAAATCGCCTGGAACAAGCTTATTGGTGGTGGGTACTTTTGGACTTGAGAGTGTCTCAGTCGCATCCTTCGTTGGCTCTACCTCTGGGAGGTCGTCATTAAACATATCGTAGGATGATAAGTCAATTTCTAAGGCCGCCACTTCTTTGCGCGCAATAATTTTAGCCTCATCTGCTTGTTCCTTAGCCCGTGTGGCGATTTCAAATTCATCCATGTCAATATGAAACCTTGCGAACTCGTTCAAAGCCATACACTTGCTCAAATCATAAATAGTATTAGAAGTGAGGCTTATATCATCTTACTAAACCCAAAGTTCATCAAACTCCTATCCTGTATGCGAGACGGTCGAATGGAGAAATCATCTATAATCCGCAATGTTGAAGGCAACGTTGCTAAATCGTCTGACGAGTCCAAGACATCTAATACCTCCAGCCGACGTTCCGTCTCTAGAGTAATAGGTGCATCATTTGAGGAAAGAGACGGAGACTGAAGTGCGAGAATGTGAGCATCAATGAATAACTCGACCCGATGAAGATCGGTTGAGGAGTTTGGCGTACTAATGTTGGAGCTCGTGTCGGTGAGAGGACTACTCTTAGAAACATCCGGCAAAACATCTTCCTTAGCAGCAGACCCACCCAAAAATGGCCTGCGAAACCTGTAAATCCTGAGTCAACCACCGGAAGAGCAGGCGCTAGGCTGACTAAGTCGCTATTGGCAGCCTCTTTGTCGTCCCTTCAACCGGTGAGGTAACAGCGAACTCCGGGACCAGATGGATTGAAGCTTCCAAAGTCGGTGCCACCGGGGCGGACCGTGAAGTACCTGGGTCGGTAAGATGGCCACCTGTTGGGACCCATACAGATTTAGGTTGAAAGTTAACCGTTAGACTAGAAGCAAGAACCTTTCTCTGCGCCGGTTGTGGGTGACCTGGCTTAGGCGCCGCCTTCTCCCTCTCAACCGGCTTAGCCGTTACAAGCCTTTGTATTTCAGGTTGTTTAGCAAGCGGATTCTGCTTCCCACATTTACTCACATGATGTCTAATTCGCATACAATAAAGGCAGTATTATGGTAAATCATCATATACAATTGATTGCCAAAAACCCTTATCAATCTTAGCATGAGTGATCCTAATTCGATGTGGCAATTCAGATAGGAGATCCACTTCAACACAGACTTTCACTACAAAAAAAAAGGTTTTTAGTAACAAAGATTTTCGTTATGAAAGGTCAAGAAATTCGTCAAGAAAGACCTTTCGTGACGAAAATCCTTCGTCACCAAGTTCGTCCTGAGAGCCCCGTCGCTAAAAGTCTTTCCTAAAGAATCCTCTATTTTGTCACGAAAGGTATTAGTGACGACGCATTTTCGTTACGAAAGGTATAAAAGTTCGTCACTAAAAGTTTTACAAAAAATTTAAAAATTAAAGCCATGGGGCGAAGCCGAGCCGAGCCGATCCGATCCGAGCGAAGCCCCCTACAATAATGCTGAATAAAGTCTCCACATTTTCATAGAAGTGGGAATTGAAATCATGACCTCCAACTCGTATGTCATGCACTTGCCCACTGAGCTATGTTGGTCATTTGTTACTTATTGTTCATATTATATTTATTATAATGAAGTTTTGTATTTTGAACCTTTAATTATTTTAATTTCTCTTTGTGTTGTGATTTTTTTTTTATGAATTAAATTAAAATTAATACATTTTCGCCAATGTATTTGTGTATTATATTGTTATAAAAAATATGAATAAAATTATTCTAGTTGCATAATATTTTTTAGTAATACTTTTAATATAAAGACTAAACAAATATAAAAATTAAAATTATATTCTAAATTATAGCATACTTATATATGTATATTCTTTAAAAAAAAATTATTTTAAGACGAAACTTTTCGTGAAAAATATTTTTTTCGTTACGAAAGGTTTGTCACGAAAAGTTATACCTATCGTGACGAAAAAAGTGTCTTCGTCACGAAAGGTAGACCTTTCGTAACGAAAAAACTACTTTTAGTGACGAATATTTTTTTCGTTAGGAAATATCTACTTTTCGTGACAACGAAAAATGACTTCGTTACGAAAAATTCGTCCTAACAGACATTTTTTTTTGTGGTAGTGTTTGGCATTTTATTAGCAAATTCATTTCATTGGACCAAATAGTTATATTTTCCTGACTGGAGGATACTCTCACTACAACATTTAGTGAAAAAATGAAAGTGTTAGATGACTAATTAAATCTACGGTTATTTACAGTTTATCAACTTTGTTAACGATCTTTACCTAGCAAAAAAAAAAAAAAAGTTTGTTAACGATCTTTATAACTACTTGTAGATAAATCCGGGGTGAAAATCCTCTGTCCCCGTGTCTCTAACCAATCAGAATTTACTATATAAGTATTTGTTTCAATTATATATACACATGGTGAATTGTGATTAGTTGGGGACACAGGGACAGACACAAATGGGGACAGAGGATTTTTTGCCATAAATCCGAAAGATCACATCTAACGAATTAAATGGGGGAAATATTTGGCTGTTAATTGGTAAGGAAATGAAATCTTCTTTTGACTAACAGTTAACTAATTGTTTTGAGTAAAAATACAGAGGTTGCAGACACGGGATCTTTTAATGCATTGACAGATCATCAGTTGGAGGATAATTACGACGATTTCATTCCCGTTCGAACTTTCAAGGGTAAAAATGGAAACATAAAAACTCCTACTAAGCGTCATATGGAGACTAGGTACAAACCTTTTAAAAGACGTTAAGTCTTGCAACTACTAATATCTATAGTCTACTAGAAAAGATGCTTCCTATGTAGTAGTGGATTTGTTTCCACATTTTATTCTGAGAGTAGGCAATGTCCCTCTCCATGTCGGTTCTTGATTTTCTTTCAAAAGAATTTTAATTTAAAAAAAAAAAAACTGTTCTGAGACCTGTAGATTGCATACTGCTAAATTAAACGAGTAAATAGAGTTTGTCACATAGTACATTTTACCTCTTTTTTTCCCCAATCTTTTTCTTTAAGGTTAACAACTTGACAACATTTGTCACTGAAAAAATAAAATGCAAGTGTGTGACGATCTGTAATCACTGTCGGACATCATTCTAGACTCTGAAAATATTGCCAGAGAAACGACAACTTGCGAAAGAACAAACAAGAATAATGAGTTTCCTTTTAAAGAATCAAGAATCCCATTGTTTCCCATTCTCGTCCAGTTGAATCCTATGGCTATAAGTTATAGTGCAATCTCACGCAATTCTTTTGTCGACAGACTTCTTTTTTTTTTTTTTTTAAGAGACTGATAAAGAAAATATAATACTCCCTGTTCGATAATATAAGATATTTTAATTTTTCATCTCTTTTTTTAAAAATATATGATATTTTTAAATTTTTTAGCATTATATTTTTAAATTATACATATAACCACAATTTTGTGGTATAGAGATGAAAAGAAGCTGGTGGTTGGAAATTATTAATAAGGTCAAATTAAATTACTCAAGAGTATAAAAAAAAAAAAATTTCCTTTTGTTTTTCTTTCTTACATCTATGCTACAATATCAAAAAAGTCTTACTCCTCCATTACAAATTAACTGTTTAAATTTCTTTTTTATTTATTTCAAATTAATTGTCCACTTTTTAAATAAAGTAGGTATGAAAGACAATTTTGCTCTTCTTTCATCTCCTCTACTCTTAGTTAATTAAAATTATCACTTTTCAATATATATTTAAGAGATGGTTGGATATTTTGTGAGAGGAATGAGAAATTTTTTTTAAATGAAATTAATAAAATTATTGAGTGATATCTTTAACTTTTACTTATTTTTACCATTAAAATCATTAAAACTTTAATACATATGTATTTGTCAAATTGGACAGATCATTTTGGGACAGAGAGTATATTATAAAAGGGTGGGAGTTAAAACAAGGGAGACCACAAGTTGTTCCTCCCTGAAAATTGGATTAAAATTTTGACGGTGAAGATTAATTTCAAAATGAACACTTGTTTTAAGTCTCGAATGCATGTCGTATTTTTAAGGCACAGAACATCTATTTTAAGCCTAAAAAAAATCTATCCTGAAGTGTGTTCTGTACATATTGAAAAAAAAAACTGTTCTGTATAGCGTACAGGAGGAAACTAGGCTGCTCTTTTTTGGCTATAATTGATGAGGCATTTTCTAAGACCAATGATTTCATCCTACACAAAAAGATGATACTCACATCTACATGGCCCTCACTTTTCGATCCGACAAAAATTATAGACAATGTAAATCAAGGTGATCCAACGGCTCGCTTGGTGGGAGACATTGTCTTAGACCACCGCCAAAAGCCATCCCACATTAGAGGGTTGAAACTCCATACTGCCGATGTCAAGATTCGAATCTGCGGATTCCTACACAATCTGCCACCCCGAACCAACTAGACTACCTTGCGGATAGACCAATGATTTCTTGATGACGAAATTGAGTAGACCATGTTCATAGTTGGATATCTGCATTTTCTTGCACCAATTCTCTCTCTTACGTTGCCTGACATTACTGCTCTCTGTCTTGATGATTGGGGAGTGATTAGATGCCCACTTCTTTGCTTTTTTGCACCCTTCCTTTGAATGGTCGGGGCTTGGTTCTTTTCCTTCGGGTTTGGGAAAGAGAGGGAGGGGTAGCTAGCTAGGATACGTTTTTTACTTCCCTTAATTAAGATTTAATATATTAGGTTGAGATAAATAAATCCCATGTAGCTATCTCAATTAAGCGAATTCAGACGTTGCGTAATATTCAATTGATTTAGTTTGGTAAAAGGCTCGTTGCAACTTTACCAAAACATCAAAATTTTCAATTTTTAGACTCCCGCAACTTTAAGTGTATTATAGGGGTGAAAATCATCTGTCCCCATTCCTATCCCTAATCTTATCCCTCAACCAATCAGAATTTACTATATAATTATTTTTTCTAATTATATATATACAGGGTAAATTGTGATTGGTTGGACACACACGGGGACAGAGGATTTTTTGCCGTATTATAGACTACAAAGTGATGAGATATATAAGATAGGACAATAATACAACCTGAGATATTTCTTTAATCTTGCAAGAACAAATTTTGCTGTAATGACGATTGTATTATTAGCGTTAACAGTTGCTGTTATATTGATGGAGTTCACAATCACTTCAAATGACGTCTCTCTCTCTCTCTCTATTGGTCCTCTTTTATTGCCCCTCTCTTTTTTCCGACGCTAATTTTGCACGTGCGAAATTTCACTGATTCATTGGATTAAATTTTTTATAGTTAAAATTGATTTAAAACGAACATCTATTTTAAGCTTCAGACATCTGTTCTATTTTTATTGCAGAACACCTGTTCTTAGCTTTTACAACACCCATTATGAGGCATTTTTGTATGTACTGAAAAAAACTGTTACACATAAAATCCGGTCTGCTTTCTCTCCTTCCTTCCCCGATCCCAACCGTCAGCACCATGCCTCCATTGACTCCCTCTTCCAAAATATAAAAAAAAATAATAATAAACTCTTAATTAAAAAGATAACAGAATATACAATGAGAGATGTAAGACCTAAATTACCTTTTGTTGATCGAAGGGTAAAAAGTGATTATGTTTTCTGAACTTTTTCTCGATTTTAATTTTTTAATTCGGAACTAAAAAATGTAAAAAATATTACACTTAAATTTTATGGAGTATTAATGTTCCCCTTTCATCTATAATTACTGTTAAAATTGATTAGAACGAGACCACAATACCAAACTCGAGTAAATTTTTGAAAAAATAGGTTCTAACTTAACCAAATTGAAGATGGTAAAGATGTGAAAGATTGATTTTTAATCGCATTGACGCTTTTTTATGTTACACAAAATGTTCACGAGTTTTGTCATATGGTCATATTACGTTAAAATTTAACAGCAAAATTGAATGGAATGACAATATTAATATACTTCCAAAAAGTTTAAGGTTAAGAATTTTAAATTATTTAGTAATATTAATTTTTTTATTTTACCTCTTGCTGATTGAATATAGTTTGTTTTGAGTTAAATATTGACTAGCGATTCCAATATCACATTTGGTTCATTGAGACAAATCAAGTCATTTTCATGGAGTTGATGGATCGTGGGATATACTTAATCATGCGGTATATGTAAGAAGGCAGGCATCAGTGCTCTCCAAGGATGTGGCGGTTCCTGTTTTTACCTCATCTTTCTGCATGACCATTATGAGCAGTATATGAAGAAAGAGATCTTCATTACGTATAGGGAAGTGTTAAAAATTATTCTTTTCAAAATCCAAAGGAAACCCACAGCGCCTGAATTTGGGTAGATAAGAAATTATACTCATTTAGTTTTAAGGACTTGTCAAATTTGCAAAGATATTAGGGAAAATGGTATGTTTGGTCCTCAAACTATTTCTCAAATAATCGAGTGGTCTCCATTTTATTTTTACTTCACAATTGGTCCTACATGTTACTTTGCGCTTCCTAACCAGTCCCACCACCACCACCCACGGTCGTTTCCGGTCAAATCCCTCTCTATGTAATATTTATACTTTCTGGATGATCCCCGAAATATTTTCGAGCTTCCAAGATGGTCTTATCATCATCTTCTTCATCCTCCAAGATCAATCGCCGACCACCAAATATTTCTCCACCAAATACGGCCACCAACATTGTCCACCCACCATATCTCTCCCATATTCGGCCACCACCCACCACTTTTGGCAAACCCAAAATTGGAATCACATGAATCTTCATACCAAGAACAGTGATTAGACATCAAATCCTAATTGGAAAGCAGCCTTAAAGGGTCAAATGAAGAAGATGATGCCATGACCATCTTGGAAGCGTGCAAATACTTCTGCGATCATCCAAGAAGTAAAAATACTACAGTAGGGGATTTGGCCGGAAACCACCGTGGATGGTGGCGCTGGGACCGGTTAAGAAGCGCGAAATAACATCCAGGACCAAATGAGAAGTAAAAAAAGAATGAGGATCACTCGATTATTTGAGAAATAATTTGAGGACCAAACATGCCAATTTCCCAAGAAATTATGAAGATATAATCTTGTACGGGGCTATAATAATTAAAGATCGGACAAACAGTAGGTGGATACACAAATAATATATAGATAAAGAAGAAAAATAACTCTCAATTAATATATATATATATAACGTGTTTCTATCTAACTTTCAAATAGATCTACATTCATAGTCATAAAAAAAGTAAATTTCACTGTAATTTTGCACCAAGAAAATTACAAATCTTCTATAAAGTAATTTTTGGAGGAGACAAAATTATAAATCCTTACATAACCAACTCATGAAACTCTTTATCTGAATTAGTAACACAAAACGGCACAATTAATTATAATATAAAAAATCCAAATTTATTGTTAATTACTTTTCAAAACACTCCATGTGAGATATTGAGAAAGTATATTTAAAAAAAAATTATGATTAAACAGATATTGTAAAAAGGGCAAAACTTTTCCTTGGATGAATGTTATTTTGCAAAGTGTAACACAGTTTTGTTTTTGTTATATATCCCATTATAATTTTCATTGAAAGCCTATATTGCTTTGGGAAGAGTTTTCTTTTTAAAAAATAAAATAAAAAAGTGTTCTTTTTTTCCCCCAGTAAACCGTGTGCTTTATTTGATGATAAAGTGGTTACAAAGTCGATCAGAGCCTCCGCAATGTTGGAGTGCCCTGTCTGTCTAGAACAAGCAGTCCCCTTGTTGTTTGAGGCAAAGATACAAAATCAAAGTAAGACTTAGTGTTTTTAGAGTCACAACCAACATTAGCTAAAGAATCTGCTACCATATTCACCTCTCTGAAAATATGTACGGTTTGCATTCCTTGGGATAGTCTGAGAGCCTTCTGAAAATAGTCATCTAGCATCCAATTCGCCATCTTCCTTGCTTATATTGCACGAGCTAAGATCTGGGAATCCGTTTGAATTAAATTACCCGTTTGCCAATTTTCCGCGCTAAGTTCACTCCGTATATTAATGCCATTAACTCTGCCTTCGTGTTTGTGAAATGATCTCCTATGTACGCCGAACACCCTGCAATGAATCTATCATCCCCGTATCGCAAGACACAACCAACACCAGCTAGCCCCGGGTTGCCTCGCGATGCACCATCAATATTCAAAACCACCATATATGTAATCCATTCATCCAACTTCTAACGGACAATTTTGATTATGTGCAAAGATCCCATAGACTTCCATTTCCTGATATTTTTTAGCATAACATACTGATGATCAAAGGCCACAGTGAGCCTTCTTTTTGTTGTTCGCCTACCTTCAAAGAAAAAAACGCATTTCGCTTTCCATAATTGCCACAGAACTAGCGAGGAAATTGACATTAAAATCTCAGCCTCTCCCCTGTATAAGAGTTCCACCAACATTTCAACAGTGAATGAGGATCCTCAATGGTCCTGAGAGTGAAAAAATATGCAAAGCTTGCAGCATGAAACAATAAATGTTGGGTTAAAGGACATTCCATGAATATATGTTGCAACGTATCACATCCCTTTGAACAGGCACATCGAGTAACCAACTGAAATCCAAACCGCCTAAGCACATCTTCCAAGGGAAGAAATTTATTCAAGAACATCCAAATAAATATGGTAAGGTGTAATGGCAGGGAGCTTGTCCAAAGAAGCTTACGACTGAGTGTCGTGATGCTTCCTCCTCGAAGTACTGCAACAGAGGATGACAAACTAAAGCAACCATGAGGCTCTGGCTTCCAAAGCCATTCATCCTTCTTCTCCCCAATAATGATATCCGGAAGTTCCTCCAATAGTGAACCTGGCAGCCAGCGTTGCAGCTCACGTTTTTTCCATCCCTGTTCATCCAAATAATCACTCACCTTTGCTCCCAATTCCACAATAGATAAATGTGGCAATAGTTGCGCAAAACTCTTTTTATGGACAATATCATCATAACACAAAGAACTCCTCCCGTCCCTAATCAGAATGGAAATATTGCTTTATGTGCGGGATTTAACTTCGAGCATCCGCCTCCAAGCAGCCGAAGCATTAGGCTGTAAAATCACCAATGATACGTGAGCAATGCCATAACAATAACGAGTTTTCATGTACTTTGCCCAATAAGAATCAGAAGTGCGAAAATGCCACCATAGCTTCATTGCAAAGGCCTCGGCGTACTGGTCCATAGAAATCAAGCCTAGTCTATTTGAATACTTCTCCGAACAAATCTTTTTCCAAGTCATCCAATGACGACGCTTCTCTCCAGTAGATGAACCCCATAAAAAACCATTAAAAAGCCTCTCCATCCGTTGCTTAATAGAAGATGGCGGATTGGAAACCGCCAAAATGTGTAATGACATCGAGGTAAGTACATGCTTAATAAGAATCAGTCTCCCTGCCATATCTAATAATTTGGTTTACCATCCTTCGATTCTTGAAGATATGCTCTCTACAAGATGTGCAAAATGATCCACCTTCGGCCTTCCTTTCATTAAATGACATCCCAAATACTTGATTGGAAAATTGCCTTGGACAAAATTAGTTACAGATTGAATCACTTGTGCTTGGCGATCCCTTGTTTTAGAATAAGCAAAAAAAGCCGACTTCCCAACATTGATTCGTTGCCCAGACACTTTCTCATAACTTCTCAGAAAATCGACAAAGTTTTTAACATTTATCTTAGCCCCATTGATAAACACAATGACATCGTCTGCAAAACTGAGATGAGATATTACCATGGTATGCCGCGGAAGAATATATGGCTGAATTTTTCCTTGATAGATGGCTTTGTCAAGACCTTTAGAGAACACTTCCGCTACGAGAATGAACAGCAACGAAGAGAGTGGATCACCTTGTTTTACTCCCTTCCCCGCTTTGAAGTAGCCATATGGGGAGCCATTCACCAATATGGATAACCAATTTGATGACAAAAGATTTCGCACTAAATGTATGAAATGTTCAGAGAACCCAAATCTTCGCAATACCCCAAGAAGATACTTATGCGAAACACGATCAAATGCCTTTATCATATCAAGCTTCATAATCAAGTTTTCCCTCGCAACCTACGATCCAAATGATGGACCAATTCTTGTGCTAGCAAAATATTATCCGAAATTAAACGGCCCTTTTCAAAACCTGACTGAGTCAGGGATATCAATTAAGGTAAAATGTGAGAAAGGCGAGAAGCTAGTACCTTAGAGATAACCTTGTTAGCGAAAGTACATAGCGAAATAGGGCGAAAATTACCAAAAGTGTCTGGAGTTATAGTTTTTTGAAGAAGAACAATGAAAGAACTCGCCATGCCTTTCGGTTGGGGGAGACCGGCCCAAAAATCTCTAACCGAGCCAACAACATCCTGTCCCACAATGAACCAGCAATGTTGAAAGAAAGCGCCAGAAAAACCGTCAGGCCCGGATGCACTATTCTTATCAAGCGAGAAAACTGCTCCCTTTACCTCCTCCATCGAAGGCAAGCTGCCCAAACTTCTATTCTCATCATCTGATACCACTTTTTTAACACAAGATAGTAATGCTTCATCTTCTACCGAACCTCTCTCCTCAACAAACAATTCTTCAAAAAAAAAATTGAACATTCTCGGCCAATGGCATCTTGATCCGAAATGAGATTGCCGGTGCTATCATGTAAAGATGTAATGTGTAACCTCTTTCTCCGGTTCGTACAAATTGCGTGAAAATACCTCGTGTTAGCATTTCATTCTTTTAACCACCTAATCCGTGACCGTTGCTTCCAAAAAATCTTCTCAACCAATAGTGCCTCAGTGTAGCGAGTTTGCGCAATTTGAAGAGTATTTTTGTTCAAATCCGTAGTGTTCTCATCATAACTCTTTACATCAGCTTCTATTGCAGTCTCCGCCATCTTGAGTTTAGTGAATATATCGCCAAAGACATCCTTATTCCAGACCCGTAAAGCATGCTTTAATCGCTTCAGTTTATACATTAATATGTCCATTCCATTACTTTCTACATGCTGATCCCAACTGGCCGAAACCACCTTCAAAAAGGTTGAGTGGCAAAGCCACATATTTTGAAATCGAAATGCGGAACCCTTTTGATGTAATGAAAGCCAGGCCAAAATTTTGAGAGGACAATGATCCGAACCCGTGCGATGTAAGTGTTCAACATTTGTTAAGGCAAAATGTTCATTCCACTTAGTGTTGATGAGTAGCCTATGCAAACGCCGAAGTAAAGGTGGACTCGATGAACGACTCCAAGTAAAGGTAGAACCAGCAAAACCCACATCTATCAGCCCACTATAATGAATTGCCTCATTAAACTCTAACATGGGAAGAGCCACCGGGATAGGCCCGAAACTCTTAGAACATGTAGATACCACATTAAAATCCCCTCCAACAAACCAGGCTTCTTCATGATTCTCAACAAAAGAAATTAACTCATTCCACAACAGTCGACGTTGAGTATGTTGGCAGCGGGCATACACAAAAGAGCCATAAACTACAGCACCTGCAAAATTACTAAATTGTACATGGACCACTTGTTAGAAATCTCCCACAATAGTTAAGTCAATAATATTATCCCACAGAATCCATATTTTGCTCGTGCAGTTACCAAAACATTGATCAAAACCAAGGCGAACCGCAGTAACAGATAAATCTGACAGCTGTAACAATGGCTCCAATAAAAAAAATTAAAGGCACCTTATATTGTTGCTTCAGTTTTTTAACCCGAGCAAGACACTCGTCATTCCCAATTCCCCTAACATTCCATATCAACCAATCCATAAAAACAAAAGAATATTAATAAAAGTGGAGTAAAAACATACTCAGCAGAAGGACCTATGAGGCCTCTGTGAAAGTCAGGCGGATTTACGGATATCTCCATCAGTGCTGATTTTCTTTTTTGTGCGGACTTTAGCAGTCACTGGGACATCCGTGTGATCCGAAATCTCCATGTCAACAGCTTCAGGTTGACTTTCGACGATCCCCAAGTCAACCGCAATGCTCGAAATTGCAATGATGCCTTTCAGCTTGGCTGCTCGAGCAGCATGTTCAGCTCGGTCCCTTTCTAGTTGAGCACCAAGCCGGGCCGAGAAATCTTCGAAAGCTGCCCAACCATCCCGAGTCACCACAATCGTGTCCGGTCCTGATTTTGTAGCCGACTTTGCCCCTTGCTGAAGTTCATGAGGCTTTGTTGTTGATAGAAAAATACGCGAGTCATCTTTCCCCTTAGTTTTATCCTCCGGATCAGGTCTTCCCACTTGTCGCAACTGAGATAACACCTCAAAATCATCATGGGTCTGTAACCCGTCTCCCGCTTCTTCCGTACCCGGTCCAATCTCACTAGCAGCGACCTCTATGGGTTGCGTGACAGAGAGAACATGGGCGGGTTTTGACCCGGTTCCACCCTAGTAATAATCACATCCAATGTACTGCATGGTTCTGTACTCTCAATCTGTATCGTTGGATCAGGAACCCTAGGTACAAGTTTCTTTTGGGCTGCAGCCGCTACTGTAGTGACTTCTGACGCAGTCTTCTTCCCAACTACACGGCCGGACTTCAATGTCCAGACATTCTCCGGCAGTTTGGCATTGTTCTGGTATTTTTTCCCGCCGACGTCAACCCTTGAAAGTACCCCTCCTCGACAATCAGTTGTTTAATGTCCTATCTTCCAACATCCTGAACAATAATGTGGCAAATCTTCATAAACAATTCCTTGCTAGAAACCTTTCCCCCGATCGTTCATGGCCAATCCAAATTCTCTTACAAATCGGATTAAGCAAGTCTACTTCAACACAAATCCTGGCGACACTCGGCCTTGTCACATTAGCCGTGGGTTCATCAAGAACGAGAGGAACCCCGTCGGCTTTAGCAATAGAGAACAGATAACTTTTATTAAAAAGATGAACAAGCAATCCTTCTAATCGAATCCATACTGGGACAATGAATGATTCCACCGCCGGGTTGAAATCGTACGTCCACTTGAACACACGCATTCTCGAACCATTGAAGATCCACACGCCCTTCCTCCAAAATCGGCAATAATCACATGACGTAAATCCATCCATCCAATCCAATATCCCCCTTTAAATTGAAGCTTTTGGAAATCTTGACGTAGCGTCTCCAAAGGCGGTCCACGCCGCGAGAACTTCCCCACCAGATCGGCTTCCTCCACGTAAATCGCTGACTCTCCTTTGAAAGAGGAGAGATCTTTAATTGGCACATTAATTTTAGGCTGTGTTGGTGCGGATAGGAGATCCGCAAATGATTTTTTAGGCCAGACACCACCCGATGGGGGCGGCGCCGGTGCCGGAGTAACCATGAGAGGCGGCTCAAAGAGAGGCGACGGACATGGGACTTTAGGTTAGAGAGAGCGTTTCAATTGTGTGAATTGAAAAAAAAGTGTTCTTTCCTCAGTAGTCAGTACTCACAATCTTCTGATAATTCTGAACTGAATATCAAAGCATATGTATATCATTCCAAAAGCCATTTGCAACTATACCTTGCCTCTCTAAGTATCTATAACAATTTAAAGTAAACTTGTGTCCTTCCAAATAAAGTTTGTCTTTGCAAATTTTGATCATACATATATCTCTCATGATTATCTTTTGGTGCATCAAAACTTTGTAGCCCAAAAACCTTTGTCTTCATTATCAATTGTCTTCCACCATGTTAAGCTCGCCATTGTTCCAATAAAACTATTAATCTGGAAATTTATTCCATATATAACAAAGGTCTATGCATCTGCTTGGTTTATATATGTTTTTTAAAAGCAGCTAAATGTTTCAATGAGATATAGAGGATCGGGGTCCCAAAACCTAGGAATCCTATAGAAACAAACATTGAAAAAAAAGTATTCATTGTTTTGTACTTCCTCCGTTCTATAATATAAGTCGTAATGTAAGTCGTTTAAAACGTTTAGCGAAAATTAAGAAATAAAAAGTAAGGTATTTTATTAGTTAAAATATCAATATTACTCTTAAATACAACTTGTATACCACTAATTATATTTAAATGTAATATTAATATTTTGACCATAAAGTAACTTAATTTTTAATACATGTGCTAAACGACTTATATTATGAAATGGAGAAAATACAAAGATATGGCCGATAACTAAAAATTTTGGTCAGATTTAGCCATCGTTGGAAAAGAAAATAAAATGAAGGAGAAACCCAGAAGGAGAAATGGAATAAAAAGATAAAGCGAGAGAAGGTATAAAAATGGAGTAGAGAGAAAGAGGAAAAAAGATTAAAATAATGTGATAAAGTAAATAATTATGATTATTTATGGAAAATTTAATTTCCCTTTGGGATATGATTTGCACTTGATTATTTTTTATATTCTTTATTAATTAATAATTGTAGTCTTCCACATTTTTAGGACATTTTTTTATACGTTCTAAACGACTTATATTATGAAATGTAAGAAATACAAAGATATGACCAGTAATTAAAGATTTTGGTCGGATCTAGGCATTGAAAAAGAAAAAATGAAGGAGAAACCCAAAAGGAGAAATGGAATAAAAAGATAAAGTGAGAGAAGGTATAAAAATGGAGTAGAAGTGAGAGAAAGATTTAAATAATGTGATAAGTAAATAATTATCATTATTTATGGAAATTTTCCGTTTGGTATATGATTTATGAAATGGAGGGAATACAAAGATCTGGTCGATAACCAAAGTTTTTTAAGCAAGCAAAGCTTATCATTCCAATTGCCCCAGAGCTCGGAGTTGAAGAACATTACATGCAACCAATTGACCCACATACAATAACGTTACATGTGAGCTTTTTAACCAAATTATTTTCAATGATAAGCAACTAAAATGCTGGTGCAAATATGTAACGTTCTTCAACCCTGAGCTCTAAGATAATTGATTGAAATTGGTTAAACTGTCGTTGACGAGGGTTTGATTCCTTTTGGTGGAATTCGACTCTTTCGACATTTCTCGCGGCTGAGAGCGCCGTTTAAGAGAAGTATGGGCTAGACTCTCCCTCATTAAGCGGTAACAC
Source organism: Vinca minor (assembly GCA_026122235.1). Taxonomy (NCBI): domain Eukaryota; kingdom Viridiplantae; phylum Streptophyta; class Magnoliopsida; order Gentianales; family Apocynaceae; genus Vinca; species Vinca minor. The sequence goes on from JAOCZM010000134.1 coordinate 4,118,934, forward strand.
TGCGGGCCAACCGTGAGACCGAGTTTGAATGTAGTCACCACATTGTCGGTGGATACCAAATTTCCCAAACGGGTAGACCAATATATATATATATATATATAACGTTCTTCCGCGCGGAAAAATCTCCAAGGACTGATGCTAGTGAGATTGCTCTAATGAAATGCATTATGAAAACCGTGTGTGGATATTCGTGCAAAAAATTAATGGTTAATTATATTGTCAAGGCAGATTTTCTCTGCAATTTGTCTTTAAATAACTAAATTATCTTTTTTATCAATATTAATATCTTTCAATTAATTTATCTTTCCAATATTTTCTTTCCTAATTTATAAACTAAATCTCTAATTTTCTCTTTCTTATTCCAAAATCTGCTCATAGTTTCTTCAACATTTTATTTTCTACTCTATTCACACAAAATCTCTAATTTTCTCTCTTATAATGCTAGACGTTCACCCAAAAAACTAAACAAACAAACACTATAAATTATTCTTTTACTTAATATTTTGACATACTTATACATTAATCTCTTTTTTACAAATGAAGTAGAGAAGGTAATTAAAGTCATATTGCTCAAGCATTATAAATTTGTAATCCTTTTCTTACTTATTAGTTGTAATGAACGGAAACCTAAGATCATGAACTTATTTTGGTTTATATTGTTTTTTTTTATGAATTTCTACTATTATAAGGGGAAAAAAATAGATATTGGGTGTACATAGTACTGTCAAAACGGGTATCCCCGCCCCGTCCCGCCCCATCATGGGCATTTCTTAAATGGGGTGGGCGGGCATGCCCGCTTTTTTAACAGATCATCAAAATAGTTGCCCGTACCCGCCCGCGGAATGCCCGTGGGCAGATGGGCATGACCGCGACCCTTTTTATTTTTGAAAAAAATATATCAAATCCGAAAAAATCAACAAAATGCAGTTTTTTCTCATTCACTTACAGTTTACAGTCCTATGGAGGGGAAATAAAAATCAAAATAGTTTAAGAACAATCAAATCAAATTTTACAATACACAAAATAGTTCAAAAATAATCAATTCAAACTCCACAATTTCAAGAATAATTTAAGATCAACTGTCCAAAATTAACAAACATATTGCTGAAGTTAAAGCAACAAAAAATATATATTGTTTTTTTAATAACCTCCATGTGTTGATCTAGATGGTGAACACTAGAAATATTATTTGAATCTATTTTAGATCATTTTGATTCCTTCTTTTCATATTCACATATAAAACACACACCTTAAGAAGTTAAAACATTATAAATGGTAAATGATAAATAATATATTAGAACATAATTTAGTTACCTTAAAAAATGAAACTGTGAATCCAATTGCGTACACATATTTGAGATTGTACACTTGTAGGAAGAAGATGACTCCTATATTTGGTAAGAACGCGTACAAAAAGATAGTGGAGATATATGACTCTTGTTGAGTATGAAGAAGACTAAAGAGCCTTATTAATTTCTATCCAAAATTAATAAAAAAAAAAACAAAACAAAACAAAGCGGGCATGCCCGGTTGCAACCCGCCCATACCCGCATGGCCCGTTACCCGCACGGACATGCCCGTTAATACCCGCATTTAAACGGGTATAGAATTCATAACCCCATACCCGCCCATTAATCTTATGGGGCGGGTATGCCCGTGGGCATATGCCCATTTTGACAGCTCTAGGTGTAGATATATTAAGGAAGAAAATATTTGAGATCATCATATGCTGATTTGTTGAATAAGATAGAGAAAATTAGAGATTGAGTGTGAATAGATTGGGGGAAAATATTGAAAACATAAACTAATTGAGAGAAAGCAATATTGACCAAAAGGATAACTTGGTAATTTTAAAGGCAAATTGCCTTGGCGGGAGGAAATCTGCATCGACAATATTAATAGCCTAAATTAATACTTGGTCTGATTTTAGTTTTTAAGCTATAAATTAATCGCTACGGAACGGAGTTAAATTCTGCAAGCGCGGGACTTAATTTTGTAGGTCGGATTGAAATTTTGACGGTTAAAATTAATTTAAAACGAAAATCTGTCATAATTTTTCAACATATGTCGTGTTTTTTTAAGGACATTTATCTTGTATTGTGTCTAAAGACACATATCCTGAAACGTTGTGTACGTACTAATTTTCTAGTGTTCCGAAGAGCATCAGGACTGATAAATTAATACGCACTCTGAAAATCATGTGCGAATATTCGTGCAATATATTAGTTTCTAGAATGTTTCCAGAAATTGATTGGATTCCTGGATACATTATGTTTAGACTTTTGCTGTACCAGGGTCTTTCAAAAATAAAATTAATAAATATCATGACGAGGTGAATTTCATGGAGAAAGTTAAGGTGATAAGTTCCTCAACATGGTGCTTATAAATCTCAATCATCAAATAGTTTGATTTAACGGTTAAAGATTAAAAATATAAAAATAACTATTATTTTGTAAAATAAAAAAGGTTTTCCTTCTTCAAAAATATCTTTTCACCATATAATCAAAAGTCAACTGCTAAAATATACGAACATTATGTTAAAGAAAACACCCCCACGACAATATAATCAATTCCGAATTTCATTGTATTTATCAATATTTTAGCGGATAATATATTTCTTAAAAACTTCGGACAATATATTCTGTATTAGTTTTTAAAAAAAAAAAAAAAAAGCGCCAATGTGACAAAACAATACTACTAGAGAAAAACGGAAAGAAATTCAATCTAATCGATGTCTAAACGATGGTATATAAAGTGGGAATATTGAAATTAGTTTGTGAAATGATAGAAAAAACAGAAAAAGTAATTAAAGAATTGATGGATTGATGGATTTTAGAGAACATAATATGGAATATTTCAGTTGAAATTCCATTATATGGCACTTGTGAAATACATTTGGTATCAAACTGTGTAATCGGCTCCTACCTGTTGGGTGAAATGGAATCTCATATTTCACTGATAATATCAACAAAATCTTCCTTTTTTCTGAGATCACGTTTTTTTTTTGCTGAGAATGGATTTGATATATATGGATGGTATTAAGTAGGGATAATACGTCATGGAATCACACTAAAACAAATATTCTTATGATGCAAGCAAACTATCTAACTCGAAATTTAGAAGTTTATAAAACTCAGATGCTGGAAATGTAGATTATCCTCTTCATTAAATAAAATAAAATAAAATAAAAAGAGAGATGAGAAATGGTTCCAAACAAGGTTATCAATATTGGAATTTTGACTCGGAACGGAAAGGTTTAAAAAACTCGTTAACAGCAGGATCATAACGGACCGGAAGATCTTACAAAACTATTTAAATAATATTTCATGATAAATTTATATCAATAAAGACATCATACATGCAATATGGCCAAAACAAAATATAACAATTCTTCAACGAAAAAGAAATAAGAATACCAATGAAACTAAAAAGTTTCTGCTCTAGCTAACCAATCTACTAACAAAACCAATAAGGAATTCAAGCTACCTTCTATCGCCAAAATCAACGACTAGGGCTCATTTTCAAACTAAACCGATGTCGAAATAGTCGACAATTGTGAGAACAGAAGATGCATGAGGGCTGAGGAGTTGGAATTGGACTCAAAATTAGGTTTTTTTTTCATTCAATCGGATTTTTTTTTTAATTCATGAACTAACCTGGCCTATCGACTCGGCCTAACATAAACAAAACGAGCGCTGCACCGAATCATCCGATTCAACGATTTTACGGATCATATTGTCGATCCTACCTAGTCTTCTCCTCCAGTAATTTTTTTATTGAATTTAACTCGATCTATATCTTTCGAATCGTCTGATTCACTGATCCCCTCGCGATTTTAACAATATTGGTTGCAAAAAGTATTATTACATTATGAGATTGAGGCTTTGGACACCCAATTTTTTAGTGCATACTCAAGTATATCAATTGCTAACCCTAAATTCTTGGTATTTTGTTGGAGTTGTTATATACCCTCACCGTTGAGGAGTATTTGAATTTTTCGGTGAATATCGACTTTCGTGAGATTTTTTCGCGATTATGAGACCCGTGTAAAAGAATGTCATGTGTCAGACTCTCCCTCGGTTTAGCGGTCACACTACAGGCTAACCGTGAGACCGAATCCAGATTAGTCAACACATTGACGAGTGGACACCGGATAGCCTTAAACAGGTAAAAAGAAAGTAAATTGACTGGTAAACTAATCAAAAAATCATCACATCTAGAGTAACATGATTAGTTCAAGTCTATAAATTCTCCATGATTTAACGATATTGCTAAACATAACTGATTTTCTTCCGTAGTAAATAATGTAATAAAAAATGCAGAGTTACAAAATTCTTCTATGTATGGTCCATAAAAATGGGTGAAACTAATAATTAAAAATTCATGAAAAATAAGAATTCTAGACAAATGTGTGAAGCTAATAATATATATAAATGATATAAAAAGATATAGAAAGACTCGTAATATTATTGTATTACGCTAACATTGAATTCAAATTAAACAAGGTACGAGAAGTGAAGCCCTTTCATAAAATATAAGGTTGGGGAAAACATAAAAAGGAAATACATATAAAAGGTACGTATCTAATTAAAAAGAAAAAGAAAGAGAAGAAAAGGAGGCATCTCTTTAACCTCAATTCTCCACATAAGAGAAGCAATATCCCAACTTTAGATAGTGGTGCTCTACTGTTAATGAAGCAAAAGGTGTATAAAACTTTAATAGACATAATCAAAATATGTCTCATAATGGAAAATTAAATATCGTATTTTTAACCAATATTATTTAAGTAATCGAAAGTTGCAATTTTTTTTTATTCGATTATGTTGACCTTCTTTTATTCAATTGGTAGCGTGAAGTCTCAAACCGTCGATACTCTATAGGGTATTCTAACTTATTCTTATCGATCAATAATTATTTTAAATTGATAGACATTATAAATGTATTTATAAGTATACTGAAAATCTTAGAATAATTAATTTACGTATACAATCAGTCTCCGTCGATCAAGGAAATTAGAAATGAGACAGATTATCTATTTTGAAGAAATACGCCATCAAATGAAAGAACGTGAGAAACGAAACCGAATCCGCAACCATAAAATAAAAGGAACAAAAGTTGGATGCAAGTTCTCCCCAATTACCTTCTTTATATCTTCCCCTTTGCCTACCCAATATCTTTGCTTTGCACGTTTCGCATTCTCGATTTAAAAGATTAATTATATTGCAAAATAAATCCTCAAGTCTTTGTAGTTGTATAAAATTCGGGGATTGCATTGGATTGACCATAATTTAGATAAAGGGTCAACCATGACAGTCATTTTTTTTTTACCAACATTTATGTTCAGAACGGAAGTGTCAATTCCGTTCTCGGCTGACGTGGCACATTACAGACGCGCCCCTCTACATCAGCCGAGAACAAAACCCGAGGACGGAAGTGCAGATCACCCTATCACCGTACACATTGCTTAAAAATTCTGTTTTGTTTTGGATCTTTGTGTTGTAGATGCTGATTATAGTCATTTTTTCATTAATTTCTGGTGCGAGAAAAAGCCAATGGAGAAAGTATAGGCATGTAGATAATGAAGGCGGAACTCAATTGGTTAGCCTTCTTCATTAATGACGGAGCTAAGAAATTTATGTTAGGAAGAAAATGAAATTTTAACTAATTCTTGTTAGGAAATTTTAAATAATTTTTTTACATAAGAATATGTATTATACTAAACTAAAATAAATTGGGAGGCGAATACAATACTTATAATGAAAATTTTCCTTATAGAAAATTTGGCATTGAAACTTGTCTATTAGAAAGATAAGATTTGGAAAAGGGCGGGAAGAAAATGGATTCTATAACATTACGAGAACCAGAGGATGCGGCGGTGCCTTCACAATAAAAGCCAAAGAAACACAGAACAAGCAGAACAGCACATAGAAACCAAAAGTCTTCAATGAGGACGGAAGTGGCACTCCTCGGGTGAGAATGGAAGTGCCAATTCCGTTCTCAGCTGACGTGCCAGCTGAGAACACGTCAGCTGAGAACAGAAGTGGCACTTTCGTTCTCCCCCCATTACGAAATTGGCACTTTCGTTCTGGACGTAAATGTTGATCCAAAAAAATTGACTGTCATGTTTGTCCCTTTATACCAAACCATGGTCAGTCCAATGCAATCCCCATAAAATTATAATGTCTTGAGAAAAAACGTGATTTCCTCAAATTAAAACTCTGAGTTCTAATTTAAAGTCAGACTCAATTCAAATACAATTTAAAATTAATTTTTAATCGTTAAAATTTTGTAATTCATTTATGACTTCAAAATAATTTATTTAGTTCTAATTTAAAGTCAGACTCAATTCAAATACAATTTAAAATTAATTTTTAATCGTTAAAATTTTGTAATTCATATATGACTTCAAAATAATTTATTTAGTCCTGTTTTAGATCAATAATCACACGATATTTATATTCATTGGCCTGTTTTTTATGCAGGAAATATGGACTCATTGTAGCTAGATAATTGACTTGATTAAATTCGTTATTTGGATAGTTGACTTAATTAGTTTTAAGTATCTCTCAATTTCAAGCTTCCAATTTTGGTTTCTTTTTATGTAGCATAAAGGGAAAGTAAAAGGCATGTAAATGTCAAGAGGTTCATAGACCAATGGGGCTATGGTCTGCCCACAACCATGATGTTGAGGGTTCGACACCTCTCTTCTACATGGGGCAAATAAATACTCTCTTCCTAGGGCAGTCCTCCTCCTCTTGTGAGGTTAAAAATAAAAAAAATAAAAAAAAGCATGTAAATTCTAATGTAATTATTCCCGTTACTGATTATTGTTTTATTTTTTGGCTAAGTAAACTTATCTCCATTGATAGATGAGAGAGGATCCTAAGGGGGGTTATAAGTAGGTTTTCAAGCAGTTTTTTTTTATTATTCTTTTTATAAGTAAAAAAATTACTTATATTTCTTGCTTTCATTTTCTCCAAACAAAAAAGAGGAAAAAGATAGGTGTATGTGTATTTTTTTTGTCTTTTTCTATTTTTTGAGGGATATCAATATAAAACATGTCAAAAAAACTAATGTAAAAATTAATCAAAAGTTAATATTAAGGATTGATTTAGAAATTATATATTGGGGACGAAATATAAAAAAAAAAAAATTATATATATATATATATATATATATATTCTAGTAAACTTTAAAAAAATGAGAAGTAAAATATGTAAATTTTCAAAAGTTTTCTAAAAACAAATTTATTAAAAAAATCAAACATTTTAAGAAATGTTACAGGTCACTACATTTCATTTATTACATCCGCCACTACTTAAAATTCCTCTATCACGTTATTTGTTACTCCCTCCGTCCCAAATTATCTTTCCACATTTCTTTTTTAATTTGTCCCAAATTAATTGTTCACTTTCTAAATAAAGGGTCCATTAATGGTGGTTTTTCCAATCCTATCCCTTGCATTGAATATTGGAGAGAGAAGAATAGAGAAGGAAATAAGGTAGAATTAAATAAGGAATAATATTAAATAGGGTCATGTTTGACATTTTACCATATTCTAGCATAGAATTTGATAAAACCTTAATTCCCGTGCAAAATACAAAGTGGACAGATAATTTGGGACGGAGGGAGTATGAGCTTTACAAATTGTAAATCTTTCGAACTTTACCAATACAAGAATGTAGATAGATTACTAAGAATACTTATACAACTAAAACCACGATTTAATCCAAATTATCATTATATTAATACTATAGTAATGATGAAAAGCAATATATGATTTCCGGTGCCGGTGGTGGTGCTACTGTTCTGATAAGCCTCAATGTGTCGGAGCGCCGCATCCCGGTATGACGAAATATGGGTCCCACTAAGTGTACGGGGGCCCACCACCACCTTCATAATTTAGCATCAGAATCCACTAAATAAAACTGAGATTCCCGTTAATTGTGTCACTGGAGAGAAGCTCATCACTTGGCCACTATGAAAAACAATTAAACGGACCCCAATTTCACCAAAGTAATATCTTGGTTGATTCCACATAGAAACCCACATTACCCGTTACGGATATATACATAGCTAATCAGAATATTCAATTAGATTTGTTCCAGTGCTACTCAAACAATCTCATATTCTCAGACGCAACTCCTGTCTCACTTCTTATCTCATTTGTTAGTCTAACAATTAATAATTTGACATTAGCGTGTCTTTTCTTCAGAAGAATATATCAGTAATAGAAAACAAAATAAATTTCACTTTGAAAAATACAGCATGTGACTATTTATTAAGATTGTGACAGTGTGAGACATAGAGTTAAACAAATAATTTTAAAATATAATACATGACAATTTTTTAAATTATAAGAGTGTGACCCACATGAAAGAAATAAGTGATTCTTATTTTTCGTCTCATTTTGTGTCACTTATGTGTTATTATTAATAAATTGCCAGATACATAAGAATACATACAAATAAAACAGAATAATAGATAGAAAATTAGACAAATGATTCTTAACCGCACCGAACACCCCCACCCCCCCCCCACTCGGAAGTTCTGAGGTACTTTCATTCACCTATAAATATGCATGAGAATTGAGACAAGCTCTTTAGGAAAAAAAACACAAGCTCTACTAGTGTTTTCTTCTCTCACTCCTCAAGATCTTCTTTCTTCCCCTGCATTTTCCCTCTTAAGAATTTTTTCTTTTTCTTAGCTCAACCAAGCAAGAAAAAATGGAAGGAAAGGGCTGTTTTAGCAATTTTTTCCAAAGTGCAAAGCCGTACATAGCTATGATTTGTCTTCAATTTGGCTATGCTGGAATGAATATTATTACTAAAGTTTCCCTCAACAGAGGCATGAGTCACTATGTTCTTGTTGTTTATAGACATGCCTTTGCTACCGCAGTTATCGCCCCTTTCGCTATCTTCCTTGAGAGGTAAGATACCTTGAAATTACGCATTTTGTATGAAAAACCGAATATTCAATTCTGCACTGAACGCTAACTTATCATTAATGGTCTTTTTTGCAGGAAAATAAGGCCAAAGATTACGTTTTCAATTTTCATGCAGAATTTTTGCCCTTGGACTACTAGGGTGAGTATAAAATAGACTGAAATTTTAATTAAAAAAACAGAGACTTGAAATGGAAAATAAAAATCTAAAGTTTGATTTTTTTTATGAATGATTATTCAGGCCGGTAATTGATCAGAACTTTTATTATGCTGGGCTTAAGTTCACTTCTCCTACTTTCTCTTGTGCCATGAGCAACATGCTCCCGGCTATGACTTTCGTCATGGCAGTCATTTGCAGGTAAAAGATTCACAGTCAGTCAGTGTATTTGGGACCCACATATGTTAATTTAACTTTTACGAAACCCAACGTGAAACTGAAATTGGTGAAAATTAATGGTATATGTAGGATGGAAAAAGTTCACATTAAGAAACTAAGATGCCAAGCAAAGGTTGTTGGAACAGTTGTGACAGTTGGAGGAGCAATGTTAATGACATTGTACAAAGGTCAAGTGGTGAAATTGATATGGTCAGAACATATTCAGCCACAATCATCTAATGCTTCTTCTTCTTCCACTGTTGATCCATCTGACAAAGACTGGTTTAAGGGTTCCATTCTCCTCATTCTTGCCACTCTAGCCTGGGCTGCTTTCTTTATTCTTCAGGTGCTTTTCTTTTTTTTTCCTTTCTTCCTTTTTTACCCCCAAGGAAATTACCTTTCACTAAAAGTGAAATTCTTCTGACTTTGACTTTTGTGACATTTTACAGAATATAACAATGAGGAGATACACAGCTCCACTGTCCCTCACAGCTCTGGTGTGCTTTATGGGAACTTTGCAATCAATTGCTGTCACCCTTGTGATGGAACACAAACCATCTGTTTGGACCATTGGTTGGGACATGAATCTTCTTGCTGCTGCCTACGCCGTAAGTCTCAATATTTTTTTAAACTCCATACTCTCTAAAATAATATTAAAAAAATGTTATATCTGTCTTAGTAATTAAACTTTTTAAAATTTATTACACTATACTATATTTTTTTATAATTTATCTCATATAACTTTTAGTTCTGCATCTAACTTTTAATGTTGCACCTAACTATAGGGTATTGTGTCATCAAGTATTGCATACTATGTCCAAGGGCTAGTGATGCAGAAGAGAGGGCCAGTTTTTGTAACTTCTTTCAGTCCATTGATGATGATCATTGTTGCCATCATGGGCTCTTTCATTTTGGCAGAGAAAATTTATATTGGAGGGTAATTATCTAATTCTTTGAACTAATCTTTATAATTACCAGAAATGGAAATTAAAAGACTTTTAAAATTCAATATCTGATTTTTCTTCTATCTTTTGTTTCAGTGTTCTTGGTGCAGTTTTGATTGTTATTGGATTATACTCTGTTTTGTGGGGAAAGTACAAGGAGTTCCAAGAGAAAGAAGCTGAAGAAAGTATTCCTGAACCAATAAAAGCTCAAGGGAACCACCAAATAATGGATAAAGATGATCTTGAAGCAAACATTGTGGAGATTTCCAAATTTGAATCCAACAAAGCCCATGATGTTCCAATAATAGCCATCAGTGCACCGATGCCGCAGCCTCCGATGATCGCCATGGAAGCACCAAAAGCTTGATCAAGAGATTATAAGGAGAATGAAAGAAGAAGAAGAAGAAAAAGCCATACACAGTGCGTAAATAGTGTATAAGGCTCTCACATTAGTACGGTTTGGGGAAAGATTAGGAGAGAAAAGAAGAATAGAGGCTACAAAAGTTTGCTTTGGAAGAGAGAAAGAAAAGGGCGTTTTTGTCCTCTCAATCTCAATGGTTTTAAACCATCTTTTTGTTCTTTAATTTTCCTTTTTTGGTGTGGGTAACATAGGGACGTTGTAACCTTTCATGTAATCTAATATGCTTGGTGAAACTTTCATGATATTTTAAAGAACGTTTTGGGCAACATTTCATGAATCTTATCTATTTTATTAGCAAGGTATACTTGAAATATGTCTGCCTTCAATTTGATTTTGTTTAAAACTAAACTTGAGATAAAACTTGTCTTTGTATTGAGATTGAAAATGAAACCCGAAGCGTTAAATTATCTAGGATATGGTATCGGTCTAAGACTGAGACTAGAGTCTCAATTCAAACAGACTCAACAATTTGAGAAGTTTTATCTTACTAAATGAGTAAGTTTTTTTTTTTTTAAAGAAACTTACGATCTTTTTATTGAAGTATAACAAAAAAAACAGACATGGAGGGGGACATTACCTACCCTCAAATAAAAGATGGAAACAAATCCACTATTACATAGGGAACAATTCATAGTAATCTATAAATATAAGTAGTTGTAAAAACCTTATATTTCCTTTTTTACCCTTGCGAGTGCGAACAGAAATGAAATCTTCGTAATCATTCTCCCGCTAAAGATCTACCAATGCTTTGAAAGATCCCGTGTCTGGGACCTCAGTATTTTCAGGTGCAAGAGACCCACTCTCCTTCTGCGCAATTGTATCAATGTGTCTCTTGACAGTTGACCCCTTGAGTCCTTTATTGAGTTCCCGAAAGCTTGCAAATAATTTGTCTTTCTTCGAAAGGAACTTCAAAAAAATTTGGGTCCTTTTGATTGCTAGCAGCTTGTGCATCCTGTATTGTAGTTCGAACCGGCGCAGATTTTTGTGCTCGTTCTACATATCCGGGCAATGTGATACTAGTGAAACTGGTATTGGAGTAACACACATCATGACTGGTGGGATGGAGCCCTCTACAAAGAGCTGATGGGCCGTTTGTGTTTGGTCCAGCCGAATCCGGGATGGTATTTTCGGATTTAATCCGAGACTCAATTCATCCAGAACAACATCACTAGAAGAGCCCATATTGGCAAGTGGGTTGGAGACCAAATTTGGCGGGTCCTGTGCCCCAACTGAGCCTGTGTCGCGGTTCGGGGCTGGTGGGCTTGTGGACTCTGCCCCAACTGAATCTGGGTTAGGCATAATTTGTCGCGGGTCGGGGGCGGGTCCTCAGCATTACTCGCACCGGCCTGCTGCAACTCAATGTGTATACCCGGCATATTTTGTGCAGACAAATCCGCCTCCAAGTCTAGAGAATCTGCGCCTTGATCTTGAGGATCGTCAAATCCGCGATCCTCCCCAACCAACAACGGATTCCCCGGGATTTCCTGAGCGGCCTCGTTTTTAGTCACCGCTGCGGCCTCAGGCATAGCAGTTTCAGGCCAAGCAACCGCTACCACCGCCGACGCAGGTTAAGTCCCCTCCACCACCATAGGTTGTTCGATCCTTGGTGGTGATACTGCCAAAGCTTCTTGATCTTGAGAATCAGCCGCCTGATTCCCAAGTGAATCTTCCACAACGCCATTGACGGGCACCATTGTCGCTGACCCGCCCTCTGCAGATTCCGACCCAACCAAGTATTTCACTAACATTACCTTGTCATAATTATTCTCCGGCTGGGTCCGAGGCCCATCAGTGTTCGAGGGGCCTCCAATCCCAAAAAAATTCTTAGCAACGAATTTAGGCGGAAAAGACACTATTTTTCCGAATTTAGGTGAGCACGTTTAAAACTTACATTCAAGCCAATGAATATAATACACATAGGTCAAAAGTGTAAATTCATAGGAAAGAGAATTGAATTTTTGACCTACGTGTATTGTATTCATTGATTTAGATATAAGTTTTAAACTTACTCACCTAGAAAATAAAATTTCTCCAATAATTTCTCCCCTTTGTAAAAAAAATAAAAATAATAACTCTACTTTCATCTTTAAAACAAAGAGCATCTTAAGTTATTAATGTTAGAGAACACGCTAATAAATATTTCAACTTATAAAATATGTAGTATCGATATGTATTGCATCCATCAATTAAAGTAAAGATTTATTTACCAAAAATTAAAAATCAATCAAGGTGTGGACATGAGATACCCAAGAATTTTTCAGGGTGAATTATGTCAACTCATAAGATATGCAAAGACAAAGACAAATTATTTTGCAAAAAAAAAAAAAAAATGAAAAATGAAAAAAAGACAAAGGCAAATTGCTGACGTCTGATTCAGATTCCACTTCTAAAGAGAATAGATTCAGCTTCCGAGTTCCATACGGAAATGGGCATTATCATGGAATCTTAGTTGCAATCTGTTTCAGCATTTGTTTCTTCTTGCAACTTCTTTTGTCTCCACTATAACATGGCAAAAAATATCTGTTCTCGTGTATATTCTCATTTTTGTACCCAATCAATCACAATTTGCCATGTGTATATATAATTGGAATAAATATCCACATGGTAAATTCTAATTGGTTGGGTAAAGAAATAGAGATATACACGAGGACATGCGATTTTCACCCCTATAACATATCACCAATAGTACAACACTCTAACACTCACATATCTTAATTATAAAACGTTCTACCTGGTCCGGGTGTGCTTTTATATATTATCATGGTGTTTATACCATTGTATAACTTTTATTTTTCTTGTATTTGCATTTTATCTTTTGATTGTAATGGCTTTGACAATTAAGATTAATGGGTAAATCTTTATTTAGTAAAAAAAAAAAAATCTAAAACGTTCTGGCCTTTTGCATAGCTTAAAGAAGAAGAAAATGAAGAATCTTTTTCTCTATTATATTTTTACTTGATTTCACTAGGATAATGGAAAATGAGAAATTCATATTGTCATAAAAAATAAAATAAAATAAAAAAGGGTTAGAAATAATCATTCTTAAAATTTATATAAGTCTAAATGCCTTGGAGAGAAAGAAATAGCTTAAAGACTTCAATATGAAAGAGTAATTTGTAAAATCAGTGCCCCAACTATTTTATTTCTAGCATTTTAGTACTTAATTTATTTTGCAATTATTTTAATCTTGTATTTATTTGTATTATATAAATAATTGGAGAACTGTTGTTGCAAATTACTTTATTATGAAACGTGGGAGTAAGATTTTTCCCCATAAAGGTTGCAAGACAATACTTTTGGGTTAATTACATTTTACACTTCCAGATTTGTTCAAATTATAGTTTCATCCTTTATTCTTAACAAATTACAAATATAACTTGATTTTTTATAAATTGATATTTTGATTCCAAATATTTTGTAGATTGATAATTAATTAATCTCTACTATTAATCAACTGCACCGGATCACAAGGTCCATAGCCCAGTGGGGCTATGGCCTACCCACGACCGTGAGGTCGTGGGTTCGATACCCTCCTCACACAAGGGGCATGCTTTAATTTCCTTTTCTTGGGTTCTCTCTTGTGTGAGGCACTTATATTACCCCTACATGGGTCTTCTAATCTTCCTACTCTGTGAGGCACTTATATTCCTTCTAATGGGACAACCGGCCTGCCGTTCTTCTAATTTACCTCCTCTGTGAGGTACTTATATTCCCCCTTATGGGGCAACCGGCCTGCCAGTCTTCTAATTTAGCTCCTTTGTGAGGCACTTCTATATATATAATTTCCGCCCTACATGAGCTCCCTCCTCTGGTGAGATCGACCTCCTCTGGTGTCACGACCCGTAACCAGGGTCGATGACATGGCAGTGTCTTATTGGTCCAAAAGACACCAAAGCCTACAACAGAGTTACTAAAAGGAAAAATCATTTATTATATTAATCCAAAAATAAGAGTTGAACAGCAGAATTACTATGTGTGAAATAATACTAAATGTTACAATGGGAAAATTGTTCAACATTGCTATAAACTAAATATTCTAAGTGAGAATGAAATAAAAGAATGATCTAAATCTATAATCCAAACCGATTATGAATCACTCTTCATAAGTCCCATCCCAAGTATCATCACAAGAAGGCTCGACCTCCGTAACATCTCGCAAAACAAACAAATAGAATGGACTGAGTCACGAGGCCCGAGTAAGAATCCCACACCCTTGGGATGAAGTAATGAGATAAGACTCAAAATACGTTTCCCATTTCCCCAAAAATACCCCTTTTGAAAATACGCTTTTGACACGACACAAAACAAACCTCACGAGACTCGGAAACGTATGAAAGAGGCGATACAGGCGTGAGCGTAACGAGCAGATGTAATCAAGACAACTGCACTATGACCTTCCGGTTGACCACACCCTCGATCCCGGTCAACCGGTGACAACCCTGAAGCACACAAAAAGAAAACAGATGCTCTAATCGACTAGTACACAAACCGAACGACCGAAAAGATCGCGACTTGCGAAAATCAGAAAACAAGTGCAAAACTTGTACACAAATGTACTACTTTGCACCAAATCAATCCCGACTCAAAATACAAGTTAAAAGGACTCAATACCAAGTATCAAATATGACCCAAACAAATGTTCGACTATACTTATCAAATCGACACCCCATATCGAATTCATGCCATGAGCATCCCATACTACTCATGCACTACAACCCAATAGTTATGCCGGACAATCGAGCATAAAACGAACAAGACCAAACAAGTGAAAAGCAACAGTTAAGCTAAATAAATATACTCTTCACATCTAAGCATTTCATACAACCGAATCCACATCAAGCACGTCTGCCGTACAATATCCTCGGTAACACAATTTGCTTAGACATTACGAACATAGTTATCGCTATGACACTACAATCCCACAGTCAAGCTCAATTGTCTAATCAGACCTATAATCACTGCTAACAGCCCCCATGTATTAACCCACTGAGGAAGGGCCACACAGAATCCACACGTAAAACCCAGTTGAATCTTTCCCCTACTGGAGGCCAAAAAATAAAGAATACGTCCCATTGTGTCATTGCCCACACATGAGCTCCACAATTAATCATTAGCAGCCCCAACTTGTTTCTCCCCGCTAGAGTCCCGGGTCCACATATCCACACGTAAATCCACACGAGATATCGCGAACACCGGAGTTCTAGCGATATATAAATGGGACGTATCCTGCTACAGATCTTTCATAAACAAGAGCTCGAATGGGGCGACGACTCGGTCGACCAAAACCAGATAAACGACAACAACTAACCAAAGCAACGGAAAGACTACAATCATAGTATAGCAATTTAACACATGAAACAATTTATAAGCAACATTATCTAAAGAACATATGCAATGCAACACATCTATAACTTCATCCAATTTTGTATAAAAACATGTAAAAACAATTTATAATTGACAACCAAAGTTAAAGGTACTGAAATATGTAATTTAGAGTTCGAAAAGCAAGGGGGTAAGATCCTTACCTTGTTGAATTCATAAATTCAAGAAAAATAAAGCAGAAATTCGCAGCAGGAAGTCAGCCACGCTGAAACAGCAATATCTCTCGGCTCTTAATTCGGAATGCCTCCCCGTCAGCGCTCACTCGAAGGAAATTTCGATATCTTCGAATTGATATGCTGTGGGTCGAAAACGAAGGTCGATAGCCCTCTCAAACGTCATGTCGAAGTTCTGGACAGATTATATACAATCGCAGAAAAATCTGGTTCTGCCCTCCACTTCTGTACGGCGATTCTACCGTGACTGTGCAGAAAACAAAATTCAAGAAACCAGCCATGTTCCCGGCGCAATATCTTCCAACTCCGAATTCGAAAAGTAAATCCGACTTCACGCCCTCGCAGCCTGCTTCGTCGTGATCAATTTACATATAAGGTTTGTCGAAATCCGATAAGGATTGCCCACTCAAAAATCCTCACAAAGCTCTCAGAATTCTCACAAAACTCTCTAAATACTTTCTGTTTCTCACGGCAGAAGCCGTTCTTATTTTCTTTGATATCTGGCACGTTTCCCGAGGCTGATGATTGCCTACACTTTTTCTTCTTTTCTTGATCCCAAGCCAGGAAGAAGTCTTCCTTCTCCTTTTAAATTATATTTTCCTTTATTAAAAATTCCAAACTCCTGATGCCTTTTAGCCTTTAACCCACGATGCCCCTTCATTATCTATTTAATTTATATTTGTTTTTAATGCCCAGTAACCCACGAACCCCTCTAATTCTTTTTAATTAAATTCTATTTATTATTCAATTCATTTAATTCCTATTCCAATTATTTATTTAGGTGAATAACAATTAAATCCCCCAACTATGATACGTGAGCGAAACACCCCCTCAATAAAACGTACACAAAAATAACACGTAACATGTTATAAAAATAATTTTACACGTAGTCACATAATCACACGAAATAAATTACGTCTACCCAGTTACTCGCGA
Source organism: Vinca minor (assembly GCA_026122235.1). Taxonomy (NCBI): domain Eukaryota; kingdom Viridiplantae; phylum Streptophyta; class Magnoliopsida; order Gentianales; family Apocynaceae; genus Vinca; species Vinca minor. The sequence continues at coordinate 4,136,110 of JAOCZM010000134.1, forward strand.
AAAATAAATTACACGTCATAAATCACGTGCGCAAAAGTTACGGTTATCACATCTGGTGAGGTCCAAAAAAAAAAAAACAAATCAATTGCACCGGAAATATTTTTAACAAAATAATGATCACCTGCCAAAGAGTTTATCATCTTACTAAAGTATTCTCTGTAAGCCTAGTTCTTGTTTCATACCATATATTAAGACAGTAATACCCTTCCTAAATATTTTGTCATTTCTATATGTATTTATATTAACTTTATATATAAGTTTTGACATATCAATTGTCAAGTTATCAACCCGACTAATTTAGTAGAAATATGTGCTAGAAGATTACCAAATTAATTATTAGATAATTCTTTTGCTATACATGAATATTGATTACATATCATATGCATGAATACAAAACATATCCAACAAGTACCAGAATCTTCCATTGCTGCCTGGAATCAGGCGAGCAAAGCATCAAAATTTCTTCGATCGTAGGCCGACAAAAACTAAAAAAAAAGATTCAGATTCTAAGTTCCATTGACAAAACAATAATTGATAGTTGTCATATTGCATTGTTAACTTGTTAGGGAGATTACCATATATCTGGTTTCTTCATTCCCCTTTATATCCTCCTGTATCAAACCACTTTCAGTTTCACGATCCGATTTTCATTGGTAGTTATCGAATTTTTAGGTAATATATACTCCCTCCATTCCCTATTAATTGTCGTTTAGGAGATATCTAGGTATCCAAATTAATTGTCGTTTAAGGTTCTTTTATTAGTTGTCAACAATTTATTCCAATTATACCCTTAATATTTTCCTTTCTTTTCTTTATGACGTAGAAGTGAGAGAGAGGGAGGGAGGGGTAATATTGAAAGTTTAGGTGGAAATAACAACTTCCTTAATTTTCTCAAATTGTCTAAAGAGTCTTATATTTAGGAATGGAAGGAATAGGACATTTCTTGTTTCGTTATGATTCCTATAGGTTCCTTTGCTTATAAGTTCTGGATATCTCAGAGAATACATTTTATAAGGAATATTTCCATAATATAGTTGGTTTAGCCATCTAACGAAAATTATCGAAGAAACAGTAAGGTATTTTGTTAGTCTAAATAGTAAATATTAATATTACTCTCTTAAATAGGATTTGAATACCTTAATTCTATTTAAGAGAGTAATATTGATATTATTATTAAAAAAATATTTTTTTTCTTTCTTAATTTTTATGAGTGTTCTAAACGATATATGTTATGGAATGAAGGGAGTATATGGTTTAGAATCACGCACTAACATTAGGTTTTAGTGGTTACAGTTAGATAAAATGTACCTTATATAGGTGTAAAAATTCCTTTCGTTTTCTTTCGGTGAGGAAAGTTTTATCCTTTGATTTGTGACATTGAATAAACAGGTGAAAATCGCATATATTTATATATGTTCTCATTTTTATGCTTAATCATTCAAAATTTGTTATGTAGATATTTTTTTTAATTATTTATACACGTGATGAATTGAGCGTGGTTGTGCACAAAAATGAATAAATACACGGGTACAAATAATTATTTGCCGAAATAAACAAGGATTATTCTTTTTCTCTTTTTATTAGTAATTTGACATATCTGCGAACATTTGATTTTTACCTAGCACGTTTTTTTTTCCTTTTGTGATCGGTATTAAAGTATTTAGCTCAATTGAAGCAACGGTGACCGAATATGCAATATGGTTTGCTAACTTGAAATTTTGTAATACTGCAACGTTAAATACTTCTAAGATGTCTGAAACTCGCAATCTCACATAGAGCAAAACTTTGAAATTAGCTAAATTAGGATCACATGAAATTTAAATTTTAGCTACTGCTTAAAGTAAGCTGACTCAAAGGAAAACAATGCTTTAATTTAAATGATATATATGTGAAGTTCATAGTGACCATATGATATGAAAAGAGTATTTACTGAGATTACAGTTGAGCACTTTAACTACATATTTAGCATATTTATATTTCAAAAATAAACGAATAACAGATTATTCCCTTAGTGTTGCATGTAAACTAGATATACACTTGAACATGTGTTTAATTTAATATTGTTTGGTATCTCTCCACGGAGAAAGACAGAGAGAACATTAATGTCAACTTTTTTATTTTTGTTTAAGCAGAAGAATATTATGAGAACTTTAAAAAGTTTACTTACGAGAAAAGATTTAGATCAATGATCTGATGCGAATCAGTTCATTGCAGGATTAGAATTAGCAACTCATGGGCCTCATAATTTAAAACTGTTATTAAATAATTAAGTTTGCCACGCGTTTTTATCAATAATATAAACTAAGAACAATAACAATAAAAAGTAGATAACAGACAAAGCGTATATATCGAGAGAATAAACGAGATCCAAGAGATATAAATAAATTAAAATAATCTTATTAATGCCACAATAGAGGTCTATTTATAGACTCAATACAAAATTACAATGTAGATCTAGTTGTATAGAAATTTTACTAGGCTTGGTGAGTTTGGCCTTCTTCATGAACCCAATGGACATACACATATTTTTGGAATATTTCTGAACAAAATCAAATTTTTTATTTGCTACATATTACCTCAATTTCATAGTATAAATTGTTTAGAACATTTAACGAGAAATAAAATACAAGAGATACTTTGTTAGTTAAAATGTCAATATTACTCTCTTAAATATGACTTGTATATCACTAATTTCATTTAAGAGAGTAACATTGATATTTTAATTAATAAAGTACTTTTTTTTTAAATTTCGCTACAATTTTTAAAACGACTTATATATTATGGAATGACTAAAAGATTAATAAAATGAAATTTGCAAAACCATGCGACTAGAGAATATAGAAATATGTGAATATAGTTTCAGTTGTCAAACGTCATACTTTGATTCCTAACATCATAGAATTTGATTCTTAAAAATGCTGTCTCCCACAAAACAAAATGGAAAAGAACTAAACATATCTATGTTCTAAAATTGGTAATGGAAATAAAAACAAAAGGATAAGGATCACACTGAACTTCTTACTGTATAGATATAGAACAATAATATTAGGAAGATCTTCAAAGTTTCCAAAGGTTAGAATAGAATATATGAGTTTGATTCTATTATGTTCCTTAGCTCAGAGTTTGACACCAAAACTATAGATAAGACAATTTATTCGCTTATTGTTTAAATATATAACTTTATTTTACTTATTTTTCCTAAACTTGGAAAGGAAATAGAATTATACCAAAGTTCAACTTTCTACGTGAAAAAAATACATTAAAAATTTAATAACTTATAATAACTTGTATTATAAAAAAAAAATTACTTATAAATTTTTTTTTTTTTTTGAAGCCCGGCTGTGCGATTGCCCCATAAGGGGAGAGAGAACAGCCTTACAAGAGGAGGAGAAAGTCCTAAAAAGGGAGACAATTAAAAATTACCCCATGCATGGAGAAGGTATCGAACCCACGATCGTGTCCACTGGCCTATGGACCTTGTAATAAATTACTTATAAAATTGAGAGATCTCAGATTAATACTCAGTGAGTCCTTTGCATAAAAGAATAAATTAAAATCTGCCCTTTTAGCTATTGATCTTGCGCTAAAGTGTATGTTTGATAATATTCTGTTTGAAGGTGATGCAGCAAACGTGATTTTCTCTTTGAAAGGTCACAAGGATTCTGAGGAATGGCAGGGAAAATTTATTACCGATCGATGTAAAGCTAGGCTTAAGTTGTTTAGAAATTGGGAAATTTTGCCTATTTCTAGGTCTTGTAATATGGCAGCACACAATCTTGCCAAATGGGGTAAGACTCTCAGTAGGACTGGAATTATCCCTCTAAGGGACTTACCCTCTGATGTAATATGTGATGCAGGAACTGTGGGAGTGTCTGAGGACATTCTCTCATTTTGTAATTTGGATCCAAGTGAAATATAATCACAAGTTTATCAAAAAAAAAAAAAAAAAGAATAAATTAAAAAGGAATGTTTAGAGTCTTACATAATAATGGACAGGAAAATATAGGGGTAGGATTGTAGGCACTTAGGCCGCTGTAGGTCTTCCTTTTGTACCATTATTTAATGATTAGGGTTTTATAAACTTCCCAAGTTCTCATATCCGAAAAAAAATTGTTTGTCTTCGTGTATTTCTCTATTTCGGTATTCAATCAATCACAATTTCACATTTGTATATATAATTTGAAGAAATTTTTACATAGTAATTTTTTATTAGTTGAGTAGAGGAACAGGAACATATACGGGGACAGACAATTTTCGCCCCTCGTATCGTATTGTTTTTCACATAGTGCTGCAGATCCGCTTTACATGCAAGTGATCTTAAGGAGTAATTAAGATCTGAATATTAATATCTCGGTTGTGTATCTTAAGGAGTAATTAAAATGCAAGTGATCAATATTGTGCTGATGTAGAAGGGGAGTAATTAAGGGGAAAAAAATAAAATTCTGAATTATCTTTTTTTTATGATTTTTTTAAAGTAGATTATTGAATAGAAGTAGAAATTACATGGAGGCGGACGAAACCTTACCTCAAATATAAGGTGTAAACAAATTCACTACTTCGAACAACTGATTCCTAGTAGTTTATTAGAAAAACACCAAAGGTAGAGACGAAGTCAGAAATTTAACGTTGGGTGGGCGAAATTGCAACAATATGTCGAACTAAATATAAAAACGGTAAAAAAAAATCTTAGGGGGGAGAAACTGATAAAATATTCCGAACTACATATAAAATTTACTATACCTAGTAGTATTTTTAAAAATCTAGTCCCTCCGTCTTCGTCCCTGACCAAAGGGAAAATAGTCACTATTTTAAGAGTTAACATCTCTTAAAATATTTATATCTAGTCTTCATATAGTGTTTAATATGAGTCTTTATATCTTTTTTTTTACCCTTACGTGAACGGATATAAATAAAATATTTTTTCTGTGGAAAAATATTAATTAGACATCAAAATGTACCAATAATAAATCAAATTTAGTATCGATAGTAATGTCACTTCGTACAATTTGTGTATTTTTTTAACGTTGCAAACTTGACACATTTCTCTAAGGCTCGCCACTCATTGTTCTATGATTGTATTGTCACTTTCAATATATATTAAATACTATTCTTAGTAAATTATTTGATCATGGTCTACTATACCACCAAATTGCACATCTCAATCTGCAAACATCAGCTCTACTAATTCAATTATATTGTCTCATGATTGTTGAATATTACATAAGAATTCACAATATCTATCAATTTCCAGTTTCTTAGTTTCCAATCATTACAAACTTTTTTGAAAGAAAAACAATGAAACCCTATTTTTGCTCAATCAGCAAGTGGGAAACATAGAAAAATAATGCAGGCCTGGCTCAACAAATGTGTCAAATATAATCACATATTTTCAGTGCTGAATAAAGAAATAAAAAATAAAATAATATCAGCATAGTAACTCCAGTTCTAGCCCGCTGGTGCATTTTCATTGAACACTGTAATATTAAAGTCGAGCACTTGTCAAAAAATATAGTGTGTTGGGGTCACAAATATCTTCATTTGCTTCTTTTTTTTTTGCCGACCGCAGTAACTAATTCCCTCGACACGAGAGCTCTTTGAAAAGGTAAATGATTGACCATAAAATGCGCTTCATTCTCATGGGTAGGAATCGAACTCCTGACATCATGATTAAGTGATAAGGCGAATCGAAGGCATGGTAGCCCAGTGGGTAACATCCACTGCCTGTGACCGAGAGGTCCAGGTTCGATACCTCCCTCACACAAGGGGAATGATTCAATTGTCATTTCTTTGGGTTCCCTTGTGTGAGGTCTTATACACCCCTCACGGGGCACCCGCTCAACGGGACTTCTACGACACCCGCTCAACGAGACTTCTACTACTCCTCACGGGGCACCCGCTCAACGAGACTTCTACTACTCCTCACGGGGCACCCGCTCAACGGGACTTCTACGACACCCGCTCAACGGGACTTCTACGACATCCGCTCAACGAGGTCATCTACTTCTCCCCTCTCGGGGTCTTCTACTTCTCCTCCTCTGGTGAGGTCTTATAATAATAAATTGTAATAAACTAGACCATATAAATGGTCTAGTTTTTTAAAATAAAATATAAAAAAAAAAGTGATAAGGCGAGCTAACACCACGCCACATCTCATGGTTTACTTTCATTTGTTATTCTCGGTACTACCTGTACACTTTTTTAAAATGAATATATTTGTTTTCTAAAATCTCATAATTAACTTCCTATATTATTTGCACCACCGGTTCCCCTCTTTTTAGAACGTCACGCATTATTTGAGCAAATTTTCGAGATTTTAATAAAACGTATTAATGCTTCCACTTTAAAATGTCATGTTGAAATAACTGCGCAAGAGGAAAGTGTTTTACTTGAGTCAGGAAATATCGAGGTCCCGAACACGGGATCTTTTGACGCTTTGACGGATTCTCAACTGGAAGATAAGTACGATGGCTTTACTCATGTCCGCTCACGTAAGGGTAAAAAAAAATCATCAAAGCCCCTACAGAACATCTCATGGAGACTAGGTATAACCCTTTAAAAGACGTTAGTTTTGACAATTGAGATTGTTTTCTTTGAAATTTTACGCCTACTAGGAACTTTAGTCTGATGTAGTAGTGGATTTGTTTCCACCTAATATTCGAGGTAAGATTATGTCCTCCTCTTTGTATATGTTTTGAGGTTTTAATTACAATGAAAATAAATTTTTTAAAAAAAAATTCCTATATTTAAAGATATAAACTCCACTAACATATGGGTCTTCCTATATTTAAGGATATTATAGTAATAAACAAACTTCTTTTAATTCTTTTAATATCCGCTTCTTGAATCCCCATTTTTTTGTAATAGACAGATTCCTCAATAAAATAAATAAATATTTAATTTGAGATAAATATATTATTTTTAAAATTTTAGGACAAAAATACTTTTTGCATATTGGATAATACGTATACAGCACAATTCCACTCGAAACATGGAAGTCCACTAGAGGTGAATGATTTTACAGCTTCGATTCTCCACATAAGTTTGCTGTGACATAATGACAATTGTTTGTTTCTAATCACTCTCTAAATGAGATTTTGTCCTATTGCTAGGAGAAACTCAAGGATGATCTAATCAACCCCACTATGTTAATATATTATTTCTCATAGCTAAAGGCATTGACTTATTGGTGCTAATTATTTTTTCATTTGTTCCTCTAAAAAAATAGTGCAAATCTCCAATATTATATTTTTATGTCACTCTAAAAATTAAAGCAGATAATAAAGATAAAAACACTAATCTAAAAATATAATATTGAAGATATGTGCTACTTTTTATTTGAAACTCAAAGCAACAACCTATTTTAGACTGAGTATGAAAATTAAATTGAAGAATTAAATTATCTAAAATCTAATTTTAATTTGAGACTTCTTTGAAATTGAGACAAGAATCTCAATTTCATACACAATTCAGACATACCCATAGAATGACATCATAACCTTTTGGCTAAGATTTTATATTAGTATTTACTCAAGTGCCACAGGCTAAAACTAGCAAAGTCGCTAGCTTCAATATTTACTTTCTTATTACAGAAATTTGAATTATTGCTCTTAGTTATATTATTATTAATATTACTTATAAAAAAATACATTATTAGTACTATTTATCAATTGTTTTAAATATCATTCACAATATAATTTATAATATTAAATAAATTATTTTCGTCCTTGGTAAATTTTCCAAGGGTTAGACGTAGTGGTTAAGAGAAATCTTGATGCAGAATTGATGAATCAAGATTTATTGATCCCAAGAAAACTTCTTTTCAAAGGAATAAATTTGCCTAATTAATTGATTGAATTTGTCCTCTATTTGATGATGCTTTTGTTCCAGCGATATCCTCCGTCTGCGTGCGGCAAGCTTTAATCTTCTTTTTTAGGGCTATTTCCTTCTCGTCTGAGACAGTTCTCTCTCTCCTTATGGGGCAACCGCCCAATAGGCTTCAAAAAAAAAAAGCAGAAAGCAACTTTTAGTTTTGAACATTAATTTAATTAATTATTGCAGTTATACTAGTCCAAAAAATGAAGCAACTTTCTTATCAGAGATAGATCTATTGTCTTATTAGATTGAGTCTAAATTTGAGATTTCCGATCTCAATTCAAATTAGTCTCAAACCAGACCCGAGTTTTTCATGATTTAATGTTTGAGGTTTCATTATCAAATTCTATCCAAAAAGAGTTTGAATTTTAATTTAAGTTGCAAACTCATACCATACTCAATCCAAATACACCCTAATCTAGAGTTCATTGCTACATATCAAAAGCTGAAGCTAGTTTAATTCTTTATATCAAATATATTGACTCCTTTTTCACTATAGTAAACTTATACATTAAGGACTAACAAGAAAAGTCATAATCATGTCTGAAAATGAGAAGTCCATTTTCATAATGCTCCAACAATCATTAAATGTATATATAATAATGTAAGTATATGAATAGAAAAAGTATGCCATCATCAAGAAAGCTACTTTAAAATTGAGATTTTTTTTTATTAAAAAATAATGCCCCTTCTACAAAAATTAATTGTTGTTCTTCACTTCTTCTCCAACGTCACTCAAATTTCTGACCTACCGGTTAAAAATGAAGCGTCTTAGCGCTGGAATTGGATCCCTTGTCAAAATTTGATAAACTAATAACACAAAGTTTCCCACATTTGGCTATGATTTTTTTTCTTTTTAAGTGCTTTTTATACATATAGCATATGTATCTGAGGTTCAATTATGAGGCATTACAAGAGCAATTTTTGTGCTTAGAAGGTTCAAATCTTAGATTTGCTTTATATATTATGCTGTGTTGGATTTGCAATAGCCAATGCTAAGCAATTTTTTTCTCAAGTAAAATGGTTTGTCCAATTGCTTACTTTTATTATGAGTATGACAAAGCCCACTTCAAACTGCTTAAATCCTATCCACCCAAAATAATTTGAAAAATAAAAATAAAACTGATAAATATTCTATAGCACAAAATGTTTTTCTGATATTTTATAGAATAAGTATTGCTAAATATTTTTATTTCATCTCAAATACACTTTTTTCTATCTTGCTATTGTAAAGGATAAAGTTTCGGGTGTATTAGTTAGGGGCGGATCTAACTTGCTGTGAGTGGGGTTAAATGACCACAGTGAAGGAAAAAAACTTTAATTATATATGATATATTTTACTTTATTTAGATAATAAATGTATAAATGACCCCAGTGAATTATATTTCTGGATCAGTCACTCATATTAGTTAGATAGAATCCTATTCTTTCTTGGGGTTTTCTTTTTTCTATTTAATTGGATTACTCTTCAAATCATTTTAATATTAATCCTTTTTTGATAAATCATTTTAGTATTAATCCTTCAACATTAATATATTGGATGAATAAATGATGATGCTGTGCAACAGGGACGATTCTAGGGGTAGGGCAGTTGCCCTCGAAATTTTTAAAAATACTATTAGATATAGTAATTTTTATATGTAGTTCGAAATTTTTTATCAAGTACGCCCTCCTCCCCCCAAATCTTTTTTTTTTTGTAATTTTTATAGATAGATCGGTATACTGTTACAATTTTTCGCCCCAACAGACAATTTCTGCCTTCGTTCTTGCTGTGCAAAATATGGACGACAGAACAATTTTGTGTAGGCCTGTTCTCATACAATTGGTAGCACTTCGAACATATTAGATTGTGGATAATATTCAAATATTCTATTCCTATGTTATTTGAGGTCACAACATATATTGTTTAACGTTTTAAATTCAATACATATAAAATATTTTTTGGATTAGTGTTGCATTCTTTTACACATGTGTTAAATCGTATACAACAAGTTTTCTCTCATTATTAACACGTCTCCTAAGGCTGCAACATGTGTTTTATCCTAATGAACACATGTCCTTAGACATATAAGACTTGTCTTACGTAATATGTGTTTGAAAATCACAATAATTGTCCCAGCAAACAAATCTTGGATCGTTGAATTTTTTTTATTCAACGGCCTAGAACAACCAAAATTGTTCAGTATGTACTGAATTTTAACTGTTTTACACCATAGTCGGACCGATTTTATGGATATACTTAACCATGGATTTGTTATTATTAGAATAATCTTTGTGCAGATTTGGTTATTGTAAAGTATACTTATATCCCCATTACACATTCTGAATTTGTCTTTAGCTTCTCTAACACTGTATATGTATATAGTTGTAAATGTCTTTAGAATGACGAAGATACAAGCAAAAAAATCATCTTTCATGCTGCATTATCTTAGTTATGTTTGTAACTCTAGATATTTATCGATATATGATATGACTAGATTATAGGATTTATACAAGAGCTTTTTAAAAATAATATATTATTAATTTATCGAAATAGCTATTTTTTAACAAGTAACTCAAGTCAAAACCGGAAAAAAATTATTATTTTATAGATTATTAGTTTATCGAATATTAATTTATAGAGATTTTACTATATATTCATAGACCTCAAGGGTGGGCTTAGCTCAATATATTAAATAGACTAAAGGATCCAACAGTTTGAGGCCTGTTTTACTCAGGATTGGTTATATTGGTTAATTCTAAAAGGGAAAAATAGAATGGGTCGATCTTCAGAGAATTCATCTTATTGTTGGGCCATAAACTGGACCTGAGTGAAATCCCAATATTTTCATCCCAACCCCGAGTGGGTTAATACTAACCCCTTCTTTTTTACCCGAGAGGGCACCCGGTGTCCACCTCCAACATGATGATAAATCCAGGTTCGATCTGCGATTGACATGTTGCGTGAACGCTAGCGGGGGACGCAACAGGCCAATTGCAGATCGAGTCTGGATTAATCATATTGCTCTTTTACACAGAGCCAAATCGAACTTTCGCAGATCTTTTTGAGCGATGCATTGGATTAGTTTCGGTTTGGACTAAATTAAAACCGAACTTTTGGTTTGGTTTAGAAAATGTTATAATCCAAACCGAAAAGGTTACTCATACTACTCTTTTACACAGAGCCCTACCACTACGGGGAAATTCTTTGAGAGTCGATTTCCACTAAAAGAATCGAACACTCGTCAACGGTGAAATATATGATAACTCCAACCACTTACCCCAGAGCTTGGATTAATGCCAACCCCTTAGATATCATACATTTCCTCAACCTTTGAGACAATCAAGCCCAATTCAAGGATTTCAAGCCCTATTAATACTTGGACTAACTTGGGCTTAGCTCAATACATGAAATAAAATAAAGGATCCAGGTTTGAGGCCCCGCTGTACAGCCACACCAATGGTGTATAAACACAAAAATTTCAATAAATATTGAAGCAGGTGTTACAGTTTAAAATTATGTAAATATTGAATATTTTGTAACAGGTTTTACTACTTTTAGACGGGTGTTACATATTATTTAGTATGTATTCTCTCATGATTAATATATGTTGCAACTTCTAAGTCATGTAACATGTGTTAAAAATAATAAAAACACATATTCGATCTAAAAATAATCTTCCTTTGATGAAGATTTTGACTGTCGAAAGTTTTCCCTTACTGAACACATTATTGTGTACTTTGCATGGCATCCGAGAACCATATTTTAATAAATCTTCCTTTTTTTTGTTTAATTACTTTTTATATTGTTTTTTTTATAAGTATGTGACACGTACAACACTTTTTCTATCAATGAATTATTGATCTCATGAATGTTAATGAATTATTGATCTCATGAATGTTATACGCGATTCTTGTACTAATTTGAAAAATACTTTAACAGAAAATATATACTCAAAATTTCGGCCAAAGATCGTATGTTCACATTATGTGTCATGTTCCCTATCCCACTAATTAATAAGAAATCTTCATGTGTTAATTTTTCCCTTGAGGGTTTCACTATTTCTTTTAGGATATAGTTTTTTAATTGTAAAATTAATACATGACATTTTTTATTGATTAGATAGGAAAACGGAACACGGAATAAGGAAAGAAGATTCCTACCGCAAAATTTCTTGGATAATAAGGACAGAAGTGTCCTTTGTCACAAATTCAAAACTTATAGGTCCAATATGAAACATGCAAAAAAAAATTGGGGTCAAAAGTGTAAAAACATATCATCAGTGATCAGTTGAACCAAAGGAGGGAAACCAACGGCTTATCTCTTCTTCTCTCTTTACTCAAATCTTATCTATAAACTCAAAACTTCCTCTGTTTTTGCATCCAACAAAGGGATCCTCTGAGAATTTAAAGGAAATGGATAATCAAATTGATTATTCCAGTTTTCCCGAGATAGAAATTGGAAAACAAGGCTTGAGAAAAAGGGTTCTCCATAAAGGAAATTCTTGGAAAACTCCATTTCCAGGTGATGAGGTTGAAGGTAAAATGAACATAATGCCCTCTTCATGTTCGACATAATGCCACAGTGAAAAGAATAGCCAAAGTGAACATTAATTACATGCAAGTTAACCTGGTTCCTGTTTTCAGTTCATTACAGTGTAAAGCTCAAAGATGGTGTTTACTTTGATTCAAGTCGCGAGAAAGGAACTCCCTTCACGTTCAAATTAGGCCAGTGTATGTTAATCTTTTTTTTCAATGGTTCGTAATTCGGTCCGGCTATGGTATAGAAAGACAAAAATTCAGTACATATTGAACAATTTTGATCGTTTTGGGCTACTGCATAAAAAATATTCAATGGTCCAAGATTTTTTGCAAGGACGCCTATTATGATTTTCAAACACCTGTTACGTAAGACATATGTTACACGTCTAAGGCAAGTGTTCATCAAAATCAAATACATGTTACAGCTTTAAATTAGATGTTCATAAGGAAAGAACACATATTGCATAGATTTAACACTTGTCCAAAAACATGTAAAACCCGTTGAAAAAGTGTTCCTGAATTTAAGATTTGCAACATTATAACTGTGGCACAATTCTTCATTTACTTTTTATTGTTAGATGTTCACAAAGAGAGAACACATATTGCGTGAAATTTAACATTTGTCCAAAAGAATGTAAAACATATCGAAAAAGTGTTTCAAATGTACTGAATTTAAGGCGTTCAACACTATAGTCGTGACGCAGTTCTTTATTTACTTTTTATTGTTTGAAGTCCAAGTTTATATTATGGTTAGTATATATATATTGATGGTAGATTTAGAATAAAACTTTTCTTGATCGAGAATTCAGGTGAAGTTATTAAAGGTTGGGATGAGGGGATTGCCACAATGAAAAAGGGGTGAAAGAGCAATGTTCACAGTACCACCAGAGATGGCCTATGGGGAAGATGGTTCTCCACCTTTGATCCCTCCAAATGCCACTCTAATTTTTGACATAGAGTTGCTTTCATGGTACTCCATCAGAGATATAGATGCAGATGGTCTAATATTAAAGAAAACAACGAGGGAAGGCGAGGGATGGACGACTCCAAAAGACAATGATGAAGTTCTAGGTAATTTACTCTCCTCCTGTGTTGTCTCCTTATGATCACTTGTCTTAAGGCAAGAAAATGTGTTCGTAAGTTACTATCCTCCTGTGTTTGATACTGTGGTAAAATGATAAATCTTCGTAATTTATTGCAGTCAAGTACGTTGCAAGGTCTGAAGACGGGAACATAGTTCCAGAATCTGAAGCAGGAGTGGAATTTTATCTAACAGATGGTAAATCAAATTATTCTGATGGCTTGTAGAAGATTTGCCTTACTAGTGTAATATATTTAACTTGGGCAGTTTTCGATATGTTTAGGTAGTATCAGTCCTGCCATAAGGAAAGCATTGAAAACTATGAGAAAGGGAGAGCAAGCAGAACTATCAGTTAAGTATTCCTGTAAGTAGATAGATAAATTGAAGTCGTTGCGATTTTCTTTCTTGATACTGTGAGAGGAAATAAATTATCTGAATATAATCATATTCATCAGCTTTCTATAGCAATGTTGGAGAGGGAATTTGTAGGAGAGGCCTCATTCCATTAAACTCAAACTTGATCGTTCATCTAGAGCTGGTATCGTGGAGAAATGTTATCGATGTTATGGGAGATGAGAAGATCCTTAAGAAAATAGTAAAAGCAGGTGAAGGATTTGATCGTCCTAATGAAGGATCACTTGCAAAAGGTAATTTTCTGGGCATCTTGTATATGTCGTTTTAAAGGGATCGTTTAACTTATTGCAACAACCTTAATCAGTTCTAGTTTTTGCTTTGAATTGATCCACATGAGTAAAACTAACTTAATATCTGCTGTGAAGTTATCTACATCGGTAAACTTGAAGACGGAACAATTTTTCAAAGGGAAGGATCTGATGAAAAACCATTCGAGTATATATGCTTAGAAGGTACTTCATAGCTTTAACCACGTTCTTTTGAATTGTTTAATCAGGTTGCATATTAACAAATTTAACTTTACATACTTATTATTTCCCCCGAATAGAACAAATCGATGAAGGGTTGGATAGGGCAGTGATGACTATGAAAAGAGGAGAACTGGCAACAGTAAAAGTCAGCTCAGAGTTCTTGAAGAAATGTGAGAGGGAAATATCGGCTTCAGCAACTTCAGTTCTTTATGAAGTCACTTTGGTCGATTTCATTAAGGTCTGCAATGATATATCTGTAATATGTAGAGAGCAATTATTTACCACATATGACAAGTTATACCCTGAAATTGTTGCTTTTAATTCTGGTTCCAGGAGAAGCCATTTTGGAAGATGAATACAGAAGAAAAGTTAGAAGCTTGTGAAAGAAAGAAGATCGATGGAAATGTATTGTTCAAGGCCGGAAAATTCAAGCTGGCCTCCAAGAAGTATGAGAAGGAATGTAGTTTGTGACTTTATTTTAGCGCAAATTTCATTTTGCTTTTACTGCATTTTCACTACTTGAACTCTTTTTCGGTGTTTTATTAAATGCAGGGTTTAAAATACATTGAATACGACCATAATTTCAGTGATAACGCGAAGAATCTAGCAACTGCTTTACGGTTATCTTGCAGTTTAAACAATGCAGCTTGCAAATTGAACATGGAGGAGTATCTAGAGGCCTCAAGGCTATGTACAAAAGTAAGTTTTCTAGGTATATCGGCAGTATGTTCTGATCATATTACTTCCCGATCTGAAGCTATCTTTTTCGAATAACAAACATTACTCGTTTTTTGGACAGAACGAGCAAGTAAAACACGATAGGGATTAACATTAAGTGCTTGAGAACATTGATTCTTGAATGAAACATCAGTGCACAATTTCCATCCCTGTTACACAGTTTTCTTGTAGTGCAACTTGACAAACTCGTTTACATGGCAACAGGTTCTTGAACTTGATCCCATCAATGTCAAAGCTCTCTTCAGAAGGTCGCAAGCATATCTTAGGATTTCTGAACCAGAAAATGCAGCAAGTGATCTCAAGAGAGCTCTTGCGATCGATCCAAACAACAGGTATGCTTCATTTTAACTCGTCCACGAGTTCTTAGAACTGCATCTATCTCACTACAGTAATGATAACATAACAGAGAAGTGAAACTTGCATTCAAGGAGCTAAAAGACAAGCAAAGGGAATATTTTCAAGATGAAGCAAAATTCTGTAACAATATACTCTCAAAGATGGGGAAGCAGCTGTTTACATAATCACTTAATATGATTTCTTGCAGAATATGTTACTCCATCCGTCTCAAATTGAACGTCCGTTTTGTTCAAGAAAGTGGATATTTAATTTAGGACAGTTGGAGTAATACCAAGCGGTTCAATTTTATACGAAGACTCCCTCCATTATCAAGCTAATATGTATATTAATCCCAGCAGGTGCGGTTAAGAGGGTGTTCGAGCTACACACCTAATTTTATGTTATATATATATATATATATATATATAGGGTTTTTCTGTTACGTATTATGGCCTCATTTTAAACTTTAACATAAGGCCTCTAAAATGATTGAGACTGTCTTGAATCCCAGTGTCTCTAATAGTGGAAGTAATTACTACAGAATGATTCTGCTTTAGTATACTTTACATCTGTGCTTTCTTTGCTTTCTCAATCTTCCAGTCGGAGGAAATGGAAAACCAAAAGCAAAACTGATATTCACAGCATGAAAATGTAACAATGTGTGATTTCTTGTGTATAAAGTAAAATATATTAAAAGGTTTAGTTTGTTGTTTACTCAGCTTCAGGCCAGGCTGCCAATTTAGATAAACTTGTCATTTTCTAAGTTTTTTTATCTGAATGACAGTGTTTTTACAGAAAAATCCGTAATGACATTGCTTTTGGGGCAACGTTTTTTTCAATGACAGATTCCATGAATGTGTCTTTAAAGAATGACGGATTCTAGGAATCTATCTTGACTGATGTGGACAAAATTTAATCGCGTCAGCTATGAACGAATTCCTGAAATCCATTCTTATTTTCAAAATGAATTCCTGGAATCTGTCTTACTTTACCGTAATTTTACCCTCACAAACCCTAGTCAGACGGTCTACATCAATTAATAACGGATTATTTCCATCCTTAACTGAAGACGAATTCAATTCGTCCTTCCCATCCTAATTTATCCTAAGAATCTCTACCCTACCCTAAATTTTATTTTCTTTTTAAACCAAATGTATAGTCTTTCTTTAAAAAAAATAAAAAATCTTTTGAAGGGAAAAAAGATGGTTTGGAATCCGAACTTCTAAAATTTCTCAAAAAGTTAGACTATCTTACAAAAATATTTTTCAACTTGATGAAATTCTTCATGTAAGAAAGAAGTTGGAAACGTTAAATTTTAATTAAATGACATAGATACAATGGTTGAAACCAAAATAATGATTTCATCGAAGTAGTCGAAAATACATAACATCTTTAAAGGCGGTACTATAAAAGTGATAACATGTTCGAAATTACATTCAGAAAGTAATTCAATCAATTAGAACTGCTAGTTCCTGCAATTTGATTATTAAGGCAAGTCTTCCAGTTCTGTTTAGTATAGTAGCATTGCCCACGCTTTCGGGGTCAGGGATGCGCATTATTCTCCCAGTCCATAGACATTGTCCCACACTTTAACGGTCTTAACTCTTATTCCGAATTAAGAATTTATTATTCTTTAACTCTTTTCTTTAACCGTAAAATACAATAATATCACATTAAAACGTGACCTCTCCTCATCTCAGATACATTTTCTTGAATTTCTTTCCTTTAAGTAGTAAATTATCAAATTATCAAATCATTTAAAGATAGTTGTATTTATAGGAGGTTAAATACAAAAAAAAAGAAAAAAAAATTAGTAACTATTAATTTGTGTAGGACTATACCTACCAATTGATAAAAATTTAGATTAAACGATCTTAAAAAAAATAACTATTTTAGTAATTGACTAAAACACCTTTAACTTACCCGAGTTAAGAGCAACCCGAGGCCCGATATAGATCTTGGTCGGAACCACCAGAGTGATCAATTGATTTCTCCAAGCAAGAATCAGGTTATGCAATTCAATTCAATTCAATTCTTGAGTCAATTCAATTTGATTATGCAATTCCAATCCACGGCCATGTCCGTTTCAATTGTCTGCCAATCGATTATGCAGTTCAAAAAGCTGGATGTTTCAACTGCTTTTGTGAACCAGACTATGGAGTATTGAAGGCTAGGGTTTAATGGTTATGCTCATCTTCCACTTCAATCTTCGATCAGGTAAGCAATTTCTTCCGCTGCGATCTTCAAACTTACAAAGCAAAAAAAAATTGATTTCTCACAATTTCTTCATCCATATATACAGGAGAAAGGCAGGAGCAGGAAAAGTGTTCGATTAAGCCACATTCAGGAAATTTTATGCTGCATAATCCTTCATAAGGTACAACAAAGTTTATTGTGTATGGTCTGCCACAAATTCGCCTCAATAGTTCAATTCTCCAGTAGTTATTACTATTAATTGGGGAATTTTCAACTTACTGTGTTAGGTTATTGGCAAAAGCTTCACATTGCAAACGGTATTTAAATTAAGGGTAGTGATTATTGGATCAAAAATTTGGGATCAAATTTGGATCAAGAAGGCATAATGTCACATCAAATTCTAACAATCATTTTAATTTTATACTCTTTGATCCATATTTGATCCAATTTTTTGATCTAACAATCATTATTGTTAAATTAATTACCTCCGGTAGGGTTAATTATGATATGGACCATGTGGTGTAGATTCACCCCACATTAGGAGAGAGAGAGTTTTTCTGTTGATATGGTCCTGTGGATGAATCTAGATTACAAGGTTCATATCAAACTTTTTCCTCCGTTAGTCCTAAGTTGATTGTCCGTATTTGATTTGCACGAGAATTAAGAAGAATAGTGTGACAATGAGTACGTTGCCATGATATCCTTATATATAGGAGGATTCATATGTTAGTGTCTGCGCTTGCTTTCCTTAAATATAGGATGATGGTTTTGAAGTTCACAAGAAAACATATCAATTTTGAGATTTTGAAGTTCACAAAAAAACATATCAATTTTGAGAGAGTGGACACAGTGTCAATCCCAGATAGCGGCGAGCGGCCGACCCCGAAAACGCTATAGCGGGATAGCGGGAGTGGTGCTATTTGGAATTCTATGCAAACAATTAAAATTATATATTTGAGAATATATGAGAAGAAGAGAAGAAGAAGTTTTTTTTTGTTGCTGCGTTGAATAGATGAGAAGAAAAAGGAGCAGAAGGTTTTTATTTGCTTTAAGCTGTTGTAGTTTAGGTTTAGGGGTTTTTAAGTTTGTTATTACCATTTTGCCCCTATTTTATTTTATTTTTAATGGGCAAAAAAGACTTTTCATTGAAGATCCAAATAGCGCCGCTATTTCCGCTATTTGAGCCATGTTACAACCTATTAGCACATTTAACACATGTTGTATAGGTGTATATACACAATTATAGGGATTAGATTGATTTGATTTGATTCTTTTCTTTATTACTTTCCTATTCGGTTTTCCTAGGAGTGTATATATATGTAACACTTGTTCTATATGAAATACAACTTGAGTATTCACAATTCCTAATTACTTTGTTACATGGTATCAGAGCAATAGTGAATTAGGGTTGGAGTGAGATACTCGTTTGTGGCAATTTGAAAATTGTTAAAATTAGGGTTTGTGTCTTTTTTAGGATCTCTACTTTGAGTTGAGAGTTGTTCGACATCGAGATTCAAATACTCATATCGGCATCGGGATTTCAGCGGTGACTTTCTCGGCGACTCAGAAGCACATATACGTGCTCAATTTGGTATTTCGAAGCCCATCTGATCTTCCACTCTCTAGTCGATTTTGTTATCTTTTGTTCCTATGGCCAATTTAGGTAATTCAAATACATGTCTCATTTCCTCATCATCCAAGTTTGTCATTGATTCTGGTGCAACAGACCATATGTCGGGGAATCCTAACTCTTTTACCACATATAAATCTCACACCCCAACAAATGTAAACCTAGCCGATGGTTCTCCATCTTGTGTGATTGGGTCTGGCACAGTTAACTTAACTTCTGAGCTTTCTCTCTCTAATGTCTTACATTTGCCAGATTTTTCTTTCAATTTGTTGTCTGTTAGCCAAATCACTCGAACTCCATCACTACTATTAGGGCTTGAAACAGAAACAGGGCTTGAAAGTGCAGAGTTCGGCGGTGCAATCATGGTTTGATTCCCGAAGGTAGCATCTCCGGGGGAGACTTTTGGAGGCGATGGGTTTCTTTGTTGTGCCATATTTGCAGAAATGCACCCATTACCAGCCAAAAGCATGATAGCTTGAGCCTTCTCGGGAGTGATATTTTCAAAGACATTCACAGCTCCTTCATAAAATATGGTCAACTGAGCAGGAGCTCCATTAGCCTTGTTAAACCATGGTTCGGTTGTCCCAGCAACAAAACTGCTAGAAGGAACGGTTGAACGAGCAGCTGCTGCAGGAACACCTCCAATGAACTGATGCTTTAGGGTTACGCCGGCAAAGTTCTGAACAGCACCAGCAAAATGACTTTTGAGGAAAGGGTTGCTCATAGTCATAGTCATTGGAAGCATCTTAGCATCAGGAGTAAGATGCAAGGAATGGAAGCTCTGCATATGGTATTGACGTTTATGGTTGACATCAAACGCATCGGAAGCCATAGCCATAACTCCAGAAGAGGCAAGATGCATCTTTTCATCTTCAGCAATAGCGGCCGCAATTATCCGCACCCAAAATTCGCAACGCTGTTCAAGACTCATAGCGGCCAAAAGCTGCTACGCTCCGCTATCCCGCCGCAATTGACAACACTGAGTGGACATTCAATTAACTAATCTTCTTTTATTTTTTCAACTTCCCTTCAGGCTCTACTTACCATGCTAATTGTTACAATGAAATGCTAACCATATTTTTTCATTTTCTGTTTATAAATTTACCTTCCATGAATAAATTATGTACCTCCCTTTTCAGCTGATTGACTGCTGAACTTATTTACTTGTCTATTATATGTCCCTTTTTTTTTCGTATGATTGCTTCACTACGTGCATAAGAAGTAAAAAAAAATTATGCTATGTTACAAGTCCTAATGTGTGATCATATTTGAATTGTAAATTTAACAATCAATACAAGATACATCATCTATGTATTTGGAAGTCATGGATTTTCCCAGACAAGTAGGATTCTGTTTTTCGTGTTAAAGAGAAATTGGCGAAATACCATAAATGTTCTTTTGTTAAAGGTAGGCAGCTTCATCTTTTAATTCTGTTAAGATTCTTTTATTTTATTTATTATTTTTGCTTTTGCTTTGATCATTTGAGTTTATAAAATCTGAAAGCCTGGAAAAGAAGACCCTCCTTGTGTGCCCAAAGTAGCCATCTTCCAATTGGTTCATTATCAAGCACACATCAACAAATTGAGAAATGACATCTCCAGATAGCAACAATTACATTTTATCAAAAAAACTAGATGGAAAATCTTTCCTTTTCAATATATTTGAGAAATTGTGAACGATATTCAGACTTTATACTGATCTTAGGGAGAAAATAACAAAAAATAAAAATATCTCTTCGGATAGCCATGGAGAAACCCTATGTTTTCTGTTCCTTCGAAATGAGCTAATTGGTTACAACCCCCCCCTCCCTCCCTCCTTTTTTATGTTGATACATAGGGTATATAATGAAATTCTAACATGCTCTTTTTTGTTTATCACCTTCCATGGATACATGTTGTATCTCCCTTTAAGCTAATTAGGGACTGCTGAACTTATGCGTGTCTATTCTATGTACTTTTCCTTTTTCCCTACAAACAAAAGTTCATGTGATTGCTTCACTATGTGCACGAGAAGTAAATTTGTCTCTTCTATGTTGCAAGTCCTGATATGTGATCCTATTTGAACTGTTAATTTAACAATCAACCCATTATAGTCATCTATTTTGGAAGTTACGGATTTTCCCACATAAGTAGGATTCTGATTTTTTGTTGAAGCTAAATGGAAAAGCTTTCCTATTCAATATATCTCAGAACTCGTGAATGATACTGGCAATTGTAGGAGCAATAGTTACTTGGAGAAAAATATCTTGTCTTCAATCAGCTGCAGGAATTCCAAGAAAGCTTATTTATGACTTAGTTATACATCCATTCAATGCTCTAAAAGAAAATATGTGGTTAGTTGTCTATGTAAAAGTTTTGAATAGTAGAAGTAGTTTGGACAAATAACGTTTATTGGACGTAAAAAATGCCTCCAAAAGTTTGCTTTCTTCAAGGGGTCATAAAAAATATATCATATACGAGACCTTGGCGCATCGCGCGAGTAAACTATACCTAGTAATTTCTATAAAAGCTGCCCAAATTGCAAAGCTAAACCAACCCTTATGAGGAAATTTTTTACCCACAAACACAATTCCCTATTATCTAAACTCTGGAAAATTCGCAAAGATGGCGGCCAAAGCGAATCTCCCAGAAGATATGCTTACGGAGATCCTTCTTAGGTTACCAGTGAAATCAATGCTCCGATTTAGATCTGTTTCTAAATCTTGGTTTTATTTACTCAAAAGCCCCCGTTTCATCGATGTGCATCTGAAATTTAGTCTTGCTAGAGATGATGAACAGGTTATCATCACGCGATTCGCAAGGGAGGAAAGTAAAAGCCTGCTATCCGTCCATTCCAGCGATGACTGCCTCAGTGTTTTGGTCCCTAATTTAGAGATACAGTCTCAGATTCTGCGTGATAAAAATATCAGATTCATTGGTTGTTGCAATGGAATTGTATGCCTTTCCAATTACATTGATTCTGTTTTGTTCAATCCTGCAATTCGTGAATTTAGGACACTCCCTTCCCGCCCCGTTAGCCCAGAAGTGCGCTACTGGTACACAGAAGGTATTGGATTTGGTTATGATCCGGTTAGTAATGATTATAAGGTTCTTAGATTTTTATGGACTGATATTGCTGAACTGCCTGAACATGATGCTGATCCTCTTTTCAAAACTGAAATATATAATCTCAGCAGTGATACTTGGAGGGAAATAGATGCTGATCAACTCGAAGTTGAAAGCCATTTTGGAGATTTCGACTTGTTCTTTAATGGAAGAATGCATTTTGAAGTATCAGATGAAGAAGGTGTATTCATTCTTTCTTTCGATATTAGTACCGAGGTGTTTCATGAGTTATATTATCCAGAAGCTCGTACAATAACTAATAAACAAGAATCATGCCTAGCTGTTATACATGACACCCTTTCAATGATACTGTGCACATATACATATCCCGGTCCACATCCTTATGAACAGTTCATTAACATATGGATGATGAAGGAATACGGTGATGAAGAGTCCTGGTCAAAGCAATACTCTTTAGGACCTTTGTCCGGTATTGAACGCCCAGTAACTTTTTGGAAGAACAAGCGACTCCTTCTTGAAAGAGTCACCCAAAACACAGAAGATAGTGATAATGATGTTGAGTTGGTCGTCCGCGATCTCCTAAATTATGACAAACTTCAGAATTATGATGTTCATGGGTTGGTCTACACAATAGGGGCTATATTTTACAAAGAAACTTTAGTTTCAATAACCAATTTTTAGAAAATCAGACTCTATATTATTAAGGAGATGAAAGATTTGAAATCATTGTTATTATTATTGAGCATACAGAATAAATTTCTTGAATTCTTATGTATGTTTTTGTTGTTAGGATGCTCTGTTCTTTCTTAAAACTTTATGGTTGTTAACTGTCCCTTCTGCGTTTATAGGTTTCGACTTCTTCTTTATTGGCAGAATGCTTTTTTACACATCTGCAGACGAAGACGATGCATTCGTTCATCCATTTGATATTAGTGCTGAAGTGTTCCTTAAGTTTTTGTATCCAGAAGCTCATAGAATATATGAGGAAATGCTACAAGAATCATGTCTAGCTGTTATACGTGACACCATTTCTCTGTTGCTGTACACGTATATATATCCGGTCTTCATCCTTATGATTATTGGTCATATAGTGTATATATCTTGAATTCTTATGTATGTTTTTGCATATAAATTGATGCTCTGTACTTTCTTAAAACTCTATATGTTTGCTAACTGTCCATTCTGATTAAGGTGTGGGGTTTAATTGCCATGCTCATATTCCACTGTGATCTTCGATCCGGTAAGCAATTTCTTCCGTTGCGATCTTCAAAGATACAAACCAAAACAACTTGGTTTCTCACTATATGTTCATTCATATGTACAGGAGAAGGCAGAAAAAGTCTTCGACTAATCCGCATTCGAGAAAATTGGTGCTGAAAAATCCAACTTAAGGTACAAAGTTTACTGTATATGCCTCAACACAAATTAGCCTCAATATTTCATAGCTGACTGATTACTTGTCTCCTTTCATGTATACTTCTTCTCGAGAAGTTATTTAATTGAGGAATTGTGAACCTAATGTGTTAGGTCATTGGCAGAATCATCATATTGCAAATGGTCTTTAAATTATGTTTTTCGTTTACTCGTTTGGGGTACTCGGTGGGTGTTCACCACCAACGTGGTGATTAATCTGGACTCGGTCTCATGGTTGATCCGCTATGTGACAGCTAAACGGGGAGAGTCTTGCTCATACTGTTATTTACACATAGACCACCAACTGCGAGAAATCTCACAAGAGTCGATGTCCACCGATTTATTCAAGCACTTAGTAACGGTGAGACATATCCAGCTTTCCCAGAGCTCGGGGTTATCTTTAATTAATATTAACTAACTTCTTTTATTTTATTCGACTTCGCTTGGGGCTCCTTTTACGGACTCCGTCCCAAATCAAATATACACATTTTACTTTCATAAGAACTAAGAAGAGTAACTTGACCATGAGTAAGTTACAGTGATATTCTTATATTGTGGTAGGATCCATATTTTAGTAGAGTTTGGAGGTTAGTTATGAGAATTTATGGAGAAAATACATCCATTTGAAGGAAGTGGACAATCATTTTGAAACAAATTAAAATAGAAAGTGGACATTCAATTTATGAGGCGCGAGACACACCGAAGCGACGAGGCGCTCGCATAATGGACATGAGGCGCAATTTTTTATAAAATACTTATATTAGAGATGATGAACCCTGATTCAGAACCAGGGATGGGTGAAGAATATTAGAAAAAATATAGAAAAGATAAAGAGAGATGACAGTTTTCTTGTATATGAGAAATTTTTTCTTTTGAAATAGTTATTTTTCTTTTTCTTTTTTTATTAAGTAGGGTCACTGGTCAACTATATTATTGACTTTGTTTTTTATTTCTTAGAGTTTGCTTTTAAACTGATTTTGAGGAGCGAAAAAAAAATCAATGGTTGAGATTCTTTTATTTATTGACACCTATTATACGTTAATTTATCCCATGTCTTCTTCTCTAAAAATAAACCTAGAGCCGCAACCATATTCCTCTCTCTTCCCAGCTGTAGACTCCGGAAAATTCGCAAAGATGGCGGCCACAGTGAATCTCCCAGAAGATCTTCTTATGGGGATCCTTCTTAGATTACCAGTGAAATCAATGCTCCGATTTAGAGTTGTTTCTAAATCTTGGTTTCATTTACTCAAAAACCCTAGTTTCATCGAAATGCACCTGAAACTTAGTCTTGCTAGAGATGATGAACAGGTTATCATCATGCGGTGCCCAAGGGAGGAAAGTAAAAGCCTGCTATCCGTCCATTCTAGCGATGAATTCCTCAGCGTTTTGGTCCCCAATTTAGAGATACATTCTCCGATTCTGCGTGATACAAATGTCAGATTCATTGGTTGTTGCAATGGAATCGTATGCCTTTCCAATTACATTGATTTTGTTTTATTCAATCCTGCAATTCGTGAATTTAGGGCACTCCCCCGACCCTCTGGCCCAGAAGTGGGATTCTGGTACACACAACGTATGGGATTTGGGTATGATCCGGTTAGTAATGATTATAAGGTTGTTAGATTTATATGGATGGTTGAATATGATGCTGAGCCTCCTCACAAAATTGAAATATATAATCTCAGTAGTAATACTTGGAGGGAAATAGATGTTAATCCACCCACCAAAGTTGATAGACATATTGGAGCCTTCAACTTGTTCTTTAATGGCAGATTGCATTTTGAAGCATCAAATGAAGAAGGTGTATTCATTCTTTCTTTCAATATGAGTACGGAGGTGTTTCATGAGTTATTTTATCCAGAAGCTAGTACAATATTTGATGAAGAAATGCTACAAGACTCGTGTCTAGCTGTTATACATGACACCCTTTCCGTGATTCTGTTCACGAATATATTACCCGGTCCACGTCCATCTTATGAACAGTTCATTAACATATGGATGATGAAGGAATACGGTAATAAAGAGTCCTGGTCAAAGCAATACTCTTTAGGACCTTTGACAAGAATTGAACTCCCAATAACTGTTTGGAAGAACAAGCGACTCCTCCTTGAAAGAGTCACCCAAGACACAGAAGATGAAGATTTTGATGTTGAGTTGGTTGGTTGTGATATCCTGAATTATGACAAACTTCAGAATTATGATGTTCATGGGTTGGTCTCCACAATAGGGGTTATATTTTACAAAGAAACACTCGTTTCAATAACCGAATTTTAGGAAAGCAGACTCTATATCATAAGGAGATGAAAGGTTTGAAATCCTTGTTATGATTATTGAGCATACAGGATACATTTCTTGAATTCTTATGTATCTTTCTGC
The DNA here is from genome assembly GCA_026122235.1 of Vinca minor. Lineage (NCBI taxonomy): Eukaryota > Viridiplantae > Streptophyta > Magnoliopsida > Gentianales > Apocynaceae > Vinca > Vinca minor. The sequence goes on from JAOCZM010000134.1 coordinate 4,162,222, forward strand.
CGTTAGGATGCTCTGTTCTTTCTTAAAACTTTGTTTGTTAACTGTCCCTTTCTCGAGCCCCCCTCCATATATTCTCTCAAAAAGAATTGATCCTTCTTTAAGCTTCAAATACTGTTCATAGATGCTTCTGGGAATGTTGTATACGTATAGTTTCAGTGATGGTGTGAAGAATCTAGCAACTGCTTTACTGTTATCCTCCAATTCAAATAATGCCAGCATATAAATTCCAATATTTCTTGACATCTACTTGCACATGCTCAAAACATCTGTTCGTGCTTGTGTTTCCTATGACTGATCTGTCTAACCAACCACTTAAATGACCTAAAGGCTTTTACCAGTCCCATTTGGGAAATGACGACGCCTAATGGCATGAAATGTATACAATTTTGTGTCTCCAGATGTTCACCTTATTGGCCTCATTATTCAGTATAGAGTCTCCAGATGGCTGCACAATTCTTTGGCTCTATGCTTCCTCTGCTGCATAAGTTCTGATGACACCGGATATTTATTACTCCAATTATATTTACTTGAATCCTCATATTTATTACTTCCAATTATATTTACAAATTGAAGATCATGAAGTAGCAGTTGATTCAATCTAATTTGATGTTTTAGGTATATTTGTAGTATATTACTCCCTGTGAGACTTTCTTTTAAGAAACATTACTCCTTTTTTTGGATGGAACGAGCAAATAAAACATGATAGGAATTATTGTTATGTGCTTGGAAAGCATAGGTCCTTGGATGAAACATCAGTGCCAAAAGTTTAGGTTCTGGATTCTTATCTGCTGCCCTTGAGTAACTCGTTTACACCGCAATAGGTTCTTGAACTTGATCCCTGCAATATCAAAGCTTTCTTCAGAAGGTCGCAAGCATATCTTATGATTTCTTAACCAGAAAATGCAACAAGTGATCTCAAGAGATCTCTTGCAATCGATCCAAAAAGCCTTTACTCGCATTTGTGAATTCCTAGAATTGAATCTAGCTCACTATACTCATTGTAACTATCAGTAGTATTTTGTGAGCAGTCATTTTGTACATTTATTGTATAAGTTAGGTTTGTTACATATACAACATTGTTGAATTGTTGTTATATACTCATTGTAACTATGAGAAGTGAAAATTGCTTCTGTTTAATGTGTTTTCCATCTGTTAGACAAGTTGGTAGATTAGTAGCTCAATTGGTTAGAATTGAAGTATCATTAACATACTATTAGGTTGTGCATCGAATTACACCCGTCCTTAATGTATTAAAAAATAAAAAATAAAAAAGGGACTGCTTCCGCAATTCCAGAATTTCAAAATTGAGTATATATTTTGGTTTTTTCAAACAGTTTTTAGGTAAAAAGAAAGTAATTTATCTTAACAACAGTAACATAACTCATTAAATCCTCAATAATTGAGGTATGAGCGAAGAATGAATTTGAAACTTACGTAAAATTTGTCAATGAATGTATAAAGTGACAAAAGTCTGTACAGAGAGTCATCATTCAAGACGTAACTTGAAACTTCTCTCCGTCAAAGATAGTATCATTTCATGGACGGTGGCATAACATAAAAAAATTAGTAGATATTGAATAATTTTTAGTAAGTGATTCAGACGTTTAGAGAGTGTGTTATATTTTATGTAATAGATGTTCTTTTCTGATTAACATCTATCCCAAGGCATTTTGCGTATGTTTTACTCAACAAGTGTTTCAAAATTACAACACATGTTCGTTAAAAAAAAAACTAGACAGTCAAATTTTTAATCTGATGACAAAAAATTTATTATATATTGAATTTTGTGTTCACCACCATAGCAGTCGGATGGCACTTGATGTTGATTATATGTTAATTATTCTGAAATTTGAGATTAAAGATGCTGTCCAAATGCACCTGCGGCGAATGATGCTCTATATTAGGGCATTATGAATAAGTTCCTTTGTTCGATCAGTTGCAATAGTTGAGTTGGGTTGAAGCCTTGAAGGTACCATCTTCACTTACTGTTCAGGATAGGAATTTTGTTTTAAGACTTTCATCTTAAATTTAATAAAAAGAGAATTATTTATGGTGAAAACAAATTAACCAAAAACATTGTCAAAATACACAATAGTCAAAGGCAATATTTGTAGTATATTACTTCCTGTGAGACTTTCTTTTTCGAATAAGAAACATTATTTTTTCAATCTTACTATTTCTGAACCAGAAAATGCTGCAAGTGATCTCAAGAGAGCTCTTGCAATCGATCCTAAAAACAGGTATGCTTCATTTTAACTCACGTTTGTGAATTCCTAGAATTGAATTTATCTCGCTATACTCAGTGTAACTATCAGTAGTATTTTTGGAGCAGTCACTTTATACATTTATGGTAAAAGTTAGGTCTGTTACATATACATACATCCTTACCCGTGCCTTAAATATTGAGGATTTAATGGGTTACGTTATTGTTGAATTGTCATTGTATAGTCATTGTAACTATCAGAGAAGTGAAAATTGCTATATAATGTTTCTGTTTAATGTATTTTCCATCTGTTAGACAAGTTGGTTGATTAGTAGCTCAATTGGTTAGAAGTATCATTAATAGAGCATTCGGTTGTGGATCGAATTACACCCGTCCTTAATGTATTGAAAATTAAAATAAAATAATAAAGAGGAACTGCTTGCGCAATTCCAGAATTTCAAAATTGAGGTATATATTTTGTTTTTTCAAACAGTTTTTTAGGTAAAAAAAGTAATTTATCCTAACAACAATAACATAACTCATTAAATTTTCAATAATTGAGGTTTGAGTGAGGAATAAAAATGAAACTTACCTAACATTTGTTAATGAATGCAATTAGAAGAATAGTCTCAAATACCGTTATGTTTTTTGTGGAATCATGTCCTCAAATCAAAATCAAATGCGTCAAAGAAGGTAGACCTTAGAAGGTAATTTATTATACATGCAAAAATAAATATAAAAAAATAAAAAAATAAAGCATGATTTCTTCTCACTACAAATATCCAAATAACCCAGTGGTTGTGTACAAATATCCAAGAGCATTAAATGTCTCAAGAATTTTGTTGAACTTGGACAATGTAATATTCATCAAACCAAAAAACTTAAATGAGGTAGTGACAAAAGTATGTACAGAGAGTCATCATTCAAGATGCAATTTGAAACTTCTCTCCCCTCAAAGATGGGTATCATTTGTTGGATCACGGTTATAGTGCATAACACAAAACAAAATTAGTGCATATTGAGTGGGTTTTAAAAAGTGTGCTTTAGGCGTGAGGCGAGCATGAAAATGCTTCCGAGGTTTGAGGCGAGGTGGTGTCCATGAGGCGCGCATTGCGCGATTGAGGCGATTGAATTTTGTGTATTTTTGGAATTTTAGACATTAAAACAATCCGAATTTTTTTTAATGTCTAAAACATTAAAATTTAATGCCTAAAATTCTAAAAATACCCTTGATATTTTTTAGGTTGACCAGGTTCAAAATTTAATTAACAGTTGACTAACGGAATTTTGGACCGAATGACCTATGCCACCAAACATAAATTGTTTTGATACTATGTTTAGTAAAAAAAATAGTTTTTGGACAATAATCACAAAATTAAAATTATTTTTGGACCCGTGGCCCCAATTTGCCGTGTTATATGGAGGCAAAAAACCATCTGTCTCCATGTGTGTCCTCATTCCTCTATCCAACCAATGACAATTCACCATGTGTATATATAATTGGAAAAAATGTCCATACACGAGGATATACGAAAAAATTATGATTGGTAAATACATGAATATGGACATACACGAGGATATACGAATTTCACCCCTATATGGAGTGACACAGACAGTGGCGAAGCCATGATTTAAGTTTTTTTTGGGGGGGGGGGGGGGTGGGCGTAGTAGAAAAAATTGAAAATTTTTAGGGGGGGGCATTTAAAAAAAAATCTCCTATATTCTAAACTGTTAGATATATATACCTAGTATATAAAAAAATTGAAAATTCTTGGGACCCTTCAATGCTACGCCACTGGACACATGATCCGGAGTGCACCTTTTACTTTTACTTCTACTTCCTCTAGGGGAAGTAAATGCATTTTCATCTTTTTAAATTGGTATGAGGGGAGGGAAGTAAATCACAAGTAATTTTTACCATCAATTTATATTTTTCTTTTATTAAAATTATTATTATACACTTAAAAAAATTAGGGAAATCAACCTGTTTAGTCCCCCAGGAATTTTCGATTAGCCTATAAAGTCCCCAAGTTTTAATTTTAGCCTGTAAAGTCCCCCAAGAATTTTCGTTCAGCCTTTAAAGTCCCCAATGTTTAATTTCACTGTAAAGTCCCCCAGGGAATTTTCGGTCGACCAGTAAAAGTCCCTTATCTATTTACAGGTTGCATATAGAGGTTCCACCGCCTCTTTTGCGGCTGAATCAGGGCAACCCCAAATTAATGTCATCCCCGTGCTTAATGAGCGGGGGAATAATGGTCAGTTTCAATCTATAAAATTTACAAAATACAAAAAATCTGGGACTAGGTAAGGGACTTTATAAGCTGAACGAAAATTCCTGGGGGACTTTACTGGCTGAAATTAAAGATTGGGGACTTTACAGGCTGAACGAAAATTCCTGGGGTACTAACTAGGTTGAAATTAAACATTAGGGACTATACAAGCTAACCGAAAATTCCCTGGGGCAATTAGAAAAAAGTATAGGCGATTTGAATGTCTTTCGCATTAATAACTACTCCCTCCATTCCTCATTAAAGGTCGTTTAGGATATTTTGAAAAAATTAAGAAACTTAAACAAATATTAATTTTTCCACCCCAATTTCAATAATACCCCTTTTTTCCCCTCTTACATTTTTCCAATAAAAGATATGTCAAGGGTATAATTGAAATAAATGGTTGACAACTAATAAAAGAACCTTAAATGACAATTAATTTGGATACATATATATCTCCTAAACGAAAATTAAATAGGAATGGAGGGAGTACTTCACAACTCCTCCAATTTTGAAGCCATTGATTTGCTTATGTCCCCTCTACATTTATTCCCCATCTCCCTCCCGCTCCAGCGTGTATATATTGCAGAACATGAAAAATTATTCAATACTGACACTTATTTACATAGTTTACTAATAGTTGTTAGTAAATTATGTTTACATCTATTAAAAAATATTATATAAAATTTTTTTAATTTTTTTTAAAATCTAATAATTCTTTACACAGTTTCATAATAGTTGTTAATGAATTATAATACAAATGTTAATACGTGCAGATTTAACCCTATTCCGCATAATAGTATCCCCTCTTATCAAATAAGAGTTTATGTTCAAATACCTCATTACTTAATTTACCACGATCGGCTCCTATGCGAAAGCGAGGGTTTTTTTTTACACACGCGGAACAATTTTTTACTTGAAAAACAGGTATTTTTTTTATTATTAAAAATACAGCGAACACTTGTTCTCAAAATCAGAACAGATATTTTTTTTAAAAATCAATCTCAATCGTAAAAATTTAATCCAATGATTGAGAATTTTTTTTCGCATATGCACAACAAATATCCCTACCGCACTTGGTGAATTTACCACCCCTCGACTTTTCCTGGCTACAAAACCAAAGGGTTAGGTAGAATTTGAATAATCCAATGACTTTAGATTCTAATGTTCATCAAAATGACTTTAGATTCTTTGGAAGATATTTTGTACCTACTTTTTGGCATCTCTTTCAACTCTCAACAAGTCTAGACTTTGACGACCGGGATGGATTCGGCCATTTGGCCGCTCCATTACCATTCCTTTTGAGATATTACTTATGCAAAAAATAAATAAATAAATAAACTTCATGGTGGAGTGGATTATGGCCGCTTTCTTAAAAATAATCATGGTTCGAATACCATTATGAAATTATTGATATTGGAGGGTCGTCCCCTTCTTAAGCATCTGCAGTACCCGATCGAAATTAGTTAGGTCTGTCTAACTTGGATACTAAATGATCAAAAATACTTATAAAAAAACTCGGAAAAACAGAAGAAATAAAATTGTTAATCGTCTTCTCTGTCATAACCATTAAACTATCACATAGCTCTTTTTTTTTCTTAATAAAAGAATATAAAACTTATAGAAGATTAATGAACCATAATAAGAATAATTCAATGTATGATTGTATAAAATTTCAGCTAGATTTTTTTCATTTTACGTTATGTAAAATTAAATTATTTATGTGAGAGCTTTAAAAGTAAAATTTTATATTAGACTACCGAGTAAAATTTTGAGAGAGCTTTAAAAGTAAATTTTTGCTCTTATTACCTTTTTTTTCTTGAATAGATTACATTTAAGAGCAAGAATAATAATTCCAAGTTCAACCTTAAAAACATAATGAGTCTAATAAAATTGAGTTTAATTTAATGTTTAAATTTTCATACTCAGATTTCATCTAAAAAGGGAGCAAAAAATCGTCTGTCATCAAAGTCAATCACAATTCACCATGTATATATATAATTGGAAAAAAATATTTATATAGTAAATTCTGATTGGTTGGTGATAGGGATAAAGGATTTTTACCCATCTAAAAGGAATTTGAATTTCGATCTAAATTATCATATCAAACACAGATTAGACTCAATTTAATTATTTCTTCAAGACTCAATCCAATTAGGCACAATAAATTTTCTATTATGTTTTGTGGATAGAAGAATGACTCGTAGTATATCATTAATGTGTTTACCAAGAAAAATAAAAACAAAAGAAAATATGTAGCTACCAGTGAAACAGTGTAAAAGGAATATGTACACCACAAAATATTATTCTACTCCAAACCTACGAAGGATTGGTCAATTAATGGCCACGTCTCGACAATATACAAAGAATGTGACTTGTATGTTTTCCAATTTATAAATCTACTTACATTATTAAAGAAAAAACAGCAGTCAGTGAGGCATTAGTCTAGTGATCAACGCTGATACCTCGTGACGTAAAGGTCATTAGTTTGAATCTCTTCTACGCTTTTTGAAATCTTCTATTTCTTATAATAAATAGATCCACTCTCTCAATAAATAAAAAATAACAGACAAATGCTTAATTTGTTTTAAATTTAATATATACTTTCTATTTTAATTCATCTTAAAATAAATGTCATATTTCTTTAAATTGATGTATATTTTCCCTAATCTTTCATAATTAACCACTTATATAATTTAGAGATTCAAACTCCATTAATTTTTTAGTCTTCTTATATTTAAGGATATTACACTAAATTAATCATGATAAAATTACTCGATTTAATTCTTGTGAAAGTAAAATTTGAACATTTAATTTGATACAGAATAAGAAATAAAGTGCATTCTACCTACTTTGTTATTCCAAAACTACTCTAATCCTTAAGGTCTCCACCTCATAGTCTTTAGGACTAATAAAAAATTTAAATCACGGGATATATACTAATTGGGTTCATCTAACGTTGTATTTACTCCAGCAACGTAAAAAAGTTAACATGTGCACTTGATAGAAATTGAACTCCCAGTTATTGTTATATATATATATATATAAAAGCAACACTTGCCATGGACCAAAAATTCTAGTAGTAGATCCACCAAACCCTATCAATAAGAAACTTCAATATTCTTGAACTATTATGGCTCTACCACTGCTAGCCCTCTCAATCATCTTCTTCATCATCTTTATTACATACAACCTCTACCAACGGCTGAGATTCAAGCTACCACCAGGGCCACGGCCGTTACCGGTGGTCGGAAACCTCTACGACATAAAGCCAGTGAGGTTCAAGTGCTTTTCGGATTGGTCAAAAGAATATGGTCCAATATTTTCAGTGTATTTTGGTTCACAATTAAATGTGATAGTGAACACATCAAAATTAGCTAAAGAAGTATTGAAAGAGAATGATCAATACTTGGCTGATAGATATAGGACAAGACCCACAAATAGAATGAGTAGAAATGGGAAAGATTTAATATGGGCTGATTATGGTCCTCATTATGTTAAAGTCAGGAAGTTTTGTAATCTTGAACTTTTTACTCCTAAAAGACTTGAAGGACTTAGACCTATTAGAGAAGATGAAGTCACTGCCATGGTTCAATCCATCTTCAACTTTTGCATCAATCCTGGTAAGTTTTTTTCTTCTCTTTGCTGAAGCTATTTTGCACTGGGTACGACCTGTTTATTTTTGTTCATCTGTGGTGGGATCAGTGGCGGAGCTATTAAGGCACAGCCCCCAACATTTTCAGAAACTACGAATTTTTTGTGGGAATTTTTTTTTTTTGTAATATTTTTTATAAATGTTGTATTTGGTCCTTATAAAAAATTTTAGTAAAAATTCGCCCCTCATGATAAATTCCTGCCTCCGCCACTTGGTGGGATGCTGAAAAGAAGAGGTTGAATTAGAAGTTATATATTTATGGCTAATTATAAAAGAATATATATTATAGTAAAACTTTAAAATACTTTAGAGAGCGCGGTTTAGATATTTAGAAGAACTTTTTATGAAAAACAAACTTTTTTCTATTTTCTTTTTGTCCATTGATGGTCGATTTACCTTACTATAAAAATCACTAGGCAAGTGCATCTATCGCTTAGAATAGTATAGCAGTCTAGTCAAGTGTCGATCCCACAAGGACTACAAGCACTAATAATTACCCTTTTTTCTACTGTTTAATCGATCGAGTTATATGCTTAATAATAGTAAATAACTAGAAAACAAATAAATAATTTATAAGAATAAGATGAGAAAAGATACTTGAACGAGAATCCCCCTAGACGTATCTATGTATGAACCGGATGGATTAATTCAAAAGAACTTTTTCTGAAGCAGTGAAAATTCCAAGAATGAAGCTTTAATGTTTTTCAACAGTTTAAAGTTCCTACATTTGAGTTGATTAATTGAAATTTCTTTCGTAATTAAAACCCCCAAAGATGCATTAAGATTTATGAATTCCCTTATTAGGTTTGACCCTAATCCCGAAGATTTATGTAAATTCTATTTCTAGAAAACCATGCAACTCTTTTTATTATGCGATGATCTATTCAAATTCTTCCTTTTTCAATTCCAAATAAGAAATCAAAGATGAATTAATACTCTAGAAAATTAATCCAACACAATGAAAACGCATAATAAACATCAAAATATGGTTCAATATGAATTAATCACAATCCCAAAAATCAATACATAGACATAAGTCTAGGGTTCATCCCATTCAAGTAATAGAAATTTAGCTACTCATAACGCTAGAATTAATAAAAGAATTTATTGAAAGCGATAAAGAAAGAAAACTCATTCTCATGAAAGATTCAATCTTCAAGGTGTCTCCGTCTTCAAACCGTTGATGATGTTGAGTTTCCTCTTGTAGATCTTGGTTGAAGAAAGCCCCCAATAATTCTCTAATAATTCACTCTAGGTTTAGAATAATAATGGTAATATATGGATGTCTGATCTCCGGTCCCTCTAGGATGAATCTTCCAGCGATCTCTTTATAATGTTCAGACTCCTCTAGCTTTAGGAAAAATACCATAGAAGTTGAAGGGAATTAGGAGTCTAATAGGAAAGTCCCAAAATATCTTCATGGTTGACCAGATTTCCAGTGTTGACCCGAGTTGACTTTCTTTGACCAGCTTTGACCACAAGACAGCTTTTTCAGATTTTTCAGTTAAGTCCCACAGCTTTCCAGTCAAGTTTCAGATTTAGCAATTAAGTCCTCGAAACATCATAAAAGCTCAATAAGCACCCTACAACCATTAAAACACAAAGTAGTGAGGAATATACCATTCTAAGCTCAAAACTCGATATATAAATACATTTTTAAGCACAAAGTCACTATAAAACTAAAGGAATATATCGATGAATTTACGAGTTATCATCCATCATTTATTTTTTCGTAATTTATCTGTTGCAGAACGCTTATAAGTAGAGGTGAACTAGAAATTATATATTTATGGCTAATTATAAAAAAATATATATTATAGTAAACTTTAAAATACTTCAGAGATGGGTGTAGATATTTATAACTTTTTATGAAAAAACAAACTTTTCGATATAGAATATAACAAAACTTTTCAATTAGATATTTTTTTTTGAAATTCGGATGGGCGGTTGCCCCATAAGAGGAGAGAGAAGTGCCTCAAAAGAGGAGAATATAGTCCTAGAAAGGGAGACAATTAAATCTTGCTTCATTGTGTGGGGAGGTATCGAGCACCTATGGCGCCGTAATTCGTGGATAGCAGCTACTTCATTTGCAGGGCTAAATAACCTTTGATCCTCTACTTGTATTAATATTGTAAATTTTTCCGGAAAAGAATAAAATAACATAAAACAGTATACATTCTAATAGGTGAAGTATTTACTTCACTTCCACTTTTCTCTACCTAACCTTGAAAACCCAACTTATTATTGTCTCAAGGGAAAAAAACAATGAAATTTCTGATGGTGACAATGAGAGCTCGACATTATTGAAAAATGGTACTGTTTTTATTTTTTTCCGGGAGAGGAGGGGGTGTCGAACCTGAGACCTTACAGTCCCAGACAGAGTGCTCCTCTACTGGGGCTGCCAATATCTTGACAATAAAAATTGTACTGTTAGATAGCTAAGAACTTAACTAATTGATTGGTTAAATTGGGGATAAAATGATAGTAAAAAACTCGTAGAATCCCTTATACCAATAGAGATGAATAGTGTTTAATTTGAATTTTTACCTAACTTTAATCAATTTTTCTTAGTTGGTTAAATTTAACTAATTTTTTTGTTTTTGGCTAAATTTAGTTAATTATCAGATTGAGAAACTTGTAGTTTTTTTTTTTCTTTAGGGGAATTTGTAGCATATTTTACTTTTAAAATAAAAAAAAAAGGAAAAAACGTGTTTATCAGATTGAGAAACTTTTAGTTTTTTTTCTTTAGGGGAATTTGTAGCATATTTGACTTTTTTTTTCTTTTTTTAAAAAAAAAAGGAAAAAAACGTGTAAACACATGTATCAAAAAGAGTGAAAACGTGTAGCATATGAGAACCCCATTTGCTCAACTAGACTACCTATTCTACCAACCAAGAGACTACCTAATAATAAAAAGGACCTTACTAAACTACTAGAGTTATTGGGCTAAAAGATTGACTAAAATAGTTTTTTTTGATCTTTTTGCCCTTTATAGTTAGGGTGAATCCCTTATACCAACGAGGGGGTAAGATAGTCATTTAACACTCTTAATTTGGGGGTTTAGGGTTTCTATCCCAAAATTCTAGGAGTAAATCATTTTCCTAATAAAAAACGCTAACAGAAAATTTTGGACTTTTAGTTACATTATTTCTTAATTTTAAAATTGACGGTACAATGTTAACGATGTCTTACCCAGTGCTAAAAGCCGAGGTCTTCAACCGATAGTTTCTTCTCTTATTTATGTAAAATTTTGTAAAAGCGACAATTTATCTAAGAGAAAATCTTTCTATATATAAACAATTTTTGCTTTGCTTTTTTTTATAAGTAAACTATTTTTGAATTACTGTTTTTATCAAATTAATATAAATTAGTGATTTTTAGTCACTTTTGAACCCGTGTTATATATATTTTTGTTAGTATTAATGATATTTTTGTCAATTTAAGTCATTAACACTGTGAATATGTGCAGAACATGTAATTAAAAGTGACAAGAAACCACCAATTTCACACTAGTTTGACAAAAACAATAGTTCGCAAATAATTTATATACAGAAATAGATAAAATAAAAAGTTTCCCCGACAAAAAAGAGAAAAATTAAAAAATTATTTACGTATAATATAGGGAGATTTTTCTCATTTATATAATTTTGACTTAAAAAAATGTTGCAGAAAACAAGGATAAAAGTTTAATGATGCGAGATTTTCTGGGATCAGTGTCATTCAACAACATAACAAGGCTAACATTTGGAAAAAGATTTATGAATTCGGAAGGCGAAATAGACGAACAAGGACTAGAGTTCAAAGGAATAGTCTCCAACGGAATAAAAATCGGAGCAAAGCTTTCGATGGCGGAGTACGTTCCGTGGCTGCAATGGATGTTCCCGGGCGAGACCGAAGTTCTCGATAAGCACAACGATCGCCGGGATCGGCTAACCAGATTGATCATGGAAGAACACACTATTGCGAGGCAGAAAAATGGGAATACAAAGCAGCATTTTGTTGATGCATTGCTCACTCTCCAAAAAGAGTATGATCTTAGTGATGACACTGTCATTGGTCTCCTTTGGGTAAGTCCTTCTATTTTATTTTCGCCTTTCTTTCTGGAATTGAATATTTTATTTCTATTTGAAATTAGAATTTAAGTGAATATTTGACTTTAATTGAGTTACTATTATCCTTATTAATTAATAAATCATAACCCCACACCGGTCATAGTGCATAACAGTTTTTTTTTTTTTTTTTTTTAATACTGGTTTTTTCTTGTAAAAACAAGTGTTGTCAATGGAGGCAAATAACTTTCTTAATAAGGTTGAAGCCTATTGACGTAGAGGTCATGCGTTCGGATTTTCCTCCTCATTTCTAAATCTTTATATTTTTTATAATAAATAGGTTTTCCTCCCCCAAAGACAAAAGAAAAGGCAACTTTCTTTATATTTTTTATTTTTTTAAATCAATGATAGATTTACTTGATTTTTATTTTAATAGTTGTACACTTTCATTGAGTACACATGTTTACACGGAAATTTTTATAGTAGAGCCGTCTTGTGGGACTGGCCTCACAACCCTCTCAAATGAATTGGAGCGGGGTCTATCTTGTAAGTACGCCTTGTTCCAAATCATGTGAGAGGGACTTGAGGACCAGTCACAAAGACAGCTCCGTAACCATGTTTACACGAATCGAAATATATGTTCAAACGTGCAGGGAAAAAACGTTATACATCATAGCCGTCGGACCCATCATAACCTCACCTAATTTTCAAGGATTAACCGCGTTATTTTTAGGGTATTAAGTAGTACAGAGAGGATATTTCCACCTCATAAATGTTGAATAAATGACCTTCTTGTCATGTTCTTAATAACAAAAGCTAAATGTAACATCAGAATAATGGATATGGTTGGCTGGTTTGAATTTAGTAACTTGATGGACGAGAAGTGGTCCTAAAATTAATACTATTTAATTTTTTTTAGATCCACATAGGTTAATGTTAAGATTACTAAAAATATGCAGTCCGGTTCCTATAAGGAACAAGTTTTTTCAATATATATACGAAACATCTGTTTTTGCCTTAAAAATAGGTGTTTTTAGTTTAAAAATCGGTGTTCGCGTGAACACGTATTTTGAAGGGAAAAATTGAATGTTTTTTTAAATCAATTTTAATTGTCAAAATTTTAATCCAACGGATGAAAATTATTCCGCACGTACGAAACATTTCTCGTTCTGCACTGAAGCCGTGGTAGAAAATATGATACTGTTTGTCTTATTATTACAATGTCTAAGAGTCTTCTCTCACTTTTTTTTTTCTTTTTGATTGCACAAGTTAAAAGATTATCTTTTCTAAAATGACTTATATTTTGAGAAAGAATGGGTAAAGTAAACTAAAAGTTTGAACCTAAATTGCAGGACATGATTACTGCCGGCATGGACACAACCACGATTTCAGTAGAATGGGCAATGGCTGAGCTAGTAAAGAATCCAAGGGTCCAACAAAAAGCTCAAGAGGAACTTGACCGGGTAATCGGGTCAGACCGGATAATGTCCGAATCCGATTTCTCCAAACTCCCTTACCTACAATCAATAGCCAAAGAAGCTCTAAGGCTCCACCCTCCAACTCCACTTATGCTACCACATAGAGCCAATGCCAAAGTAAAACTCGGCGGTTATGACGTCCCTAAAGGGTCCATAGTACAAGTAAACGTATGGGCCATTGCTCGTGATCCAGAATCCTGGAAAAATCCGTTAGAATTTCGACCCGAGAGATTCCAAGAGGAAGATGTTGATATTAAGGGTCATGATTTTAGGCTTTTGCCATTTGGTGCTGGAAGACGAATTTGCCCTGGTGCCCAACTTGCTTTGAATTTGGTAAGTTCTATGTTAGGTCATTTGTTGCACCATTTTACATGGTCACCGCCATTAGGGATGATGCCTGGGGAAATTGATTTGGAGGAGAGTCCTGGAACTGTTACTTATATGAAAACTCCATTGCAAGCGGTTGCATCTTCAAGATTGCCTGCCCATTTATATAATCGTGTGGCAGTAGAGATCTGATTATGTTATTTAATTCTCCAGTAGATTATTGTTATTATTTTGTTTAAGAAATGTAATTTTTTTGGAATTTGGTTGAAACTCTTAATGTTTTGGTTATGTAGACTGTTAAATTATTTGAAAGAAATATTGGAAGGGCTAAAGAAGATTGTGATGTATTGGTTTCTTAGTATTTTGTGTCCATGGGAATCGGGTAGCCCAAGTGGTAAGGCTACTCGAACACGGGGAGGTCCCGTGTTCGGTTCCTATATCTCCCCATAATGGGGCAAATAATTCTCCTCCTTATGAGGCTTCCCTCCCCAGGCATGGGGCATGTTTCAATCTTCCATATCTAGGGTACTCTCTACTCTTCCCCTTCGGGCGCTAAAAAAAAAAGTATTTTGTGTCCTATTATTGTGAAACCCGACCCAAATTAGAACTAAGACTTATATTGGACCCAAGAGGTATTGTGCATATTAGGGGTATCGGGTGACTTTTATAATATCTTATTTTTATAAGGATTAAGATGTAATTTAAGAGAAGTATTAAAGATATTAGACGTTTATTTGGGAGAAGTATGAAAGATATGACATTTATTTGGGATTAGCAGTATAATTTCCTATTCGGTTTTCAATAAAAAAGAATGTATTTTCGTTATAAAAATTGAATTGAACGTGCAGTACTTAGCGAAATTTGTCTAAATTTCAATACTGATATTTTACGAACATACAAAATTAGTTTGTCTGTAAAAACTGTGTGATTATCTATTTATCAAAAAAATTATGATTGCGTTAAACTATTTTTTAGACGGTTCGAAAAAAGAAAGATGCATTAGCATTGAATTGAATTGGCCATGTTTGAAAAGGAAAATGATAGATTTTGAAGCATGTTTCTTTTAGCATGTCCTTTAATAAATAATTTGCACATAATTTATCTTTTAATAGGGCTTTGGACTTATTGAACAATGCATCGGTGGCATAGCTGGATGCATGCACGCCACACTGGTGCAATTGCACCACCAGTATTTTGGAAATTTTTTTATTTTTTTAAAACTAGACCGTTTATTACAATTATTAATTTTTTTATATACTAGATATATATATCCAACGGTTTAAAATAAAAGATATTTTTTAAAAAAAAATGGCCCCAAAAAAATTTCAATCTTTTTATATACTAGGTATATATATTCAACGGTTCAGATTAAGATTTAAGAAAAAAAAATCGATCGAACGATTTATAAATCACATGAAAATATATATTACACACCAAATTCTATTTAGAAGTTTCTACCGACTCTGCTCCCAAAAATCATCAAAAAGACTTCCAACTCTTCATACGTACGCCACTGAGTAGACATTAAGCCAAAAGAGCGACTGAGCAGAGAGAGCACGAAGACTTGGAGCAGTGAGCACTGAGCTGAGCAGCCATTCCATATTTCCATTGATGAGTGATTCTAGTTGTCCGTGAAGTAAAGAAACAAAAGAATATTGATTATAGAGTTCGTGTGACCACATCACTTATAGCTAGTAAGTATCTTTTAAAGTGTGGCTTTCCATTCCGAGGAGGTGACGAGTCAGAGGACTCTCCTTATAAGGGTCCATTCCGAGAGTTGGTCGAAACTTTGAAGGAAAGTAACCAAGATGTAACTGATATCTTAAATTCTGCTCCAAAAAATAATTCAATGATTTCTCCTACGATTCAGAAGTCCCATGCTGCCGCTTGTGCTTTTGAAGTAACTGCACATATTATTAGTGACATTGGGGATGATGTTTTTTGTGTGTGATTGATGAATCCGGTGATTGTGGTGGTAATGAACAAATGGCTGTTGTTATTCGCTATGTTGATAGTGCAGGTATTGTTAAGGAACGTTTTCTTGGCATTGTACATGTTAAAGAAACGAGTGCGATATCACTTAAAGAGGCACTTGTTGATTTGTTGTCCCAAAATGGTTTGTGTTTGTCTAGTATTCGAGGGCAAGGTTATGATGGAGCGAGCAATATGAAAGGCCGGTTAGGGTGGGTTACGAACTTTAATTCAAAATGAGAATTCATCGACTTACTATGTACATTGTTTCGCACATCAACTTCGATTTGGCACTTGTTGCTTGTGCGAGGAGTCATCCCTGGTGTTAGTAATTTTATTGGTAAGGTTAATCTTCTTGTTAATTACATTCGCTCATCCAACAAGAGGCGGGAATTGCTTCGAGGGAAACAAGCAAAACACTATAAGGACTTGATTGATGAAGGTGAGATAGAAACCGGAAGTGGACGGAATCAACAATCGTGCATAGTTCGAGCAGTGTGATACTCGTCTGGGGTTCTCATTTCGGGACTATAAATAGTTTAAGGACTTTGTATGTGCCATTGATCGGGGTACTTCATGAAATACAAAACGATAGCACATTCTAGAGATTCGGGAAGTCTGAAATTTTTTTGGATTTTTCCAAATCATTTGATTTTATGTTCATGTTATTCTTATTGGTTGATGTTTTAGCGATCACACATGATTTGAATTTAACTTTACAAAGACGTGATCAAGATCTCTTGAATGCTTTATCTCTAATCAAAGTTGCCAAAGAACGACTTCAAGAAATGAGGAATAAAGCATGGGAAGAACTTTTGTCTAAGGTTGTGGCAACTTGCAATATGGTTAATGTTGTTGTTCGACATGGATTCACCATATGTCCAAGGAAAGAATGCTAGGCGACAATCTTCCAGGTGTATCCAACTTACATCATTACAAGAATGATTGTTTGTTTAATATTCTTGATTTGCAATTGCAAGAGCTTAATGCTAGATTTGATGAAGCAAATACTGAACTTTTACAATGTGTTGGATGTTTGAGCCCTTCATCGTCATTTACACATTTTGATGTGGATAAGTTGGTGAGGATGGTTGAACTATATCCTAAAGACTTTGAGGGTGAACTCGAAGTGGTAATTCGCAATCAACTTCAAAATTATATCAAAGTTGTTCGTTGTGATCCAGATTTTTAAAGAGTTGCGAGGCCTTTCGGATCTTTCTGCACAACCCGGTGAAAACAAATAAGTGCAACACTTTCGAGTGTGGTGTATAAGCTTGTGAAGTTAGCTTTGCTTTTACCCAGTAGCAACCGCAAGTGTTGAACGTGTCTTTTTTGCTATGAATCATGTGAAAATTGACAAATCTAGTACAATGGGCGATCAATGGCTAAATGACCGTCTAGTAACTTATCTAGAACGGGATGTGCTCAGTACTATTAGTAATGATGTCATTTTAGCACATTTTCAAGAATTTGATAGAAGATTTTCTTTGTAAAGTAATGAGTACTTTCTCATTGATGTAATCTTTTGTTAAACTGCTTTTACGTTATGTTTTTGGTAAAAAAATTTCAATTTGCACCACCGGATTTCGACTCCTGCGTCCGGTTATGTTTCATATTTACAAATTTGACTTTACATACTTATTATTTCCCCTCATAGAACAATTCGATGAAGGGTTGGATATGGCAGTGATGACTATGAAAAGAGGAGAACTGGCAACAATAAAAGTCAGCTCAGAGTTCTTGCAGAAATGTGAGAGGGAAATATCGGCTTCAGCAACTTCAGTTCTTTATAAAGTCACGTTGGTCGATTTCATTAAGGTCTGCAATGATATGTCTGTAATATGTAGAGAGCAATTATTTACCACATATGACAACTTATATCCTGAAATTGTTGCTTTTAATTCTGGTTCCAGGAGAAGCCATTTTGGAAGATGAATACAGAAGAAAAGTTAGAAGCTTGTGAAAGAAAGAAGATCCATGGAAACGTATTGTTCAAGGCCGGAAAATTCAAGCTGGCCTCCAAGAAGTATGAGAAGGAATGTAGTTTGTGACTTTATTTTAGCGCAAATTTCATTTTGTTTTACTGCATTTTCGCTACTTGAACTCTTTTTCGGTGTTTTATTAAATGCAGGGTTTAAAATACATTGAATACGACCATAATTTCAGTGATAACGCGAAGAATCTAGCAACTGCTTTACGGTTATCTTGCAGTTTAAACAACGCAGCTTGCAAATTGAACATGGAGGAGTATCTAGAGGCCTCAAGGCTATGTACAAAAGTAAGTTTTCTAGGTATATCGGCAGTATGTTTTTATCATATTACTTCCCTATCTGAAGCTATCTTTTTCGAATAACAAACATTACTCCTTTTTTTTTTTTTAAGGAACGAGCAAGTAAAACACGATAGGGATTAACATTAAGTGCTTGAGAACATTGATTCTTGAATGAAACATCAGTGCACAACTTGACAAACTCGTTTACATGGCAACAGGTTCTTGAACTTGATCCCATAAATGTCAAAGCTCTCTTCAGAAGGTCGCAAGCATATCTTAGGATTTCTGAACCAGAAAATGCTGCAAGTGATCTCAAGAGAGCTCTTGCGATCGATCCAAACAACAGGTATTCTTCATTTTAACTCGTCCACGAGTTCTTAGAACTGCATCTATCTCACTACAGTAATGGTAACCTAACAGAGAAGTGAAACTTGCATTCAAGGAGCTAAAAGACAAGCAAAGGGAATATTTTCAAGATGAAGCAAAATTCTGTAACAATATGCTCTCAAAGATGGGGAAGCAGCTATTTACATAATCACTTAATGTGATTTCTTGCAGAATATGTTACTCCATCCGTCTCAAATTGAACGTCCGTTTTGTTAAGGAAAGTGGATATTTAATTTAGAACAGCGGGAGTAATACCAAGCGGTTCAATTTTATACGAAGACTCCCTCCATTATCGAGCTAATTTGTATATTAATCCCAGCAGGTGCGGCTAAGAGGGTGTTCGAGGTGCTCGACTGCACACCCAATTTTATGTTATATATATGTGTGTTTTTATTTTGTTGAAGAATAATAATAATTGTAAATACTTGGGTATTTTTATGTTGACACCTACCAATAAATATTGCTTGATTTTTTTTTTGTTTGGGACAAAGTACCCGCCACTTTAGTTATACTTGATAAGATTAATATATATATATATATATATATATATATATATATATATATATATAGATTTTTCTGTTACGTATTATGGCCTCATTTTAAACTTTAACATAAGGCCTCTAAAATGATTGAGACGGTCCTGAATCCCAGTGTCTCTAATAATGGAAGTAATTACTACAGAATGACTCTGCTTTAGTATACTTTACATCTGTTCTTTCTTTGCTTTCTCAATCTTCCAGTCGGAAGAAATGGAAAACCAAAAGCAAAACTGATATTCACAGCATGAAAATGTAACAATGTGTGATTTCTTGTGTATAAAGTAAAATATATTAAAAGGTTTAGTTTGTTGTTCACTCAGCTTCAGGCCAGGCTGCCAATTTAGATAAACTTGTCATTTTCTGAGTTTTTTTATCCGAATGACAGTGTTTTTACAGAAAAATCCGTAATGACATTGCTTTTGGGGCAACGTTTTTTCCAAGGACGGATTCCTTGAATGTGTCTTTAAAGAATGACGGATTCTAGGAATCTATCCTTGGCTGACGTGGATAAAATTTAACCGCGTCAACTATGGACGAATTTCTGAAACCCATTCTTATTTTCAAAATGGATTCCTGGAATCTGTCCTACTTTACCGTAATTTTACCCTAACAAGCCCTAGTCAGACGGTCTACATCAATTAATAACGGATTATTTCCGTCCTTAACTGAAGACGAATTCACTGAATTCGTCCTTCCCATCCTAATTTTATCCTAAGAAACTCTACCCTACCCTAAATTTTATTTTCTTTTTAAACCAAATGTATAGTCTTTCTTTAATAAAAAAAATAATCTTTTGAAGGGAAAAAAGATGGTTTGGAATCCGAACTTCTAAAATTTCTCAAAAAGTTAGACTATCTTACAAAAATATTTTTCAACTTGATGAAATTCTTCAAGTAAGAAAGAAGTTGGAAACGTTAATTGTTGATCAAATGACATGGATACAATGGCTGAAATCAAAATAATGATTTCATTGAAATAGTCAAAAATACATAACATCGATAAAGGCGGTACTATAAAAGTGATAACATGTTCGAAATTACATTAAGAAAGTAAATTCAATCATTAGAGCTGCTAGTTCCTGCAATTTGATTATTAAGGCAAGTCTTCCAATTCTGTTTAGTATAGTAGCATTGCCCACGCTTTCGGGATGAGAGATGCGCATTATTCTCCCTGTCCATAGACATTGTCCCACACTTTAACGGTCTAACTCTTTTTGAGAATTAAGAATTTATTATTCTTTAACTCTTTTCTTTAACCGTAAAATATAATAATGTCACATTAAAACGTGACCTCTCCTCATCTCAGATACATCTTCTTGATTTTCTTTCCTTTAAGTAAGCAAATTATCAAATCATCAAATCAGTTAAAGATAGTTGTATTTATAGGAGGTTAAATACAAAAAGGAAAAAAAAAAATTAGTAACTACTATACTTACCAATTGATAAAATTTTAGATGACACGATCTTAAAAAAATTAACCATTTTAGTAATTGACTAAAACCACTTAAACTTTTCAATTGATAAAATTTTCAGTTTATCTCAGTGTGTACTGACCCGAGTTAAGAGCGACCCGAGGCCCGATGTAGATCTTGGTCGGAACCACCAGAGGGATCAATTGATTTCTCCAAGCAAGAATCAGGTTATGCAATTCAATTCAATTCTTGAGTCAATGAAATTTGATTATGCAATTCCAATCCACGGCCATGTCCGTTTCAATTGTCTGCCAATCGATTATGCAGTTCAAAAAAGCTGGATGTTTCAACTGCTTTTGTGAACCAGACTATGGAGTATTGAAGGCTAGGGTTTAATGGTTATGCTCATCTTCCACTTCAATCTTCGATCAGGTAAGCAATTTCTTCCGCTGCGATCTTCAAACTTACAAAACAAAAACAAAAAATTGATTTCTCACAATTTCTTCATCCATATATACAGGAGAAAGGCAGGAGCAGGAAAAGTGTTCGATTAAGCCACATTCAGGAAATTTGATGCTGCATAATCCTTCATAAGGTACAACAAAGTTTATTGTGTATGGTCTGCCACAAATTTGTCAAGAAAGGAGAAAATTAATAAAAGAAATTTAATAACAAATGGACAGAAGCAGGAATCGAACCAGGGCATGACTTAATGGTCACCCGGGTCGGATTTATGCGCGGGTTTATGGGTCAGAATTATCTATAAATAGAGGTGGTTGGCTCTATTTTTGGTATTGGATATTTTTGGTTGATAAAACCGTTATTAGTTTTCTTTCCTTTTTCTCCTCTTATTCTTCTTCCCAATTTCCGAGCTTCATAGTTAGGGATTTCTGATTCTCTCTTCAATTTCTTACTCAATTCTTCTGTAATTCTCATATATTCTGTAAGATTGTTCCATTTCATCAATAAAGTTTGGTTTGATTTAGCTCAAACACAACATTTGGTATCAGAGCAGTTAAATCCTTGGAAGCAATGCCGGTGACCAGAAATCAACATAATGAAGTCTCGCAACCTTCTTCGCAGGCACTTCTACCTTCGCCTGTGCCTGGAGAGCTGCGAATTCCTTTCGAACAACTGTCACTGAGGATTGGAGAGGTAGAAAGCTCTAACTCTCAGTTTAAAACTCAATTCAATGATTTGAGAGCTGCAATTGCTGAAACTGATAAGAAGATTGGCTCAATATTTGATTTACTGTCAAAATCGAATAATAATGATAGAGAAAAGGCAGTAGAAGGAGAGCCTAGTAGATTGAATGTTAATTCACCTATAATCAGACCTGTGAGGACTGATTATGGTTATGGAAGGGAGAATTTTGGGAATCAAGGCTCTGGAATGATTCCAGAACCTAGATTCGACTGTGGTGGTGCTGATAGAGGTGGATTCAAGTTGCCTAAACTTGAATTTCCTAAGTTTGATGGCAATAAACCTAGGGAATGGTTGATTCAGGCAGAGCAGTACTTCAAGTTGCATAGGATTCATGATCCTTTCAAGCTTGACATTGCTTTGGTCTATTTTAGAGGTGAAGCATGCCTATGGGGATACAGCTATGTGGCTGAGCATGGGGCTCAGAACTGGCATGGTTTTGTCCTGGCACTTTACTCTAGGTTTGACACTAAGTCTATTACTGGAATTGTTGGTGAATTCACCAAGCTAAGACAGACTTCAGATGTTCAAACTTACATGAGGAAGTTTGAAGAACTGAAGTCAATCTTTGTAACCACTGGCACAAGAGCTACTCCAGATTATTTTGTGGCCTTGTTTTTGAGTGGTCTCAAAGAGGAAATTAAAGGAGTGGTGCACATGCATAGACCTACTACTCTTCTGGAAGCTTTCAGATTAGCAGTAGAGCAGGAGTTATGCTTGAGCAGTACATCCAAGTCCACCACTAGGTCTTTCACTTCCAACTATCCACAAAAGATTTCTTCTGTGGCTGGCAGTACTTCTAAACCTGCAACTACTTCATCATACACTGCAAATACTTGGAACAATGAACCTATCAAATTTAAGAGGATAAGTCTTGAAGAAATGCATAAAAGGAGAGAGCATAACTTATGTTTCAAATGTGGTGAGAAGTACTCACCACAGCATAAGTGTGGTTTGGCTGAAATGAATATGCTCTACCTTTGTGATCAGCAAGAGGAAGGAAGCAATTGTTCAGACTTACAAGTGTTGCAACCTTGTTTTGGAGAAGGGGAGTTATGTGTTGGAGAAGAAGTGGCAGATCAGGCTTTCATTTCTTTTAATGCACTAAAAGGAAATACTGGTGGAGCTATTTTTAGGATTTCTGGTAGAATGTCAAAGAATTTACCAGTCTCAATCCTCATTGATCCTGGAAGCACTCATAGCTTTATTGATCCTAGGATTGTGAAGCAATTGAGTCTCAATATAGATCACACCAAACCTTTGCTTCTGGTCTTAGGAAATGGAGAAGAAAGGTGGTATGGTGAAAGCTGCAAGGATGTGAAGTGGAGTATTAATGAGATTGAGTTTTGCAAAGAGCTACATGTATTAACCTTGGGGGGAAGTGACATAATATTAGGAGGAGATTGGTTGGAAGAGCATAGTCCAATTGTGTTGGACTATAAGGAACAATCTGTGAAGTTTTGTAAGGAAGGAAAGGAGGTTATAGTCAAAAGCTGTGGAAAGGATATTGAGCTGAAATCAGTAACAGCCAAAGGATTTCTGAAGTGTATGCAAGGTGCAGCAGGAGTTTGGATAGGACAGTTGAGCTCCATGCATGCTAAAGAGGTAGGAATTGAAGAAATTCATGAGACTATCAGAGGCATATTAGAAGAATATGCTGATGTCTTTGAAATGCCAAAAGGCTTACCTCCAAACAGAAATCATGAACACACTATTCAGCTTAAAGAAGGATCAGAACCTGTTAAACTCAGGTCTTACAGAGTTCCTCACTCACAGAAGGATGAAATAGAGAAGCAAGTGAAGGAAATGCTTAGTGATGGTATTATTCAAGCAAGTAATAGTCCTTTCTCATCTCCCATAATTCTTGTGAAGAAGAAAGATGGGACATGGAGGTTTTGTGTGGACTTTAGGCAGCTCAATTTACTCACAATTAAGGACAAATTTCCCATTCCTATGGTGGATGACCTTATTGATGAGTTGTTTGGAGCAGAATACTTCTCCAAGATTGACCTAAGATCTGGATATTTCC
Organism: Vinca minor; assembly: GCA_026122235.1. Taxonomy (NCBI): domain Eukaryota; kingdom Viridiplantae; phylum Streptophyta; class Magnoliopsida; order Gentianales; family Apocynaceae; genus Vinca; species Vinca minor. The sequence continues at coordinate 4,186,016 of JAOCZM010000134.1, forward strand.
AGATTAGGATGAAGGAAGAAGATATTCCTAAAACAGCCTTCACTACTCATTTTGGGCTGTTTGAGTTTAAGGTCATGCCATTTGGCCTTACTAATGCTCCAGCTACTTTCCAGTCTCTAATGAACAAAGTGTTTGGACCATTTCTGAGAAAATTTGTGTTAGTCTTCTTTGATGACATATTGGTGTATAGTCCAAACTTGGAAACTCATAGAGAGCACTTGAAAGAGGTTTTGGAGTTACTCAGGACACATAAACTCTATGGGAAGATGAGTAAATGTTCATTTGGGCAGAGGGAAGTAGAGTACTTGGGACACTTAATATCTGGGAATGGAGTGCAAGCTGATCCAAAGAAGATTCAAGATATGGTCAACTGGCCTAGACCATGCAACATCAAGCAGTTGAGGGGATTCTTAGGCCTAACAGGTTATTACAGAAGATTCATTCAAAACTATGGACAGATTAGTAAACCTCTTACTAATCAGTTGAAGAAAAATGGATTTTCTTGGTGTCCTGAGGCTGAGAATGCTTTCATCAAACTTAAGGAAGCTCTCAGTAATCCTCCTGTATTAGCTTTACCAGATTTCTCTAAGAAATTTGTCATTGAAGCTGATGCTTGTGACTCTGGTATGGGAGCTGTTATCATGCAAGAAGGGAGGCCAATAGCTTACTTTAGTAAGGCATTGGGTCCAAAATGCTTAGCTATGTCCACTTATGAGAAAGAATTGATGGCTTTATCCACCTCAATTCTCAAGTGGAAGCACTATTTGGATGGACACACTTTTGTGATCAAAACTGATCACCAGAGTTTGAAGTATCTTCTGGAGCAGAAGATCACTTCAGCAGCTCAGCAAAAGTGGGTGTCAAAGCTTTTGGGGTTTGATTTTCATATTCAATACAAAAAGGGAAGTGAAAATAAAGTTGCAGATGCTTTGTCAAGGAAGTATGAGTGTAATGCTTTGACTATGGTCATTCCAGAATGGATAGAAGATATCAAGAATAGTTATGAAGAAGATGAACTTGCACAGGATTATATGGCTCAAATTCTGTTAGGAAAACAAGTGGCTGACTTCACCTTCATCAATGGGATTCTTAGATATCAAGGGAGGATTTTTGTAGGGAAAAATGGAGATTACAGAAGATTGATACAATTCATTCCTCTACTAGTGGGGGTCATTCTGGAGTGGTGGTTAGTTATCAGAGGCTTAAAAAGGTTTTTTATTGGCCTCTGATGCAACAACAAGTACAAGACAGGATCAAGAGATGTGAGGTGTGTCAAAGATGCAAGCATGAAACAGTTGCATACCCTGGACTTTTACAACCTTTGGAAATTCCTGACAAACCCTTTACCCATATCAGTATGGATTTCATTGAAGGACTACCTAAGTCTGAAGGAAATGAAGTGGTATTTGTGGTGGTTGACAGATTCACAAAATTTGCTCATTTCATTGGAATGACACATCCATATTCTGCTAAATCAGTAGCAGAAGCATTTATGGATCACATCTATAAAATGCATGGGCTTCCTGACTTCATTGTGAGTGATAGAGACAAAGTCTTTACCAGCTTATTCTGGAAGGAATTGTTCTCTACTTTGGGTGTGAAACTTAAGCTAAGCACAACTTATCACCCTCAGACTGATGGCCAGACTGAGAGGGTGAATCAGTGCCTAGAAATGTACTTAAGGTGCTTTCTGGCACAAAAGCCTAAACAATGGTTTAAGTTTTTGCCTATGGCAGCATGGTGGTATAACTCTTGTTTCCACTCAGCTATTAGGATGTCTCCATTTGAGGCTTTGTATGGATTTAAGCCTCAGAGTTATGGAGAGAATACTGTGATAGGGGAGATTAGACATGGAGAAGTGTCTAAAATGATAGAAGAAAGACAGAAGATCAATGCAACACTTAAGGAGCAGTTGACTCAAGCAGTAAACAGAATGAAGCAGTATGAGGACAAACAAAGGACTGAGAGGGAATTTGCAGTTGGAGACATGGTATTTGTAAAGCTTCAACCATACAAGCAACACTCATTAGTCCATAGGAAGAATCAAAAGTTATCTCCTAAATATTTTGGTCCCTATCAGATTCTCAGGAAGTTTGGTGTTGTTGCCTATGAACTTGATTTACCTAAGGAATCTAAGATACATCCAGTGTTCCACATCAGTCAGCTGAAGCTAAGGGTGGGTGAAGGAACTGCTATACAAAAGGATCTTCCTAGAGTTAATGAGGAGGGTCAGATTTTAGTGGAACCTTTGGCTTTGTTGGATAGAAGACTGGTCAAAAAGAACAATAGAGCAGGGGTACAATGGCTCATTTCTTGGAGCAATCTGCCAGTAGAAGATGCTACTTGGGAAGATTCAGAAGAATTCATCAAAAGTTGGCCTAATTTCACTTGGGCATCTTGAGGACAAGATGCTGATTAAGGGGGGAAGAATGTCAAGAAAGGAGAAAATTAATAAAAGAAATTTAATAACAAATGGGCAGAAGCAGGAATCGAACCAGGGCATGACTTAATGGTCACCCGGGTCGGATTTATGCGCGGGTTTATGGGTCAGAATTATCTATAAATAGAGGTGGTTGGCTCTATTTTTGGTATTGGATATTTTTGGTTGATAAAACCGTTATTAGTTTTCTTTCCTTTTTCTCCTCTTATTCTTCTTCCCAATTTCCGAGCTTCATAGCTAGGGATTTCTGATTCTCTCTTCAATTTCTTACTCAATTCTTCTGTAATTCTCATATATTCTGTAAGATTGTTCCATTTCATCAATAAAGTTTGGTTTGATTTAGCTCAAACACAACAAAATTCGCCTCAATAGTTCAATTCTCCAGTAGTTATTACTATTAATTGGGGAATTTTCAACTTACTGTGTTAGGTTATTGGCAAAAGCATCACATTGCAAACGGTATTTAATTAAGGGTAGTGATTATTGGATCAAAAATTTGGGATCAAATTTGGATCAAGAAGGCATAATGTCACATTAAATTCTAACAATCATTTTAATTTTATACTCTTTGATCCATATTTGATCCAATTTTTTGATCCAACAATCATTATTGTTAAATTAATTACCTCCGGTAGGGTTAATTCTGATATGGACCATGTGGTGTAGATTCACCCCACATTAGGAGAGAGAGTTTTTTCGTTGATGTGGTCCTGTGGATGAATCTAGATTACAAGGTTCATATCAAACTTTTTCCTCCGTTAGTCCTAAGTTGATTGTCCGTATTTGATTTGCACGAGAATTAAGAAGAATAGTGTGACAATGAGTACGTTACCATGATATCCTTATATATAGGGAGGATTCATATGTTAGTGTCTGCGCTTGCTTTAGGATGATAGTTTTGAAGTTCACAAGAAAACATATCAATTTTTGAGATTTTGAAGTTCACAAAAAAAACATATCAATTTTGAGAGAGTGGACACGGTGTCAATCCCGAGATAGCGGCGCCCGAAAACGCTATAGCGGGATAGCGGGAGTGGTGCTATTTGGAATTCTATGCAAATAATTAAAAATATATATTTGAGAATATATGAGAAGAAGAGAAGAAGATTTTTTTTTGTTGCTGCGTTGAATAGATGAGAAGAAAAAAGGAGCGAAGGTTTTTATTTGCTTTAAGTCTGTTGTAGTTTAGGTTTAGGGGTTTTTAAGTTTGTTATTACCATTTTACCCCTATTTTATTTTATTTTTAATGGGCAAAAAAAGACTTTTCATTGAAGATCCAAATAGCGCCGCTATTTCCGCTATTTGAGCCACAATAGCAGCCGCAATTATCCGCACCCAAAATTCGCAACGCTGTTCAAGACTCATAGCGGCCAAAGGCTGCTACGCTCCGCTATCCCGCCGCAATTGACAACACCGAGTGGACTTCAATTAACTAATCTTCTTTTATTTTTTTCAACTTCCCTTCGAGCTCTACTTACCATGCTAATTGTTACAATGAAATGCTAACCATATATTTTCATTTTCTGTTTATAAATTTACCTTCCATGAGTAAATTATGTACCTCCCTTTTCAGCTAATTGACTGCTGAACTTATTTACTTGTCTATTATATGTCCCTTTTTTTTCGTATGATTGCTTCACTACGTGCATAAGAAGTAAAAAAAAATTTATGCTATGCTACAAGTCCTAATGTGTGATCATATTTGAATTGTAAATTTAACAATCAATACAAGATACATCATCTATGTATTTGGAAGTCATGGATTTTCCCAGACAAGTAGGATTCTGTTTTTCGTGTTAAAGAGAAAATGGCGAAATACCATAAATGTTCTTTTGCTAAAGGTAGGCAGCTTCATCTTTTAATTCTGTTAAGATTCTTTTATTTTATTTATTATTTATTATTTTTGCTTTTGCTTTGATCATTTGAGTTTAGAAAATCTGAAAGCCTGGAAAAGAAGACCCTCCTTGTGTGCCCAAAGTAGCCATATTCCAATTGGATCATTATCAAGCACGCATCAACAAATTGAGAAATGACATCTCCAGATAGCAACAATTACATTTTATCAAAAAAACTAGATGGAAAATCTTTCCTATTCAATATATTTGAGAAATGGTGAACAATATTCAGACTTTATACTGATCTTAGGGAGAAAATAACAAAAAATAAAAATATCTCTTCGGATAGCCATGGAGAAACCCTATGTTTTCTGTTCCTTCGAAATGAGCCAATTGGTTACAACCCCCCCCCCCCCCCCCCCTCTCTTCCTTGTTTATGTTGATACATAGGGTATATAATGAAATTCTAACATGCTTTTTTTTGTTTATCACCTTCCATGGATACATGTTGTATCTTCCTTTAAGCTAATTAGGGACTGCTGAACTTATGCTTGTCTATTCTATGTACTTTTCCATTTTCCCTACAAACAAAAGTTCATGTGATTGCTTCACTAATTTCACTTGTGACTTTTGTAAGAAAGTAATTAAAGGAGGAGTTCAACGAATGAAACAACATCTAGTTGGAGGATTTAGTATAAAATATATACTTTTATCTAGTATTTATAATATTGAAATAATGTTTATAATACAAAATTGTATATATATTTAATTTATGAGATTTTTTGCAAAAAAAAAAAAAGAGCGCCTCGCGTCCTTGAGGCGTGCGCCTCGAACGTTCGCCTCGCGCCTTTTAAAACTAAGGGGGTCATAAAAAATATATCATACACGAGACCTTGGCGCATCGCGCGAGTAAACTATACCTAGTAATTTCTATAAAAGCTGCCCAAATTGCAAAGCTACACCAACCCTTATGAGGAAATTTTTTACCCACAACCACAATTCCCTATTATCTAAACTCTGGAAAATTCGCAAAGATGGCGGCCAAAGTGAATCTCCCAGAAGATATGCTTACGGAGATCCTTCTTAGGTTACCAGTGAAATCAATGCTCCGATTTAGATCTGTTTCTAAATCTTGGTTTTATTTACTCAAAAGCCCCCGTTTCATCAATTTGCATCTGAAATTTAGTCTTGCTAGAGATGATGAACAGGTTATCATCACGCGGTTCGCAAGGGAGGAAAGTAAAAGCCTGCTATCCGTCCATTCCAGCGATGACTGCCTCAGTGTTTTGGTCCCTAATTTAGAGATACAGTCTCAGATTCTGCGTGATAAAAATATCAGATTCATTGGTTGTTGTAATGGAATTGTATGCCTTTCCAATTACATTGATTCTGTTTTGTTCAATCCTGCAATTCGTGAATTTAGGACACTCCCTTCCCGCCCCGTTAGCCCAGAAGTGCGCTACTGGTACACAGAAGGTATGGGATTTGGTTATGATCCGGTTAGTAATGATTATAAGGTTCTTAGATTTTTATGGGCTGATATTGCTGAACTGCCTGAACATGATGCTGAGCTTCTTTTCAAAACTGAAATATATAATCTCAGCAGTGATACTTGGAGGGAAATAGATGCTGATCAACTCGAAGTTGAAAGCCATTTTGGAGATTTCGACTTGTTCTTTAATGGAAGAATGCATTTTGAAGTATCAGATGAAGAAGGTGTATTCATTCTTTCTTTCGATATTAGTACCGAGGTGTTTCATGAGTTATATTATCCAGAAGCTCGTACAATAACTAATAAACAAGAATCATGCCTAGCTGTTATACATGACACCCTTTCAATGATACTGTGCACATATACATATCCCGGTCCACATCCTTATGAACAGTTCATTAACATATGGATGATGAAGGAATACGGTGATGAAGAGTCCTGGTCAAAGCAATACTCTTTAGGACCTTTGTCCGGTATTGAACGCCCAGTAACTTTTTGGAAGAACAAGTGACTCCTCCTTGAAAGAGTCACCCAAAACACAGAAGATAGTGATAATGATGTTGAGTTGGTCGTCCGTGATCTCCTAAATTATGACAAACTTCAGAATTATGATGTTCATGGGTTGGTCTACACAATAGGGGCTATATTTTACAAAGAAACTTTAGTTTCAATAACCAATTTTTAGAAAATCAGACTATATTATAAGGAGATGAAAGATTTGAAAACATTGTTATTATTATTGAGCATACAGAATAAATTTCTTGAATTCTTATGTATGTTTTTGTTGTTAGGATGCTCTGTTCTTTCTTAAAACTTTATGGTTGTTAACTGTCCCTTCTGCGTTTATAGGTTTCGACTTCTTCTTTATTGGCAGAATGCTTTTTTACACATCTGCAGACGAAGACGATGCATTCGTTCATCCGTTTGATATTAGTGCTGAAGTGTTCCTTAAGTTTTCGTATCCAGAAGCTCATAGAATATATGAGGAAATGCTACAAGAATCATGTCTAGCTGTTATACGTGACACCATTTCTCTGTTGCTGTACACGTATATATATCCCGGTCTTCATCCTTATGATTATTGGTCATATAGTGTATATATCTTGAATTCTTATGTATGTTTTTGCATATAAATTGATGCTCTGTTCTTTCTTAAAACTCTATATGTTTGCTAACTGTCCATTCTGATTAAGGTGTGGGGTTTAATTGCTATGCTCATATTCCACTGTGATCTTCGATCAGGTAAGCAATTTCTTCCGTTGCGATCTTCAAAGATACAAACCAAAACAACTTGGTTTCTCACTATATGTTCATTCATATGTACAGGAGAAGGCAGAAAAAGTCTTCGACTAATCCGCATTCGAGAAAATTGGCGCTGAAAAATCTTAAGGTACAAAGTTTACTGTATATGCCTCAATATTTCATAGCTGACTGATTACTTGTCTCCTTTCATGTATACTTCTTCTCGAGAAGTTATTTAATTGAGGAATTGTGAACCTAATGTGTTAGGTCATTGGCAGAATCATCATATTGCAAATGGTCTTTAAATTATGTTTTTCGTTTACTCGTTTGGGGTACTCGGTGGGTGTTCACCACCAACGTGGTGATTAATCTGGACTCGGTCTCATGGTTGATCCGCTATGTGACAGCTAAACGGAAAGAGTCTTGCTCATACTGTTATTTACACAGACCACCAACTGCGAGAAATCTCACAAGAGTCGATGTCCACCGATTGATTCAAGCACTTAGTAACGGTGAGACATATCCAGCTTTCCCAGAGCTCGGGTTATCTTTAATTAATATTAACTAACATCTTTTATTTTATTCAACTTCGCTTGGGGCTCCTTTTACGCACTCCGTCCCAAATCAAATATACACATTTTACTTTCATAAGAACTAAGAAGAGTAATTTGACCATGAGTAAGTTACAATGATATTCTTATATTGTGGTAGGATCCATATTTTAGTAGAGTTTGGAGGTTAGTTATGAGAATTTATGGAGAAAATACATCCATTTGAAGGAAGTGGACACTCATTTTGAAACATATTAAAGCGACGAGGCGCTCGCATAATGGACACGAGGCGCAATTTTTTATAAAATACTTATATTAGAGATGATGAACCCTGCTTCAGAACCAGGGATGGGGTGAAGAATATTAGAAAAAAAATAGAAAAGATAAAGAGAGATGACAGTTTTCTTGTATATGAGAATTTTTTTCTTTTGAAATAGTTATTTTTCTTTTTCTTTTTTTATTAAGTAGGGTCACTGGTCAACTATATTATTGACTTTGTTTTTTATTTCTTAGAGTTTGCTTTTAAACTGATTTTGAGGAGAGAAATAAACCTAGAGCCGCAACCATATTCCTCTCTCTTCCCAGCTGTAGACTCCGGAAAATTCGCAAAGATGGCGGCCACAGTGAATCTCCCAGAAGATCTTCGTATGGGGATCCTTCTTAGATTACCAGTGAAATCAATGCTCCGATTTAGAGTTGTTTCTAAATCTTGGTTTCATTTACTCAAAAACCCTAGTTTCATCGATATGCACCTGAAACTTAGTCTTGCGAGAGATGATGAACAGGTTATCATCATGCGGTGCCCAAGGGAGGAAAGTAAAAGCCTGCTATCCGTCCATTCTAGCGATGAATTCCTCAGCGTTTTGGTCCCCAATTTAGAGATACATTCTCCGATTCTGCGTGATACAAATGTCAGATTCATTGGTTGTTGCAATGGAATCGTATGCCTTTACAATTACATTGATTTTGTTTTATTCAATCCTGCAATTCGTGAATTTAGGGCACTCCCCCGACCCTCTGGCCCAGAAGTGGGATTCTGGTACACACAACGTATGGGATTTGGGTATGATCCGGTTAGTAATGATTATAAGGTTGTTAGATTTATATGGATGGATGAATATGATGCTGAGCCTCCTCACAAAATTGAAATATATAATCTCAGTAGTAATACTTGGAGGGAAATAGAAGTTAATCCACCCACCAAAGTTGATAGACATATTGGAGCCTTCAACTTGTTCTTTAATGGCAGATTGCATTTTGAAGCATCAAATGAAGAAGGTGTATTCATTCTTTCTTTCAATATGAGTATGGAGGTGTTTCATATGTTATTTTATCCAGAAGCTAGTACAATATTTGATGAAGAAATGCTACAAGAGTCGTGTCTAGCTGTTATACATGACACCCTTTCCGTGATTCTGTTCACGAATATATTACCCGGTCCACGTCCATCTTATGAACAGTTCATTAACATATGGATGATGAAGGAATACGGTAATAAAGAGTCCTGGTCAAAGCAATACTCTTTAGGACCTTTGACAAGAATTGAACTCCCAATAACTGTTTGGAAGAACAGCGACTCCTTCTTGAAAGAGTCACCCAAGACACAGAAGATGAAGATTTTGATGTTGAGTTGGTTGGTTGTGATATCCTGAATTATGACAAACTTCAGAATTATGATGTTCATGGGTTGGTCTCCACAATAGGGGTTATATTTTACAAAGAAACTCGTTTCAATAACCGAATTTTAGGAAAGCAGACTCTATATCATAAGTAGGGGTGTCAACGGGTTCGGGCATAGCTCGAAAAAATGTGAGCGTGAGCTGAGGTAATGTGAGCTTGAGCTTAATATTCAAGCTCGCTTCTTATGTGAGCTGAGCGTGAGCTTGACCACGCTCAGCCCGAAAAAAGCTCGAACCCGAATAAGATTAATATAATTAAAATATTATATATATAATAATAATAATACTAATTTTAAAAAAAAAAAACTTATATACATTATAATTATAATTATAATGTGTGGATTAATTCAATAGTCTTTTTTTTGGGTAGAAAGGAGATTATATTAAAGAATGAGTTTTACAACAGGAGAGAGACAGGTACACAAGTTAAATTAAGAGAGAAAACATGAAAAGACAGCGTAGGAAAACACGGTACAAAATACATTGGGATGAATCACAATAAAAAGTGAGATGGTGTAGAAGAATTCAATGGGATTGTCAAAATTGGAATTGCCACCGACAATGGAATTAAATCAATCTTTTGAAATTTGCAAATTTATCATTTGTTAAAATTTTAAGTGTATGGATTCTCTTGTTTTTTGTTTTTTTTTTTTATATAAGACACCTTTTATTAGCATATCAAACAATTCTGAAACTTTTGCTTCTTTTTGTGTATTCTTGCCCAAATTTAGTTTTAAGGCTCATTGTATTATGCTATTCTTGAGACAGAATTTTCGTTTTCTTCGCTAATATAAGTGAGCTTGGGAAGCTCGTGAGCTAAGCTCTCGTGTTAAAATGTGAGCTGAGCGTGAGCTCAAGGTTTGTGAGCTTTTCCGGGCTGAGCGTGAGCGTGAGCTTTTCAATTTTTATGTGAGCTGAGCGTGAGCTATGCCAAGCTCAGCTCACATAGCTCGATTGACACCCCTAATCATAAGGAGATGAAAGGTTTGAAATCCTTGTTATGATTATTGAGCATACAGGATACATTTCTTGAATTCTTATGTATCTTTCTACCGTTAGGATGCTCTGTTCTTTCTTAAAACTTTGTTTGTTAACTGTCCCTTTCTCGAGCCCCCCTCCATGTATTCTCTCTATAAGAATTGATCCTTCTTTAAGCTTCAAATACTGTTCATAGATGCTTCTGGGAATGTTGTATACGTATAGTTTCAGTGATGGTGTGAAGAATCTAGCAACTGCTTTACTGTTATCCTCCAATTCAAATAATGCCAGCATATAAATTCCAATATTTCTTGACATCTACTTGCACATGCTCAAAACATCTGTTCGTGCTTGTGTTTCCTATGACTGATCTGTCTAACCAACCCACTTAAATGACCTAAAGGCTTTTACCAGTCCCATTTGGGAAATGACGACGCCTAATGGCATGAAATGTATACAATTTTGTGTCTCCAGATGTTCACCTTATTGGCCTCATTATTCAGTATAGAGTCTCCAGATGGCTGCACAATTCTCTGGCTCTATGCTTCCTCTGCTGCATAAGTTCTGATGACACCGAATATTTATTACTCCCAATTATATTTATTTGAATCCTCATATTTATTACTTCCAATTATATTTACAAATTGAAGATCATGAAGTAGCAGTTGATTCAAACTAATTTGATGTTTTAGGTATATTTGTAGTGTATTACTTCCTGTGAGACTTTCTTTTAAGAAACATTACTCCTTTTTTTGGATGGGACGAGCAAATAAAACATGATAGGAATTATTGTTATGTGCTTGGAAAGCATAGGTCCTTGGATGAAACATCAGTGCCAAAAGTTTAGGTTCTGGATTCTTATTTGCTGCCCTTGAGTAACTCGTTTACACCGCAACAGGTTCTTGAACTTGATCCCTGCAATATCAAAGCTTTCTTCATAAGGTCGCAAGCATATCTTATGATTTCTGAACCAGAAAATGCAACAAGTGATCTCGAGAGAGCTCTTGCAATCGATCCAAAAAGCAGGTATGGTTTACTCGCATTTGTGAATTCCTAGAATTGAATCTAGCTCACTATACTCATTGTAACTATCAGTAGTATTTTGTGAGCAGCCATTTTGTACATTTATTGCATAGGTTAGGTTAGGTTTGTTACATATACAACATTGTTGAATTGTTGTTATATACTCATTGTAACTATGAGAAGTGAAAATTGCTTCTGTTTAATGTGTTTTCCATCTGTTAGACAAGTTGGTAGATTAGTAGCTCAATTGGTTAGAATTGAAGTATCATTAACATACTATTAGGTTGTGCATCGAATTACACCCGTCCTTAATGTATTAAAAAATAAAAAATAAAAAAGGGACTGCTTCCGCAATTCCAGAATTTCAAAATTGAGTATATATTTTGGTTTTTTCAAACAGTTTTTAGGTAAAAAGAAAGTAATTTATCTTAACAACAGTAACATAACTCATTAAATCCTCAATAATTGAGGTATGAGCGAAGAATGAATTTGAGACTTATGTAAAATTTGTCAATGAATGTATAAAGTAACAAAAGTCTGTACAGAGAGTCATCATTCAAGATGTAACTTGAAACTTCTCTCCGTCAAAGATAGTATCATTTCATGGACGGTGGCATAACATAAAAAAATTAGTAGATATTGAATAATTTTTAGTAAGTGATTCAGACGTTTAGAGAGTGTGTTATATTTTATGTAATAGATGTTCTTTTCTGATTAACATCTATCCTAAGGCATTTTGCGTATGTTTTACTCAACAAGTGTTTCAAAATTACAACACATGTTCGTTAAAAAAAAAACTAGACAGTCAAATTTTTAATCTGATGACAAAAAATTTATTATATATTGAATTTTGTGTTCACCACCATAGCAGTCGGATGGCACTTGATGTTGATTATATGTTAATTATTCTGAAATTTGAGATTTAAGATGCTGTCCAAATGCACCTGCGGCGAATGATGCTCTATATTAGGGCATTATGAATAAGTTCCTTTGTTCGATCAGTTGCAATAGTTGAGTTGGGTTGAAGCCTTGAAGGTACCATCTTCACTTACTGTTCAGGATAGGAATTTTGTTTTAAGACTTTCATCTTAAATTTAATAAAAAGAGAATTATTTGTGGTGAAAACAAATCAACCAAAAACATTGTCAAAATACACAATAGTCAAAGGCAATATTTGTAGTATATTACTTCCTGTGAGACTTTCTTTTTCGAATAAGAAACATTATTTTTTCAATCTTACTATTTCTGAACCAGAAAATGCTGCAAGTGATCTCAAGAGAGCTCTTGCAATCGATCCTAAAAACAGGTATGCTTCATTTTAACTCACGTTTGTGAATTCCTAGAATTGAATTTATCTCGCTATACTCAGTGTAACTATCAGTAGTATTTTTGGAGCAGTCACTTTATACATTTATGGTAAAAGTTAGGTCTGTTACATATACATACATCCTTACCCGTGCCTTAAATATTGAGGATTTAATGGGTTACGTTATTGTTGAATTGTCATTGTATAGTCATTGTAACTATCAGAGAAGTGAAAATTGCTATATAATGTTTCTGTTTAATGTATTTTCCATCTGTTAGACAAGTTGGTTGATTAGTAGCTCAATTGGTTAGAAGTATCATTAATAGAGCATTCGGTTGTGGATCGAATTACACCCGTCCTTAATGTATTGAAAATTAAAATAAAATAATAAAAAGGAACTGCTTGCGCAATTCCAGAATTTCAAAATTGAGGTATATATTTTGTTTTTTCAAACAGTTTTTTAGGTAAAAAAGTAATTTATCCTAACAACAATAACACAACTCATTAAATTTTCAATAATTGAGGTTTGAGTGAGGAATAAATATGAAACTTACCTAACATTTGTTAATGAATGCAATTAGAAGAATAGTCTCAAATACCGTTATGTTTTTTGTGGAATCATGTCCTCAAATCAAAATCAAATGCGTCAAAGAAGGTAGACCTTAGAAGGTAATTTATTATACATGCAAAAAAAATAAAAAAAAAATAAAAAAATAAAGCATGATTTCTTCTCACTACAAATATCCAAATAACCCAGTGGTTGTGTACAAATATCCAAGAGCATTAAATGTCTCAAGGATTTTGTTGAACTTGGACAATGTAATATTCATCAAACCAAAAAACTTAAATGAGGTAGTGACAAAAGTATGTATGTACAGAGAGTCATCATTCAAGATGCAATTTGAAACTTCTCTCCCCTCAAAGATGGGTATCATTTGTTGGATCACGGTTATAGTGCATAACACAAAACAAAATTAGTGCATATTGAATGGGTTTTAAAAAGCGCGCTTTAGGCGTGAGGCGAGCATGAAAATGCTTCCGAGGTTTGAGGCGAGGTGGTGTCCATGAGGCGCGCATTGCGCGATTGAGGCGATTGAATTTTGTGTATTTTTGGTATTTTAGACATTAAAACAATCCGAATTTTTTTTAATGTCTAAAACATTAAAATTTAATGCCTAAAATTCTAAAAAATACCCTTGATATTTTTTAGGTTGACTGAGTTCAAAATTTAATTAACAAATTGATTAACGGAATTTTGGATCGAATGACCTATGCCACCAAACATAAATTGTTTTGATACTATGTTTAGTAAAAAAAATAGTTTTTGGACAATAATCACAAAATTAAAATTATTTTTGGACCCGTGGCCTCAATTTGCCGTGTTATATGGAGGCAAAAAAACCATCTCTGTCTCCATGTGTGTCCTCATTCCTCTATCCAACCAATGACAATTCACCATGTGTATATATAATTGGAAAAAATGTCCATGTGTATATATAATTGGAAAAAATGTCCATACACGAGGATATACGAAAAAATTATGATTGGTAAATACATGAATATGGACATACACGAGGATATACGAATTTCACCCCTATATGGAGTGACACGGACAGTGGCGAAGCCATGATTTAAGTTTTGGGGGTGGGGGGGGGGGGGGGGAGGGGGGAGGGCGTAGTAGAAAAAATTGAAAATTTTTAGGAGGGGCCATTTAAAAAAAATCTCCTTTATTCTAAACTGTTAGATATATATAGCTAGTATATAAAAAAATTGAAAATTCTTGGGACCCTTCAATGCTACGCCACTGGACACAGATGATCCGGAGTGCACCTTTTACTTTTACTTCTACTTCCTCTAGGGGAAGTAAATGCATTTTCATCTTTTTAAATTGGTATGAGGGGAGGGAAGTAAATTACAAGTAATTTTTACCATCAATTTATATTTTTCTTTTATTAAAATTATTATTATACACTTAAAAAAAATAGGGAAATCAACCTGTTTAGTCCCCCAGGAATTTTCGATTAGCCTATAAAGTCCCCAATTTTTAATTTTAGCCTGTAAAGTCCCCCAGGATTTTTCGTTCAGCCTTTAAAGTCCCCAATGTTTAATTTCAGCCTGTAAAGTCCCCCAGGAATTTTCGGTCAGCCTGTAAAGTCCCTTATCTATTTACAGGTTGCATGTAGAGGTTCCACCGCCTCTTTTGCGGCTGAATCAGGGCAACCCCAAATTAATGTCATCCCCGTGCTTAATGAGCGGGGGAATAATGGTCAGTTTCAATATATAAAATTTACAAAATACAAAAAATCGGGGACTAGGTAAGGGACTTTATAAAGGTCGAACGAAAATTCTGGGGGACTTTCATGACTGAAATTAAAGATTGGGGACTTTACTGAGTGAACGAAAATTCCCTGAGGGTACTAACTAGGTTGAAATTAAACATTAGGGACTATACAAGCTAACCGAAAATTCCCGGGGCAATTAGAAAAAAGTATAGGCGATTTGAATGTCTTTCGCATTAATAACTACTCCCTCCATTCCTCATTAAAGGTCGTTTAGGACATTTTGAAAAAATTAAGAAACTTAAACAAATATTAATTTTTCCACCCCAATTTCAATAATACCCCTTTTTTCCCCTCTTACATTTTTCCAATAAAAGATATGTCAAGGGTATAATTGAAATAAATGGTTGACAACTAATAAAAGAACCTTAAATGACAATTAATTTGGATACATATATATCTCCTAAACGAAAATTAAATAGGAATGGAGGGAGTACTTCACAACTCCTCCAATTTTGAAGCCATTGATTTGCTTATGTCCCCTCTACATTTATTCCCCATCTCCCTCCCGCTCCAGTGTGTATATATTGCAGAACATGAAAAATTATTCACTACTGACACTTATTTACATAGTTTACTAATAGTTGTTAGTAAATTATGTTTACATCTATTAAAAAATATTATATAAAATTTTTTTAATTTTTTTTTAAAATCTAATAATTCTTTACACAGTTTCATAATAGTTGTTAATGAATTATAATACAAATGTTAATACGTGCAGATTTAACCCTATTCCGCATAATAGTATCCCCTCTTATCAAATAAGAGTTTATGTTCAAATACCTCATTACTTAATTTACCACAGTCTGGCTCCTATGCAGAACAGGGTTTTTTTTACACATGCGGAACAATTTTTTACTTGAAAAACAGGTATTTTTTTATTATTAAAAAATACAGATGACACTGTTACTCAAAATCAGAACAGATATTTTTTTTAAAAATCAATTTCAATCGTAAAAATTTAATCCAATGATTGAGAATTTTTTTCGCATATGCACAACAAATATCCCTACCGCACTTGGTGAATTTACCACCCCTCGACCTTTCCTGGCTACAAAACCAAAGGGTTAGGTAGAATTTGAATAATCCAATGACTTTAGATTCTAATGTTCATCAAAATGACTTTAGATTCTTTGGAAGATATTTTGTACCTACTTTTTGGCATCTCTTTCAACTCTCAACAAGTCTAGACTTTGACGACCGGGATGGATTCGGCCATATGGGCGCTCCATTACCATTCCTTTTGAGATATTACTTATGTAAAAAATAAATAAATAAATAAACTTCATGGTGGAGTGGATTATGCCGCTCTCTTAAAAATGATCATGGTTCGAATACCATTATGAAATTATTGATATTGGAGGGTCGTCCCCTTCTTAAGCATCTGCAATACCCGATCGAAATTAGTTAGATCTGTCTAACTTGGATACTAAATGATCAAAAATACTTATAAAAAAACTCGGAAAAACAGAAGAAATAAAATTGTTAATCGTCTTCTCTGTCATAACCATTAAACTATCACATAGCTCTTTTTCTTAATAAAAGAATATAAAACTTATAGAAAATTAATGAACTATAATAAGAATAATTCAATGTGTGATTGTATAAAATTTCAGCTAGATTTTTTTCATTTTACGTTATGTAAAATTAAATTATTTATGTGAGAGCTTTAAAAGTAAAATTTTATATTAGACTACCGAGTAAAATTTTGAGAGAGCTTTAAAAGTAAATTTTTGCTCTTATTACCTTTTTTTTCTTGAATAGATTACATTTAAGAGCAAGAATAATAATTCCAAGTTCAACCTTAAAAACATAATGAGTCTAATAAAATTGAGTTTAATTTAATGTTTAAATTTTCATACTCAGATTTCATCTAAAAGGGCAAAAAATCGTCTGTCCCCAGTCAATCACAATTCACCATGTATATATATAATTGGAAAAAATATTTATATAGTAAATTCTGATTGGTTGGTGATAGGGATAAAGGATTTTTACCCATCTAAAAGGAATTTGAATTTCGATCTAAATTATCATATCAAACACAGATTAGACTCAATTTAATTATTTCTTCAAAAAAAAAAAAAAAAAAGACTCAATCCAATTAGGCACAATAAATTTTCTATTATGTTTTGTGGATAGAAGAATGACTCGTAGTATATCATTAATGTGTTTACCAAGAAAAATAAAAACAAAAGAAAATATGTAGCTACCAGTGAAACAGTGTAAAAGGAATATGTACACCACAAAATATTATTCTACTCCAAACCTACGAAGGATTGGTCAATTAATGGCCACGTCTCGACAATATACAAAGAATGTGACTTGTATGTTTTCCAATTTATAAATCTACTTACATTATTAAAGAAAAAACAGCAGTCAGTGAGGCATTAGTCTAGTGATCAACGCTGATACCTCGTGACGCAAAGGTCATTAGTTTGAATCTCTTCTACGCTTTTTGAATCTTCTATTTCTTATAATAAATAGATTCACTCTCTCAATAAATAAAAAATAACAGACAAATGCTTAATTTATTTTAAATTTAATGTCTACTTTCTATTTTACTTTATTTTAAAATAAATGTCATATTTCTTTAAATTGATGTATATTTTCCCTAATCTTTCATAATTAACCACTTATATAATTAAGAGATTCAACTCCATTAATTTTTCAGTCTTCTTATATTTAAGGATATTATAGTAAATTAATCCTGGTAAAATTACTCGATTTAATTCTTGTGAAAGTAAAATTTGAACATTTAATTTGATACAGAGTAAGCAATAAAGTGCATTCTACCTACTTTGTTATTCCAAAAAAAAAAAAAAAAACTACTCTAATCCTTAAGGTCTTCACCTCATTGTTTTTAGGACTAGTAAAGAATTTAAATCACGAGATATATATCAATTGGGGTTCATCTAACGTTGCATTTACTCCAACAATGTAAAAAAGTTAACACACGTACTGACATGAAATTGAACTCCCAATTATTGCTATTATATATACGGACCTTGCTAGGCTACTAGAATTATTGGCTAAAAGATTGATTAAAATAGTTTTTTGAACCTTTTTGCTCTTATAGTTGGGTGAATCTCTTATACCAGCAGGGGATAAATAGTCATTTAACACCCTCGATTTGAGGGGGTTTATGATTTCTATCACCCAAAAATTCTAGGGAGTAAATCATTTTTCTTCCTATATATATATATATATATATATATATATATATATATATAAGCAACACTTGCCATGGACCAAAAATTCTAGTAGTAGATCCACCAAACCTATCAAAAAGAAACTTCAATATTCTTGAACTATTATGGCTCTACCACTGCTAGCCCTCTCAATAATCTTCTTCTGCATCTTTATTACATACAACCTCTACCAACGGCTGAGATTCAATCTACCACCAGGGCCACGGCCGTTACCGGTGGTCGGAAACCTCTACGGCATAAAGCCAGTGAGGTTCAAGTGCTTTTCGGATTGGTCAAAAGAATATGGTCCAATATTTTCAGTGTATTTTGGTTCACAATTAAATGTGATAGTGAACACATCAAAATTAGCTAAAGAAGTATTGAAAGAGAATGATCAATACTTGGCTGATAGATATAGGACAAGACCTACAAATAGAATGAGTAGAAATGGGAAAGATTTAATATGGGCTGATTATGGTCCTCATTATGTTAAAGTTAGGAAGTTTTGTAATCTTGAACTTTTTACTCCTAAAAGACTTGAAGGACTTAGACCTATTAGAGAAGATGAAGTCACTGCCATGGTTCAATCCATCTTCAACTTTTGCATCAATCCTGGTAAGTTTTTTTCTTCTCTTTGCTGAAGCTATTTTGCACTGGGTACGACCTGTTTATTTTTGTTCATCTGTGGTGGGATCAGTGGCGGAGCTATTAAGGCACAGCCCCCAACATTTTCAGAAACTACGAATTTTTTGTGGGAATTTTTTTTTTTTGTAATATTTTTTATAAATGTTGTATTTGGTCCTTATAAAAAATTTTAGTAAAAATTCGCCCCACATGATAAATTCCTGCCTCCGCCACTTGGTGGGATGCTGAAAAGAAGAGGTTGAATTAGAAGTTATATATTTATGGCTAATTATAAAAGAATATATATTATAGTAAAACTTTAAAATACTTTAGAGATTATATATTTAAAATACTTTAGAGATTATATATTTATGAAAAACAAACTTTTTTCTATTTTCTTTTTGTCCATCATTTATTTTTTCGTAATTTATCTGTTGCAGAACGCTTATAAGTAGAGGTGAACTAGAAATTATATATTTATGGCTAATTATAAAAAAATATATATTATAGTAAACTTTAAAATACTTCAGAGATGGGTGTAGATATTTAGAACTTTTTATGAAAAAACAAACTTTTCGATATAGAATATAACAAAACTTTTCAATTAGATATTTTTTTTGAAATTCGGATGGGCGGTTGCTCTACAAGTGAGAGAGAAGTGCCTCAAAAGAGGAGAATATAGTCCCTGTAAAGTGAGACAATTAAATCTTGCTTCATTGTGTGGGGAGGTATCGAACCTATGACCTCATGGTCGTGGACAGGCGCTTACCCTGCTGGGCTAAATAACCTTTGATCCTCTACTTGTATTAATATTGTAAATTTTTCCGGAAAAGAATAAAATAACATAAAACAGTATACGTTCTAATAGGTGAAGTATTTACTTCACTTAGCAATGGCAAGTGGGTTTGGCCCACCCGCGACCCACCCCGCCCCGTCCCGTTTAACTCGGCCCACTTTTGGGACCCGCCTAAACCCGTTATGACCCACGAGTTAAGCTGGGTTTCTAACAGAGCGGGGTGGGCTAGTACATTTAAGAAAATCGACCCACCCCGCCCCGCAACCGCCAAAAACCACAACCCGCCCCGGCCTGTCTCCCCAACCCACTTAAACCCGCCCCATTTAAACCCATAATACCCAACCCCAACCCACTTAAACCCATATTACCCCAACCCCTATAAATACTCACTCAAATCCCCTCAAACCCACACTATCATTTTCTACTCTATTTTCTAAATAGAAAATATGGACAACATTCCTCCTAATCCCTCTACTAGTGCTAGGACTAGGAGGACTTCCAAGGTTTGGCAATTATGGGTATTTAATGAGGAAGTTCTCACAGCTAAATGTACGATATGTGGGTATGCAATTCGTCACAAACATGGTTGGGGGACGGGAATAATGGTTAGACACATAAAAAATAAACACTCGGATTGTTCTGTTTAAATTGTAATTTTTATTGTACTTTTCATTTTAAATTGTTATGTTTGTTTTATTATGTTGTTTTCATCTAAGTCCCCCTCATATGTAAAGTCTTATTTTGTTATAAGTAAAAACCAAGTATGACTTTTTATCTATATTTATTTTTACCAAAAAAAAATTAAAAAAAACTCCGAACCCACTTAACCCACCAACCCGCCAAACTCGCCTAACTCGCCAAACCCAACCGACCCACCCAACCCACCGGGTTAACCCGTGACTCGGCCCACTTTTAACGGGTTTTCCAAACGGGGCGGGGTGGGTTCGTCATTTTCATTTTTGGACCCGCCCCGCCTCGCCCCGTTGACTGGTCAACCCCGCCCGCCCCGCCCCGCCACTGTGCACCGACCATCCCCGAACCCGCCGGGTTAACCCATTTGCCATTGCTAACTTCACTTCCACTTTTCTCTACCTAACCTTGAAAACCCAACTTATTATTGTCTCAAGGGAAAAAAACAATGAAATTTCTGATGGTGACAATGAGAGCTCGACATTATTGAAAAATGGTACTGTTTTTTTTTTTTTTCCGGGAGAGGAGGGGGTGTCAAACCTGAGACCTTACAGTCCCAGACAGAGTGCTCCTCTACTGGGGCTGCCAATATCTTGACAATAAAAATTGTACTGTTAGATAGCTAAGAACTTAACTAATTGATTGGTTAAATTGGGGATAAAATGATAATAAAAAACTCGTAGAATCCCTTATACCAATAGAGATGAATAGTGTTTAATTTGAATTTTTACCTAACTTTAATCAATTTTTCTTAGTTGGTTAAATTTAACTAATTTTTTTGTTTTTGGCTAAATTTAGTTAATTATCAGATTGAGAAACTTGTAGTTTTTTTTTTTTCTTTAGGGGAATTTGTAGCATATTTTACTTTTAAAATAAAAAAAAAGGAAAAAACGTGTTTATCAGATTGAGAAACTTTTAGTTTTTTTTTTTTTACGTGTTTATCAGATTGAGAAACTTTTAGTTTTTTTTCTTTAGGGGAATTTGTAGCATATTTGACTTTTTTTTTCTTTTTTTTTTAAAAAAAAGGGAAAAAAACGTGTAAACACATGTATCAAAAAGAGTGAAAACGTGTAGCATATGAGAACCCCATTTGCTCAACTAGACTACCTATTCTACCAACCAAGAGACTACCTAATAATAAAATGGACCTTACTAAACTACTAGAGTTATTGGCTAAAAGATTGACTAAAATAGTTTTTTTGATCTTTTTGCCCTTATAGTTGGGTGAATCCCTTATACCAACAGGGGGTAAGATAGTCATTTAACACTCTTAATTTGGGGGTTTAGGGTTTCTATCCCAAAATTCTAGGAGTAAATCATTTTCCTAATAAAAAACGCTAACAGAAAATTTTGGACTTTTAGTTACATTATTTCTTAATTTTAAAATTGACGGTACAATGCTAACGATGTCTTACCCAGTGCTAAAAGCTGAGGTCTTCAACCGATAGTTTCTTCTCTTATTTATGTAAAATTTTGTAAAAGCGACAATTTATCTAAGAGAAAATCTTTTTATATATAAACAATTTTTGCTTTGCTTTTTTTTATAAGTAAACTATTTTTGAATTACTGTTTTTATCAAATTAATATAAATTAGTGATTTTTAGTCACTTTTGAACCCGTGTTATGTAAATTTTTGTCAGTCATAATGATATTTTTGTCAATTTAAGTCATTAACACTTTGAATATGTGCAGAACATGTGATTAAAAGTAGCAGGAAACCACCAACTTCCCACTAATTTGAAAAAAACAGTAGTTCGAAAATAATTTATATACAGAAATAGATAAAATAAAAGTTTACCACAAAAAGAGAAAATTAAAAATTATTTACGTATAATATAGGGAGATTTTCTCATTTATATAATTTTGACTTAAAAAATGTTGCAGAAAACAAGGATAAAAGTTTAATGATGCGAGATTTTCTGGGATCAGTGTCATTCAACAACATAACAAGGCTAACATTTGGAAAAAGATTTATGAATTCGGAAGGCGAAATAGACGAACAAGGACTAGAGTTCAAAGGAATAGTCTCCAACGGAATAAAAATCGGAGCAAAGCTTTCGATGGCGGAGTACGTTCCGTGGCTGCAATGGATGTTCCCGGGCGAGACGGAAGTTCTCGATAAGCACAACGATCGCCGCGATCGGCTAACCAGATTGATCATGGAAGAACACACTATTGCGAGGCAGAAAAGTGGGAATACAAAGCAGCATTTTGTTGATGCATTGCTCACTCTCCAAAAAGAGTATGATCTTACTGATGACACTGTCATTGGTCTCCTTTGGGTAAGTCCTTCTATTTTATTTTCGCCTTTCTGGAATTGAATATTTTATTTCTATTTGAAATTAGAATTTAAGTGAATATTTGACTTTAATTGAGTTACTGTTATTTTATACAAAAAAAAAAAAAAAAAAAAGTTACTAAATCATAACCCCACCCCGGTCATGGTGCATAACAGTTTTTTTTTTTATACTGGTTTTCTCTTGTAAAAAACAAGTGTTGTCAATGGAGGCAAATAACTTTCTTAATAAGGGTTGAGCTTTAATGACGTAGAGGTCATGCGTTCGGATTTTCCTCCTCATTTCTAAATCTTTATATTTTTTATAATAAATAGGTTTTCCTCCCCCAAAGACAAAAGAAAAGGCAACTTTCTTTATATTTTTTATTTTTTTAAATCAAGGATAGATTTACTTGATTTTTATTTTAATAGTTGTACACTTTCATTGAGTACACAAGTTTACACGGAAATTTTTATAGTAGAGCCGTCTTGTGGGACTGGCCTCACAACTCTCTCAAATGAATTGGGTGAGGTTTATCTTGTAAATAAGCCCTGTCCCAACTCATGTGAGAGGGACTTGAGACCAGTCACAACTCCATAACCATGTTTACACGAATCGAAATATATGTTCAAACTTACAGGGAAAAAACGTTATGCATCATAGCCGTCGGACCCATCATAACCTCGCCTAATTTTCACGGATTAACCGCGTTATTTTGAGGGTATTAAGTAGTACAGAGAGGATATTTCCACCTCATAAATGTTGAATAAATGACCTTCTTGTGATGTTCTTAATATATAGTACAAATAACAAAAGCTAAATGTAACATCAGAATAATGGCTCACGGCTCCTATGCGGAACTGGATTTTGTTCCGCATGTGCGGGACAAAATCCTGACCGTCAGATGAGATTTTTAACGGTTCAGATCAGGAGAGAGAAAAGTTGCGGCTGATTAAAAAAATAATAAATTTTTTTTAAGTCTCTCTCCTGATCTGGGCCGTTCAAAATCTCATCCGACGGTTCCAGTTGTTCCGCACATGCAGAAAAAAAGCTGTTCCGCATAGGAACCGGACTGAGAATAATGGATACGGTTGGCTGGTTTGAATTTAGTAACTTGATGGACGAGAAGTGGTCCTAAAATTAATACCCTTTAATTTTTTTTAGATCCACATAGGTTAATGTTAAGATTACTAAAAATATGCAGTCCGGTTCCTATAAGGAACAAGTTTTTTCAATATATATACGAAACATCTGTTTTTACCTTAAAAACAGGTATTTTTAGCTTAAAAATAGGTGTTCGCGTGAACACGTATTTTAAAGGGGAAAAAATGATTTTTTTTAAATCAATTTTAATTGTCAAAATTTTAATCCAACGGATGAAAAATTGTTCCGCACGTACGGAACATTTCTCGTTCTGCACTGAAGTCATGGTAGAAAATATGATACTGTTTGTCTTATCAATAATGATTGTTGGATCAAAGAGTATAAAATGTAAATGATTGTTAAAATTTAATGTGACTTTATGCCTTCTTGATCCAAATTTGATCCCAACTTTTTGATCCAATAATCACGACCCTTGTCTTATTATTACAATGTCTAAAAGTCTTCTCTCACTTTTTTTTTGTTGAACAAGTTAAAAGACTATCTTTTTTAAAATGACTTATATTTTGAAAAAGAATGAGTAAAGTAAACCAAAAGTTTGAACCTAAATTGCAGGACATGATTACTGCCGGCATGGACACAACCACAATTTCAGTAGAATGGGCAATGGCTGAGCTAGTAAAGAATCCAAGGGTCCAACAAAAAGCTCAAGAGGAACTTGACCGGGTAATCGGGTCAGACCGGATAATGTCCGAATCCGATTTCTCCAAACTCCCCTACCTACAATCAATAGCCAAAGAAGCTCTAAGGCTCCACCCTCCAACTCCACTTATGCTACCACATAGAGCCAATGCCAAAGTAAAACTCGGCGGTTATGACGTCCCTAAAGGGTCCATAGTACAAGTAAACGTATGGGCCATTGCTCGTGATCCAGAATCTTGGAAAAACCCATTAGAATTCCGACCTGAGAGATTCCAAGAGGAAGATGTGGATATTAAGGGTCATGATTTTAGGCTTTTGCCATTTGGTGCTGGAAGACGAATTTGCCCTGGTGCTCAACTTGCTTTGAATTTGGTAACTTCTATGTTAGGTCATTTGTTGCACCATTTTACATGGTCACCGCCATTAGGGATGACGCCTGAGGAAATTGATTTGAAGGAGAGTCCTGGAACTGTTACTTATATGAAAACTCCATTGCAAGCTGTTGCATCTCCAAGATTGCCTCCCCATTTATATAATCGTGTGGCAGTAGAGATCTGATTATGTTATTTAATTCTCCAAAATATTATTATTATTATTTTGTTTAAGAAATGTATTTTTTTGGAATTTGGTTGGAAGCCCTTAATGTTTTGGTTATTTAGACCGTTAAATTATCTTAAATAAATATTGGAAGGGCTAAAGAAGATTGTGATGTATTGGTTTCTTAGTATTTTGTTTCCTATTATTGTGAAACCCGACCTAAATTAGAACCAAGACTTATACTGGACACAAGAGGTATTGTGCATATTAGGGGTATCGGGTGACTTTTATAATATCTTATTTTTATAAGGATTAAGATTAATTTGAGAGAAGTATTAAAGATATAAGACGTTTATTTGGGAGAAGTATGAAATATGTGACATTTATTTGGGATTAGCAGTATAATTTCCTATTAGACCGTTCGAAAAAAGAAAGATGCATTAGCATTGAATTGAATCTGCCGTGTTTGTCTTATTATTACAATGTCTAAGAGTTTTCTCTCACTTTTTTTTTTCTTTTTGATTGCACAAGTTAAAAGATTATCTTTTCTAAAATGACTTATATTTTGAGAAAGAATGGGTAAAGTAAACTAAAAGTTTGAACCTAAATTGCAGGACATGATTACTGCCGGCATGGACACAACCACGATTTCAGTAGAATGGGCAATGGCTGAGCTAGTAAAGAATCCAAGGGTCCAACAAAAAGCTCAAGAGGAACTTGACCGGGTAATCGGGTCAGACCGGATAATGTCCGAATCCGATTTCTCCAAACTCCCTTACCTACAATCAATAGCCAAAGAAGCTCTAAGGCTCCACCCTCCAACTCCACTTATGCTACCACATAGAGCCAATGCCAAAGTAAAACTCGGCGGTTATGACGTCCCTAAAGGGTCCATAGTACAAGTAAATGTATGGGCCATTGCTCGTGATCCAGAATCCTGGAAAAATCCGTTAGAATTTCGACCGAGAGATTCCCAGAGGAAGATGTTGATATTAAGGGTCATGATTTTTAGGCTTTTGCCATTTGGTCGTTTGGAAGACGAATTTGCCCTGGTGCCCAACTTGCTTTGAATTTGGTAATTTCTATGTTAGGTCATTTGTTGCACCATTTTACATGGTCACCGCCATTAGGGATGATGCCTAGGGAAATTGATTTGGAGGAGAGTCCTGGAACTGTTACTTATATGAAAACTCCATTGCAAGCGGTTGCATCTTCAAGATTGCCTGCCCATTTATATAATCGTGTGGCAGTAGAGATCTAATTATGTTATTTAATTCTCCAGTAGATTATTGTTATTATTTTCTTTAAGAAATGTAATTTTTTGGAATTTGGTTGAAACTCTTAATGTTTTGGTTATGTAGACTGTTAAATTATTTGAAAGAAATATTGGAAGGGCTAAAGAAGATTGTGATGTATTGGTTTCTTAGTATTTTGTGTCCATGGGAATCGGGTAGCCCAAGTGGTAAGGCTACTCGAAGAGGTCCCGTGTTCGGTTCCTATATCTCCCCATAATGGGGCAAATAATTCTCCTCCTTATGAGGCTTATCTTCCCTCCCCAGGCATGGGGCATGTTTCAATCTTCCATATCTAGGGTACTCTCTGCTCTTCCCCTTCGGGCGCTAAAAAAAAAAAGTATTTTGTGTCCTATTATTGTGAAACCCGACCCAAATTAGAACTAAGACTTATATTGGACCCAAGAGGTATTGTGCATATTAGGGGTATCGGGTGACTTTTATAATATCTTATTTTTATAAGGATTAAGATGTAATTTAAGAGAAGTATTAAAGATATTAGACGTTTATTTGGGAGAAGTATGAAAGATATGACATTTATTTGGGATTAGCAGTATAATTTCCTATTCGGTTTTCAATAAAAAATAATGTATTTTCGTTATAAAAATTGAATTGAACGTGCAGTACTTTAGCGAAATTTGTCTAAATTTCAATACTGATATTTTGCGAACATACGAAATTAGTTTGTCTGTAAAAACTGTGTGATTATCTATTTATCAAAAAATTTATGATTGCGTTAAACTATTTTTTAGACTGTTCGAAAAAAGAAAGATGCATTAGCATTGAATTGAATCGGCCATGTTTGAAAAGGAAAATGATAGATTTTGAAGCATGTTTCTTTTAGCATGTCCTTTAATAAATAATTTGCACATAATTTATCTTTTAATAGGGCTTTGGACTTATTGAACAATGCATCGGTGGCATAGCCGGATGCATGCACTCCACACTGGTGCAATTGCACCACCAGTATTTTGGAATTTTTTTTTATTTAAAACTAGACCGTTTATTACAATTATTAATTTTTTTATATACTAGATATATATATCCAACGGTTTAAAATAAAAGATATTTTTTAAAAAAAATGGCCCCAAAAAAATTTCAATCTTTTTATATACTAGGTATATATATTCAACGGTTCAGATTAAGATTTAAAAAAAAATCGATCGAACGATTTATAAATCACATGAAAATATATATTACACACCAAATTCTATTTAGAAGTTTCTACCGACTCTGCTCCCAAAAATCATCAAAAAGACTTCCAACTCTTCATACGTACGCCACTGAGTAGACATTAAGCCAAAAAAAAAAGAGCAGCCTGAGCAGAGAGCACGAAGACTTGGAGCACTGAGCACTGAGCTGAGCAGCCATTCCATATTTCCATTGATGAGTGATTCTAGTTGTCCGTGAAGTAAAGAAACAAAAGAATATTGATTATAGAGTTCGTGTGACCACATCACTTATAGCTAGTAAGTATCTTTTAAAGTGTGGCTTTCCATTCCGAGGAGGTGACGAGTCAGAGGACTCTCCTTATAAGGGTCCATTCCGAGAGTTGGTCGAAACTTTGAAGGAAAGTAACCAAGATGTAACTGATATCTTAAATTCTGCTCCAAAAAACAATTCAATGATTTCTCCTACGATTCAGAAGTCCCATGTCGCCGCTTGTGCTTTTTGAAAGTAACTCGCACTGATTATTAGTGACATTGGGGATGATGTTTTTTGTGTGTTGATTGATGAATCCGGTGATTGTGGTGGTAATGAACAAATGGCTGTTGTTATTCGCTATGTTGATAGTGCAGGTATTGTTAAGGAACGTTTTCTTGGCATTGTACATGTTAAAGAAACGAAAGTGCGATATCACTTAAAGAGGCACTTGTTGATTTGTTGTCCCAAAATGGTTTGTGTTTGTCTAGTATTCGAGGGCAAGGTTATGATGGAGCGAGCAATATGAAAGGCCGGTTGGGTGGGTTGCGAACTTTAATTCAAAATGAGAATTCATCAGCTTACTATGTACATTGTTTCGCACATCAACTTCAGTTGGCACTTGTTGCTTGTGCGAGGAGTCATCCTGGTGTTAGTAATTTTATTGGTAAGGTTAATCTTCTTGTTAATTACATTCGCTCATCCAACAAGAGGCAGGAATTGCTTCGAGGGAAACAAGCAAAACACTATAAGGACTTGATTGAGGAAGGTGAGATAGAAAGCGGAAGTGGGACGGAATCAACAATCGGGCATAGTTCGAAAGCGAGTGATACTCGTTGGGGTTCTCATTTCGGGACTATAAATAGTTTAAGGACTTTGTATGTGCCATTGATTGGGGTACTTCATGAAATACAAAACGATAGCACATTCTAGAGATTCGGGGAAGTCTGAAATTTTTTTTGGATTTTTCCGAAAATCATTTGATTTTATGTTTATGTTATTCTTATTGGTTGATGTTTTAGCGATCACACATGATTTGAATTTAACTTTACAAAGACGTGATCAAGATCACTTGAATGCTTTATCTCTAATCAAAGTTGCCAAAGAACGACTTCAAGAAATGAGGAATAAAGCATGGGAAGAACTTTTGTCTAAGGTTGTGGCAACTTGCAATATGGTTAATGTTGTTGTTCGGACATGGATTCACCATATGTCCAAGGAAAGAATGCTAGGCGACAATCTTCCAGTGTATCCAACTTACATCATTACAAGAATGATTGTTTGTTTAATATTCTTGATTTGCAATTGCAAGAGCTTAATGCTAGATTTGATGAAGCAAATACTGAACTTTTACAATGTGTTGGATGTTTGAGCCCTTCATCGTCATTTACACATTTTGATGTGGATAAGTTGGTGAGGATGGTTGAACTATATCCTAAAGACTTTGAGGGTGAACTCGAAGTGGTAATTCGCAATCAACTTCAAAATTATATCAAAGTTGTTCGTTGTGATCCAGATTTTTAAAGAGTTGCGAGGCCTTTCAGATCTTTCTGTACAACTGGTGAAAACAAATAAGTGCAACACTTTCAGTGTGGTGTATAAGCTTGTGAAGTTAGCTTTGCTTTTACCGGTAGCAACCGCAAGTGTTGAACGTGTCTTTTTTGCTATGAATCATGTGAAAAGTGACAAATCTAGTACAATGGGCGATCAATGGCTAAATGACCGTCTAGTAACTTATCTAGAAC
This sequence comes from Vinca minor, assembly GCA_026122235.1. Taxonomy (NCBI): domain Eukaryota; kingdom Viridiplantae; phylum Streptophyta; class Magnoliopsida; order Gentianales; family Apocynaceae; genus Vinca; species Vinca minor. The sequence goes on from JAOCZM010000134.1 coordinate 4,215,274, forward strand.
GGGATGTGCTCAGTACTATTAGTAATGATGTCATTTTAGCACATTTTCAAGAATTTGATAGAAGATTTTCTTTGTAAAGTAATGAGTACTTTCTCATTGATGTAATCTTTTGTTAAACTGCTTTTACGTTATGTTTTTGGTAAAAAAAAATTCAATTTGCACAACCGAATTATGACAAACTTCAGAATTATGATGTTCATGGGTTGGTCTCCACAATAGGGGTTATATTTTACAAAGAAACTCGTTTCAATAACCGAATTTTAGGAAAGCAGACTCTATATCATAAGTAGGGGTGTCAACGGGTTCGGGCATAGCTCGAAAAAATGTGAGCGTGAGCTGAGGTAATGTGAGCTTGAGCTTAATATTCAAGCTCGCTTCTTATGTGAGCTGAGCGTGAGCTTGACCACGCTCAGCCCGAAAAAAGCTCGAACCCGAATAAGATTAATATAATTAAAATATTATATATATAATAATAATAATACTAATTTTAAAAAAAAAAAACTTATATACATTATAATTATAATTATAATGTGTGGATTAATTCAATAGTCTTTTTTTTGGGTAGAAAGGAGATTATATTAAAGAATGAGTTTTACAACAGGAGAGAGACAGGTACACAAGTTAAATTAAGAGAGAAAACATGAAAAAGACAAAGCAGTAGGAAAACACGGTACAAAATACATTGGGATGAATCACAATAAAAAGTGAGATGGTGTAGAAGAATTCAATGGGATTGTCAAAATTGGAATTGCCACCGACAATGGAATTAAATCAATCTTTTGAAATTTGCAAATTTATCATTTGTTAAAATTTTAAGTGTATGGATTCTCTTGTTTTTTGTTTTTTTTTTTTATATAAGACACCTTTTATTAGCATATCAAACAATTCTGAAACTTTTGCTTCTTTTTGTGTATTCTTGCCCAAATTTAGTTTTAAGGCTCATTGTATTATGCTATTCTTGAGACAGAATTTTCGTTTTCTTCGCTAATATAAGTGAGCTTGGGAAGCTCGTGAGCTAAGCTCTCGTGTTAAAATGTGAGTCGAGCGTGAGCTCAAGGTTTGTGAGCTTTTCCGGGCTGAGCGTGAGCGTGAGCTTTTCAATTTTTATGTGAGTCGAGCGTGAGCTATGCCAAGCTCAGCTCACATAGCTTCGATTGACACCCCTAATCATAAGGAGATGAAAGGTTTGAAATCCTTGTTATGATTATTGAGCATACAGGATACATTTCTTGAATTCTTATGTATCTTTCTACCGTTAGGATGCTCTGTTCTTTCTTAAAACTTTGTTTGTTAACTGTCCCTTTCTCGAGCCCCCCTCCATGTATTCTCTCTATAAGAATTGATCCTTCTTTAAGCTTCAAATACTGTTCATAGATGCTTCTGGGAATGTTGTATACGTATAGTTTCAGTGATGGTGTGAAGAATCTAGCAACTGCTTTACTGTTATCCTCCAATTCAAATAATGCCAGCATATAAATTCCAATATTTCTTGACATCTACTTGCACATGCTCAAAACATCTGTTCGTGCTTGTGTTTCCTATGACTGATCTGTCTAACCAACCCACTTAAATGACCTAAAGGCTTTTACCAGTCCCATTTGGGAAATGACGACGCCTAATGGCATGAAATGTATACAATTTTGTGTCTCCAGATGTTCACCTTATTGGCCTCATTATTCAGTATAGAGTCTCCAGATGGCTGCACAATTCTCTGGCTCTATGCTTCCTCTGCTGCATAAGTTCTGATGACACCGAATATTTATTACTCCCAATTATATTTATTTGAATCCTCATATTTATTACTTCCAATTATATTTACAAATTGAAGATCATGAAGTAGCAGTTGATTCAAACTAATTTGATGTTTTAGGTATATTTGTAGTGTATTACTTCCTGTGAGACTTTCTTTTAAGAAACATTACTCCTTTTTTTGGATGGAACGAGCAAATAAAACATGATAGGAATTATTGTTATGTGCTTGGAAAGCATAGGTCCTTGGATGAAACATCAGTGCCAAAAGTTTAGGTTCTGGATTCTTATCTGCTGCCCTTGAGTAACTCGTTTACACCGCAATAGGTTCTTGAACTTGATCCCTGCAATATCAAAGCTTTCTTCAAAAGGTCGCAAGCATATCTTATGATTTCTGAACTAGAAAATGCAACAAGTGATCTCGAGAGAGCTCTTGCAATCGATCCAAAAAGCAGGTATGGTTTACTCGCATTTGTGAATTCCTAGAATTGAATCTAGCTCACTATACTCATTGTAACTATCAGTAGTATTTTGTGAGCAGTCATTTTGTACATTTATTGTATAAGTTAGGTTAGGTTTGTTACATATACAACATTGTTGAATTGTTGTTATATACTCATTGTAACTATGAGAAGTGAAAATTGCTTCTGTTTAATGTGTTTTCCATCTGTTAGACAAGTTGGTAGATTAGTAGCTCAATTGGTTAGAATTGAAGTATCATTAACATACTATTAGGTTGTGCATCGAATTACACCCGTCCTTAATGTATTAAAAAATAAAAAATAAAAAAGGGACTGCTTCCGCAATTCCAGAATTTCAAAATTGAGTATATATTTTGGTTTTTTCAAACAGTTTTTAGGTAAAAAGAAAGTAATTTATCTTAACAACAGTAACATAACTCATTAAATCCTCAATAATTGAGGTATGAGCGAAGAATGAATTTGAGACTTATGTAAAATTTGTCAATGAATGTATAAAGTAACAAAAGTCTGTACAGAGAGTCATCATTCAAGATGTAACTTGAAACTTCTCTCCGTCAAAGATAGTATCATTTCATGGACGGTGGCATAACATAAAAAAATTAGTAGATATTGAATAATTTTTAGTAAGTGATTCAGACGTTTAGAGAGTGTGTTATATTTTATGTAATAGATGTTCTTTTCTGATTAACATCTATCCTAAGGCATTTTGCGTATGTTTTACTCAACAAGTGTTTCAAAATTACAACACATGTTCGTTAAAAAAAAACTAGACAGATCAAATTTTTAATCGATGACAAAAAAATTTATTATATATTGAATTTTGTGTTCACCACCATAGCAGTCGGATGGCACTTGATGTTGATTATATGTTAATTATTCTGAAATTTGAGATTTAAGATGTCTGTCCAAATGCACTGCGGCGAATGATGCTCTATATTAGGGCATTATGAATAAGTTCCTTTGTTCGATCAGTTGCAATAGTTGAGTTGGGTTGAAGCCTTGAAGGTACCATCTTCACTTACTGTTCAGGATAGGAATTTTGTTTTAAGACTTTCATCTTAAATTTAATAAAAAGAGAATTATTTGTGGTGAAAACAAATCAACCAAAAAACATTGTCAAAATACACAATAGTCAAAGGCAATATTTGTAGTATATTACTTCCTGTGAGACTTTCTTTTTCGAATAAGAAACATTATTTTTTCAATCTTACTATTTCTGAACCAGAAAATGCTGCAAGTGATCTCAAGAGAGCTCTTGCAATCGATCCTAAAAACAGGTATGCTTCATTTTAACTCACGTTTGTGAATTCCTAGAATTGAATTTATCTCGCTATACTCAGTGTAACTATCGGTAGTATTTTTGGAGCGATCACTTTATACATTTATGGTAAAAGTTAGTGTCATTACATATACATACATCCTTACCCGTGCCTTAAATATTGAGGATTTAATGGGTTACGTTATTGTTGAATTGTCATTGTATAGTCATTGTAACTATCAGAGAAGTGAAAATTGCTATATAATGTTTCTGTTTAATGTATTTTCCATCTGTTAGACAAGTTGGTTGATTAGTAGCTCAATTGGTTAGAAGTATCATTAATAGAGCATTCGGTTGTGGATCGAATTACACCCGTCCTTAATGTATTGAAAATTAAAATAAAATAATAAAAAGGAACTGCTTGCGCAATTCCAGAATTTCAAAATTGAGGTATATATTTTGTTTTTTCAAACAGTTTTTTAGGTAAAAAAGTAATTTATCCTAACAACAATAACATAACTCATTAAATTTTCAATAATTGAGGTTTGAGTGAGGAATAAATATGAAACTTACCTAACATTTGTTAATGAATGCAATTAGAAGAATAGTCTCAAATACCGTTATGTTTTTTGTGGAATCATGTCCTCAAATCAAAATCAAATGCGTCAAAGAAGGTAGACCTTAGAAGGTAATTTATTATACATGCAAAAATAAATAAATAAAATAAAAAAATAAAGCATGATTTCTTCTCACTACAAATATCCAAATAACCCAGTGGTTGTGTACAAATATCCAAGAGCATTAAATGTCTCAAGGATTTTGTTGAACTTGGACAATGTAATATTCATCAAACCAAAAAACTTAAATGAGGTAGTGACAAAAGTATGTATGTACAGAGAGTCATCATTCAAGATGCAATTTGAAACTTCTCTCCCCTCAAAGATGGGTATCATTTGTTGGATCACGGTTATAGTGCATAACACAAAACAAAATTAGTGCATATTGAATGGGTTTTAAAAAGCGCGCTTTAGGCGTGAGGCGAGCATGAAAATGCTTCCGAGGTTTGAGGCGAGGTGGTGTCCATGAGGCGCGCATTGCGCGATTGAGGCGATTGAATTTTGTGTATTTTTGGTATTTTAGACATTAAAACAATCCGAATTTTTTTTAATGTCTAAAACATTAAAATTTAATGCCTAAAATTCTAAAAATACCCTTGATATTTTTTAGGTTGACCAGGTTCAAAATTTAATTAACAGTTGACTAACGGAATTTTGGACCGAATGACCTATGCCACCAAACATAAATTGTTTTGATACTATGTTTAGTAAAAAAAATAGTTTTTGGACAATAATCACAAAATTAAAATTATTTTTGGACCCGTGGCCTCAATTTGCCGTGTTATATGGAGGCAAAAAACCATCTGTCTCCATGTGTGTCCTCATTCCTCTATCCAACCAATGACAATTCACCATGTGTATATATAATTGGAAAAAATGTCCATGTGTATATATAATTGGAAAAAATGTCCATACACGAGGATATACGAAAAAATTATGATTGGTAAATACATGAATATGGACATACACGAGGATATACGAATTTCACCCCTATATGGAGTGACACAGACAGTGGCGAAGCCATGATTTAAGTTTTGGGGGTGGGGGGTGGGGGGGGGGGGCGTAGTAGAAAAAATTGAAATTTTTTAGGGGGGCCATTTAAAAAAAATCTCCTTTATTCTAAACTGTTAGATATATATAGCTAGTATATAAAAAAATTGAAAATTCTTGGGACCCTTCAATGCTACGCCACTGGACACAGATGATCCGGAGTGCACCTTTTACTTTTACTTCTACTTCCTCTAGGGGAAGTAAATGCATTTTCATCTTTTTAAATTGGTATGAGGGGAGGGAAGTAAATTACAAGTAATTTTTACCATCAATTTATATTTTTCTTTTATTAAAATTATTATTATACACTTAAAAAAAATAGGGAAATCAACCTGTTTAGTCCCCCAGGAATTTTCGATTAGCCTATAAAGTCCCCAATTTTTAATTTTAGCCTGTAAAGTCCCCCAGGAATTTTCGTTCAGCCTTTAAAGTCCCCAATGTTTAATTTCAGCCTGTAAAGTCCCCCAGGAATTTTCGGTCAGCCTGTAAAGTCCCTTATCTATTTACAGGTTGCATGTAGAGGTTCCACCGCCTCTTTTGCGGCTGAATCAGGGCAACCCCAAATTAATGTCATCCCCGTGCTTAATGAGCGGGGGAATAATGGTCAGTTTCAATATATAAAATTTACAAAATACAAAAAATCTGGGACTAGGTAAGGGACTTTATAAGCTGAACGAAAATTCCTGGGGGACTTTACTGGCTGAAATTAAAGATTGGGGACTTTACAGGCTGAACGAAAATTCCTGGGGTACTAACTAGGTTGAAATTAAACATTAGGGACTATACAAGCTAACCGAAAATTCCCGGGGCAATTAGAAAAAGTATAGGCGATTTGAATGTCTTTCGCATTAATAACTACTCCCTCCATTCCTCATTAAAGGTCGTTTAGGACATTTTGAAAAAATTAAGAAACTTAAACAAATATTAATTTTTCCACCCCAATTTCAATAATACCCCTTTTTTCCCCTCTTACATTTTTCCAATAAAAGATATGTCAAGGGTATAATTGAAATAAATGGTTGACAACTAATAAAAGAACCTTAAATGACAATTAATTTGGATACATATATATCTCCTAAACGAAAATTAAATAGGAATGGAGGGAGTACTTCACAACTCCTCCAATTTTGAAGCCATTGATTTGCTTATGTCCCCTCTACATTTATTCCCCATCTCCCTCCCGCTCCAGTGTGTATATATTGCAGAACATGAAAAATTATTCACTACTGACACTTATTTACATAGTTTACTAATAGTTGTTAGTAAATTATGTTTACATCTATTAAAAAATATTATATAAAATTTTTTTAATTTTTTTTTAAAATCTAATAATTCTTTACACAGTTTCATAATAGTTGTTAATGAATTATAATACAAATGTTAATACGTGCAGATTTAACCCTATTCCGCATAATAGTATCCCCTCTTATCAAATAAGAGTTTATGTTCAAATACCTCATTACTTAATTTACCACAGTCTGGCTCCTATGCAGAACAGGGTTTTTTTTACACATGCGGAACAATTTTTTACTTGAAAAACAGGTATTTTTTTATTATTAAAAATACAGCGAACACTTGTTCTCAAAATCAGAACAGATATTTTTTTTAAAAATCAATCTCAATCGTAAAAATTTAATCCAATGATTGAGAATTTTTTTCGCATATGCACAACAAATATCCCTACCGCACTTGGTGAATTTACCACCCCTCGACCTTTCCTGGCTACAAAACCAAAGGGTTAGGTAGAATTTGAATAATCCAATGACTTTAGATTCTAATGTTCATCAAATGACTTTAGATTCTTTGGAAGATATTTTGTACCTACTTTTTGGCATCTCTTTCAACTCTCAACAAGTCTAGACTTTGACGACCGGGATGGATTCGGCCATATGGGCGCTCCATTACCATTCCTTTTGAGATATTACTTATGTAAAAAATAAATAAATAAATAAACTTCATGGTGGAGTGGATTATGCCGCTCTCTTAAAAATGATCATGGTTCGAATACCATTATGAAATTATTGATATTGGAGGGTCGTCCCCTTCTTAAGCATCTGCAATACCCGATCGAAATTAGTTAGATCTGTCTAACTTGGATACTAAATGATCAAAAATACTTATAAAAAAACTCGGAAAAACAGAAGAAATAAAATTGTTAATCGTCTTCTCTGTCATAACCATTAAACTATCACATAGCTCTTTTTCTTAATAAAAGAATATAAAACTTATAGAAGATTAATGAACCATAATAAGAATAATTCAATGTGTGATTGTATAAAATTTCAGCTAGATTTTTTTCATTTTACGTTATGTAAAATTAAATTATTTATGTGAGAGCTTTAAAAGTAAAATTTTATATTAGACTACCGAGTAAAATTTTGAGAGAGCTTTAAAAGTAAATTTTTGCTCTTATTACCTTTTTTTTCTTGAATAGATTACATTTAAGAGCAAGAATAATAATTCCAAGTTCAACCTTAAAAACATAATGAGTCTAATAAAATTGAGTTTAATTTAATGTTTAAATTTTCATACTCAGATTTCATCTAAAAGGGCAAAAAATCGTCTGTCCCCAGTCAATCACAATTCACCATGTATATATATAATTGGAAAAAATATTTATATAGTAAATTCTGATTGGTTGGTGATAGGGATAAAGGATTTTTACCCATCTAAAAGGAATTTGAATTTCGATCTAAATTATCATATCAAACACAGATTAGACTCAATTTAATTATTTCTTCAAGACTCAATCCAATTAGGCACAATAAATTTTCTATTATGTTTTGTGGATAGAAGAATGACTCGTAGTATATCATTAATGTGTTTACCAAGAAAAATAAAAACAAAAGAAAATATGTAGCTACCAGTGAAACAGTGTAAAAGGAATATGTACACCACAAAATATTATTCTACTCCAAACCTACGAAGGATTGGTCAATTAATGGCCACGTCTCGACAATATACAAAGAATGTGACTTGTATGTTTTCCAATTTATAAATCTACTTACATTATTAAAGAAAAAACAGCAGTCAGTGAGACATTAATCTAGTGGTCAACATTGATACCTCGTGACGTAAAGGTCATTAGTTTGAATCTCTTCTGCGCTTTTTGAATCTTTTATTTTTTGTAATAGATAGATTCACTCCCTCAATAAATAAAAAAATAGTAGACAAATGCTTAATTTATTTTAAATTTAATGTCTACTTTCTATTTTACTTTATTTTAAAATAAATGTCATATTTCTTTAAATTGATGTATATTTTCCCTAATCTTTCATAATTAACCACTTATATAATTAAGAGATTCAACTCCATTAATTTTTTCAGTCTTCTTATATTTAAGGATATTATAGTAAATTAATCCTGGTAAAATTACTCGATTTAATTCTTGTGAAAGTAAAATTTGAACATTTAATTTGATACAGAGTAAGCAATAAAGTGCATTCTACCTACTTTGTTATTCCAAAAAAAAAAAAAAAAACTACTCTAATCCTTAAGGTCTTCACCTCATTGTTTTTAGGACTAGTAAAGAATTTAAATCACGAGATATATATCAATTGGGGTTCATCTAACGTTGCATTTACTCCAACAATGTAAAAAAGTTAACACATGCACTTGATAGAAATTGAACTCCCAATTATTGCTATTATATATACGGACCTTGCTAGGCTACTAGAATTATTGGCTAAAAGATTGATTAAAATAGTTTTTTGAACCTTTTTGCTCTTATAGTTGGGTGAATCTCTTATACCAGCAGGGGATAAATAGTCATTTAACACCCTCAATTTGGGGGTTTATGATTTCTATCCCCAAAATTCTAGGAGTAAATCATTTTTCTTCCTATATATATATATATATATATATATATATATATATATATATATATAAGCAACACTTGCCATGGACCAAAAATTCTAGTAGTAGATCCACCAAACCTATCAAAAAGAAACTTCAATATTCTTGAACTATTATGGCTCTACCACTGCTAGCCCTCTCAATAATCTTCTTCTGCATCTTTATTACATACAACCTCTACCAACGGCTGAGATTCAATCTACCACCAGGGCCACGGCCGTTACCGGTGGTCGGAAACCTCTACGGCATAAAGCCAGTGAGGTTCAAGTGCTTTTCGGATTGGTCAAAAGAATATGGTCCAATATTTTCAGTGTATTTTGGTTCACAATTAAATGTGATAGTGAACACATCAAAATTAGCTAAAGAAGTATTGAAAGAGAATGATCAATACTTGGCTGATAGATATAGGACAAGACCTACAAATAGAATGAGTAGAAATGGGAAAGATTTAATATGGGCTGATTATGGTCCTCATTATGTTAAAGTTAGGAAGTTTTGTAATCTTGAACTTTTTACTCCTAAAAGACTTGAAGGACTTAGACCTATTAGAGAAGATGAAGTCACTGCCATGGTTCAATCCATCTTCAACTTTTGCATCAATCCTGGTAAGTTTTTTTCTTCTCTTTGCTGAAGCTATTTTGCACTGGGTACGACCTGTTTATTTTTGTTCATCTGTGGTGGGATCAGTGGCGGAGCTATTAAGGCACAGCCCCCAACATTTTCGAAACTACGAATTTTTTGTGGGAATTTTTTTTTGTAATATTTTTTTATAAATGTTGTATTTGGTCCTTATAAAAAATTTTAGTAAAAATTCGCCCCTCATGATAAATTCCTGCCTCCGCCACTTGGTGGGATGCTGAAAAGAAGAGGTTGAATTAGAAGTTATATATTTATGGCTAATTATAAAAGAATATATATTATAGTAAAACTTTAAAATACTTTAGAGATTATATATTTAAAATACTTTAGAGATTATATATTTATGAAAAACAAACTTTTTTCTATTTTCTTTTTGTCCATCATTTATTTTTTCGTAATTTATCTGTTGCAGAACGCTTATAAGTAGAGGTGAACTAGAAATTATATATTTATGGCTAATTATAAAAAAATATATATTATAGTAAACTTTAAAATACTTCAGAGATGGGTGTAGATATTTAGAACTTTTTATGAAAAAACAAACTTTTCGATATAGAATATAACAAAACTTTTCAATTAGATATTTTTTTTTGAAATTCGGATGGGCGGTTGCCCCATAAGGGGAGAGAGAAGTGCCTCAAAAGAGGAGAATATAGTCCTAGAAAGGGAGACAATTAAATCTTGCTTCATTGTGTGGGGAGGTATCGAACCTATGACCTCATGGTCGTGGACAGGCGCTTACCCTGCTGGGCTAAATAACCTTTGATCCTCTACTTGTATTAATATTGTAAATTTTTCCGGAAAAGAATAAAATAACATAAAACAGTATACGTTCTAATAGGTGAAGTATTTACTTCACTTAGCAATGGCAAGTGGGTTTGGCCCACCCGCGACCCACCCCGCCCCGTCCCGTTTAACTCGGCCCACTTTTGGACCCGCCTAAACCCGTTATGACCCACGAGTTAAGTGGGTTTTACAAGCAGGCGAGGGTGGGTTAGTACATTTAAGAAAATCGACCCACCCCGCCCCCGCACCGCCAAAAACCCACAACCCGCCCCGCCCCTGTCTCCCCAACCCACTTAAACCCGCCCCATTTAAACCCATAATACCCAACCCCCAACCCACTTAAACCCATATTACCCCCAACCCCCTATAAATACTCACTCAAATCCCCTCAAACCCACACTATCATTTTCTACTCTATTTTCTAAATAGAAAATATGGACAACATTCCTCCTAATCCCTCTACTAGTGCTAGGACTAGGAGGACTTCCAAGGTTTGGCAATTATGGGTATTTAATGAGGAAGTTCTCACGACTAAATGTACGATATGTGGGTATGCAATTCAGTCACAAACATGGTTGGGGGACTGGGAATAATGGTTAGACACATAAAAAAATAAACACTCGGATTGTTCGTTTAAATTGTAATTTTTATTGTACTTTTTCATTTTAAATTGTTATGTTTGTTTTATTATGTTGTTTTCATCTAAGTCCCCCTCATATGTAAGTCTTATTTTGTTATAAGTAAAACCAAGTATGACTTTTTATCTATATTTATTTTTACCATTAAAAAAACTCCGAACCCACTTAACCCACCAACCCGCCAAACTCGCTTAACTCGCCAAACCCAACCGACCCACCCAACCCACCGGGTTAACCCGTGACTCGGCCCACTTTTAACTGGGTTTTCCAAACGGGCGAGGTGGGTTCGTCATTTTCATTTTTGGACCCGCCCCGCCTCGCCCGTTGATCTGGTCAACCCCGCCCGCCCCGCCCCGCCACTGTGCACCGACCATCCCCGAACCCGCGGGTTAACCCATTTGCCATTGCTAACTTCACTTCCACTTTTCTCTACCTAACCTTGAAAACCCAACTTATTATTGTCTCAAGGGAAAAAAACAATGAAATTTCTGATGGTGACAATGAGAGCTCGACATTATTGAAAAATGGTACTGTTTTTTTTTTTTTTCCGGGAGAGGAGGGGGTGTCAAACCTGAGACCTTACAGATCCCCGCATGCAGTGCTCTCTCTACCTGGGGTCGCCAATATCTTGACAATAAAAATTGTACTGTTAGATAGCTAAGAACTTAACTAATTGATTGGTTAAATTGGGGATAAAATGATAATAAAAAACTCGTAGAATCCCTTATACCAATAGTAGATTTGAATAGTGTTTAATTTGAATTTTTACCTAACTTTAATCAATTTTTCTTAGTTGGTTAAATTTAACTAATTTTTTTGTTTTTGGCTAAATTTAGTTAATTATCAGATTGAGAAACTTGTAGTTTTTTTTTTTCTTTAGGGGAATTTGTAGCATATTTTACTTTTAAAATAAAAAAAAAGGAAAAAACGTGTTTATCAGATTGAGAAACTTTTAGTTTTTTTTTTTTTACGTGTTTATCAGATTGAGAAACTTTTAGTTTTTTTTCTTTAGGGGAATTTGTAGCATATTTGACTTTTTTTTTTTTTTTTTTTAAAAAAAAAGGGAAAAAAACGTGTAAACACATGTATCAAAAAGAGTGAAAACGTGTAGCATATGAGAACCCCATTTGCTCAACTAGACTACCTATTCTACCAACCAAAAAAAAAAAAAAAGAGACTACCTAATAATAAAATGGACCTTACTAAACTACTAGAGTTATTGGCTAAAAGATTGACTAAAATAGTTTTTTTGATCTTTTTGCCCTTATAGTTGGGTGAATCCCTTATACCAACAGGGGGTAAGATAGTCATTTAACACTCTTAATTTGGGGGTTTAGGGTTTCTATCCCAAAATTCTAGGAGTAAATCATTTTCCTAATAAAAAACGCTAACTGAAAATTTTGGACTTTTAGTTACATTATTTCTTAATTTTAAAATTGACGGTACAATGTTAACAATGTCTTACCCAGTGCTAAAAGCTGAGGTCTTCAACCGATAGTTTCTTCTCTTATTTATGTAAAATTTTGTAAAAGCGACAATTTATCTAAGAGAAAATCTTTCTATATATAAACAATTTTTGCTTTGCTTTTTTTTATAAGTAAACTATTTTTGAATTACTGTTTTTATCAAATTAATATAAATTAGTGATTTTTAGTCACTTTTGAACCCGTGTTATATATATTTTTGTTAGTATTAATGATATTTTTGTCAATTTAAGTCATTAACACTGTGAATATGTGCAGAACATGTAATTAAAAGTGAGAAGAAACCACCAATTTCACACTAGTTTGACAAAAACAGTAGTTCGCAAATAATTTATATACAAAAATAGTTAAAATAAAAATTTACTGACAAAAAGAGAAAATTAAAAATTATTTACGTATATATATAGGGAGATTTTCTCATTTATATAATTTTGACTTAAAAAATGTTGCAGAAAACAAGGATAAAAGTTTAATGATGCGAGATTTTCTGGGATCAGTGTCATTCAACAACATAACAAGGCTAACATTTGGAAAAAGATTTATGAATTCAGAAGGCGAAATAGACGAACAAGGACTAGAGTTCAAAGGAATAGTCTCCAACGGAATAAAAATCGGAGCAAAGCTTTCGATGGCGGAGTACGTTCCGTGGCTGCAATGGATGTTCCCAGGCGAGACGGAAGTTCTCGATAAGCACAACGATCGCCGCGATCGGCTAACCAGATTGATCATGGAAGAACACACTATTGCGAGGCAGAAAAGTGGGAATACAAAGCAGCATTTTGTTGATGCATTGCTCACTCTCCAGAAAGAGTATGATCTTAGTGATGACACTGTCATTGGTCTCCTTTGGGTAAGTCCTTGTGTTATATTTTCGCCTTTCTTTCTGGAATTGAATATTTTATTTCTATTTGAAATTAGAATTTAAGTGAATATTTGACTTTAATTGAGTTACTGTTATTTTATCCATAAAAAATTAAAAAAAAAAAAGAGTTACTGTTATCTTATCCTTATTAATTAAAAAGAGTTACTGTTATCTTCATATTTTTTATAATAAATAGGTTTTTCTCCCCCAAAACAAAAGAAAAGGCAACTTTCTTTATATTTTTTATTTTTTTAAATCAAGGATAGATTTACTTGATTTTTATTTTAATAGTTGTACACTTTCATTGAGTACACATGTTTACACGGAAATTTCTATAGTAGAGCCGTCTTGTGGGACTGGCATCACAACCCTCTCAAATGAATTGGGGCGGAGTCTATCTTGTAAGTAAGGCATGTCCCAACTCATGTGAGAGGGACTTGAGACCAGTCCACAAAGACAGCTCCATAACCATGTTTACACGAATCAAAATATATGTTCAAACGTGCAGGGAAAAAACGTTATGCATCATAGCCGTCGGACCCATCATAACCTCACCTAATTTTCACGGATTAACCACGTTATTTTTAGGGTATTAAGTAGTACAGAGAGGATATTTCCACCTCATAAATGTTGAATAAATGACCTTCTTGTCATGTTCTTAATATATAGTACAAATAACAAAAGCTAAAATGTAACATCAGAATAATGGATACGGTTGGCTGGTTTGAATTTAGTAACTTGATGGACGAGAAGTGGTCCTAAAATTAATACTCTTTAATTTTTTTTTAGATCCACATTGGTTAATGTTAAGATTACTAAAAATATGCAGTCCGGTTCCTATAAGGAACAAGTTTTTTCAATATATATACGAAATATCTGTTTTTACCTTAAAACAGATGTTCGCGTCAGGGGCGGATCCAGAATTAAAATTTAGGATGGTCCCTCAACAATTTAGGGGGAACCTTCAAATTTCGTTGCATATTAGACAATTTAAGATTGAAATTTAGGGTGATCCCTCAATAATTTAGGGTGAAAATTAAACTTGTTTCTTTGATCTTGGGTGGTCATGTGCATACAAGGACCACCATGTAGATCCGCCTCTGTGTTCGCGTGAACACGTATTTTGAAGGGGGGAAAATGAATGTTTTTTTAAATCAATTTTAATTGTCAAAATTTTAATCCAACGGATGAAAAATTGTTCCGCACGTACGGAACATTTCTCGTTCTGAACTGAAGTCGTGGTAGAAAATATGATACTGTTTGTCTTATTATTACAATGTCTAAAAGTCTTCACTCACTTTTTTTTGTTGCACAAGTTAAAAGACTATCTTTTCTAAAATGACTTATATTTTGAGAAAGAATGAGTAAAGTAAACTAAAAGTTTGAACCTAAATTGCAGGACATGATTACTGCCGGCATGGACACAACCACAATTTCAGTAGAATGGGCAATGGCTGAGCTAGTAAAGAATCCAAGGGTCCAACAAAAAGCTCAAGAGGAACTTGACCGGGTAATCGGATCAGACCGGATAATGTTCGAATCCGATTTCTCCAAACTCCCCTACCTACAATCAATAGCCAAAGAAGCTCTAAGGCTCCACCCTCCAACTCCACTTATGCTACCACATAGAGCCAATGCCAAAGTAAAACTTGGCGGTTATGACGTCCCTAAAGGGTCCATTGTACAAGTAAACGTATGGGCCATTGCTCGTGATCCAGAATCTTGGAAAACTCCATTAGAATTCCGACCTGAGAGATTTCAAGAGGAAGATGTCGATATTAAGGGTCATGATTTTAGGCTTTTGCCATTTGGTGCTGGAAGACGAATTTGCCCAGGTGCTCAACTTGCTTTGAATTTGGTAACTTCTATGTTAGGTCATTTGTTGCACCATTTTACATGGTCACCGCCATTAGGGATGAGGCCCGAGGAAATTGATTTGGAGGAGAGTCCTGGAACTGTTACTTATATGAAAATTCCACTGCAAGCTGTTGCATCTCCAAGATTGCCTCCCCATTTATATAATCGTGTGGCAGTAGAGATCTGAGTATGTTATTTAATTCTCCAACAGATTGTTATTATTATTATTATTATTATTATTTTGTTTGAGAAATGTATTTTTGGGAATTTGGATGAAACCCTTTATGTTTTGGTTATTTAGACCATTAAATTATCTAAAAGAAATATTGGAAGAGCAAAAGAAGATTGTGATGTATTGGTTTCTTATTATTTTGTTTCCTATTATTGTGAAACCCGACCCAAATTAGAACTAAGACTTATACTGAACCCAAGAGGTATTGTGCATATTAGGGGTTATCGGGTGACTTTTATGATATCTTATTTTTAAAAGGAATAAGATGTAATTTGAGGGAAGTATTAAAGATATTAATCGTTTATTTGGGAGAAGTATGAAAGATGTGACATTTATTTGGGATTAGCTGTATAATTTCCTATTCGATTTTTCAATAAAAAAGAATGTATTTTCATTTTAAAAATTGAACTGAACATGCAATACTTTGTGAAATTTGTCTAAATTGCAATACTAATATTTTGTGAACATACGAAATTAGTTTGTCTTTGAAAATTGTGTGATTATCTATTTATCAAAATTTTCATGATTGCGTTAAACTATTTTTTAGACGGTTCGAAAAAAGAAAGATGCATTAGCATTGAATTGAATCGGGCCATGTTTGAAAAGGAAAATGATAGATTTTGAAGCAGGTTTCTTTTAGCATGTCCTTTAATAAATAATTTGCACAGAATTTTCAAAATGATATTCATATATAAGCTCTTTACTGTTATTATTAAAATTTTAATATTATCAAGCAATGCTAGGGATGGCCAGTCAGCCCTTTAAAAATAAATATGTTTTCAAAATAAAAAATAAAAAGAAAGAAAGAATTGTGTTTTTTTCCCTCTAAATGTTACTCTCTCTATTCCCATTTATTTGTCGTTTAGGAAATTTATAAGTATCCAAATTAATTGTCGTTTAAGACTCTTTTATTAGTTGTCAACAATTTATTCTAATTATACCCTCGACATTTCTTTTATTTGCCACCTCTGCCATCCCTATTTTTTCCTTTCTTTTCTTATGCTATACAAGTGAGAGAGAGGGGTAATATTGTGTGAACGCTAGCGGGGGACGCAACAGACCAATTGCAGATTGAGCCTAGATTAATCATATTGCTCGTTTACACAGAGCCAAATCGAACTTTCGCAGATCGTTTTGAGCGATGCATTGGACTAGTTTCGGTTTGGACTAAATTAAAACTGAACTTTTGGTTTGGTTTAGAAAATGTTATAATCCAAATCGAAAATGTTACTCATACTGCTCTTTTACACAGAGCCCTACCACTACGGAGAAATTCTTTGAGAGTCGATTTCCACTAAAAAAATCGAACGCTCGTCAACGGTTAGATATATGATAACTCCAATCATTTACCACAGAGCTCGGATTAATACCAACTCCTTAGATATCATACATTTCCTCAACCTTTGAGACAATCAAGCCCAATTCAAGGATTCAAGCCCTATTAATACTTGTACTAACTTGGGCCCATCCTTGGGCAATAAAGGATCCAAGTTTGAGGCCCCGCTGTACAGCCTCACTTATGGTGGGGCTTTGCATGGGCCTGACCCAACTTTTTTATAAAGGTCATGACATGGTACCCAAAAATTGGGGACAAACATTTTTGTCACTTCCGTTCTGGGGCCATAACGGAAGTGTGACTTCCGTCCTGGGCTGACGTGGCACTTCCCATACGCGCCTCGCCACGTCAGCCGAGGACGGAAGTTCCACTTCCGTTCTGAGATGAGAACGGAAGTGGGACTTCCGTTCTCACCTTGAATTTTTTTTTTTTTGGATGAATTTTTTATACACTCTCCCACGTTTTGTCTTTTCCTTTCTCTTTCTCTTTTTTCTTTTTCTTTTGTTATCTTTTTTCTTAAAGTTTAAAAAATATATATATATATATATATATATATATATATATATATATATATATATATATATATATTAGTTTTCCACAATTGTGAGTCGAAAAAAACTCGAATCCTTTAGACATTATTTAATGTAGTAATATGATTATTTTAAACACATTAATTGATTTTACTCCAATAGCACTACTATATATACAATAATTTTAATAATATATTAGATAATGTATTCTAGTATACACTTAAATGAGATTGACATTTTAAAGGGAAAAAAATTGAGTCATATCCACTGTTCCTTTCCTTTTTGAAATATTATTTTTAGTATATACGGAACATTCTCCAAATTGTTTTTTTATTTTTTTAGTAGAGTGTGGAGAAATTACAGGAGGTGCCTACTAGTCTTGATGCCAAACTCGCAAGAGAGAGTACGTTGTCATTAAAACATGTTCCCATTGACTCCAAATTAACTACTTAGGAGTATAAATTCTAACCCTGATAACCCTAACAAACCCTAATAACACTAACAACCCCTACTAACCCTAACAAACCCTAATAACCTAACAAACCCTAAAAAAAATTCTAGTATACGCGGAACATTTTCCAAATTGTTTTTTTATTTTTTTAGTAGAGTGTGGAGAAATTACTGGAGGTGCCTACTAGTCTTGATGCCAAACTCGCAAGAGAGAGTACGCTGTCATTAAAACATGTTCACTACAAGAAAACAGTTAAATAGCGACCGAATTTAGCGACCGGGTTTTTCGGTCACCAATTTAACGATGGAATACCGACCGAATAGAAACCGAAAACGAATCGGTCGTTATTCCGTCGGCCACTTCGGTCCCGTTGACCAAATTGAAACGCCGTCATTTTGTTCACCGTTAACGACCGAATACCGACGGATATTAACGACCGTTTACCGACGGAATATATTACGACCGAATACTGACGGAATATAACGACCGAATACCGACCGAATACAAAACGGTGTTTATTTGTATAGTAATAAATGAAGGACTCAAAACGACGTCGTTTTATGAATGTTAACGACCGAATACCGACGGAATATGTTAACGATGGATTAATGACCGACTGCTCAAAACGACGTCGTTTTGATCGTTTGTGTGTCTCATAATTCGCGATGTATTTTCTTCCCCCATCAGCAAATCCCTAATTTTGAATCTTTCTCATTCGAAATCCCTCATCCTCCTCAAAAGCTTCCAATACCCCGTCGCCATCTCCAGCTACCGCCGTCCCAAAAATCTTTAATCGTCGCCATCGCGGCCGCCATCACCGTCGCCATCCCTGGCCTTTAATCCTCCCTGAAATCTCGGTTTGTCCCAAAAATCTTTAATCGTCGCCATCGCGGTCGTCATCACCGTCGCCATCCCTGGCCTTTAATCCTCCCTGAAATCTCGGTTTGTCCCCAAAATCTTCTATTTTTTGTGTGGCATTTTGTGTTTAGAATCTGTTTATTCTCATTTCCGTTGATCATTGGTGAATCTACTGGTTCTCTTACCTTGGTAAAAGTTTCAGTTTCAGTTAAAAGTTTGCTTATTTTTGCCTTCATGATTTTAGTTTCAGTTTCCTCTTGCTTTTTCATTGGATTCTTGTTAATTTTTAATTTCTATTTAGTCTTGAAATGCTGATATTATTTGGATGTCCTGGTGTCTCTTGACTTCTCATAGTAGGAATTAGGAGGAAAAAACACAATTTTTATTGATCTTCCTTATTTTGCACAACTAGTCACTGGTTAGGACACAGGATGCCTCTGTGAGCAACAAACGAGACTTTATTTGTTCTGGATTCTTGTTTGTATCTGCTGCTCTTCTCTTCATTTATATAGAATGCAAAGCCCAAGACCTTTTAACCAGGCAATTAATTGTGTCCCAAGTGGGCATGCCGTTCTCTTGGAGTTGCCTTAATATTCTGGTGCAGACATATATATGCTTGAGTACCGTTGTTAATTTTCCACTTTGTTGAAGGAGTAATTGTTCGCATTATAACATGCATCTAAGGCATCGTATTATTCTTTATTCTTTAGTACCTTAAAATTTTCTTCATCCACGACGCCAAAAAAATCCCTAAATCCCTAAAAATTCTTCTCTTCTAGCGACCAAATTCACCGCGCCACTTTCATGTTATTTGATCAGTTTGTTCTATAATTTCATGTTTTACATCCCAAGAACATAAGTTTGGAATCGGGTATAGTAATATTACGTGAATTAACCCGAGTGTATTTACATCATGTATTACTTTTTACTTAAAATCGAAAAGAACCATCGATTCGTAGTTTCTTTACCAATCGCATGTCTTTTAAACTTTTGTATTGGCGGGGAAGCAATGAAGCGAGACATACCAAAGAGTACTAAAAAACGTTAGTATTATAGGTTGAAGGTAAAATGTTTTAGGATTGTTTGTGTTAAAACAGCTTGAGGACTAGCGAGGCTAAACGAAATAAGTTCAGAATTCTTCTTCGCTGAAGAATTATGCTTTTTTCATACGTTTAGCCTTAAGAATCTTAGCCACCACAATTGCGGTGGTTTCCGACTTAATTGAGTCACGAGTCTTGCACATGTTATTTGCACGAGGGTAAAATAGTCATTCCAGGAAACAAAATCCTATTAAGGACTCGGGGTTTATTTGTACACTTGAACATTGTAGTGTTATAAGATTTTTCTCTCTTTTATGCTAGTTGAAATCTTTGTCGTGCGGTCTTTGAGCCGTTACTTTGTGTACCGTTACTTAGTCGTTTAGTTCGCCATGTATTTCAGAGATGCCGCCAAGGAAAGGTATACGAGTAGCCTTACCATTTAGTTCGCCAGACATGTCTGCTCCGGCCTCCACTTCCCAGCCAGGTTCGTCACATGATTTTGGGTCGACACCGACATCTGCCCCCGAGCTTGGCGCGACATCTGCCCCCAGCTTGGTACGACTTCTGCCCCCTTGCTTGGTACGACTTCTTCTGTACCAGCCTATGAGTCTACGCCAGCAGCAGGATCGGCGACTCACCAGTCTCCTGAGTCTACTGGTGGAGTTTTGCCTACGGTAGATACGCGTATTCTCCTGCAACCTACCCTTGGCACGTAAGTAAATTGTTCATTAATTATTTCCCTTAAGCTAACTATACTATTTGTCGCCATTTTAGTAACTAATCAAGTTATTCTTTGCTATTATAGTTTCAGGTTGGCATCCAGCTGTTCTGCCGCAATTACTTCAATTTTCAAGATCGTTTCAAGGGGGCGTACAGCACCATCAAGGATGTTCCCCAGGAAGAATCGAAATTGTGGTGGGGCGAGTTCAAGGTAAAGAAAAAGTATCGAAATTTGAATTTAGAAGTCTTTATATAATTATCTAACATTTTTTCACAATACAGAAAAAGTATCGCTGGGCTTCGGAGCATGAGGCGGGTGTCAAGTCAAGTTGGTGTATATTGCTTACGAGGAGACTGAGCGGGATTATGAGCGATGCTAGGAAAAAGAATAAGAGGCCCTCATGGGTATCTGAGACCGATTGGGCGCGACTTCAAGAGTATTGGCAAACTCCGAGCTTTAAAGCCAAGTCGTCACAGGTGGCAAAAAACCGGAAAGAAGGGCGGGGTGGCAAAGGCCCGATGAAGCACACTGGCGGTTCGCTCAGCCACATTGAGCACGACATCAGACTGGTAGTTAAATAATCTAATTGTCGTATACATATATGTTATGTGTTTATTGTTAATATTTAATTTTCAAAAATGATTTACTATTGAGGAAAAGGAGGCCGGACGAGCAATCCCATTCCGACCACTTACGATCATCTTCATCAACACCATATCGGCCCAAAGAAAGGCGAATGGGTTGATGAAGCTTCTAGAGAGTTGTCCGTAAGTATATCATTACCTTTTCTCCCTTTTTGATATTTGATTAGGTTTTCTCCGTTTTCATAACCCTGACACAAGTGTTCATTTTCGAGGGGTGTTCCATGCGGTTTATGACGACAGCTGCAACCCAAGCAACTCAAGCGGCCTACCTCCTCCGGATTTGGCGACCAGTTGTGTTGTCTGCTCGAGGCTACGGGTGGGATAAGAAAGGGACGTGTCCAAGGACTCGGTTCCCTTTAGTGATGTGGTAAAGACGAGGCAACGAGGCGATCTCTCATTCAACCATGGAACAAATGCGCACGAAATGGAAGCAAAATTCAAGAAAGAGATGGCCGAAATGGAAGCAAAGCAGAAAAAAGAGATGGCCGAAATGGAAGCAAAGCAGAAAAAAGAATTCAAAATGCGGGAAAAGAAGAGAAACAAAGGTTTAGCTAGTATGTTAGCTAACATTTTAACTAATAAGGACAATGTTATATTAAGTGCCTCTGAGCTAGAGGATAAGTTGAGTAGTGCCTTAGACGACGACTTAGAATTAGACTATGACGATGACCCCCTAACTGTCGATGACGTTTTGGGGAGTCAATAGAGCACTTAGTTAATTTCGTATGTATTCTGTTATGTTTTCGGTTTTGTTTAGTTTTGAAGTTTTGGGTTAATTTTGTAATTTAGTATGTTTTGGGATAATTTTGAATTTTGTATGTTTTCTGTTATGTTTTGGGCTATGTTAATTGTGACTTTTTGGGTTCTGTTTTCTGTTATTTGCCTGAATTGTGCAGGGGTTTGTAGTATTCTGTTATGTTTTGGGCTATGTTAATTGAACCCTGTTTTGCTTTTGGAAATTTGGTCTCACGGCGACCTCTTAGCGACCTAATAACGACCGATTTAGGGTTTAGCGACGGATGTACATTTATCATTTGGGCGACCTAATAGCGACCGAAATAGCATATCCGTCGCTATTCAGTCGGTATATTCTCCCGGATTCCGTTTTTTATAAAACAGCGAGGTTTTTAAAGATATATAAAAATATTTGTCTATTTTAGTAATATATACGTATGTACACATTAAATACCTGAATAGTTAAACAAGTAAAACTTATACTTATTCACAAAATACCTGTATAGACATGAAGCAGAACAATTCAAGTAATACAATCGTATTTTGTGAATAAGTATAAGTTTTAATTGTTTGCATATTCAAGTTAGTGTGTGTGTGTGTGTGTGTGTGTGTGTGTATACATATTTTAGTAATAGTAACTAAAATAGACAAAATGTTTCTATATATCTTTAAAAACCCCGCTATATTATAAAATACGGATTCCGGGAAAATAATAGCGACCGAATATAACAGGGCGGTCGCTATTCGGTCACTAAATAAAATGCCGAAACGGCGTCTTCTTGTCCAGTTCGTGGGATCATTATTTTCAAAAATTGGCAAGTGTTCAGACTTTCTTTTGGGCGACCGAATATGCTTAGGTCTACCGAACTGGGACCTCGGTCGACCGAAATCAGCTAGTTCCAAAAGCTTCAACTCTCTGTTTCGGTTCGGTCGATCTGAGGAAAGCTCGGATGATCCGAAGGAATATACCAGGGCGGTCGCTATTCTGTCGCTAAATAAAATGGCGGAACGACGTTGTCCTGTCCAGTGCGCGGGATCTTTATTTTCAAAAATTTACAGGTGTTCAGACATTCTTCTGGGCGACCGAATAGCGACCGTACTGGCATTGTCGGTCGCTAATGTTAATTGCCGAAACGGCGTCGTCTTGTCCAGTGCGCGGGATCTTTATTTCCAAAAATTTACAAGTGTTCAGACATTCTTTTGGGCGACCGAATATGCTAGTACGGTCGCTACCTTTAATTGCCGAAACGGCGTCGTCTTTCCAGTGAGTGGGATCTTTATTTTCAACCCTCCCCTGCAACACATTCTGCAGCCGCGATTTCTAACTCCACCACCATCTCCTCTAGTGATTTCTTCCAAAATCTACCTTGAAACTCCACCCTCCTCCCATCACCACCACCTTCGGCAACTCCAAGACGGCGCCACCACCTCCGGCATCCGCAAGACTTCCCAACACCTCCAATTTCAGTTGAGTATTTGGTGATAATCTCTTCTTCTCTATTTATTCTAATGTTATTAATGTCAATATTTATGCTCTTTTATATCATTTATTCTTTAGCTTAATCAAAATGTGGTATAAGGGATCAAAAAAAAAATCATGAGACCACAAATTGTTCACAAAGAATCAAATTTTAGGGCAATTTACCTTTTATTAGGTTTACAACATACCATTTATTTTTTGCATATTAAATGATGATATGAAAGTGGCAAAATTTTATTTCTTTGTATTATCCCAATGATTTTATTTCTTTGTATTATCTCCCATCATTTTATTTCTTTGTATTATCTCCCATGGTTTTATTTCTTTGTATTATCTCTCATCATTTTGTTTCTTTGTATTATCTCTCATTATTTTATCTCTTTGTATTATATTGCAACAAACAAACAACCTAATGTTGAAAATAATCGAAATAGTTGACAAAATTTCATTTAAAATAGTAGACAAGATGCCATTATCACACGTTAATAATTACTTGGAAATAAGGGTGACAAATCATCAAAATAACATTCAAAGTTAATATGCATTTAATTATTAAGTCTTTGTATCTCAGATATTGTGTTTGCAATGGAAGACTGTAGTTGGATGTATATGGATTCGAATAGTGGACCTCGTCATAGTCAAGAATTTATAGCGGGATTGAAAGCGATTTGTGGCTTTCGCGGTTAGTACGTCCTGCTAATGTACAAATAGATGGGATTAGGTGTCCTTGTGGGGGTTTGTAGGAATAAGTATTTTTCATATGCACGATCTTTGTGAAGTATCACGTTGTTATGAACGGATTCGTGTCTAACTATTATAATTGGACATGTCATGGTGAGGCATTCATTCCCATGCCTCAAATCCCGTTTGTTCATAATTATTATAAAAGACACACGATACTAGAACAATTATCGAGATATGATTATTGATGCTTTGCGGGACCAAGTTTTAATGAAGCGAGCAAAATAGGGACGATGGAAGAACCTCCCAATCCCGGGAGGCACAAAAGTTCTATGACATGTTGAAAAGTCTGTTGATAGCCCACTTTACAATGGTTGTACAAACCATTCACGACTTTCAATGACTGCCGGGGATGTTGAGCATTAAGTCAGAAGACAACTTATACGAAACTACAATAGATAAATTTGCGTGAGTTGATGAAAGAGGCACTTCCTCCAAATAATAATGCTTTAGGCGACTTTTACAAAACGAAGAAATTGGTTAAAGGTCTTGGATTACGGTGCAAAAGATTGATGTTTGTGTTAACGGTTGTATGTTGTATTGGAAAGATGATGTTGAGAGTAGAGAATGCAAGTTTTGTGGCCATGCTAGATACATTAAGAAAAAAGAAATCAAAAAATACACGATTAAAAGAGATTGCTTGCAAAAAAGATGTATTATTTTCCGATTACTCCAAGATTACAAAGATTGTATGCATCGAGAAAAGCTGCAAGCCACATGGCATGGCACTCGAGACGGTGAGAGAGAAGAGGGAATAATGAATCACCCTACGGGATGGAGAAGCTTGGCAACATTTTGTGAGAACACACACCGATTTTGCGGCGGAACCTCGGAATGTAAGGCTTAGGGTTATGCACGAGATGGTTTTGCACCTTTCGGCATGTCGGGGAAGAACTATTCTTCTTGGCAGTTCTTCTAACACCTTATAATCTTCCCCCCTTGGATGTGTATGAAGAACAATGTAATCTTCTTAACTATCATTGTACACTGGACCCCAAAATCCAAAACACAAGATCGATGTGTACTTGCGACCTTTAATCGATGAATTGAATCAAGCTGTAGGGCTGAAGGAGCGGAAACTTATGATATCTCAAAAAAAACAAAAATTTTAAATTGAGGCTTCATTACTTTGGACAATTAGTGATTTCCCGACATATGGAATGTTGAGTGGATGGAGTACAGTGGCATTCACGCTTGTCCATATTGTATGGAGGAAACACAAGCGTTCCATTTGCAGATGCGGAGGGAAACAATCGTGGTTCGATTGCCACAGATGCTTCTTGTCACTGATCATCCTTTTTAGAAGAGATGCAAAGGGATTAGAAAGGGACCGGCGACAAGAGAGAGCGAGACCCAGCCCGACTCGCCTTAGTGGTCATGAAATGTTCCTTAGAGTTAGAGATTATCAAAAAAATTACCGATCATGGTGAAGAGATCGGTAAAGAGCAAGGCGAGGGGGCGGGATCATAGTTGGGCTAAACGTAGTATATTTTGGGACTTACCTTATTGGCGGACACTTTTGATAAGACACAACATTGATGTCATGCATAATGAAAAAAAAGCGTGTTTGATAATGTCTTTAACACCGTGATGGGACGTGAAAGGTAAAACTAAAGACAATGTTAAAGCTAGAGCGGATGTTGAAAGGTATTGCAATCGTCCGGGAATTGAATATTAAACACGATGGCGAGGTAAAGCAACAAAACCGAAGGCATGTTTCACTCTTACCAAGCCTAAAAAAGAAATGGTTTTGCGGTGGGTTAAAGAATTAAGGCTCCCAGGATGGATATGCATCGAATTTGGCGCGATGCGTTGATATGAAAAGAGTTGAAAATGTACGGAATGAAGAGTCACGATTCTCATGTATTCATGGAGAGACTTATCCTATAGCACTTAGAGAAGTACTACAGGCAAATGTTTGGGGACCACTTGGGGTTGAACTTAGTACATTACTATAGAGATTTGTGTTCCCCCAAAGTTGAGTGTGGCGCATATGCAAGAATTGGAGGACACTATCGCTATTTTATTATGCAAGTTAGAGAGAATATTTCCTCAGGGATTTTTTTGA
This sequence comes from Vinca minor, assembly GCA_026122235.1. NCBI lineage: Eukaryota > Viridiplantae > Streptophyta > Magnoliopsida > Gentianales > Apocynaceae > Vinca > Vinca minor. The sequence continues at coordinate 4,241,387 of JAOCZM010000134.1, forward strand.
TGTGATGGAACACTTGCGATTCACCTTCCGTACTGAAGCGAGGTTGGTGGCCGGTACGGTTTAGGTGGATGTACCCATTCGAGAGGTAACAACCATTGTCTTAAGTTATCTCATCTTTGTATTATATTTTTTCATGTACGTATTTACAATGTGATTAACTACATATGTTTTAATTAGATACTTGCACCATCGAAAAAGAAGATAAAGAACAAGGCTAGAGTTGAGGGGTCGATTTGCAATGCATACTTGGTCGAAGAAGGCTGCTACGTTTTTTAGCTATTATTTCGAACCCCACGTGAAAAGCGAGAGTTACAACCATTGGGCGAAATGATGGTGAAAGGCGAGATTAGCGGACCAGATGTATTATCAATTTGCAACTTACCCGGAAGATCATTTGGAAAAAAAAGAAAGGATTTTATTAAGCGATAAAGATTATAAAATAGCAATGAATTATATCCTAATGAATTGTGAAGAGGTCGAACCATATCTTGATAAGTAAACTTATCTATTTGCTTCATTTTTTGTTATATAATTAAAAGTGGCCAAATAATAATATTGTCATTTAATTTGTAACTCGGGAAATTTGTTAGTCAAGTAAATGAACAAACCCATGAGATAACGGAGGAAGAACTTCAAAGTCGGGTTTATAATGATTTTTCCAAATGGTTTGGAACTCATGTAAGTTGGTATTGTGTAGAAATGTACTTGTAATAAGAATGCATAATTAAAATAATTTAACTTTTATTGCTCAACGAGATACATAGCCTTCGAGGAAGATTCAGAAATTTTGTTGAAAAAATCTGTCTTGGGGCCCGTCAAGGAGAGTGATGTCATACACGGTTACTTTGTTAACGGTTATAGATTTCACACCAAAGCCCACGGCGATGGAAAAGGAGCGACAAACAGCGGGGGTATGGGTTAAAGGAGATTATTACGGTGAGTTGAAGCAAGTAATTGAGGTTGAACTTGCTGGAATACACGACCAAAAAAATTATTCTTTTCAAATGCGATTGGTTTGATTCTACTCCAAATCGAGGTTTAAGAGTGCATCCTCAATATAAACTTGTAGAAATCCATAGGAAAAGAACCTACCAGGGGTTACGATCCATTTGTATTTGCTTCCCAATGTCAACAAGTCTACTACACACTTTATCCGGGTAGTAAGACATCATCTAGGAGCTGATTGGTTGGGTCGTATGTCGTTCCAAACCACGTCTATTTGGCGTTCTGGTGTTCGGTACCGTATCGGGGACGAAAGTACGCGAGGAGGAGACCCGGTCGCATTGATCCAACTATTACTGAAGTTGGTCAACTTGCACACCGGTCAGGGGAAATTGAAGTTGTACTTGTGGCCGGTACGAGCCGTGGTTATGAAGATGATGACGATGACGATGACGATGATGAAATTATGTCGGGAGATGACAATTCTGAAGAAGAGGATGAATTAATGACCGATGATGATTTAGAATGATTAAGATTTCTCGCTTCTCTTGGAATTCCACATATTGAAAGTGAGTCATATTTGTTGTTTTTTTTTGTATTTTATTATAATAAATTAATTGTCATATTGTATAACTTTTTAACATAATTCAAAGTAGAAATTTTATTGTCATAATAATTTGATTCTTAAATTTTGCAGATTGCAACTCATGCATTTTCAAGGATATGCATATGAATGACATCAAGGAGTTTATGAGAAATGCACACTTTGATTGTAAGTTTTGATAAATGAAATAAATTACTTTGAACGTGAGTGTTGCAATGTAATGTGCACACTTTGATTGTGAGTTTTGATAATTCAAAGTGTGCACTTTGAATGTGAGCTTTGTAATGTAATGTGTACACTTTGATTGTGAGTTGTAATGTAAGGTGCACACTATGATTGTGAGTGTTGTTATTCAAAATGTGCACTTTGATTGTGAGTGTTGTAATAAGAAGTTTGCACTTTGATTGTGAGTATTTAATGTAATGAGAATTGATTGTGAGCATTTTGGTTGTGAGCATTTTGGTTATTAGCATTTTGGTTATTGCTGTTGTGTTCTGTAATAGGGATTTAATTAAATTAAATTTTTATTTTTTTTAAATAACAACAATTTAGCTGACGAGTAAATACCGCGTCGGTATTCTGGGTCGCTATATGGTGACCCTCTTTTCGCTGCTAAGTATCCGTCGCTATTCGGTCGCTCTCCGGGTCAAGTCAAATGTCGACAATGTTGACCAGACCGTCAGTATTCGGTTCGTTATATGGTGACCTCGCTTTCTAGTTGCTAATTATCCGCTCGGTATTCGAGTCGTTACTCAATCAAAGTCAAAAGTCAACAATGTTGACCATTCGATCGGTATATGGTGACCCTCTTTTTGCTCGCTAATTATCCGTCTGTGATTCTGGGTCGTTACCAAGTCAAAGTCAAAAGTCAACAATATTGACCATTCGGTCGGTATTCGGCCGGTAAATAGTGACCTAATATTCGGTCGCTAGATATTCCGTCGGTATTCGGTCGTTACCCAGTCAAAAGTCAACAATGTTGACCATTCGATCGGTATTCGGTCGCTATTTACCGACCGAATATTCGGTTGCTATTTTGTCCGTCGGTATTCGGTCTGTATTTTGCTTAGAGACGAAAAATACACGACCACGTCATTCGGTCGTTAATCGGTTGCTAAACTGAGTTTAGTGACGGATTAGCGACGGAAATGTCCGTCCCTGTTACACAGTTTTCTTGTAGTGGTTCCCATTGACTCCAAATTAACTTCTTAGGAGTTTACATTCTAACCCTGATAACCCTAACAAACCCTAATAACACTAACAATCCCTACTAACCCTAACAAACCCTAAAAAAAATTCTAGTATACACGGAACATTCTCCAAATTGTTTTTTTATTTTTTTAGTAGAGTGTGGAGAAATTACAGGAGGTGCCTACTAGTCTTGATGCCAAACTCGCAAGAGAGAGTACGCTGTCATTAAAACATGTTCCCATTGACTCCAAATTAACTACTTAGGAGTATAAATTCTAACCCTGATAACCCTAACAAACCCTAATAACACTAACAACCCCTACTAACCCTAACAAACCCTAATAACCCTAACAAACCCTAAAAAAAATTCTAGTATACGCGAAACATTCTCCAAATTATTTTTTTATTTTTTTAGTAGAGTGTGGAGAAATTACAGGAGGTGTCTACTAGTCTTGATGCCAAACTCGCAAGAGAGAGTACGCTGTCATTAAAACATGTTCCCATTGACTCCAAATTAACTAATTAGGAGTATAAATTCTAACCCTAATAACCCTAACAAACCCTAATAACACTAAACCCCTACTAACCCTAACAAACCCTAATAACCCTAACAAACTTTACCAATCCAAGCAAGAATCAGGTTATGCAATTCAATTCTTGAGTCGATGAAATTTTATTATGCAATTCCAATCCACGGCCATGTCCGTTTCAATTGTCTGCCAATCGATTATGCAGTTAAAAAAGCTGGATGTTTCAACTGCTTTTGTGAACCAGACTATGGAGTATTGAAGGCTAGGGTTTAATGGTTATGCTCATCTTCCACTTCAATCTTCGATCAGGTAAGCAATTTCTTCCGCTGCGATCTTCAAACCTACAAAGCAAAAAAAAAATTGATTTCTCACAATTTTTTCATCCATATATACAGGAGAAAGGCAGGAGCAGGAAAAGTGTTCGATTAAGCCACATTCAGGAAATTTGATGCTGCATAATCCTTCATAAGGTACAACAAAGTTTATTGTGTATGGTCTGCCACAAATTCGCCTCAATAGTTCAATTCTCCAGTAGTTATTACTATTAATTGGGGAATTTTCAACTTACTGTGTTAGGTTATTGGCAAAAGCATCACATTGCAAATGGTATTTAAATTAATTACCTCCGGCAGGGTTAATTCTGATATGGACCATGTGGAGTAGATTCACCCCACATTAGGAGAGATATAGTTTTTCTGTTGATGTGGATGAATCTAGATTAAAAGGTTCATATCAAACTTTTTCCTCCGTTAGTCCTAAGTTGATTGTCCGTATTTGATTTGCACGAGAATTAAGAAGAATAGTGTGACAATGAGTACGTTACCATGATATCCTTATATATAGGAGGATTCATATGTTAGTGTCTGTGCTTGCTTTCCTTAAATATAGGATGATAGTTTTGAAGTTCACAAGAAAACATATCAATTTTGAGATTTTGAAGTTCACAAAAAAACATATCAATTTTGAGAGAGTGGACACAGTGTCAATCCCAGATAGCGGCGAGCGGCCGACCCCGAAAACGCTATAACGGGAGTGGTGCTATTTGGAATTCTATGCAAATAATTAAAATTATATATTTGAGAATATATGAGAAGAAGAGAAGAAGAATTTTTTTTTGTTGTTGTTGCGTTGAATAGATGAGAAGAAAAAGGAGCAGAAGGTTTTTATTTGCTTTAAGCTGTTGTAGTTTAGGTTTAGGGGTTTTTAAGTTTGTTATTACCATTTTGCCCCTATTTTATTTTATTTTTAATGGGCAAAAAAGACTTTTCATTGAAGATCCAAATAGCGCCGCTATTTCCGCTATTTGAGCCGTGTTACAACCTATTAGCACATTTAACACATGTTGTATAGGTGTATATACACAATTATAGGGATTAGATTGATTTGATTTGATTCTTTTCTTTATTACTTTCCTGTTCGGTTTTCCTAGGAGTGTATATATATGTAACACTTGTTCTATATGAAATACAACTTAAGTATTCACAATTCCTAATTACTTTGTTACATGGTATCAGAGCAATAGTGAATTAGGGTTGGAGTGAGATACTCGTTTGTGGCAATTTGAAAATTGTTAAAATTAGGGTTTGTGTCTTGTTTAGGATCTCTACTTTGAGTTGAGAGTTGTTCGACATCGAGATTCAAATACTCATATCGGCATCGGGATTTCAGCGGTGACTTTCTCGACGACTCAGAAGCACATATACGTGCTCAATTTGGTATTTCGAAGCCCATCTGATCTTCCACTCTCTAGTCGATTTTGTTATCTTTTGTTCCTATGGCCAATTCAGGTAATTCAAATACATGTCTCATTTCCTCATCATCCAAGTTTGTCATTGATTCTGGTGCACCAGACCATATGTCGGGTAATCCTTACTCTTTTACCACATAAATCTCACACCCCAACAAATGTAACCCTAGCCGATGGTTCTCCATCTTGTGTGATTGGGTCTGGCACAGTTAACTTAACTTCTGAGCTTTCTCTCTCTAATGTCTTATATTTGCCAGATTTTTCTTTCAATTTGTTGTCTGTTAGCCAAATCACTCGAACTCCATCACTACTATTAGGGCTTGAAACAGAAACAGGGCTTGAAAGTGCAGAGTTCGGCGGTGCAATCATGGTTTGATTCCCGAAGGTAGCATCTCCGGGGGAGACTTTTGGAGGCGATGGGTTTCTTTGTTGTGCCATATTTGCAGAAATGCACCCATTACCAGCCAAAAGCATGATAGCTTGAGCCTTCTCGGGAGTGATATTTTCAAAGACATTCACAGCTCCTTCATAAAATATGGTCAACTGAGCAGGAGCTCCATTAGCCTTGTTAAACCATGGTTCGGTTGTCCCAACAACAAAACTGCTAGAAGGAACGGTAGAACGAGCAGCTGCTGCAGGAACACCTCCAATGAACTGATGCTTTAGGGTTACGCCGGCAAAGTTCTGAACAGCACCAGCAAAATGACTTTTGAGGAAGGGGTTGCTCATAGTCATAGTCATTGGAAGCATCTTGGCATCAGGAGTAAGATGCAAGGAATGGAAGCTCTGCATATCACCGTATTGCCGTTTATGGTTGACATCAAACGCATCGGAAGCCATAGCCATAACTCCAGAAGAGGCAAGATGCATCTTTTCATCTTCAGCAATAGCGGCCGCAATTATCCGCACCCAAAATTCGCAACGCTGTTCAAGACTCATAGCGGCCAAAAGCTGCTACGCTCCGCTATCCCGCCGCAATTGACAACACTGAGTGGACATTCAATTAACTAATCTTCTTTTATTTTTTCAACTTCCCTTCAGGCTCTACTTACCATGCTAATTGTTACAATGAAATGCTAACCATATTTTTTCATTTTCTGTTTATAAATTTACCTTCCATGAATAAATTATGTACCTCCCTTTTCAGCTGATTGACTGCTGAACTTATTTACTTGTCTATTATATGTCCCTTTTTTTTTCGTATGATTGCTTCACTACGTGCATAAGAAGTAAAAAAAATTATGCTATGTTACAAGTCCTAATGTGTGATCATATTTGAATTGTAAATTTAGCAATCAATACAAGACACATCATCTATGTATTTGGAAGTCATGGATTTTCCCAGACAAGTAGGATTCTGTTTTTTGTGTTAAAGAGAAAATGGCGAAGTACCATAAATGTTCTTTTGTTAAAGGTAGGCAGCTTCATCTTTTAATTCTGTTAAGATTCTTTTATTTTATTTATTATTTTTGCTTTTGCTTTGATCATTTGAGTTTAGAAAATCTGAAAGCCTGGAAAAGAAGACCCTCCTTGTGTGCCCAAAGTAGCCATCTTCCAATTGGTTCATTATCGAGCACGCATCAACAAATTGAGAAATGACATCTCCAGATAGCAACGATTACATTTTATCAAAAAAACTAGATGGAAAATCTTTCCTATTCAATATATTTGAGAAATTGTGAACAATATTCAGACTTGATACTGATCTTAGGGAGAAAATAACAAAAAATAAAAATATCTCTTCGGATAGCCATGGAGAAACCCTATGTTTTCTGCTCCTTCGAAATGAGCCAATTGGTTACAACCCCCCCCCCCCCTCCCCTCCCCTCCTTTTTTATGTTGATACATAGGGTATATAATGAAATTCTAACATGCTCTTTTTTGTTTATCACCTTCCATGGATACATGTTGTATCTCCCTTTAAGCTAATTAGGGACTGCTGAACTTATGCTTGTCTATTCTATGTACTTTTCCTTTTTCCCTACAAACAAAAGTTCATGTGATTGCTTCACCATGTGCACGAGAAGTAAATTTGTCTCTCCTATGTTGCAAGTCCTGATATGTGATCCTATTTGAACTGTTAATTTAACAATCAACCCATTATAGTCATCTATTTTGGAAGTTACGGATTTTCCCACATAAGTAGGATTCTGATTTTTTGTTATAGCTAAATGGAAAAGCTTTCCTATTCAATATATCTCAGAACTCGTGAATGATACTGGCAATTGTAGGAGCAATAGTTACTTGGAGAAAAATATCTTGTCTTCAATCAGCTGCAGGAATTCCAAGAAAGCTTATTTATGACTTAGTTATACATCCATTCAATGCGCTAAAAGAAAATATGTGGTTAGTTGTTTATGTAAAAGTTTTGAATAGTAGAAGTAGTTTGGACAAATAACGTTTATTGGACGTAAAAATGCCTCCAAAAGTTTGCTTTCTTCAAGGGGTCATAAAAAATATATCATACACGAGACCTTGGCGCATCGCGCGAGTAAACTATACCTAGTAATTTCTATAAAAGCTGCCCAAATTGCAAAGCTACACCAACCCTTATGAGGAAATTTTTTACTCACAACCACAATTCCCTATTATCTAAACTCTGGATAATTCGCAAAGATGGCGGCCAAAGTGAATCTCCCAGAAGATATGCTTACGGAGATCCTTCTTAGGTTACCAGTGAAATCAATGCTCCGATTTAGATCTGTTTCTAAATCTTGGTTTTATTTACTCAAAAGCCCCCGTTTCATCGATGTGCATCTGAAATTTAGTCTTGCTAGAGATGATGAACAGGTTATCATCACGCGGTTCGCAAGGGAGGAAAGTAAAAGCCTGCTATCCGTCCATTCCAGCGATGACTGCCTCAGTGTTTTGGTCCCTAATTTAGAGATACAGTCTCAGATTCTGCGTGATAAAAATATCAGATTCATTGGCTGTTGCAATGGAATTGTATGCCTTTCCAATTACATTGATTCTGTTTTGTTCAATCCTGCAATTCGTGAATTTAGGACACTCCCTTCCCGCCCCGTTAGCCCAGAAGTGCGCTACTGGTACACAGAAGGTGTGGGATTTGGTTATGATCCGGTTAGTAATGATTATAAGGTTCTTAGATTTTTATGGACTGATATTGCTGAACTGCCTGAACATGATGCTGAGCTTCTTTTCAAAACTGAAATATATCATCTCAGCAGTGATACTTGGAGGGAAATAGATGCTGATCAACTCGAAGTTGAAAGCCATTTTGGAGATTTCGACTTGTTCTTTAATGGAAGAATGCATTTTGACGTATCAGATGAAGAAGGTGTATTCATTCTTTCTTTCGATATTAGTACCGAGGTGTTTCATGAGTTATATTATCCAGAAGCTCGTACAATAACTAATAAACAAGAATCATGCCTAGCTGTTATACATGACACCCTTTCAATGATACTGTGCACATATACATATCCCGGTCCGCATCCTTATGGACAGTTCATTAACATATGGATGATGAAGGAATACGGTGATGACGAGTCCTGGTCAAAGCAATACTCTTTAGGACCTTTGTCCGGTATTGAACGCCCAGTAACTTTTTGGAAGAACAAGCGACTCCTTCTTGAAAGAGTCACCCAAAACACAGAAGATAGTGATAATGATGTTGAGTTGGTCGTCCGCGATCTCCTAAATTATGACAAACTTCAGAATTATGATGTTCATGGGTTGGTCTACACAATAGGGGCTATATTTTACAAAGAAACTTTAGTTTCAATAACCAATTTTTAGAAAATCAGACTCTGTATTATAAGAAGATGAAAGATTTGAAATCATTGTTATTATTATTGAGCATACAGAATAAATTTCTTGAATTCTTATGTATGTTTTTGTTGTTAGGATGCTCTGTTCTTTCTTAAAACTTTATGGTTGTTAACTGTCCCTTCTGCGTTTATAGGTTTCGACTTCTTCTTTATTGGCAGAATGCTTTTTTACACATCTGCAGACGAAGACGATGCATTCGTTCATCCGTTTGATATTAGTGCTGAAGTGTTCCTTAAGTTTTCGTATCCAGAAGCTCATAGAATATATGAGGAAATGCTACAAGAATCATGTCTAGCTGTTATACGTGACACCATTTCCCTGTTGTTGTACACATGTATATATCCCAGTCTTCATCCTTATGATTATTGGTCATATAGTGTATATATCTTGAATTCTTATGCATGTTTTTGCATATAAATTGATGCTCTGTTCTTTCTTAAAACTCTATATGTTTGCTAACTGTCCATTCTGATTAAGGTGTGGGGTTTAATTGCTATGCTCATATTCCACTGTGATCTTCGATCAGGTAACCAATTTCTTCATTCCACTGTGATCTTCGATCAGGTAAGCAATTTCTTCCGTTGCGATCTTCAAAGATACAAACCAAAACAACTTGGTTTCTCACTATATGTTCATTCATATGTACAGGAGAAGGCAGAAAAAGTCTTCGACTAATCCGCATTCGAGAAAATTGGTGCTGAAAAATCCAACTTAAGGTACAAAGTTTACTGTATATGCCTCAACACAAATTAGCCTCAATATTTCATAGCTGACTGATTACTTGTCTCCTTTCATGTATACTTCTTCTCGAGAAGTTATTTAATTGAGGAATTGTGAACCTAATGTGTTAGGTCATTGGCAGAATCATCATATTGCAAATGGTCTTTAAATTATGTTTTTCGTTTACTCGTTTGGGGTACTCGGTGGGTGTTCACCACCAATGTGGTGATTAATCTGGACTCGGTCTCATGGTTGATCCGCTATGTGACAGCTAAACGGGGAGAGTCTTGCTCATACTGTTATTTACACATAGACCACCAACTGCGAGAAATCCTACAAGAGTCGATGTCCACCGATTGATTCAAGCACTTAGTAACGGTGAGACATATCTAGCTTTCCCAGAGCTCGGGGTTATCTTTAATTAATATTAACTAACTTCTTTTATTTTATTCAACTTCGCTTGGGGTTATCTTTAGGACCTTTGACAAGAATTGAACTCCCAATAACTGTTTGGAAGAACAAGCGACTCCTTCTTGAAAGAGTCACCCGAGACACAGAAGATGAAGATATTGATGTTGAGTTGGTTGGTTGGTTGTGATATCCTGAATTATGACAAACTTCAGAATTATGATGTTCATGGGTTGGTCTCCACAATAGGGGTTATATTTTACAAAGAGACTCTCGTTTCAATAACCGAATTTTAGGAAAGCAGACTCTATATCATAAGGAGATGAAAGGTTTGAAATCCTTGTTATGATTATTGAGCATACAGGATACATTTCTTGAATTCTTATGTATCTTTCTGCCGTTAGGATGCTCTGTTCTTTCTTAAAACTTTGTTTGTTAACTGTCCCTTTCTCGAGCCCCCCTCCATATATTCTCTCAATAAGAATTGACCCTTCTTTAAGCTTCAAATATAGATGCTTCTGGGAATGTTGTATACGTATAGTTTCAGTGATGGTGTGAAGAATCTAGCAACTGCTTTACTGTTATCCTCCAATTCAAATAATGCCAGCATATAAATTCCAATATTTCTTGACATCTACTTGCACATGCTCAAAACATCTGTTCGTGCTTGTGTTTCCTATGACTGATCTGTCTAACCAACCCACTTAAATGACCTAAAGGCTTTTACCAGTCCCATTTGGGAAATGACGACGCCTAATGGCATGAAATGTATACAATTTTGTGTCTCCAGATGTTCACCTTATTGGCCTCATTATTCAGTATAGAGTCTCCAGATGGCTGCACAATTCTCTGGCTCTATGCTTCCTCTGCTGCATAAGTTCTGATGACAACATTGTTGAATTGTTATATACTCATTGTAACTATGAGAAGTGAAAATTGCTTCTGTTTAATGTGTTTTCCATCTGTTAGACAAGTTGGTAGATTAGTAGCTCAATTGGTTAGAATTGAAGTATCATTAACATACTATTAGGTTGTGCATCGAATTACACCCGTCCTTAATGTATTAAAAAATAAAAAATAAAAAATAAAAAAGGGACTGCTTCCGCAATTCCAGAATTTCAAAATTGAGTATATATTTTGGTTTTTTCAAACAGTTTTTAGGTAAAAAGAAAGTAATTTATCTTAACAAAGTAATTTATCTTAACAACAGTAACATAACTCATTAAATCCTCAATAATTGAGGTATGAGCGAAGAATGAATTTGAGACTTACGTAATTCTACTAGTCTAGTAAGGTCCAAAAAAAAAACCCTAAAGCATGATTTCTTCTCACTTCAAAGATCCAAATAACCCAGTGGTTGTGTACAAACATCCAAGAGCATTAAATGTTTCAAGAATTTTGTTGAACTTGGACGATATAATAATCATCAAACCAAAAAACTTAGATGAGGTAGTGACAAAAGTCTATACAGAGAGTCATCATTCAAGATGCAACTTGAAACACTTCTCTCCCTCAAAGATGGTATCATTTCATGGACTGTGGCATAACATAAAAAAATTAGTACATACTAAATAATTTTTAGTAAGTGATACAAACGTTCAGAGAGGGTGTTATATTTTATGTAATAGATGTTCTTTTCTGATTAACATCTATCCTAAGGCATTTTGCATCTGTTTTACTCAACAAGTGTTTCAAAATTACAACAATGTTCATTAAAAAAAAAAACTAGACAATCAAATTTTTAATCTGATGACAAAAAAATTTATTATATATTGAATTTTGTGTTCACCACCATAGCAGTCGGACGGCACTTGATGTTGATTATATGTTGTGCTGGCTTTCATTAGTTCTTTTTTTTTTTTATGAATAAGAAATTTTTCATTAATCACAATACAGCCGAGGCCATTACAATCAAAGAAAAATCTGAAATTACAAGAAAATAAAAGTTATACAATGATTTAAAAAAATTGATAACAGACAAAAGCCACAATCAAGAAAACTTGGGTGGTTAGGAGATACTAAATTAAAAACTAGTAAGATAAACAAATACATAATCTTCTTCGCAGCATCTTCATCGCAATCCTTGAACCACAAAGGCAGGAGAAACTCAATTTCAACATCTTCCTTAGAGATCGACAATTTATAGGACCATGGGCGTATCAACCGTCCTACAAATTACCTCGGGAATATGTTGAAAGTTGATAAAGGGCCCAGATCAAGTCTGGATTGAAAGATTTCTCCTAGGGATAGAGCCAACAAGTCTAGATCTATGAAGATCTGAGACATATGTAACCTCCATGTCTTGGATCTTGAAAAAAAAAAAACACTTTGAAAGAGCTATCATATGATTTGTGGTACAAAATAGATATATAAAAACTAAACAAAAGTAGATAACTGGCTCAATGGCCAAATCTGACCAGAAACAGAGGAGAAAGCAGGAACGCCAAAATGACAACAATCAACCTCTTTCTTGAATTATGAACTAATGAAAGCCAGCATTTTTGTTAATACAGTCCTAAACCAGTATGAGCCATTCATTATTTGATTCGATCCTGAATAATTATATCAACCTTCAAATCAAATAGTTAGTTGGTTAAAATTAGTTCTGTAGAATATTGACAGAGTGCTTTTTCAGCTCCGAAATTTTAGTATAATTGATACTCTCTCCATATCTAAATAAGATTAACACTTGACTAATTCACATGAATTAAGAAATTCCTAAAAAGATAAAAGTTAAAGTTAAAAGACTAATATATCTTCATTAAATACATTCTTTAAACCTGAAATTGTGGTTAAAAGAAAAGTAATAAGAGGGTAAAAATGGTAAAAGTTCTTTAAATTTTTATTGATAGTCCAAATGTTAATCTTATTTTGGAAAATTTTAAAGTTCCAAATATTAACATTATTTAAGGATGGAGGGAGTATTGAAACAAATAAAAGCTATTTTCGGTTTAGTGCAACTCTGTGTAGTGCAATTTTTTGTCAACTTTATAAGGTTTATATGCATTGGATATCATTTTTCATTCGAGGTTTGTCTTTGAATTTTGTCAAATTAAATTATTTTTGAGCAGATATATTAGATTAATTATTCTGAATTTTGAGATTTAAAATGCTGTCCAAATGCACCAGCGAATGATGCTCTATATTAGGGAATTATGAATAAGTTCCTTTGTTCGATCAGTTGCAATAGTTGAGTTGGGTTGAAGCCTCAAATGTCCGCCTTTCGCCTCATCGCCTCGGTTCGCCTCGCGCCTTTTAAAACTAAGTATACTGGATGTTTTTTAGTAGGTGATACAAACATTTAGAGAGGTGTTACGTTCTATGTAATAGAGATGTTCTCTCCTTATTAATATCTATCCTGAGGCATGTAACGTCTGTTTTGCGTAACAAGTGTAACAAAATTACAACGCCTGTTTGTTCAAAAAAAAATAGACAGTTGAACTTTTTTAATCAGTTGGTAAAAGAAAATCAGTATGTACTGAATTTGTGTTTAGCACCGTAGCAGCCGGACGGCACTTGATGTTGATTATTTGTTGTGCTGGCTTTCATTAGTTCATAATTCAAGAAAGAGGTTGATTGTTGTCATTTTAGTTGTGGTTAATACAGTCCTAAACCAATATGAGCCATTGATTATTTTATTAGATACTGAATAATTATCTCAACCTTCAAATCAAATAGTTGGCTGGTCAAAATTGGTTCTGCACGATGTTGACAGAGTGGTTTTTCAGCACCGAAATTTGAGTATAATAATTGACGTTGAAACATATAAAAGCCCTTGAAAAGAAAAAAACGGGTTCAATACAATTTCGTGTAGTTTAATTTTTAGTCAAGTTTATAAGGTTGATATGCATCGAATTTTGCCAAAAATAAATTATTTGTGAGGAGATATATTAGATTAATTATTCTGAAATTTAAGATTTAAGATGTTGTTCAAATGCATTTGCGAATAATTCTCTATATTAGGCATTATAAGTTCCTTTGTTCGATCAGTTGCAATAGTTGAGTTGGGTTGAAGCCTTGAAGGTACCATCTTCACTTACTGGTAAGGATAGGAATTTTGTTTTCAGACTTTCATCTTAAATTTAATAGAAAGAGAATTATTTATGGTGAAAACAAATTAACCAAAAACATTGTCAAAATACACAATAGCAAAGGCAAGATTTATTTATTTTTGGTATATATATATATTTATACTTTTTTTTTTGCTAAGTATATATATTTATACTTCATTAGTTATGTATATTTCTGTCAATAATATAACCTCCATTTTAATTATTAAAATAACTTTATATTTTCTCAAGAATAATTTTTTCTTTCAATAATTATTACTTTCTTTTTAAAAAAATGAGTTTTCTAGATTTTCTTTTTCTTTTTTAAAGTTTGGGGATTGGAGTTTTCTAGATTTTGAGTTTGACCTAAAATTATTAACTCTCTTCGTGCTAAATTTAACATACAACTTTCTGTTCATTTTTCTCATGAAAGTAATTATTGACAGATAGCAAAAAACAAAAACAAAAAAAATCATTGACAGAGTA